>CM066150.1:21060000-21660000 GCA_033617975.1 Populus alba x Populus glandulosa | reverse complement strand
TGACTAGGATCACACCCCACACTAGGGGCAGATGAGAGATATGTTGGAGACATTGATATAATTAATGGATATAGGGGAAGGCTTAGAACAAAAGTTCAATGATTGAGAGAGAGCTAAAAGAAAACACATAGACTGGGGGCATATAAGAAAGTTTTGAGGAAGGCTATGAGAAAAAAAAAAGAGAATGAAAAAACAAGGAAATTGAAATTGCCTTCACTTAAATACAAATCAAAGATAAAGGAAGGAAAACGCCTATCAAGTCTAGGAAGAGCAAAAGAAATTTCAATCAAAGAAAGGCACAACAAAAGTCAATACTAGAAAAAAGACTAAGCTATAAACGTGACTTTTGGTATCCATTATAAAGCCTATGATGTCATCAAATGATTAAGGTTGGTTATTCATCAAGGAAAGGTGGATTTGCATTATGACTTATGTTAAGAGAAGTCTGATCTTTGAGGTTAACAAGGTTATGTGTCGTTTCCTTTACAAAGATAACAATAGAAAATGAGTTGATGAATAATTGATGTTGATCCTAGGTCTTTGAAACCATCAAACACCTTTTGAGCCTTTGAAATTCCTTTCTTTCATAGCCATGAACCATAGCCTGCATTACATGCTTTTAAAAGCCCTTTTTAATCAAGCAAGCAATTTGAACCGATAAATGGTGCTCTCAAAACTTGAAGAGCTTTTCCATAAGGGTCGTGACTTCATGAATTAAGCTATTGGTTATTATGCATGCTGATAAAATAAGTGCTAAGAAAAGAAATAACTGATTAGTACTTAAAAGTGCATGTTTATCAAGGTTTTATATCATCATTTTGCACTTGAAGTATCAATAACTCCTTAACTAAAGCATGTTTTATAATAACAAGTTTGATACTATAAGATGCCTTAATTTATGGTAAATGCTCATCTTAAATGAAGGTCTATCACATAAATGAAAAGATTGATTGATGATTTTAAGTATTGAAAGTGAAAGGACAAAGAGATGGCCAAACTTAGAAAAGAGATGCTGGTGCAGTCCAAACCGGAACATTACTCGGTAATTGGATCATATCTGGAGCTCTAGATCTCGGATTTAGGTCCATTTTATATGGATAGAAAGGTAAGACAAAGGCCTACGACTTTCATGGGAGAACAAGATTTAAAAAGGCCGTTTTGATGTCCCAATTGAAGGAACAACGAAGAAGTCCGAAGTTGTTCTGCAACCCAGACACTATTTAGTGTTCAGCCCATATCTTGAGTTCTAGAAGTCCAAATGACCTCATCTTTTTTTTGTTGGAAAGCTGAGACAATTTCCTAGAACATTATTGAGGATTCTGGGCAAATTATGATGTTAGCAATGACGTTGTTTTCAGACAAGAAGATAAGGATTGTCACCAAGTCAAGATGTGGCCACCCACTCATCAATTAGTCAACAAATCAATAGTTCCAAATTTTGGCCTATAAAAGGAGGCACTTACCATGTATTGAGGCATCTTGGTTTCCAGATCAAGATCATGCTCTTGCTTTCTCTCTTTGTATTGCTTATGTTTTGCTTTCAGTAATATCAAGTTTATGCATTTCATTTCCTTTCCTTTACTTAGTTAACTTTTTTCTCATTTATGTTCTTATCTTGTTCATTTATGTTTCTTTCTTTCATTATGTCTAGCTAAGTTAATTATGTCAAGGTGAAAAAGGTATACTAATGGTGTAAAAATAAGTATAGTATAAACTGAACATGGACCTTAACGTTGGATACTAACATGTTTTATATTTGTTATCTTGTTCACTTTTAATACTTTGCTTGTTAAATGGTTAATCTAGATTTATGTTGTATAAAACTTGGTACAACAAATACTTGGCACTTTCATAGCCCATACTGTATGGTATAACCGACACCTAAGCTGTGAAAAGAACTTGATTTGTTGTTAACATAAGTTATAATCATGAATGCCTGCCAACATTTACAAGTATTAGCTTTATTCTAATAAGATAACTAATGTAATCATGTTAACAATTTATAATCTGATTGGAACCTCCTTTATGTGTGGTTTCCAATTGAGTAATAAGAGTTTATACTATACTTGTTTGAAGTACCATTAGTGGATCCTCTAACCTTGACATTTGTTTTTATCATTGTTTAATCCTTACGTTAATCTTTCATCTCAAAGTCCTCATTAATTTTTTCATCTTCTACTTTTATTATTATTATTATTATTATTATTATTATTTACATTCTGTTTATATTATATAATATATATCTTTGATCTTTTCATAAACTCAGTATATAGGCTGGAAACCTGTGACCCGATCTTTTAGATCATTCTCAGGTATAACAACGCCACGTACTGAGTATTATAATTATTATTATTGTTGTTATTGTTGTTGTTGTTGTTGTTGTTGTTGTTGTATTGTTATTTATAATTTATACAATTAACCTCTCTGTGGTTCGACCCCGATCTTGCTGGGTTATTTATTACTTCGACACTCCTGCACTTGGGAAAAGACATCAAGCTTTTGGTCGTGTCAAGTTTTTGGCGCCGTTGCCGAGGAGGTAAATTCTTGTATAAATTATAATATTTAATTTATTTTCTCTTTTAAATTTTCATTTTATCTAACTTTTGTTTTCTTTGTTTTGTTTTGTTTCTTATTCTTCTATTTTCTTTTCTTCCTTTTATTCTCTTCTTACTCGTGCATAGAGTTTGGTCACGTACATTAAGTGGTCGACTTTGTAGGGTATCCTCATCATTTTTAGAAAATATGGCCGAAGAAGATAATCAATCGCTTCATAATGAGAATAATGAGAATAACCTTATGAGAACACTTAGAGACCACATGAATCCCACAAGAACAAGTGCACCCTCATGCATAGTTTTCCCTCCTGATGCATCTCATTTTAATTTTAAGCCACGCATTATTCAACTTTTACCTTCTTTTCATGGTTTAGACCTAGAAAATCCATACTTGCATTTAAGGGAATTTGAGGAGGTCTATAATACCTATAATGACTCAAATTGTAGCATGAACACCATTCGATTAAAGCTTTTTCCTTTTTCATTAAAAGATAAAGCTAAAACATGGCTACAAAATTTGAGTCCAGGATCCATTCGTGCTTGGGATGAAATGCAACAATAATTTTTAAAGAAGTTTTTTCTGTCTCACAGAACAAACTCTTTCAAAAGACAAATCATCACTTTCACTCAAAAACCTGGAGAAACATTTTACCAATGTTGGGATAGGTATCGAGATCTGCTTAATACTTACCCTCATCATGGTTTTGAAACATAGAGATTGGTTTCACATTTTTATGAAGGTTTAACACCTAGAGATAGGCAAATGGTTGAATTGATGTGCAATGGAACTTTTGAAAATAAAGACCCTAATGAACCAATGGAGTACCTAGACTTGCTAGCCGAAAATGCTCAAAATTGGGACACTACAGGTACTTATGAGGCACCATGTAAAACCCAACCTCATACATCTAGTGGAGGTATGCACAACCTTAGGGAAGATCATGACCTCCAAGCCAAGTTTGCGTCTTTAGCTAGAAAAGTCAAAGCACTTGAATTGAAAAAGAGTGGTCAATTAAAATATGTTCAAGACATTGTGTGTCAAATATGTGAAACCAATGAACATTCAACAAATGATTGTCCAACTTTGCCTTATTTTAGGGAATGCCTCCATGAACAAGCCCATGCTTTAAACAGTTTCCAAAGACCCAACCATAACCCATACTCACAAACGTATAACCCTAATTGGAGAAATCACCCAAATTTTAGTTGGAAGAGTGATAGCAACAATGCACAAACTTCACAGCCACCGTTTCAAGAACACCATAATTTTCAAAATTCACAGCCACCTCCTAGAAGAAATCTTGAGGAAACATTGCATGCATTCATTGAAAAGCAAGAGGCAATCAACACTCAACTTGCTCAAGGCATGACAGATTTTAAAGATACTCTTGCAAAGTTAACATATGCTCTCAGTTTCCAAGAGAAAGGTAAGTTTCCATCTCAACTGCAACAAAATCCAAAGGGGCAATACAATGCAAATGGGAGTAGTTCTGGAAGCCAACACATGGATCAAGTCAAATCAGTCATCACTCTTCGTAGTGGTAAGGTTATTGAAAAACCCATTCTTGAACCTTGTGAGAAAGATGATGAGTCTATCTCTGAGGGTAAGGAAGGGGTTGAACCTGAACATTGCAAAGAGAAGGCTGATTCCCCGCCAACACTTCCATTTCCTCATGCCATGACCAAACAAAGGAAAGTCAATCACAACTCTGAAATCTTTGAAATTTTCAAACAGGTAAGAATGAATATACCTTTGTTGGATGCTATTAAAGAGGTACCTTTCTATGCTAAGTTTTTGAAAGATCTATGCACTGTGAAGAGAAAACTGAATGTGAAAAAGAAAGTCTTTTTAGCTGAACAAGTAAGTGCCATTCTTCAGAACAATAATGATTTGAAATATAAAGACCCTGGTTGTCCTACAATTTCTTGCTTTATTAGAGAACATAAAATTGAAAGAGCCTTACTTGATCTTGGAGCTAGTGTGAATTTACTTCGATATTCAGTTTTTCAAAGTCTCAATCTAGGTGAGTTAAAACCAACTTCTGTAACTCTTTTACTCGCCGATAGATCTGTAAAAGTGCCTAGAGGAATAATTGAGGATGTGTTAGTACAAGTCGATAAATTCATTTATCCTGTGGATTTTTTTGTCTTGGACACACAACCTGTTGAAGCATGTAATTCATTTCCTATTATTCTAGGACGTTCGTTTCTTGCAACTTCTAATGCATTGATTAATTGTAGAAATGGACTCATGAAGTTATCTTTTGGAAACATGTCATTGGAAATGAATATTTTCAACATTTGCAAGCAACCTGGAGATGATAATGATTTACAGGAAGTGGACTTTATTGAAAAATTAGTTCATGATCAATTTCAAACCACTTCTACTAAAACTGAGATTGATGAATTTGATGATTTGCAAATGGTCTACTTTCAGGAATCAAAGGCATGCAATTGGAGACCACAAATTGAAGAATTGCCACCACGATCAATTGAGCCCATACCTTCAAGTGTTCAACCACCAAAACCTGAATTGAAGTCGTTACCATTTAATCTCAAAAACTCATTTTTGGGAGAAAATGAAACTTTTTCGGTAATAATCTCTTCCAAACTTAATGCACATCAAGAAGGTAAGTTATTACAGACTCTGAAAATGCACAAAAATGCATTAGGATGGACCATAGCTGACATAAAAGGAATTAGCCCTTTGATTTGCACACACAGGATTTATTTGGAGGAAAATGCTAAACCCTCTAGAGAAATGCAACGAAGGCTTAATCCTAATATGAAAGAAGTAGTGAAAAATGAAGTCATTAAGCTTCTAGATAATGGAATCATTTATCCTATTTCTGATAGCAAATGGGTAAGTTCTACCCAAGTTGTACTCAAAAAGTCTGGAGTCACTGTGATAACGAATGAGAAAAATGAGTTAATTCCAACTAGGACTGTTACTGGTTGGCGCATGTGCATTGACTATAGGAAACTTAATTCAATGACTAGAAAGATCATTTTCCTTTACCTTTCATGGACCAAATCCTAAAAAGAGTTGCAGGTCATGAATTTTATTGTTTCCTAGATGGCTATTCAGGTTACAATCAAATTGAAATTGCATTGGAAGATCAAGAGAAGACTACTTTCACATGTCCATTTGGTACTTTTTCATATCGAAGGATGCCTTCTGGATTATGTAATGCACCAACCACGTTTTAAAGATGCATGCTTAGCATATTCAGTGATATGGTTGAACGTTTTCTTGAAATTTTTATGGATGATTTTTCTATTTTTGGTGATTCATTTGATGATTGTTTGACTAACTTAGAAAAGGTTTTGAGCAGGTGTGAAGAGAAGAATCTTGTATTGAATTGGGAAAAATGTCACTTTATGGTAACAAACGGCATTGTACTTGGTCACATTGTTTCATCGAAAGGAATTGAGGTTGACAAATCTAAAATCGAGTTAATTGCCAACTTACCAACACCAAAATCTGTTAAATATGTTAGATTATTCTTAGGACATGCTAGTTTTTACAGAAGGTTCATCAAAGATTTTAGTGTAATATCTAAGCCCTTGAGTAACCTTCTAACAAAGGATAATATTTTTGAATGGACTGAATATTGTGAAGAAGCCTTTGTTAAACTTAAAAACTTGCTTACTTCTGCTCCTGTCATTCAACCTCCTGATTGGTCATTACCTTTTGAAATAATGTGTGACGCTAGTGATTATGCCGTGGGTGCTGTCTTGGGACAAAGAAAAGATAAGAAACCTTATGTGATTTACTATGCAAGTAAAACTTTAAATAGTGCTCAAATGAATTACACTACCACTGAAAAAGAATTACTTGCAGTAGTATTTGCTTGTGATAAATTCAGATCTTATCTTGTTGGCTCACCTGTTGTTGTTTTTAGTGATCATGCAACATTGAAATATCTTCTTTCTAAGAAAGATTCTAAGGCTAGATTGGTGTGGTGGATTTTGTTACTTCAAGAATTTGATATCACAATCAAAGGCAAGAAAGGCACCAAAAATGTTGTTGCAGATTAAATTTTGTCATTCTGAGGCATGTGGATAGAGGCAATTCTAAGTCGAAACAATGATGTGCCCACCCACTCATCAATTAGTCAACAAATCAATAGTTCCAAATTTTGGCCTATAAAAGAAGGCACTTACCATGTATTGAGGCATCTTGGTTTACAGATCAAGATAATGCTCTTGCTTTCTCTCTTTGTATTGCTTATGTTTTGCTTTCATTAATATCAAGTTTATGCACTTCATTTCCTTTCCTTTACTTGGTTAACTTCTTTCTCATTTATGTTCTTCTCTTGTTCATTTATATTCTTCTCTTGTTCATTTATGTTTCTTTCTTTCATTATGTTTAGCTAAGTTAATTATGTCAAGGTGAAAAGGGTACACTAATGGTGTAAGAATAAGTATACTATAAACTTAACATGGACCTTAACGTTGGATACTAACATGTTTATATTTTTTATCTTGTTCACTTTTAATACTTTGCTTGTTAAATGGTTAATCTAGATTTATGTTGTATAACACTTGATACAACAAATACTTGGCACTTTCATAGCCCATACTGTATGGTATAACCGACACCTGAGCTATGAAAGGAACTTGATTTGTTGTTAACATAAGTTATAATCATGAATGCCTGCCAACATTTACAAGTATTAGCTTTATTCGAATAAGATAACTAATGTAATAATGTTAACAATTTATAATCTGATTGGAACCTCCTTTATGTGTGGTTTCCAATTGAGTAATCAGAGTTTATATTATACTTGTTTGAAGTACCATTAGTGGATCCTCTAACCTTGATATTTGTTTTTATCATTGTTTAATCCTTACGTTAATCTTTCATCTCAAAGTCCTCAATAATTTCTTCATCTTCTGCTTTTATTATTATTATTATTATTATTATTATTATTTACATTCTGTTTATAGTATATAATATATATCTTTGATGTTTTCATAAACTCAGTATATAGGCTGGAAACCTGTGACTCGATCTTTTAGATCATTCTCAGGTATAACAACGCCACGTATTGAGTATTATAATTATTATTATTGTTCTTATTGTTGTTGTTGTTGTTTTTTTTGTATTGTTATTTATAATGTATATAATTAACCTCTCTGTGGTTCGACCCCGATCTTGCCGGGTTATTTATTACTTCGACACTCCTGCACTTGGGAAAAGACATCAAGCTTTTGGTCGTGTCAATAACATTTCTTGATAAAGCCTAAATGTTGACTTGGGTGGTTTGCTTTTGAAATTCACGCAAAGGTCACCTCATCATAGACTATCAAATGATATACCCAATATCAAG
The DNA here is from genome assembly GCA_033617975.1 of Populus alba x Populus glandulosa. Taxonomy (NCBI): domain Eukaryota; kingdom Viridiplantae; phylum Streptophyta; class Magnoliopsida; order Malpighiales; family Salicaceae; genus Populus; species Populus alba x Populus glandulosa. Next base: position 21,652,109 of record CM066150.1, on the reverse strand, counting down.
GATCCAAATTGACACAAAGAACCATGGAAAAAGCCATTTTAATCCTACATTGGGTCAATTTATGTTTTCAAAATACATGACAATCAAAGGACTGTATATTTCGAATAATGTGTGTTGTGTCTTTGAAAATAAAAACTTGATTTTCAAAAGGTCTTTTCAATAAAGGACATCTCTGATTTCATTTCAACAAAGTAGACTTTGAATAGACATGATCTCTGAAATATGGGAGTTGATTCCAGAACAAGGAAGATTATTAGACACAAAAGAACATCGATTGAGTCTCCGAAATCCTTGATAGAAATGACATTGAAGTCCTCGACACTCCTTGAGAAGTTGAGCAACTGAGGGCAATACAGTGGACCCTGAAAAGGAAAAACAAGTAGTATTCAGATGAGTTATGAGGCAATGAAAGATGATTAAATGATGAATCAATGAAATGAAGACAATAATGTTCAAAGAAAGATAATCAATGAACGAGCACATTTAGATGATATTAGGGGCAATGTCGTTCCAAAATAGTCCATGCTTTAGTGAACCCTGTCGGCAATGGAGAAACAAGGATGTACCTGAAGAACACTTTCATGTCATCATCTTTTGAAACATGGCTAGCGATCGATGAGGATACATGAATGAATGTAATTGAATGGTGAAAAGATGCACACCACCAAGACTGACTGTGGAACAATGCCGCACTTGAAGGACAATCTCATATTGTCATCCTTTGAAATATGGTTATCGACAGACGTTATCACGCAACTCCATTGAATGAACGTTAGAAAGGCACCCACCCCGAAGACTGACTGTGTGGGACAATTTGTTTTGAAGCCAGATGAGTACTTCACCGCATGAGTATGGGTGATAAAAGCAGCATCATTGATGAGGCCGAGACATTTCTTTTCACAATCTGATTAGAAGAGTTGAAGGGAATCTATTGAGAAGAACATTGAGCATACAACCATGAGCCTTTGTACTGCAAGCTATAAGATGCATGTTTGGACGACTGGATGATTTCCAAGAAGGCTGATGATAACATGTACTTGAAGGGTACTGTTTCAACTGGAGGCAAGTTCATGACTGATTGAAAATTTTAATGGGCATTGGCACACACAACCAATCAAAGGATAATTCTGGAGAGAATCTAGGAGATGGATGAAGCGAGCTACATCACACATGGAAGCATGGTCAAGCTTGAGAAGCAACGAGAGCAGTAATCGTCATAGACAACCCATGATAGGCACTGCACTTGCATTTGAGTGGAAGGCTAGCACATGAACGAGCCAGTGCATTGAAAGAATAAAGAAAGCTTTGAATAACAAACAAAGGCACGCTGTGATGATGGAACATCGAAGAGGGGGGACCTATATTTCAAATCAGGTAAGGATGCATGCATGTCATCTAACATCGAAGCATTGCATATATTTTTGATTCATTGCAGGAAAAATCCTCAATGTAGTCCAGCAAGATTAGGGACAAAGAAAGAATTGTTCATTTGAAGAACAACAAAGAATCATGGTTTTGACCCTAAAATGGGAGGAAGATGAGATAAACCCTAACATTAGGGAAATCTCAAAGAAATAAGAAGATCAAAGAAGAATAGTCTTCAATTCAAACCATATCATCTTGAAGAAGGAACATATTTTTTGGTTAAATGAGATTGCCAGAAGGAATCTTAGGTTAACCATAACATGAAGATTTTAGCTTTGGTTGAAGGGAGTCGCTAGGTGGGATTTCAGGTTGACCTAGCTACACAAGGATTTTGGTTCTGGATGAAGGGGATCGGCGAAGGGGTCTCAGTTCAGCCCAACCACATAGATTTTGGTTCTGGTTAAAAGGGATCAGCGAAGGGATCTCAGTTTAGCCTAGCCACGAAAAGACTTTGGTTATGGTTAAAGGGGATCGGTGAAGGGATCTTAGTTTAACCTAACTGCAAAGGATTTTGGTTCTAATTGAAGGGGATCGGCAAAGGGATCTTAGTTCAGCTTAACCATATAGACTTTGGTTCTGGTTAAAGGGGATCGGCGAAGGAATCTCAGTTTAGCCTACCTGCAAAAGATTTTGGTTCTGGTTGAAGGGATCGGTGAAGGGATTTCAGTTCAGCCCAACCACAAAGATTTTGGCTCTGGTTAAAGGGGATCGGCGAAGGGATCTCAGTTTAGCCTAGCTACTAAGAGACTTTGGTTATGGTTAAAGGGGATCAGCGAAGGGATCTCAGTTTAGCCTAACTGCAAAGGATTTTAGTTCTAGTTGAAGGGGATCGGCGAAGGGATCTCAATTCAGCTTAACCACACAGATTTTGGTTCTAGTTAAATGGGATCGGCAAAGGGATCTCAGTTTAGCTTAACCACACATAGACTTTGGTTATGGTTAAAGGGGATCGGCGAAGGGATCTCAGTTTAGCCTAACTACAAAGGATTTTGGTTCTGGTTGAAGGGGATCGGCGAAGGGATTTCAGTTCAGCCCAAGCATAAAGATTTTGGCTCTGGTTAAAGGGGATCGGTGAAGGGATCTCAGTTTAGCCTAGCCACGAAGAGACTTTGGTTATGGTTAAAGGGGATTGGCGAAGGGATCTCAGTTTAACCTAACTACAAAGGATTTTGGTTTTAGCTGAAGGGGATCGGCAAAGGGATCTCAGTTTAGCCCAACCACATAGATTTTAGTTCTGGTTAAAGGGGATCGGCGAAGGGATCTCAGTTTAGCTTAACCATACACAGACTTTGGTTCTGGTTAAAGGGGATCGGCAAAGGGATCTCAGTTTAGCCTAACGACAAAGGATTTTGGTTTTTGGTTAAAGAGGATCGGCAAAGGGATCTCAGTTTAGCCTAACCACGTAGAATTTAGCTTTTGTTAAAGGGAATCGCTAGATGGGACTTCAGGTTGACCGAGCTACACATCGATTTTTGTTCTTGTTAGATCGCCATATGAGATCTCAGGTAAACCTAATCAAAAGGGCAGGTCGCCCGTGAAAATAGACCAGTGTGAGTGTGTGAGTCGGTCGCCCCTGAAAATAGACCACTTTGAGTATGTGTGGGCAGGTCGCCCGTGAAAATAGACCAGTGTGAGTGTCTGGGCAGGTCGCCCCTGAAAATAGACCACTTTAAGTATGTGTGGGCAGGTCGCCCGTGAAAATAGACCAGTGTGAGTGTGTGGGCCGATCGCCCCTGAAAATAGACCACTTTGAGTACGTGAGGGCAGGTCGCCCGTGAAAACAGACCACTTTGTGAGTGTGTGGGCAAGTCGCCCGTGAAAATAGACCACTGTGAGTGTGTTGGCAGGTCGCCCTGAAAATATACCAAAGTGAGTATGTGTGGGCAGGTCGCCCATGAAAGTAGACTAGTGTGAGTGTGTGGGTCGGTCGCCCCTGAAAATAGACCACTTTGAGTATGTGTGGGCAGGTCGCCTGTGAAAATAGACCAGTGTGAGTGTGTGGGCAGGTCGCCCAAGATAATGAAATCATTTTCCTTTTGTTTTCTTTACAAAGCTTACTATGCAAAATATTGAGGAGTTTTGCTTCGTAACCATTGTAAAGAGGGGGCATATGTTGTTACCTAATTTTTGACCCACCTTTTTGATAAAATTTTCGGAAAATTCAAAAATAGCGAAAAACAACAAAAATTCAAAAATAAGTTTTTAATATATTTGTATCGTTTTTAGCATTTTCAACGTCGTCTAAAAAAGAATTTAATTTTTCAAAAGATTTTCGAACGCGTTCGACTTTTCACGTGTCATTTTTAAAATCCTTGATTTTCCTCATTGAGTCGACGTTGATATTGCTCGTTTTCAAAAATACAAAAAAATTAAGAAAAATCAAATTTACAAGAAAAAGAAAGAAGTTGAGGGACCAAATTAAAAAACCAAGCAACATTTTTCCTATAAATATAGGTTCAAAACTCAAAATGCAAGGGGGGGCAATTTTACAATTTAAGGGGGAGGTAACAAAAGAGGAAACCCTAAAAAAAACTTCACTTTTCTTCCTCCTCACCCAAGGCAGCCGCCGCCTGGCCAGCCCCCCCTGCCTCTGATTTTTTTTCTTCTTCCTCCCCCCGGACATGTTGACTTCCAGCCCCATCTCCGGTCATAAGACTCCTCTCTCAGCCCCCCACGGACAAGCTCTCTTCCTTGGCCAACCGCTCCCCAGCTCTGACCGACCTGTCTCTCAGCCACCGTGGACAGACCACCCTGCACACAACTCCTCCCTCATCTCCACAGACCTGGCCGTATCTTCCTCTCTCAACAGACCCCTCGGCCTCCCTCTCGGGGTCAACGAATAGACTCGACCACAACAGCCGGCCATAGACCCGATCTCCTCAGCACCGCCACCGGGCTCCTCCTTCAACCGACCACCAGCAGCAGCCCCCCTATACAGCGGAGCCCATAAAAACCAGCCGCTTCTCACCTTCCTCTGGCCGCTCACAGAGACGCCCTGACCTCCGAGCCGTCTGCCACCTGTAGAGGGGAAGAACCAAAAACCAAAAAGAGAAGACAGAAGATAGTAGATCTGAAAAAAAGGAGAAAGAATTGGAAGCTTTGCATTGTGTTTTTTTCCCCTTTGCAGGTAACGGTGGTTCTCACAGCCAGTAGAGAAGGGAAGGGAAGAAGAAAGCAGGGCAGATCTGCCCATTTCCGGTCATTGTCAGCAGCGGCGCGTGAATCTACGCGCCGCCTGTGGCGGTGGCGCGTGGGGAGACGCGTCGCTACTGTTCAAGGAGACCCAGAATGCATCCCAGAGTTGTTTTCCTGAATTTTTTGGATTATTTTGTAATTTTCAAATTGTTTAATGTAATATTTGTGTAATTTTGAGTTTTTTATAATTTGTAGTTGGTGTAAATATGGATGTAAAATAAAAAAAGAAAAGAAAAGAAAAGAAAAAACAAATAATAATAGAAAAAGAGTTGTGTGTGTGTTTGTATTTTTTTTATGTATGTTATTGAATCAAAAGAAAAAAATGAATTTAATATTTTAATTTATATGCACAAATATCTAAAGGACATATAAAATCATGTTGTATTTTCCATGAAAATGTAGAACATGTATCTCCATGTATTTTGGGAACTTATAACTGATTTATCAAAGCCTTAGAATTGGGCTAAAATTTTATTTTTAAAAAACACATCAAGTCCACGAAGCAACTTACCTCAGGTAGGGTGCGTTAGGGGTGCTAATACCTTCCCTAACCACAACCAGTCCCTTACCCGTGAATCTTTGATAAGACCAGTACATTCTGGTTTCCTAGTAACTTTTAATGAATTACTAGGTGGCGACTCCCAATGAACCAATCAAAGCAAAATGAGAAGACGAAAAAGTCGCCAAGCCCGATGCCGCGCGGATTTTCTGACGTGCGACAACCATGATGAAGACAGGTATTAAGAAAGTCTCGATACCTATCCCAATATTGGTAAAATGTTTCTCCTGGTTTTTGGGTAAAATTGGTGATTTATCTTTTGAAAGAGTTTGTTATGTGAGATGGAAAAAACTTCTTTAAAAACTTTGGTTGCATTTCATCCCAAGCATGAATGGATCCTGACCTAAGATTTTGTAGCCATGTTTTAGTTTTATCTTTTAATGAAAAAGAAAAAGGCTTTAATTTGATGGTGTTCATGATACAATTTAAGTCATTATAATGTTACAAACTTCTTCAAATTCTCTCAAATGCAAGTATGGATTTTCTAGATCTAAGCCATGAAAAGTAGGTAAAAGTTGAATAATATCTGGCTTAAAATTAAAATGAGATGCATCAGGAGGAAAAACTATACATGTTGGTGCACTTATTCTTGTTGGATTCATATGATCTCTAAGTGTTCTAACACCATCATTCTCATTATGAATTGACTACTTATCTTTATCGGCCATGTGTTTTGAAGAAGATGAGGATTTCCTAGAAAGTCTACCTTAATGTGCGTGTCCAAACTCTCATATAAGTGCAAAAGGAAAGAAAAGAAAAGAAAAGAAGAAGAAAAACAAAAATTAGAAAAACAAATAAAAGTGAAAACAAAAGAAAATAAAAGAAAATATATAATTTATACAATAACTTACCTCCCCGGCAACGGCGCCAAAAACTTGACATGATCAAAAGATTGATGTCATATACCAAGTGCAGGAGTGTCAAAGTAATGAATAACCAGGCAAGACCGGGGTCAAACCACAAGGAGGTGAACTATATAAATTATAAATAATATATATAATTTAACAAAGAGTTAAAGAAATATTTGAGATATGAGATTCATGTGAGGATTAAACAATAATAAAAATAGTTGTCAAGATTAGAGGATCCACTAATGGTATTAGAAGTAAATATAATATAAACTCTTTTTATTACTCAACTGGAAACCACACACAAAGGAGGTTCCAATCGGATGATTTATCCTTAATAGTTCATTATAAATTTTTAACATGATTATATTAATTATCTTATTTTAGAAATACCATACTTTTAAATATTGTCAGGAATTCATGATGCTAACTTATGTTAACAACAATGTTGGCCAAAGACTATGAAGGATCAAGCATTTATTGTACCAAGTGTTATACAACACATAAGCTAGGATCTACTCTTGTCGTGCATGTGATGATCCTGAAACAAAATACATATTATTGAAAGGTGAATATTACAATAAATATGACAATACAAACATCTAACAATTTTAACAGGGTAACATGCATTCATAGTTCATTTGCTTCTCCCTTCTAATTTTTTTATTAGAATCCCTTCATTATCCAACTATTGTTAATTGTTCCCTCTGCCACTTTCAACTTTCATTCCAGACTTTATGAAATCGAACATGATTATTTTTGCTTATCACATTACCGATATCAATTTCACTAGTACCATCATCATCACCCCATATGAGTCGATGCAAGGTGATCCCCTTATTCGGGATCCTAACATACACTAAATGTATGCTAGCCAATACATAGTGATCCCCTTACCCGGGATCCTAACATACACTAAATGTATGCTAGTCGATCATGGTGATCCCCTTACCCGGGATCTTAACATACACTAAATGTATGTTATTCCATACATGGGGATCCCTTAGGCCTAATTTTCTTTAAGTGTATTCGTTTTGCCCCCACTTCTTTTTAATTTAGTTTATTTTCTTTAATTTAATCCAGCCTTGATTTTTTTTTTCTCAGGATTTACAATTTTACTTTAAGGATTTTTTTATTATTATTTTAGCTATTTTATTGTTGTTATGCCTTTTGTTTTGGTGTATTTTTGTAATGTAGATAAAGTCTTGAAATAAACATTTTATTAAGGTATGCATATTTCATTCCTAAAGTCTATAGTTTTTTTTTAATTTATTGAATATATTTTATTGTTGTATTGGCATAATTATTGAATAATTTGTTGAATTGTAATTGTTAATGTTGAATTTACCTTAGAATTAGTAATTGAATATGTTGGAATAATTAGTATAGATTGGGTCACTTGGTTGTGGCTATTGTTAATATTTGCAGGTTTATGGATTTGGGTAGTATCTAGTACAGGGGAGGTGCTGTCAAATTTTTTTTAACATTTGAATTTAATTATATAATTATTTGTATAAAATTATATAGATTCATAGAACGAAAACCAGAGCTGGTCTCTCACGTATGGTCTCAACTAGTTCTTCTAGCAATGAGGATGATATTTTCTTAGGTGCCTCTCAAGAAAAGGCACCCACACCACCTGCGTCGTCAACCGATGTTGCCTCTTCCAAGGCTAGTTCATAGTGCAGAGGTGGTGTGCCTTCACAACGGAATTAATTTACCCGCAAGTACGAGGCACAATGGAAAAACAACCTTTCAATGTAAATTTGTTAAGGTTTTAGTTTTTTTTTTTAAAATTATAACATAATTTATGAAGTAATCACTATTTCATTAATTTCATTTATTTTCAGGTTCACAAACATTGAGGTTGCCCGAGTAATATCATCGACGTTTAAATCGTCGATGAAGATTCCATTATTTCAATGGAGTCAAATAATTGAGATTTGAGATTGGTGTTAATTTATAATTTCCAGCTTATTTCTAATAAATTATTAATATAATTGTAAATAAATTATTATTTTTATTTAAAATTAATTATTTATACACAGGAAAAATTCTGCTGGGATAGTGAGCATGACACTGTTGTGAGGAGGGTGTGGGAAATCATGCGGCAAATAGGTAACATCGAAAACAATACAATATTTTTTTTAGACAAAAATTTCTGTTTTAAAATGTAATTTCTTGCTATGGAAGTAGGTTGCGTGATTTTTGGTATGAAGCACAAAAAAAGGCAAAATAACCCGCGAGAGATAAGGGTTTCAAGGCTTAGAGGGATTTCAAACCGATATACATCCCGGAAGATATATGGCCGCACTATCTTGGGCACGTGATGTCTGAGCGGTTCACACGATGCTCACAGTCTGGTGATGGCAATTGGAATCGCCCAATTCATGGCTCGGTGACAACGCACACCGACGGCTCTGTTTCATTTGCTGCACATGCGAAACGGATGGTAGGATTAATTTAAATGAAATATATCATTAAATTAATTTTTTGTTAATAAATCTTTTTTCATTATAGGCTACGTCTCTTGGACATGAGCCGAGCCTGATGGAGCTGTTTGTGGAGACGCGCGTGTGGAGTTAAGACCGCCAAAAGGAAGCGCAACAGTTCGTTGACAACCATGCTCAACATTTCGTGGTATGTTTGTTCAACCATTTTATTTTGTAAGTTATTATGTTTATTGAATTGAATATGATGATTACTTTTTTTTTTTTTTTCAGGAGACCTATAATAACCGGTTGAGGGAGAGATATGGGGACGATCCTTTAACACATCCGGAATTCGATCTAGATTTGTAGATGGAGGTTGGATCGTCTGGTGGACCCGATAAAAATCAGGTTTACAGGCTCTCCAACACTACTGCCGACAACTTGCAGGCGGTCCGTAGTGTTTCAACCGTTAAGAGCTCCCAATCAATATCGAGCACCCAATCTAAGGAGTTCGTGGCCTTGTAACAACACATGTCTCAGCTCACCGAAAAATACGACCACCTATCTGCAAAGTATGTACAACTCAAAGTGGAGCATGCACAACAAAAAGCGGAATATGCACAACAAAAAGCGGATCATGAACAGTTTCACGAAATGGTTATGAACATGGCATCATAGAGTGGAACATGTACACCTCATCCTTTTTGGCCATATAACCACCAGCCTCCTCCTCCTCCTCCACCTTTATATTAATTTGTAATAAATATTATTTACCTTTAATATTTCATTTAATATTTTTTTTGAAACACATTCAGTTTGTAATGAATATTATTTTACTTTATTTTTTTGTTTTTGATGTTTAATAGAAATTTTATTTGCATAATTGGTTTTTATTACCATTAATTTATATAATTTTATACTGTGTATTCTAAATAATTTTTTAAAAATAAATTTAAAAATATTACAAAGGGTTTTACTGACGGAATGAATCCATTGGCATTTGACAGTAGCTGCCACATTCACTGACGAATTTACAGACGGATATATTCGGTCGGTATTTCATACACTCACCGACAAATTTATCGACGAAATTAATCCGTCGGCATTTGATAGAAGCTGTCACAATGACCGATGAATTTACAGACAGATATCTTCAGTCGGTATTTTAAACACTCATCGATAAAGTTACCGACGGTATGTGTCCATCGGTAAATCACGCTATCACCGACGGGATAAATCCATTGGTATATTTCAAGCGGGAAACTTTTTTTTTTTGGCTCTCAAATTCCTTTTGTAAAACCATCGGCAAATATGTTTTTTTGTGTTGCCGACCGATATAGCGACGGAATGTAGAATTACCAATAAAAGGAAAGCCAACAGACGTATTCCTTCGGTGAAGACGTCGATAAATAAATTACCGACGAACTCATAATTACACACCGACAGAATATTTTTGTCGGTAAAACTATAAAATCGTGTAGTGTTGAGAAAAAGGTTAAAAAAGAACAATAAAAAGACCATGGTCTCTCTCCTCCATATATACAAGAGATCCTTTCACTTTACTATGCAGAATCTGACAAACGAGAACAAGATGTAAAGACCAGCTAAAATCCCAAACTTTTTTATCATTTTATTGTTTATGACAAACGAGAACAGAATCTGACCGGTCGAAAAATATTTTTGGTGTCTCAAAATAATTTTTCAGTAACAAAATTAAATTTTAATGGTTGAAACTAGATTTTTCTAATTTGTGTTTTTAGTTTTACTAATATAAATATTTATTATTATATATAATAAAACAAAATCAATAAAGCAGGAACCATCGCTCTCCCATTCAATTCTCTCGATAATTTTTTCGTGAACCAGGATACACCATGGCTGGACCACTAGCATTTCTCTTTCACAGATGCAGCCAATGATTTTACGTTCATATAGGTCTTATCTACTCTTTATATATATATATATATATATATATATATATATATATATATATATATATATATATTTATCATTGTTTGCATATGTCAAAGAAAAATAGCAGCGGTCCAGCCATGGTCCAGGCTGCTCAGAAGCATTAAGTTCTTAGTTGGAATAGGCTGCTTGCCGATGAAAGATATGGGGTGGCATGGTTCCTCTCCTTTAGGTGCTGGATGTGGTGGTAAACCTGAGACTGTCCTTCATGTGTTGCCATATATTTGGCACAAACTTCGTCTTTATGTGGTCCAGCCATGGTCCATTTTATATATATATATATATATATATATTATGGAACTTGTACTAATAATTTTTCTCAATGAAAATGAGTTGTGATAGTCAGTTGACAGGCGAATAAAGTCTAGAAATATCTATTGTTATTTTATGAGCCAGAATAGCTATGGGTTATGCCCATTTTTTAGCAATGCTAACGTAATTTTTATTTTTAGAAATGAACATTGTTTTGTCGATATGTTTTTTTTTTATAAAAAAAAAACCATTGTTAAAAGTTTAAAATAAAATGTGGATTATGTCTATTGTTTCTTTTTATAACTTAGACATAACATTTATTTTTAGGGTTAAACGTTTATACAAGTCTTCTATTTTTAGGAATTAATATTATTTTTTGACATGTGTTCTATTTTTAGAGACAGACGTTAACCATCTTTAAAAGCAAATTGCAAATAAACTTAAAATATTATAGTATTTGAATAAAATAAAATAAAAACACGGCAGTAAGGGCAAGGGTGGAGACAAGGGGAAGCTGGCAGGGGCTGGAGCCCCTGCAAGGAAAAAAATTTTCTAGTCCCCTTTGAGTTTATTTTTAGTATTCTTATAACACACTGCACAAATCACAGCATTTTGGTCCCTTTTAATTTTATTTTTTGGTTCCACCCCTGAGTAAGAGTAACCTTTCTCTTAAAATGATGTTTTAAGGGTGATGATTATCCTCTTAATCATAACTAACTCAGTACCTGAATCTCTCGGATCAATGTCTAATTTGAAATTTCTAGTTTCCTCAAATTACTAGATAACAAATTTAATAAAATTTTTATTTTTTTCCAATTAATCTTTTTATTTTAAAAAAAAATGGAGCTATTGCGCGACATTATGTATCAACAATAGCAAGAAGCAAAGTGACTGTAGATTTATTGAGCAATACAATAGAAATTTTATAATGTATATTAATATTGATTCAGATCAAATGCAAACTTTTTTTTTCCAGATCTCTATATTTTCCTTTCTTTTCTAGATTAACGGTTTTTAATATTTAAAAATTATTTTATTTGGTTATGTTAATCATGCAATTTCTTTATACTAAATATGAAATTTTTATATAGGCATTAAGAATTTTGATTTTACTCAGATTAGTCAAAGAAAATATTATTTTTTATTACACACATTTTACTATATTGTCGATTTCTTATAAAATGGAAAAAAAATTGAAACAACCAGCTAATTGTCGATTTATTATTATTATTTTCACAAAGACAAATTTGTTGCTCCATCACTAGCGCCCGCAGCATGGCTGCAGCAAGCTAGTAGAACCCCTAAAAGAAAGCGTTCGGCACACTCTTCTTTAAAAATGGGCATTCCAAATTATTTGATTTATGGACTAAATTGAAGAACCTAGACAACTTTTGGGGACCAAGGACAGAAACGTCCATAAAAAAAGTTCACATATTTTAACAGCAACAAAATGTTTTGTCAGCTTCCTCAAATTTTTTGCCTTTTGTATAATAAACATGCTTGTGTGTGAGACTCACGCAAAATTCTCATTTGTCCGTCCCCCTATCATTGTCCAGCCCCAGAGGACCACATCATGTACCATGCCACGTCATCATAATCAAGCAAATGAAATCTAGAAATATCCACAAACAAACACACGCGCCAGTCGACATCACTGAAATCAAATTTCTGCCAGCTGAAAGCAGGGACTACTCGCACTCCCATTCAGTCCAAACACACGCGCCCATCATCATCAGTGAAATTAAATTTCTGCCAGCTAAAAGCAGGGACCCATCACTCTCCCATTCAATTCGCGTCCAAATACACCATGGCTGGACCTCTAGCATTTCTCTTTCACAGATGCAGCCGATGATTTTACGTTCATAAAGGTCTTATCTACTCTCTCTTTTTATATATATATATATATATATATATATATCCTTTTTTAAGAAACTTGCACTAATGATTTTCCCAAGTGAAAACACGAAACTGGCAAGCGAATAAAATTTAGAAATATCCACTGCCATTTCGTGAACCAAAATAGCCATGGACTTCTAATAATTTTTCCCAGTGAAAATGAGTTGTGATCACAATGGAACGGGCAAGCGAATGACATATGAAAATATATCCACTACCATTCCATGAACTAGAATAGCCATGGACTTTACATAATTACAAAAAAAAATTGGGAGTTTAGGATTCTTACCTCTTAGTGAAGTTTGTGGAATCATATCGATCGATTCAAATCGTTCCAAAATCCTAGAGTAATCACAAGGATATACCCTACATTTTCACAATCTAAATGCCTCTAGAATTGGTATTCCTTTTTTGGTTTTAATTGTTGGTTTCAGGATTTGTGTATTTTATAAAAACATTGTTGGTACGTATGTCTATTCTTCTAGTAGTTCCTAGATTATTGAACAACGCTACATTCTGGGTCGGGTCAAATTTTTCTTAAACGTAAAAAAAATATTCAGATATTGGTAATGTTTTTTTAATAGAAACAAAATTTAAACCATGTGTGGATTGATTCAATGTGACCTGGTTGACTTTGTGGGTTCAAAAATAACCTAACAACCCGTAAAAATATAGTTTAACTCACAAATTTTTTTAAGATGATATCTTTTTTAAATATTAAAATAACAACATATTGGATTGACTTGAGTCAACCTGAGTTAATATGTCAAATATGTGACTTGGGTTATGAGTGATAAGGGAATTTTTAGCATGCATATTTTCCACTATTCATGCTTGATTTTGAAATATATTGGAGTTGGTGCACAAGTTAATTAGAATTTTGGATCCCTTTTTGAACTATTGATCTCGTGGGAAATTAATGTGTTTTCAAATACTAGATTATTGAGTAGGCAGAATTCGGTAGTAAAACCGAACATTGATTGATTTTGGGCTACAAAGGAAGCTATACAACTCAGTTGCAGGCATTCATCACCATTTTCAAATATCTAAGATGAAGATCTACAAAACATATGAAAGGCACAAAACTCAGTTTTGTTGTTTTGAAGCCCAAAGAGTGAGTCGAAAAACAGGGATTGAATCAAACTCGAACTTTCTGTACTCCAAATGTTGTCTTGGGTTATGGCCCATTTCTCAAGTCTTAGAGGTCCAAAAATTACAAGATTGGTGTTGTTGGAAAGAAGATTCCATTTTCTACAATTTCTCCAGAAATAGAGATCTTTGAATTTGCACGTTTCCTGCTTCAAATCTAGCCAGCAATATCCAGATAGGAAAGAAATCAAAACAGAGAAGGAAACTTTCTTCATTTAGTAGGGGGTAAAAAGGCGAGAGTGTAAGAGAAAGAGTGGAGATCAGCTAGGGCAACGAACAAACAGAGAGAGACCCTACAATACACCAAAAAAAGAAGAGGAGAGAGGCGGCACAAAGTGGAGATAAAAACAGAGAAAAACAGAGGGACAAAAATCAGAGAAGATTGGAGGACACCTATATATTCTTCTATCATTCTCTGCTTTTGAGTAATGTTCATCTTATCAAGTTTGTTTCTCTTTAATTTAACTATGAAGTAGACTTTTATTCTGGGATTTTTTTATGTAAACTTACTAAGAATGTGTGAACAATTTCTTTGAATGAATTAATACATTAGTTGTTGAGTATTTCATTCTTTGTTTAATGCTTGTGTATGTTTGGCCAACATTAGCATGATTTGTGATTCAATTTGAGAATGAGAAGTGATAATTGTTTTGGATAGTGTTTAAAATACCTTAAGAAATCTATAGGATAGAGATATCTTAGGAGCTTTTGTAATCATTAAAGGTTTTACGGTACTTAATATATTTTGACAAGTTCAGAAATTTCATATAGTATATGAAGCTTACTTATTGAAATAATTCATTGATACTAGAGAGAGATTAGTATTTAAATTAGAAAAACCTAATTATCAATGTTAGGAATAATTAATTCAATTATGAAAGTTTATATAGGAATAGTTACGGCAAGTCAAAAATCTTAGAATCAGTTGAATTGAATTCAATAATATTTAATCAGTTGGTTGTTTGTTTTTAATCATAAATTTTTGTTTCATAAACTATTCCATTCAATTCCTCAAATAGATCATAATTTAAAAGATTTTGGTAATTAGCAGTAACTTTTACAAATCCTCGTAGGACGATACTCTACTCGTCATTTTATTACTTGTTACGATTCGTGCACTTGCGAAATTAATCAATAATGAGACTATGATAACCCCATAGAAAACAAATCAAAAACAAATTAGAAAGTCTAATTTTCAATCAACCCAATGTTGAAGGATGAAATTGAAAAAAATCAATTAAAAAATGATCTAAAAAAGCAACCTGAGTTAACTTGTCAAACTCGCGATTCAAGTCATAAGACCGAAATAACCCCATAGAAAGAAAATTAAAACAAATTACAAATGTTCAATTCCTAATCAGTCCAATGTTGAAGGATGAGACTAAAAAAAGAAATCAATTAAAAAAACATAAAAAATAACCCAAGTCATAAGACCGAGATAACCTCGTAGAAAGAAAATAAAAATAAAACAACTTGATTTACCCGGATTAACTTGTCAGATTTCAAATATTGTCATGAGACTTGGATAACCTCATAAAGAGCAAGTCAAAATAAATTATGAAGCTTAATTCTCAATCGATCATGTTAGAGCCAATGCTGAATGATGAAATTTATAAAAACTTTAATTACAAAAATGACACAAAAAATGATCCAAGTCAATATGAGTTAACCCATTAAGCACTATTCTCGGGTTATGAGTGACACGATCAAAAGATTAATGTCTTATCCTAAGTGCAGGAGTGTCGAAGTAATAAATAACTCGGCAAGACCGGGGTCGAACCACATGAAGGTGAACTATATAAAATTATAAACAACAAATGAAAAGGAGTTGAAGAGAACTTTTGAGATGTGATAATGATGTAAGGATTTAAACAAAGATAAAACAATTATCAAGGTTAGAGGATCCACTAATGGTATTTCAAATAAGTATAATATAAACTCGTTTTATTACTCAACTAGAAACCAAACACAAAGGAGGTTCCAATCGAATTATAAATTATTAACATGATTATATTAATATTTTTATTTGAGTAATGCTAATACTTGTAAATGTTGTCAGATATTCATGATGATAACTTATGTTAACAACAAATCAAGTTCCTTTCATAGCACAGGTGTCGGTTATACCATATAGTTGGCTATAAAAGGATCAAGTATTTGTTGTAACAAGGGTTGGTCAACACAAATCTAGATTAATCATTTCACAAGCAAGATATTATGAGTGGGTAAGATAACAAATACAAAGCATGTTAGTAACAAACATTAAAATCTATGTTGAGTTTATATTATACTTATTCTTACATCATTAGTGTAACCTTTTCACATCGACATAATAAACTAGGTAAACATTATGAATAAGAGAAACATAAATAGACTAGATAAGAACATAATTATGATGAAAAACATAAACAAGAGATTAATGAAAGCAGAACTTAAACATTACAAAATTACAAAGAGAACAAGAGCAAGTTCTTGATCTGACCACCAAGATGCCCAAATGCATGGCAAATGCCTCCTATTATAAGCCAAAATTTAGTACTATTGATTTGATTATTAATAAAAGAGTTGGTGGCCAACCCTTGACTTGGTGGCTAACTCTTGACTTTGTTGTAAGGCCAAAACATCATTGCTAACATCAGAATTTGAACTGATCTTATTATAAAGTTATGGAAATTTGTCTAAACTTTCCAACTAAATAAGAATGAGCTCATTTGGACTTCTAGAACTCGAGATATAGCTCAAACTCCGAACAGTGTTTGGGCTATAAGACAAATTTAGACTTCTCGTTTACTACTAAGATTGGAACTCCAAAACGGCAGTCTTGAGTCTTGGACTCTTCATGAAAGTTTTAGGCATATATCTTAGCTTTGTATCCATATAAACCAAACCTAAATTCAAGTTTTACAGGTCCATTTATGATCTAATAATAGAATGGTGTTCTAGTTTGAATTGGGCCAACATCTCTTCTTTAATTTTAGCCCTTTCTTTATCTTTTCACTTTTAATAGTTAAACTCATCAATCAATCCTTTAAATTGTAAAATATGTCTTCATTTAAAATGAGCATTTACTATAAATTAAGGATATCTTATGTTATCGTACTTGCTATTATAAAACATGCTCAAGTTAGGGAATTTAAGAGAGTTCCCTTAGTGAGAGTATTGTGGAGAAGCTCTTGAATAGAAGAACAGACATAGGAAAGAGAATCCGAGATGAAGGAGAAGTTTCCACACTTATTCTCCAACATAGGTATGTAACTTGAATTTCGAGGATGAAATTTTATTAGGAGGGGAGAATGTAAATCCCGAGAAAAAAAAAATCAAGGCTGGATTAAATTAAATGAAATAAACTAAACTAGAAATAAGTGGGGGCAAAACGAATACACTTAAAGAAAATGGGGCCTAAATGCAAGTAAGAATAATTATTGAGCATAAGTACTCCTCTTCTCACCAAAAAAACAGATCTGCAAATAATGTAAAGAAAGAAAAGAGGGAGTTTTTATATTCATTTTTACAAATCAAGATAGAAACACCAAAATTTCAAAAACCCATATAAGATTAAGGGTTATAGGTAGAATAAATACTGGTGGGAAAGGGATTAACAAGAAGCGAAGAGGGGAGGGCCGACTATCATTATAAAGAAAAGGAGGGATCGAAACTTTGATTCGTACCAGGTAAGGTATTCTAAACCTACTCTTATGAGTCATTTCAAGTTGATTGTGAATTGATGCCTGAATGTTAATTTATAGATTTTAGTTCTTAGACTTAAATTGAGGAAAAAGTATGAGTTGTTAAATTAAAGAACTTCATGTGTTGTGTGTAAATGGAAAGGTTGACGAATCTGGACAATTTCGTCTCTTGACTTTCAGAGGGATTTTGGGTAGGAGGATGAAGGAATTAGGATCAAATTCATCATAGAAATTGTAGTTTTGAATGTTGGCTAACTAATGAAATTGGTCTTGCTCAATTTAAAGTTATAGAACTCCAGCTATGGGTCACCAACCGAGATAGTAACAGTTCAAAAATAAGACAGTGACAGTTCAATGTCTAGACAGGTACAGTTGGATAGTAACAATTCATTGTCTAGACAGTGATAGTTCAACATCTAGATAGTAACAGTTGGACAATAACAGTTCAATATCTAGACAATAACAATTCAAAATGAGACAGTAACATTTCAGGATGTAAGCAGAAATAGTTCAAATGTGTGTGTGTTTGTGTATAAAGGAATGATAACTGCGGTTGCACAAAGAATGACAATATTAACGGGTGAAATAAGAAAAATGTAAAATATTAAAAAAAATGACTGAAAGAAAGACTTATTGGTTGTTGATATGTTTATAATAAAACATATCCTTGAGTGAGGAGAACTTATGAGATAAACCTGTGAATTTCAGGAGGGACCACAGGCGTGGTGCAACAACAGCAATAGCAATAGGGGAGTATGAGTAGAGCTTCTATTGTAGGTAGGTGAATCGCACCTATACTTCCTAGT
This sequence comes from Populus alba x Populus glandulosa, assembly GCA_033617975.1. Taxonomy (NCBI): domain Eukaryota; kingdom Viridiplantae; phylum Streptophyta; class Magnoliopsida; order Malpighiales; family Salicaceae; genus Populus; species Populus alba x Populus glandulosa. The sequence goes on along the minus strand of CM066150.1, from coordinate 21,633,890 downwards.
TAATTTCCATGATTTATTTATATTACCAATGTGAAATGTGAATTACTGAATGTATGGGTATTCAAGGTGAAAAGTTGTGTGAATTGCCAAATGATGAAATTATCACTGACAAAAGAAATATGAGAAGTACGATTTGAGGCGTAAACTAGCATACATTTAGTGTATGTTAGGATCCCGGGTAAGGGGATCGCCATGATTGGACTAGCATACATTTAGTGTATGTTAGGATCCCGGGTAAGGGGATCACCATGTATCGGTTAGCATACCTATTTTCAGGTTCAGTTTTCAAGATAGCCATAACCTATTTATATAAATATATACAACAAAAATCATACAAATAATTGAATGAGACAAATATAAATTATTCGTAAAAGCATACTTATAACATAAAAAAAAATTTATCTTAAACCAATATAAAATAAAAATAGTCTTGAAAAAGAAATTCTAGTCATTTATATTGTTGTTAATGGATTCTGTGATCGAATGGCACTAGAAAGAATTATTCCATATGAAAGAATCATTACAAATAGTATCAAACTAGAATTATTAGAAGAACTTAAAAGTGGGTTCATTGATGGAAAAAAAAAGAGAGAACTAGGATGCCTTAAAGGTAGGGTAAATAAAAAACATCATAAATTAAAACATCCTTTCAAGAGAAAGGTTACCCTTACTTGCGTGTTTTTATTTTATTTTATTCGAATGCTATAATATTTTAAGTTTATTTGCAATTTGTTTTTAAAGATGGTTAACATCGGTCCCTAAAAATAAAACACATGTCAAAAAATGACATTAGTCCCTAAAAATAAAAGACTTGTCTAGACGTTTAACCCTAAAACTAAAAGCTACGTCTAAGTTACAAAAAGAAACAATGGACATAATCCATATTTTATTTCAAACTTTTGATATCGGTCATGTTTCTGTAAAAAAAAAACATGTCGACAAACAATGTTCATTCCTAAAAAGGAAGATTATGTTAGTATCGTTAAAAAATAAGCATAACCCATACTTGAGAATTTGGCTTTGGACCCTCATGATGACAGGACAAAATAGGTGTTGGACCCGCGTCATTATTCTTTTTATATTTATTTCTGGTATTTTACAAAATACAAAGAAAATTTTACAAATACTTGTATAAAAAATAAATAAAATACAACTAGGAATCCCTAAAATTACTGAGTGCCACTGCATAGGTAAAAGACTGAAATACCCATGAACTTCTCAGAAAAGTATGAAAATACCCCTGTGACGTGTAGCTCACGCGTGGCCATTGTTGGAGGGGTGAAATTCTTCGGCGAGATTTTGAGCCAGAAAGGGTAGATTCCGATAGAATTAGGGGATATGATTTTGATGACGGTGGTTTCGATGGTCGTTGATGGCTGATGAGAGAGAATCAATGGTTTGAAGCTTCGAGTGGCCGAAGAAGTCGTAGGCTTTTTCGGCCAGATTCGGCGCCAAAGGCAATGAAAACCACCTGGGTTTTTCTTGCGAGGAGGTGAAGAACCTTTATGTGGTGGTTCAGATTCTTTAAGTGGCCGAAGATGGGAGATTTGATGAGAGAGAGAGAATCGCTAGTTAAAGGAGAGAGAATTTGCAAGATCGACTAGAGTGCGGACGTTAGCATGGTAAACCAGTGCACCTGAAGCCTGGGAATCGCTAGATTATTGATGAACTGGTCTTCGGTTGCGGTTGGCTTGATCTAAAAGTTGATCGGACTAGTTTGATGGACCAAGCTTTGTTGTAGTGTGGTGAGATGTACCAGTAGCTTGGTACACCGGGTTATGTGGCATGACAGGATCAAAGGGCATATTGTTTAAATGGTTGAGATGGATTTGGGTTTTAATCTAGTGTGGTAAACTGACATGACCAAAAGATTGATGTCTTCTCCCAAGTGTAGGAGAGTCGAAGTAATAAATAACCCGACAAGACCGGGGTCGAACCACATGGAGGTTAACTATATAAATTATAAATAACAACAACAATAAGTTAAAGAGGACTTTGAGATGTAAGATTAATGTGAGGATTAAACACTGATAAAAATAAATATCAAGGTTAGAGGATCCACTAATGGTATTTCAAACAAGTATAGTATAAATTATTTTTATTACTCAACTAGAAACCACACACAAAAGAGATTTCAATTGGATGATTTGTCATTAATAGCTCATTATAAATTATTAACATGATCATATTAATTATCTTATTTAAGTAACACCAAATTTTTAAATATTGTCAGGAATTCATGATGTTAACTTATGTTAACAACAAATCAAGTTCCTTTCATATCACAAGTGTAGGTTATACCATACGGTTGGGCTATGAAAGTGCCAAGCATTTGTTGTACCAAGTGTTATAGAACACAAATCTAGATTAACCATTTAACAAGCAAGATATTAAGAATTAATAAGATAAAAATGATAAGACATGTTAATAGCAAGTTGTTTAGGACATAAGCATTGAAGTCCATATTGAGTTTATATTATACTTGTCGCACCCCCAAAAAAGTAACAAACAAAAAAAGTTTGTTTTTACGACATTCGACTGGCGACTTTCGTTTTGTTCTGTTTTGCTGATTTGGTTCTTTGGAGTCGCCACCTAGTATTTTGGTCACTAGGAACCCTAACTGGTCTTTCAGAGATTCTAAGGTAAGGGACTGGTTGCGTAAAGGGAAGGTATTAGCACCCCTAGTACGCCCTACCTAAGGTAAGCTGCTTGGTGTTTGGTTTGCTTTATAATTGCTATGGTGTTGGTATTTTCTAGGCTCGTCAATTGATTTTGGATAGAAATCTAAGGAGATTCCATGTGCTTTGAAAGCTCATTTTTCCCTTAGTATTTCAAAAGTTTGTGACTCATAAATCGTGGAATACTAATAATAATAATAAAAATTTAAATTTTGAAATGTCCTCGATTATAATCAAGGCTTCTTTCAAGAATGTGTGCGGATTTATTACTCCCAATAATATTTTGGATATTCATCCTTTTAAGGATTTCTTTATCCAAACATTAGCGGTAAATAATAAATAAATTCCCTCTCCAAATATAAGATTTTTATAGTTTTTGGAATATTGGCCAATACCCTTTGGAGTTTTACAAACATGTTGTAAAATCCAGAAATGCAAGAAAATAATTTGTGTTTAAGAAATCTATGCGAAAACACACTTTTGAAGCTTCCAATATGTTTTTTTTTTATAAAAAGAACATTCAAAACATGTTAGAGTATTGGCCGTATGCAACACGCAAGAAAATATATATATTTTTTTAAAACAATATATTTTTTTTTGACGAAATCGGGTATTTTAATACTAAATTTATACCTCCACAGTATAAAAAAAATACAAACTAATATTAAGTCATTTTAAAACATGTACGAAAAAAAAATCAACAATATTTTTAAGGAATTTTAGAAATTTTTGAAAGCAAAAAATAAATTTATCTTTGAAAATTTCGGGTGTCTCGACGAAAATCCGATATTTTAAATACTGAATTTATACCTCCACAGTATAAAAAAAATACAAACCCCCTTAAAAAATATATATATATGAAAGGAAAATAACAACAGTTTTTTTTTAGATTTTTCAGATTTTTTATAAATATTTTTTTTTATATATATAACATATACACACATATATATTATAATTTATAATAATATATAATATATTATAGGGCTGGGCCGGCCCAAGCGATCTCGACCCGAATGACATTGGGCCGATCTCGGCCCGAGAAACAAAATTGGGCCGATCTCGGCCCGAAAACTCAAGTGGGCCGATCTCGGCCCGAAAAACTCCTACGGTCTGGGCCAAGACCGGCCCAGACTTGCAAGGCTGGGCCAGCATCGAGCTGGCCCAGCAGCCCCAGGCCCAGTCGGGGGGGGGAGAATTAATTTTCTCCCCCCCGCCTCCTGCATGCAGAATGCATGCAGGAGGCAAATACCTGCAGAAAACAAAGAAAACAGGGGGGAGAAGAAAATGTACCTGGCGTGGAGGAGGCGGTCGTTGGCGGTGGTGTGGCTCGTGCACGGAGGCTCCTGGCGGCGGCGCTGCGGCTGTTTCCAAGTGTTCGGTTCGCTCTCTCTCTTCGGTCTCCTCTCTCTCTCCTCCCTTCGGTTTTTTTTTCTCTTCGGGTCTTCTCCATTTATAGAACAAAATCGGAGCAGGTATACCTTTTGCTAGTGCGCCTTCAATCACGCAACGGCTGGTCGGCCATTGACGCGTTCGGTGGTGGTGGGGGCGAGGAGAGAGAGGCGAGATGGTTTTTGAAAACGATTTTCTTCTTCTGTTGCAGGTTCGGGGGGGAAAAGAAGAAGAGGAACAGTGTCGTTCAAAACGACACCGTTCCGGTCCTCTTATTTTTTTTATTTATTTTATTTAATATATGAAACGGCGTCGTTTTGGATAAAACGCGCCGTTTCATTTAAATGGGCCAAACTTCAAATCAGCCCTTCAATTTGGGTCCTCGCCCCTCTTGTTTGCCGCCTTTTTCAATTTGGTCCTTGGCCTCTGATTTATGCAATTAAGCCCTCAATTTATCAATAAACTTCCAATTTCTTCAATTAGGCCCCTGATCCAAAGCAAAACAGCCCCCTCTATTTACCCGGTTTTCCAAATTGATCCTTGATTTCGGTTTTTTCACAATTAAACTCCTAATTGGCCATTAAACTTCAATATTTATTCAATTAAACCCTTGATTTGGCCTAATAAATTCCTAAAAAATATATATTGGCCCCAGAACTTAAATTTTTTCTAATTAAAGCCCAAATTGATTTTAAAATCAATTTTTCTTGCAATCAAATCTTCTATAAATTCAAATAAAAATTCGATTAAGTCCATAAACATCCAAATTTGGGCTTTTCTCCTCAAAATTCAAATTTTCCTTCTCAATAGGGCTTTTATCCTTCAAGAATATACCGTCAAAAATTCAATCCTTGTATTTTTAAATTCCTTGACCAATTTTCTGACTGTTTTCCAAGCGCTTCTACCTCCTGTTATTTTTTCTAACCTTTTTTGGCTATTTATTTTATTTTTCATGGGGACCCAAAAATGGGTTACAACAATACTTATTCTTACACCATTATTATAACCTTTTTACCCTGACATAATAAACTTAGATAAACATAATGAATAAGAGAAATATAAATAAACAAGATAAGAACATAAATAAGATACAAGTTAACTAAGTAAAGGAAAGGAAATGAAAACATAAACAAGATATTAATAAAAGCAAAATTTAAGCATTACAAAAATATAAAAAGAGAGAGCAAGAGCAAGATCTTGATCTGAACAACCAAGCTCCTAAATGCATGTCAAATAACTTCTTTTATAGGTCAAAATTTGGAATTCTTGATTTGATGGCTAATTGTTGAGTGGGTGGCCAACTCTTGACTTGGTGAAAATCCTTATCTTCTTGTCTGAACAAAACATCATTGCTAACGTCAGAATTTAAACCAAATTTACTATGAAAGTTCTAGGAAATTGTCTCAGCTTTCTATAAAAAGAAAATTGAGGTCGTTTGGACTTCTAGAACTCGAGATATGGGCTGAACATAGAACAATGTCTAGGTTGCAGGACAGATTCAGACTTCTCCGTTATTGCTATAATTTGAACTTGAAAACAGCTTTTTTAAATCTTAGACTCCACATAAAAGTTTTAGGCATATTTCTTAGCTTTTTATCCATATAAAGCAGACCTAAATTCGAGATCTACAGCTCCAGATATTACCCAATTACTGAATAGTATTCTAGTTTGGACTGAACCAACATCTTTTTTCTAAGTTTGACCCTCTTTTTGTCCTTTCAATTTCTGTACTTAAATTCATTAATTAATCCTTTCATTTATGTGATAGACCTGCATTTAAGATGAACATTTACCATAAATTAAGGTAACTTATAGTATCAGATTTGTTATTATAAAACATGTTTTAGTTAAGGAATTATTGATACTTCAAGTGCAAAATGCTGATATAAAACCTTGATAAAAATACACTTGTAAGTACTAATCATAAACCCTATTAAATCCTATCAAATCAAGGGTCCATAACTGAATTGTTTTAAATTGTTTTAAAGAATTCAATATATTACTTGCGTGAAAAAAAAAAGTAAAAAATTATTAGCAGTCATATTAGTATCTCACTTTTTTTTTTCTTTTCTATAAATTTTCACTGGCTTTTTATAACAAATGACGAGGGGACTCAAAAATTTATAACCAGAAAACACTACGCATTGAAGAAAAAATTTCATTGTCTCGAATGCACCAACTACTACAATAAAAACTTTTGTATTATTAATTTTGTTTTATTATATATAACAATTAATATTTATTAGAAGTCCATGGTTATTTTGGTTTACGAAATGACAGTGGAAATTTCGAGAATTCATTCGCCTCCTAGTTCCATAGCTATCACAACTCATTTTTACTAGCGAAAATTATTAAAACTCCATAGCTATTCTGGTTCATAAAATGATATTGAATCAATCCACATATAGTTTAAATTTTGTTTTTATTAAAAAAATATTATCAATATCTAAATATTTTTTTTATAATTTTAAAAAATTTGACCCAACCCATAATATAGCGATGTTCAATAATCTAAGAACTACTAGAAAAATAGACACATGTACCAGCAATGTTTTTATAAAATAAACAAAGTCTGAAACCAACAATTAAAACCAAAAAAGGAATACCAATGCTACAGGCATTTAGATTGTGAAAATGTAGGGTATATCCTTGTGATTACTCTAGGACTTCGGAACGATTTGAATCGATCGATATGATTCCACAAACTTCACTAAGAGGTAAGAATCCTAAACTCCAATTTTTTTTTTGTAATTATGTAAAGTTCATGGCTATTCTAGTTCATGGAATGGTAGTGGATATATTTCCATATGTTATTCGCCTGCCTGTTCCATGGCGATCACAACTCATTTTCACTGGGAAAAATTATTAGAAGACCATGGCTATTTTGGTTCACGAAATGGTAGTGGATATTTCTAAATTTTATTCGCCTGCCAGTTCCGTGTTTTCACTTGGGAAAATCATTAGTGCAAGTTTCTTAAAAAAGGATATATATATTTATTTATTTATCATTGTCTGCATATGTGAAAGAGAATGGCTGAAATTTAATTTCACTGATGATGATGGGCGCGTGTGTTTGGACTGAATGGGAGTGCGAGTAGTCCCTGCTTTCAGCTTGCAGAAATTTGATTTCAGTGATGTCGACTGGCGCGTGTGTTTGTTTGTGGATATTTCTAGATTTCGGGTGTGTTTTGTATTGCGATTGTTGTTGTAGTTGTGATTTGAAAAAAATTGTTTTATAAAAAGTACTTTAAGTTGATGTTGGTTTGGAAAAATATATGTTTGGTTAAAACTGTGGTTGAAATTGAGGTTGAGTAAAAAGTAGTTTAATGTGTTTGGTTAAAAAAATAATTTTCAAATTGAGGTTATAAAATAATTAATATATATATATATATATATATAAATTGTTTTTAATTTAAATATTGTAGATTTAACTATTGTTATTACATCATGAAATAAATAATACTTTATATAAAATATTTTGTATTGTTCCATTAAACTATCTACAATTTCATCACGTACAAAATATATCCGACAAGTATTACAGTTTCATTGGTTTTGTTAGCGCGCAACAACATCAGGTAAAATATCATTAGAAATAAAATTAGGATTGTGATCAAATTCTACAAATATTACGTTATCAAGCGATCTTCTTCTAATTTATATAGTGTTATTAGATAATGTGAAACACTAGTTTTTCAAATAAAATATAATTAAAAATAAAAAAATATTTTTTTACAGGGTCAGACCCGATTCAATATATTTTTATAATTTTAGACTGGGTCCCATATCCATTGTTCATGTGAACAGTGGAGGAACTCTCCACATGAGAAGACATAGGCAGGACCGCAGGAGAAGCATATAAAACCTACTTCTCATGAGCTGAGGTTCGACTTCAGTTATTAGGTGGGATCCATGTAAAAAAAATATGAAGTTTGGATTAACCAAAAACACTTTAATTCAGCTTTTATTTTCTGCCGCTGTCGAAGTGCCAAACGGGGACTTCATTTGCTTGATTATGATGACGTGGCATGGTACATGATGTGGTCCTTGGTCCCCAAAAGTTGTCTAGGTTCTTCAATTTAGTCCATAAATCAAATAATTTGGAATGCTCATTTTTAAAGAAGAGTGTGCCGAACGCTTTCTTTTAGGGATTCTACTAGCTTGCTGCAGCCATGCCGCGGGCGCTAGTGATGGAGCAACAAATTTGTCTTTGTGAAAATAATAATAATAAATCGACAATTAGCTGGTTGTTTCAATTTTTTTCCATTTTATAAGAAATCGACAATATAGTAAAATGTGTGTAATAAAAAATAATATTTTCTTTGACTAATCTGAGTAAAATCAAAATTCTTAATGCCTATATAAAAATTTCATATTTAGTATAAAGAAATTGCATGGTTAACATAACCAAATAAAATAATTTTTAAATATTAAAAACCGTTAATCTAGAAAAGAAAGGAAAAAATAGAGATCTGGAAAAAAAAATTTGCATTTCATCTGAATTAATATTAATATACATTATAAAATTTCTATTGTATTGCTCCATAAGTCTACAGTCACTTTGCTTCTAGCTATTGTCGATACATAATATCAACTCCACCTTTTTTTTAAATAAAAAGATTAATTGAAGAAAAATAAAGATTTTATTGAAGTTGTCATTTAGTAATTTGAAGAAACTAGAAATTTCAATTTAGACATTGATTTGAGAGATTCATGTACTGAGTTAGTTATGATTAAGAGAAGATAAATATCACCCTTAAAACATCCTTTCAAGAGAAAGGTTATCCTTACTAGCGTGTTTTTATTTTATTTCATTCAAATGCTATAATATTTTAAGTTTATTTGCAATTTGTTTTTAAAGATAGTTAATATCTTTTCCTAAAAATAGAACACGTCAAAAAATTATATTAGTCTCTAAAAATAGAAGACTTGTTTAGATTTTTAACCCTAAAAATAAATGCTACGTCTAAGTTATAAAAAAAAAACAATAGACATAATTCATATTTTATTTTAAACTTTTAACATCCGTTATTTTTTATATAAAAAAAAACATATTAACAAAACAATGTTTATTTTTAAAAATAAAAATTATGTTAACATCGCTAAAAAATGGGCATAACCCATAGCTATTTTAGTTCATGAAATAATAGTAGATATTTCCAGACTTTGTTCGCCTGTCAACTGACTATCACAACTCATTTTCATTGAGAAAAATTATTAGTACAAGTTCCATAATATATATATATATATATATATATATATATATATATATATATATATATATATATATATATATATATATAATGGACCATGGCTGGACCACATAAAGACGAAGTTTGTGCCAAATATATGGCAACACATGAAGGACAGTCTCAGGTTTACCACCACATCCAGCACCTAAAGGAGAAGGAACCATGCCACCCCATATCTTTCATCGGCAATCAGCCTATTCCAACTAACTTAATGCTTCTGAGCAGCCTGGACCATGGCTGGACCGCTGATATTTTTCTTTGACATATGCAAACAGCCTATTCCAACTAAGAACTTAATGCTTCTGAGCAGCCTGGACTATGGCTGGACCGCTGATATTTTTCTTTGACATATGCAAACAATGATATAAGACCTATATGAACGTAAAATCATTGGCTGCATCTGTGAAAGAGAAATGCTAGTGGTCCAGCCATGGTGTATCCTGGTTCACGAAAAAATTATCGAGAGAATTGAATGGGAGAGCGATGGTTTCTGCTTTATTGATTTTGTTTTATTATATATAATAATAAATATTTATATTAGTAAAATTAAAAATACAAATTAATATTAGAAAAATCTAGTTTCAACCATTAAAATTTAATTTTGTTACTGAAAAATTATTTTGAGACACCAAAAATATTTTTTGACCGGTATCAACTTAGTGGACCGAGTTTTGATTGAAATAACGGTTTTGACCTTAAATGACCGGAAACTTATTTTTTATCCTGGTCGACATGGTTTGACCTGTATTGACTCAGTGGACTTGGTTATGACTGAAAATGACAGTTTTGACATGAGGAAATGAAAGTGCTGGTGGGGAATCAGTATTTTCTTTGCAATGTTCAGATTCAACCCCTTCCTTACCCTCAGAAATTGACTCATCATCTTTCTCACAAGGTTCAAGAGTGGGTCTTTCAATAATCTTACCACTGCGAAGAGTGATGACTGATTTGACTTGATCCATGTGTTGGCTTCCGGAACTACTTGCATTTGCATTGTATTGCCCCTTTAGATTTTATTGTGGTTGAGATGGAAACTTCCCATTCTCTTGAAAACTGAGAGCTAGGGGTGTGCAAAAAAACCGGAAAACTGAATAAACCGAGAAAAAATTAACCGAAAAAACCAAACCGAGAAAAAAAACCAATTAAACCGATTAGAATAGTTAGGAAAAATCCCGGTTCGGTTCGGTTTTCGGTTTTGTAATGCAGGAACCGGTTAACCCGGACCGAACCGAACCGGTTAAAAAAAAGGTACTATAAATAGAAAAATTACCCCCCTCTTACCCCTAGCCGCAACCCCCTCTCACTCTCTCTCCAGCAGCCCCCTCTCCCCTCCCCAGCAGCCCCCTCTCCCTAAGAAATGTCTATCACAGTTCCAAGTTCCAACAGTAGTGGCTTCGCCAATGCCAAATACCAAGAAACAGGAATACAAATTGCTTAGGATGATTGAGAGGTTGATTAATGTGGTGGTCTTAGCAAGAGGGGAAGCAGCAGTAAAGGACAAAACCTTGGTGGCATAATGGAATCGAGAATTCACCCAGCAAGCATAAAGGGATAGAATCAGGGCAAGAACTATAGCAATGATGCCTCTATTGTTAAACTTGCAGTAGAGCTAATTAATACAAACAGCAGGCCTACTGCACAGGTTAGCAAGGGGCTAAGCCAGAAGGCTGCTCTCAGGGCTCTTGAAGGGTGAGGAAAGTGAACCATTGCCATGTGAAAGCCACAATCCCAGCGCATGCTATTGCAGCAAGGAGTGGAGGATACCACTTCTTAGGGTGAAAATGCAGGGGAGATAAGATTTATCTGTATAAGAAGATTTGGGGTTTTGATTTTAAAAAATCAGGTTTGGATTTTTGGCATTTGGGTATTTGAAAAATATAGGAAAAACCATGTTTATTTTGCAAGAAATTTTGAAATATGAGCATATAGGTTTTCTCGGTTTTTTGAAATCAAGAAACGAACCGGACCGGACCGAAACCGGTCGGTTTGACTCGGTTTCGGTTCGGTTTTGGTTTTTTTTTTTTAAAAAAAAGAGAACCGGTTTGGTTGTTTTTTTCAGTTCAAAACCGAACCAAACCGAAAATGCTCACCCCTACTGAGAGCAAATTTGAATTTTACAAGAGTATTTTTAAAATCTGTCATGCCTTGAGCAAGTCGAGTGTTGATTGTCTCTTGCTTTTCAATGAATGCATGCAATGTTTCCTCAAGATTTTTTCTAGGAGGTGGAGCATAGTGAGGTGCATATCCATGAAAATTTTGGAAATTATGGTGTGCTTGAAATGGTGGTCGTGAAGTTTGTGCATTATTGTTATCACTCTTCCAACTGAAATTTGGATGATTTCTCCAACCAGGGTTGTATGTTTGCGAGGATGGGTTATAATTGGGTCTTGAAAACTGTTTAAAGCATAGGCATGTTCGTGGAGGCATTCCTTGAAAGAAGGCAAAGTTGGACAATCATTGGTTGCATGTTCATTTGTTTCACAGATTTGACAAACAATGTCTTGAATGATTTTAATTGACCACTCTTTTTACATTCAAGTGCCTCGACTTTTCTAGCTAAAGATGCAAATTTGGCTTGGAGGTCATGATCTTCTCTAAGGTTGTACATACCTCCACTAGATGTATGAGGTTGAGTTTTACCTGGTGCCTCATAAGTGCCCGTAATGTCCATTTTGAGCTAGCAAGTCTAGATACTCCACTGCTTCATCACGGTCTTTATCTTTAAAATTCCATTGCACATCAATTCCATCATTTGCTTATCTTTAGGTGTTAAGCCTTTATAAAAATGTGAAACCAATCTCCGTGTTTTAAAACCATGATGAGGGCAAGTATTAAGCAAGTCTCGATACCTATCCCAATATTGGTAAAATATTTCTCTTGGTTTTTGAGTGAAAGTGGTGATTTGTCTTTTGAAAGAGTTTGTTTTGTGAGATGAAAAAAACTTCTTTAAAAATTATTGTTGCATTTCATCCCAAGCACAAATGGATCATGGTCTCAAATTTTGTAGCCATGTTTTAGCTTTATCTTTTAAAGAAAAAGGAAGAAAGCTTTAATCTGATGGTGTTTATGCTACAATTTGAGTCATTATAAGTGTTACAAACTTCTTCAAGTTCTCCCAAATGCAAGTATGGATTTTCTAGATCTATATACATGATCGCACAATTGTTCTTGTTGGATTCATGTAATCTTTATGTGTTCTAACCCGATTATTCTCATTATTCTCATTACAAAGTGACTGATTATCCTCTTCATCCATGTTTTCTAAAGAAGATGAGGATACTCTACAAAGTTTATCATTTAATGTACGTGACCAAACTTTCATGCACGTGTAGAAAAAGAATAAAAAGAAGAAAAGAAAAAGAAAAAGAGACAAAACACAAGAAATAAAAGTTGGATAAAAGAAAAGTGAAAGGAGAAAAATATAATAAAATTTATAATTTGTACAGAAATTTACCTCCCCGGCAACGGTGCCAAAAACTTGACATAACCAAAAGATTGATGTCTTCTCTCAAATGTAGGAGTGTCGAAGTAATAAATAATCTCGTAAGACCGGGGTCGAATCACATGGAGGTTAATTATATAAATTATAAATAATAATAATAATAAGTTAAAGAGGACTTTGAGATGTAAGATTAATGTGAGGATTAAATAATGATAAAAACAAATGTCAAGGTTAGAGGATCCACTAATGGTATTTCAAATAAGTATAGTATAAACTCTTTTTATTACTCAACTGGAAACCACACACAAAGGAGTTTCCAATCGGATTATAAATTGTTAACATGATTACATTATTTATCTTATTCGAATAATGCTAATACTTGTATATGTTGTAAGGTATTTATGATTATAACTTATATTAACAACAAATCAAGTTTCTTTCTTAGCACAGGTGTCGGTTATACTATTTGGTTGGGCTATGAAAGTGCCAAGTATTTGTTGTACCAAGCGCTATACAACACAAATCTAGATTAACTATGTAACAAGCAAAGTATTAAGAATGAACAAGATAACAAATATAAAACATGTTAGTATCAAACATTAAAGTCCATTTTGAGTTTATACTATACTTGTTCTTACACCATTAGTGTAACCTTTTCACCTTGACATAATAAACTTAACTAAACATAATGAAAGAGAAAAACATAAATAAACAAGATAAGAATATAAATAAGATATAAGTTAACTAAGTAAGGGAAAGGAAATGAAAAGCATAAACAAGAGGTTAATGAAAGAAAAACTTAAGCATTACAAGAACATAAAGAGAGAGAGCAAGAACATAATCTTGATAAACATAATGAAGAAGATAAACATAAATAAAGAACATAAGAACATAAGTATAGTAAATGAAATGAAAAGCATAAACAAGAGATTAAGGAAAATATAACATGAAATAAAACTTAAACATTACAGAAATATAAAGAAAAAAATAAAGAGCATGATCTTGATCTGAACAACCAAGATGCCTAAATACATAGTAAATATCTTCTTTTATAGGCCAAAATTTGAAACTGTTGATTTGATGACTAATTATTGAGTGGGTGGTTAACTCTTAACTTGGTGAAAATCCTTATCTTCTTGTCTGAACAAAACGTCATTGCTAACATCAAAATTTGAACCAACTTTACTCATGAAAGTTCTAGGAAATTGTCTCACTTTCCAAAAAAAAAAATTGAGATCATTTGAACTTCTAGAACTCGAGATATAGGCTGAACACTGAACAATGTCTAGGCTGTAGGACAGATTCGAACTTCGACATTGTTGCTATAATTTTGACTTAAAAACGGCGTTTTTAAATCTTGGACTTCATGAAAGTTGTAGGTCTATGTCTTAACTTTCCATCCATATATAGTAGACCTAAATCAGAGATCTACAGCTCTAGATATGATCCAATTACCAAACAGTGTTCTAGTTTGGACAGCACTAGCATTTCTTTTCTAAGTTTGGCCATTTTTTTATCCTTTCAATTTCAGTATTTAAACTTATCAATTAATCTTTTCATTAATGTGATAGGTAATTCCTTCCCTTCATGTTCACAGGAGTCATTTGAACATGATGACGTCATCGTACTGAGTCTTAGGCGAGCTTGGGACCGCCACTTCACCGAGCGCTTCCGCACTTACATGGGCTTCCTGCGGAAGCAAACAAGGGATTTGCACAACCGCGATAGTCCTTCCAATTGGAAGAAATCGAAGCCTAGCTGGATGGATTGGAAGGTGTGGGAGGAGATTTATCAGCAACGGTTTCAGCAACCGTTTAGCGATGGTTTAACGTGGCTAGGAACGGTTTTAGTGACGGTTTACCGCAGCTAGCGATGGGTTCAGCGACACAAGGAACAATATTTAGCATCTGTTTCAGCAAAGTTTAAACAGTAATCAGCAACGGTCTCAATCATATTTCATAATAGTAATTAGCAACAGTTTTTCAAAAAGCCGTTGCTGACAGTTTTTCAAAAAGCTAATTAGCAAAGGTTTTTTTACCGTTGCTGAAACCATTGCTGATAGAGAAAACAACCGTTGTTAAAACCATCGCTAATTTCCAAATTTGTAATTAATCCCTGTCGTTCATTCTACAGTTGCTACCAAAATCCTTGGATTTTGGCTTGGCTTTTTTCTATTCCACATGGTGTATTTTTGGCTTTGCCGTTTCCTTTTTTATATCTTTCTTGTAAAAACTAGGCAGCTTTTTTTCTCCTTTTCTTGTCAGAGTCTTAGGGGTTTTTATTTTTATTTTATTTTAAGTGCTTCCCCGTTATATCGGTAGATTTTGAGATTCTTCTCGTATTAATAAAATCTCCCGATTTATCGGAAGTGAAAAAAAAGGATAAAAACAAACATATTAACTTTCATCCTAATCATTAATTAATATTGCATATGAGCTGTACCAAAAAACAAAAACGTCTTGCATATATGCCATTTTTTCCTAAGTAATGTTATACCAACAAACAAATCATAATTTTTTTTTATACAAACTGATGTGTCATTATTTTTTTCTGGCAAGTTTAATCAATTAATTACATTCGTAGATCTCATAGTTAATCAATAGATGCACGCCAAATCAGTTGTATGGAAATGTAGTATAATTATTTTGTTTAAAAAATCATTTTCCTTTTTTTCATACTCAATCGCCCACGTGACATCCACATGATCCCTTGATGAAGGAATTGGGCACTTGACGACAGAGACAAACACTAGAAGTAACTTTCGTCCTAGTCATTTTTTTCTTACTTGCCCATGGTCCCTTAATAGTGGAATTCGATACTTAACTATAAAGACTAATTTTCGTCCTCATCGTTAATTAATCTTGCAAATATGCGGTACTAAAAAACAAACAAAAAATATTGCAAATGCTATTTTTTTTACGCGCCCATGTGATATCCACATAATTCCTTGATGAAGGATTTAGACACTTGATGATAAAGATAAATAAGTGAAGTAACTTTTATTTTCGGTCATTAATTAATCATGCATACCTGTCATACCAAAAAGAAAAACAAAAAAAGAAAACAAACAAAAAACAGAGGAATCTTGTATATACCATTCAGCTTTTTAATTTGTTCCTACTCGTCCACTTGATATCCGCATGATTCCAAGTCATCCTGGATTTTGCTTCCAAAAGTACAAAAACAATTTGTTGATGATAGCTAATTGTGATAAAAATTGAAACCCTGTGGATGCACACTGTTATAAAAACTTGTGATATATCAAATTGTTGAAATATATAGCCACACCACTTCGATTACATTTTCATTACCAAATATTCCCATCCCTTCTCATGATCATGCAGCAGCAAATCCCCCTTCTCCTGGCCTTCCTTCTCTTTGTCCTCGCTGTATTGAGATTACGGAAGAAATCAAAAGGCCATGACTCAAGTTGTAAACCACCTCCAGGACCACGGGGATTACCCATCATCGGAAACATTCATCAGCTAGCTGCCTCTGTAACTGTACCCCATCGTCTCTGTGCACACTGGGCGAAGAAATACGGACCAATCATGCAACTTAAGATTGGAGAAGTTAATACTGTTATTATTTCTTCACCAGAAGTAGCAAAAGATGTGTTCAACGATATCAATTTTGCTGAAAGACCTGACCTCCTAGTTTCACAAATCATGCTTTATAATGGCCAGGGCCTTACGTTTGCACAATATGGAGACCATTGGAGACAAATGCGAAAAATTTGCGTATTGGAGCTATTTAGCGCAAAACGTGTACGCTCATTCAAATCAGTAAGGGAAGAAGAGGTATCGAACTTAATCAGATCCATCCGTTCGAAAGCAGGTTCACCAATCGACATTAGGAAAATGCTTTTGGATTTGTCAAATGTCATCACTTCAAGATCAAGCATTGGTACGAAATACAAAAACCAAGCTGCACTGTTACACGTTGTTGAACAAGTGACAAGGGCAGTAGCAGGTATAAATGTTGTAGATATATTCCCTTCCTCTAGATTGTTACGCATGATCAGTCAGTTTAGGTCTAGTCTCCGAACGTTGCAAGAAGAAGCAGATCAGATGCTTCAAGACATTATAAATGAACGTAGAGCCCAGAGGGTAGAGAAGAAGACAGGTGAAAATGAAGAGGAGGATAATATTCTGGATGTGCTTCTGAATCTCCAAGATGATAGAAGCTTTGAAATTTCAACAGATAGCATCAAATCAATTATCCTGGTCAGTAAACATATGCATGCTTCACTTTTCATATATATAATAATATCTACACGCACGTCTAAAGTTGCACAAATCAATCTCTGTACATATCTTGATTCAATCTACAGATTGTCTAACGTAAGGTATACATGCCAGGCATCAGTTTTTCAATTTATGTCTGTATATAGGTGCTAGCATCAAATCTATCCCCTTTGTTAATACTAATTAAATTTCACATACAAGAATGTCAAATAATATGAACCTTACTCAGTACGTAGTCTTCTTAATTTCAGGAGATCTATACTGGTGGGAGTGAAACATCAACAACGGTTTTGGAATGGATAATTTCAGAATTGATGAAAAACCCAAGTGTAATGGAAAAGGCACAAAAGGAAGTGAGGCAGGTCTTCAACAGCTTTGAGAATGTTGATGAAACAATTGTTGACAATTTAAATTTCATGAAGCTGGTTATCAAAGAATCTTTGAGATTACATCCTCCCGGAGCTTTCATTCCCAGAGCATGCAGTAAGACTTGTCAAGTTAATGGATATACCATAGAAGCTAAGACTAAAGTAATGGTTAATGCATGGGCTATTGGAAGGGATCCTAAATACTGGACTGAACCTGAGAAATTCTATCCTGAGAGATTCCTACATAGTTCCGTTGATTATAAAGGTGCCAACTTTGAACTCGTCCCATTTGGTGCTGGAAGGAGAATGTGCCCAGGAATGCTGTTTGGTATGGCCACCGTCGAGTTTACTCTTGCGCAGCTGTTATACCATTTTGATTGGAAACTTGCAAATGGAGCAACGCCGGAAGCTTTTGACATGCAAGAGATTTTCGCTTCCACAATGAGAAGAAAACATGATCTTATAGTAGTCCCCATCCCGCGCCGTCCTTAATTTCTCCGTGGAATCAATTGTCCATGTGTTATTCCACTAGGAATTATGAATATCTTATTGTCTTTAAATAAAACGCACCTTTTCTTTATGTAGCTTTTAATTTAAAAGCGTAATGTTCTTGTGACAGCATATAGTTTTTAATAAATATATCTTATAAAAGATGTGTTTTTAATTATTATAATAAGATTTTGAAATCATAAAAAATATATCATATTACATTCAACATGTGACACCTGTGTCCCATATGGTATTAGAATACTATTGGTATTAGAATGCATATGGTATTAAAATACTATTTTTATATTTTTTTAGGCAGGTGAATGTCACAGGCACTAATTACGCCAGCATTGGTATCACAAAATGTTAGAATCACAACCACTTTGTTTATTGGCACAGCCTCCACCTCTTTTTTTAAGCAAATGAAAGAAACACCGTTCCATAATCTCTTATTTAAGAGAAAAGCAAAGTATCACTTAACCTAATTAAATGCATCGGTATGTCTAAACCTTTTTTTTTTTTATTATTATTATTTAATCAATACCACCATTTTAACAAAAAAGTCAAAACTAAGCTAAAACGTACACTCTCGGATTTAGTCAAAGTGTTTGACTTTTTAGTCAGCATATGACTTAACTTTGATCTTGTTAATAAAATATAGGATAAAAATTTATGCAGTCTGCCTAAGAATAATTCATTCTGTCTTACATGTAGTTCAAGGGGACAAAATTTTTCTAGGAGAAAAATTCACTTATATGCCATTTTTCTCCTCTTTTTTTTTTTTGAATTATAAGAAAATTATAAAGTTGAAAGGCTACAAAATAAAGAATATAAGGACCAAACACAAAGAACAAACGTGATATTAAAATTTGAAATTCATGTATATGAACTAAAGTTGAAAAATTCAACGAATAAAATTAAAAATCTTTTTATTTTTAAGAGAATCATTGTATAAAAAATTACTAAAATATATAAATTAATTTTAAATGGTACGAGGATGAAAAAATTTAATGTCACTGAAAAATTCTTTAGTTTTAGAGGAACATTGTATAAAACATATTTAAAAGTTTTGGAATTTTCCTCGGCCATTTTGATTTATGTGTGCCATTACCCTAGCTTTTTTTTTTTTTTTTTTTTATGTGGGTGTCCGGGCCAGCTTGCGCGCACCACGACTAATCCCACGACCTACTGAGCATGTAAGGTACCGCATGATTGACAAGCGTGCACAATGAGGTTTGAACCTTAGTGCAGAGGAAGGGAATAAGCCTCTTTCACCGCTAGGCCAAGACCTCAAGTGCACGGCTCCTTTTATTCACGGCTGACATGTGTCCTTTATATATTTGATGAGTTTTATACAAAAACAGTCTTTTAGATAGCGTTTGGTTGTCTTGACCCATCTTCATCTATAAGAGACGATGGACAAGAAAAAAACTGGAGGAGAGATAAAAATTGGAGACAAATCGTGTTTGGTTGCAGTGCATCAATTGGAGACAAAATGATAAACTGTATCCGTCTTGGGTATAAAAAAGTGTTTGGTTGCAGTGGACAATACAGAAAAACTATTAAAAAACCCATGACACCTCTCTAGTGTAAATGTGGTTGTTAAATATGTGATAAATTATTTAATTAAATTTCATTTTTTTATGTTTTCCTTTTCATAATCAACATTATTATGCTATTTGTTAAAATTACATATTAAATTTTAACGCACGAAGAAAAAAAAAAACACATAACATGAACGAAAGAAGAAAAAAAAGATTACATGAGATGGAGGAAAAAAAAGGTAGTTAGTTGAAAATTCCCACAAAGAGAATGCACGCGCGCACTAGGCACTAGGCCTAAGGGTTGAATGGCCTTTAGGTGTTTAGGCGACCAGGCGCCCGCGCGAGACAACCCTCGTGAAGCTAGGTGTGTGGCCGACCCAATGCTGCTGGCAACCACGCGCGAGTTGTTGGGGTTCCCATGTTTCGCCAACAAAACGTGCTTCTTTCCACACAAAGCCCATCCAATAAAATCAAGCCTATTTTTCTGAGGCTGCCCATTTGGGGGTCATTCCGACTTGATTCCTATTTACAAATATTTTGAATTTTTAGTGGTAGTAAAATAAAAAAATAATAATTCTCAACCTCAAAAAATTTTGAAATTGTTTATGGAGGTAGATTGGATTTTTCCCAACCTCTCTGCAAAATTTAAGCTCAAAATACCAAGAAATAAATTTTTTAGAGGAGGTGACAACTGAGATTTAGTAATGTCAACCCCTGTAAAACTTGCAATAACACTTATTGCTCGCATTGGAGCTGCCTTTTTGAGGCGTGGGCCTGGCATTCGCGTGCCGTCCTTGAGTTGAGTTGTTGGCAACTGCTGGGTGCCCATCCTGTGTTGTGTACCCACTGCGGTGAACCCAGCAGTGGCACCTGTGTTCCAGTTGAGTGGACTCCCGTCAAATTGGCCCATACACAATCACTTGTGCTTTCAGATGTGAAATGTGATGCCAGGCGGGGGTCTCCGCCTCGTGACAGTCCCGTTTGAGCCATCCATGCTTGATGAGAATGACTCTCATGCCCGTCTTGGCCCCTCATCTCATCAACATTGGAGATCGTGTGGGTTGTGGTGTCGTTGAGGAATGCTACCTGGTTGATCCTACTAGTAGTCATATGCTTGTCTCAAAGATTAAGCCATGCCTGTATAAGTATAAACTAATTCAGACTATGAAACTATGAATGACTTATTAAATCAGTTATAGTTTGTTTGATGGTATTTACTACTCGGATAACCATAGTAATTGTAGAGCTAATACATCCAACAAACCCCAACTTCTAGAAGGCATATATTTATTAGATAAAATGTCATGCAGGCTCTGCGTGTTGCTCTTATGATCATGATAACTTGACAGATCGCACGACTATCATGTCGGTGATGCATCATTCAAATTTTTGCTCTATCAAATTTCGATAATAGGATAGAGGCCTACCATGGTGGTGGCGACTGACGCAGGATTATAGTTCAATTTTGGAGAGGGAGCCTTAAAAATAGCTACCACATCCAAGGAAGGTAGCAGGCACGCAAATTACCCAATCCTAAGATGGGGAGGTAGTGACAATAAATAACAATATTGGGCTTTCATGTTTGGTAATTAGAATGAGTACAATCTAAATCCTTTAACAAAGATTATTGATGTCTTAGGAGGTGCAGTCGAGATTGGACCTTTGTTAGGATAAGGACAAACCCGTAGGTTGAATATGTTGGTGGTTTCCACCTTTTTCTCATATGATGTTTATGTTTTGAAATGATTTACATATGATGATATATTATTAAATCCTTGTTGAATGACGAAACGACGATGAAGTGTTTGATGTGCTTGTTACAACACAAGGTAATTTCAAGCATTATAGGCAATTTAAAAACATAATTAAGAAATATTAACATTACATTTCATTCATGGACCAAAAGAGCATAATCCTTTCATTTCTCCTTACTTATGTAAATACCACCCTTAATAATTCATCAATTACCGAGGCTAATTACAATACTCAAACCCGGTTCTCCATCTCGAATACCGTTAGCCGAACTAATGTTATTCTCTATTTAAAACATAACAATCATAGTTCTTTCATATACTTGGTATATACAAAACATAGTACCTATGAACGCATCAATTCTTGAAACTAACTCGTAACTCCCAAATGTGGCAATCCTTTTTGGATGCCATTAGCCGAAGCTAGTCATTTGTCAATCTCGGTCATCCACTTAGAATGCCATTAGCCAAAGCTAATCATTAACAAATCAAACGTTCCAAAGGCGGTTTATGAAATCACTATAACATGATATTATATCATTTGTAATACACAAACAAATATTCCATAACAATTTAGCATTCAGTATAACACAACAATAGACCCTTCGTATTATTCATCTAACCATTCATGATAGTTAATGTTTAAGACAATACAACAATAGATCCCTTGTAATACCCATACAAAAATTCATAACAATTTAGCACTATGTATAGCACAATAATAGATCATTCACAATACTCATATAAACATTTGTGACAAGTAACCTTCAACATAGTACAACAACAGATCCTTTGTAATACTCATACAATCATTCGTGACAATTAACATTCCATATAGCACAACAATAGATCCTTCGTAATAAATTCACTTTAGAAACTAATGTTACATTAGAAGGGGGTGGAAATCACCTACCTGTTCCTCCTGCGGTGTACTTGTCCGGTCAAAGGTTTGATTCTGGTCGCACCACCTGATACATCAAATGATCATAAATCAACACATTTGCATTCGACAAATACATGTTCATATTCTAGTATTCCACACATTATACAATTATACAATGAAATCGTTACAGGCATTAAGTCATTTCTAACATCAGCGCTTAAGTTGCGGCTGTCACATAAAGTTGTCAGCGAAAACTAGGTCATTGGTGACATACAATTCGTTAGCAAAAACTGATTCGCTGGTTACATACAGAATTCGGTAGCGAAACTGATTCACTGGTGACCTATAATTCGTTAGCAAAACCTAATTCGTTGTAGCCTACACAATTTAGCAGTGAAAGCTAAGTCATTGCAAATAACACAATTTGGCAAATCTAATTTGGTGCAGACAACACAGTTTTGGCAGCGAACGCTAATTCGTTGTAGAAAACACAATCTCGACAACAAACATGGTTTCGGTATAGGCAACACAGTCTTGGCAACAAACACTGATTTGTTGCGGACAACACAATTTTAGCAACAAACACTAATTCGTTGTAGATAACACGATTTTGATAGCGAAGATTGATTCACTGCAGTCAACATAATTTGACAGTGAAAACTAATTCGGTGTAGACAAGATAATTTTGGTAGCAAACACTGATTCACTGTAGACAACACAATTTTGGCAGTGAACACTGATTCTCTACGGACCACACAATTTCGGTAATAAAAAGTGATTCACTACAGGCAACACCATTCGACAGCAAAAAGTGATTTGGTTTTTCCTTCTCTTCCATCTCTACTATATAGCGGGTCTGTCACACTCCCTCTCCTCTTATGGTTTCAATCATCCATATAAACTCCTAGCTTTCTTCTTCTTCAAACACTCAAGGTAGGGGACATGCAACTAGTGTAGGTGGGTCTTCTCCTTTGAGAGGGTGGCTATTGTTGTATTCACAACTGCTGACCAGGGAAGGGGCCTGGACTCCTTCTCCTTCCATGACTTCGACCATTTCTATCTTTCCCTTGGTCACCCTTCTTCTCCAGCATTTAAAGGTAGTGCATGCAGCTAGGTATGCAGCTGTTGTAGGTAGATTTTTAGGGAGAGGAAGAAGGCAAGAGCATGCAACCCGGTTTGGAAAGAGTGTTTAGATGTTGGACCAAGGTTGTTCTTATCCCCCTTTCAGGTTATCCTTGAGTTGGTTTCTATTCCCATAGGATAGGCCTGTCCGACACTAATTTTTTATCAGGTTTGACAGTGTCATTGCTGATTTGGAAATTAGAAGCCATAGATTGTGTCGCTACCGATTTAGAAATCGGTAGAGAGAACTACATCACCACCAATTCATAAATTGGCAGCCAAAAATTATGCCACTGCCAATTCTGAAATTGACACAAAAACTGTGTCGTTGCCGATTAAGAAATCAACAGCTAAAAGCTTTGCTGCTGTTGATTCTAAAATTGGTAGCTAGTACCGTGTCGTTGCCAATTTAAAAATCGACAGCAAAAACTATGTCATTGTCGATCCAAAAAGCGGCAGCCAAAAACTTTGTCGTTGTCGATTCTGAAATCGACAGCAAAACTATGTCAATCCCGATTAAGAAATTAACAGCCTCAAATTGTGCTGCTGCCGATTTAGAAATCAATAGCCAAAAAGTTTGTCACTGCCGATTATGAAATCAGCAGCAAAACTGTGACGCTACCGATTCAAAAATCGACAACCGAAAGCTTTGCTGTTGTCGATTTCAAAAATCGACAGCCAAGTACTGTGCCACTATCGATCTAGAAATCGGCAGCAAAGAACTGTGTTACTGCCGATTTAGAAATCAACAGCGATGTTGTAGTCATTTTAGCTTAGCTCTTTCTCTTTTCTTTTCTTTTTGTTGGTTCTTTACAATAATAATCATATTAATAGCCAATATAGGTCTTACATTTTTCTCATTATACCCATTAATATTGTCATTCTTTGTCCAACCATAGTTATCATTACAAATTTCCATTTCGAACATGGTTTGTTTTTTTTTATAAAAAAATTAAGATGTAATATGACATGTTCCCAGAAGGGAAAAGACCCAATTTTCACCCTTAATGCATCTAGATAGTTGCTTTAGTGACTTTTTGAATATGTTAGCAGAGGTCGCATTCCGACTTCTCCTTAGATTGTTGACTATATCTGAAGTTATAGGACTCTGTTTCAAGCAAGGTTGGTCTCGTTGGAAAGATAAGAAATGGGGCTACAAGTCCCCTAAAGGGAGGAGAACCTAGTTCTGCCCCCAAGACACTCAAAATTACTTAGAAAAAAATCAGACATACTTCTTTATCGGATTTGTCATGACTTAGTCTCGGTTGGTGACTCATAACTGGAGTTATATAGCTCCAAATTGAGTGAGACCAATTTACTTAGTTAGTCAACATCCAAAACTATAATTCTTATGAAGGAACCTGATCCTATTCCCTCATCCTCCTACTTGAATTCTCTTTGAAAGTTAGGAGATGAATCTGTCCAGATTCGTTAACATTTTCATTTACACACAACATCTACAATTCAACTTTCCCTATTTTATCTCAACCCCTAGCCATATCACATACTATATTATAGTGCCAAAAAAAATATGAATTGTCAGTAGTAGCTGTAGCTAGAGAGAGAATCTAGAGAGAGATGTTTTTTTCTTCTTGAAGTTTCCTTTTCACATCCACAATTTAACATTTTCATATCTCTCCTCTTTGATTTAGCAGCAACGAATCCTAGAGGAGTCTTAGTTTTATCTATATTACAACATGGTTATGCCTCCAACATACCAAGTTCTTTTTGTCTCAAATCCCCCAACTCTTAAGCAGTATCCAAGTTTAGCGTTTGATGGGTATGGGGCTGTGTAAGTCCCCCATAAAAAGTGTGTTCTGGTGGTAGATTGTTTAGATGAAGAACATTTGGATAGTGTCCATTGCACCTTAGAGGATGCATTTGAAGGAGGTTCATTGATCTCCAAGTCCCCTGCCCTTGCCATGGCATCCGACACTACTTGCATCAATGAGATCACTTGTTCATCCGGGGTAGAGTGCTAACTCTCTCTACCAACGTCGAAGGGGTCACTCACTCCTTTGTTATTCGTGTATAGCATATTCCAGTTGTTGGTGCTAAAGAATGTCTTCCTAGCTCAGGTACTTACTTAGGACCTATTGTAGGGAAATAAAGGGTCTGGGTTTCTACATCTGGAAGTGGTAGGCACTCTCCTACCCCTTCCACTCTATAATGCTTCTTTCTATTGAGGTGGTATACCTTATGAATCCCTGGTCAGTCGGTTCTTCAATTTCACTTCTTGTTGTTGTTCTGTTGTTGTAGTCTGCTATATTGTAATTTGTTATGTTTGTCTTTTGCTGTTGTCTGCAATGTTGGTCTACTTGAGCTGGTGATGTAGCTGATGGTTTCATCCTGCTGCTATTTTCTACTTGCTTGGTTTGATATCTTTGTTTGACTATTGTTTTGCTACTCTCTCTGCAATGCCATTGCTGGGCTACTAGAGTGGATGGGTTTCTAGGGCTGTCATGCCTATTATCTCAAACGCTGGTGGTCACTACTACTGGTTTAATGCGAACCCTAGCGGAATTGAATGGACTTCACGAGCCAAGATCTATCTAATCCAAGTTTTGCTGAAAACCTGCACCAAGGCAACAAGACTATAAACCAACCCAATCACAACGCTTACACCTAGAGACGAGCAAAATGAGTATAAATTCACAACAAAGATTGGTCAATTCTTTGAAGAGTTGAAAGTTTAATAAAGAACCAAGATTGACAATCAAAGGTAAAAAAAATCAGAATATTATTAGCCAAAAAAAAGTGTTGACAATTATTCTCAATAGTATTTATACCCTAAGCCAAAAACCCTTGTTTCCCTATTGGGTCATATATAAACCTAATTTAAATAATAATCAACTCAAGTTAAAACTAGCCAAAACTAATTAAAATAAATAAAATAAACAAGTTTGAAACCCAAACATGTGTTTCCTCACAAAGTAAAGAAAGTTTAATAGCCCAACTAATTTAACAAGACAAGTTCAATTATTTCTGTATTCTGTTTGGTAGTAGCAAAACCCAACTTTAAACGGATGGTTCTCTCTCGTTTTAAAGAATTAGGAGGAGTGTGATATACCATTGGGAAGGTATGGAAGTCTAGTTTCCATCCCAACTGGAATCCCCTAAAATTCAACCTGTAGTTCCAGTTATGATAAAAAAAGGTAGCGAAAGGTCAAACTAACCGAATCTAATCTTCTTCTCCTAATCCTTGTGTAATGGTCTTGGTTCCACCAACAAGCCCCTTTTGAACATGAATCAGATTAATCAGAGCTTGCTCCTCATTATTTAATATCCCATTGAAGTCCACCTTAGCCCACGTATCTTGAAGAAGTCCATTGAAAGCCGCTTTGAACCTCTTACCTCTAAGTCTTGTAACTGGACCAACCAGAACCTTTAATGGATCCTTTGGTGCTTAGATCGTATCATGGTTGAAGTAGTTGTTGGTGTGTAGAGGCTACTGATGCCACGCCCCTACTTGGTTTTGCTTTTGTTAACACAAGCTAAGGACTATCAAGGGTTGCAACCTAATGTGTCTATTGGTGTTGGTTTGCTAGAGTTGACTTCCCACTCTAGCTTTTATGTTACTGTTGTATGCAGTTTAGTTTGCTAAGCTTTTTGAAGCTAGCTGCTAGATCTTCTGGTTGCTACAAAATGTAGTCCTGGTATGCTGGAGTTGATGAGATTCCAAGCTTTGTTTGCTGTTGGCTTGTCCCTTTATAGGCTAGCTGCGGGATTTCCTGATGTCTGCTAGATTTCTTGTTGTTGTGGGATGTGTTTAGCTGCTGCTATATGCAGCATTGGTAGGCTAGAGTGGAGGCGGTTTAATGGCCTCACCCTCTAGTTATTTGGTTTGTTCTTTGTTGTTGTTAGCGTAACTTCATCGCCTACTATTATTTGGTTGTGTTTTGCTTATGGTTTTAGTTTACTGGAGTTGATGGTTTTAGTCTTGGGGTCTGCTGCTGGTGAATGCTTTCTTGGCATGCTGGGACTCCTCCCTGACCCCTGCCTGGTTGATATGGTTGGATACCACACTTCCTTACTAGAGTTCTTGTGTTATGCTAGTCATTGATTCCAAGGCTGCTGATTGATGTGCTGATTTATTGAGCTATTGTAGTTGGTGCAATGGTTGGTTGTGTTTGTTTTGCTACTTATAGGTTGCCTCCCAGTGACATCTTTGTCATTGGTTCGTTGATGGTGGTCGACTTTGATGGGGGCTACTCTTGCTACTTATCACTATCATGTATTCCTTGTTGTGCTGGATGCTCTGCTTCCTCATTGGAAATCCTGCAAGTTGTAATGCATGTTGTCGCAAGGGTGCATGCCATGTTTGGGGTGCTTCTATCGGTTTTGCATGTCTTGGGTTACCATTTTCATTGATGTTATTCAATGTTTTCCTCCTCTAGATTTGAGAGGTCTGCTGCTGCAAAATTATTATCGGCCTTGCATGGCTGCCTTATGTAGGGAGCTTGTTCCTTTTTTGTTTTGTTTACATGCTGTTTATGTATGTTTGCTCTTCTGGATCGTCGGAATAGTTTAGCTTGTATCCAGTTTTGTTTCTATTGGGATCATGTTCCCTTTTTTTTGTATTTCACATTTCTATGTACATGTATATGGACTTGTTGGTTTACCAACATGGTTACTTTTGATCTTAATACATACTTATATTCTGATTAAAAAAAAGAGTGCCAAAAATACCTTTTAAGAGCCAATTTACTCTATTTATTTCAATCTTCCCTTTTAACATCAAAATAGAACATTTTTCAATTCTACTAACTTTCTAAATAATATTCTTCTAACACAATCCTTGCTGGTTCGACATGTATTTTTCCTCGTTTCGATACAATTAAACACACTTCATGAAGCTAAATATGTCAAATTAAACATCCTCCCCCTTAAATGCATAATTGACTGAAAGCATGGCCTTAAGGAACCAAGAGTTTCCTCTTCCCTTTCATGCTAATTTCATTCAATTCACACACATATTCTCATAAAAAAAACAACCTATTATAATAGATTTAATAAGGAAAAACCACAATCCCCCCTTTTCTCTTCATATGGCTGGCCACCCTTTAGTTAATTACCCATACATTTTTTTTTATAAATCATCATGATTTCATGCCTCCAATCACTTACAACACATGGATTAACTTAATTTTAACAATTAATACATTTCCCTCCAATCAACAACGACATAGTTCTTCATTGCTGATTTTTGAATTAGCAGCGTCATAGTTTTTGGCTGCCGATTTCTGAATCGGCAGCGAAACTAAAAACCCAACAGAAATTAGTGTTGGATCAACCTATCTTAGGGGAGAATTGGAATAAAAACCAGCCTAAGATAACCCAAAAGAGGGATAAGGATACAATAGAACAACCCCTAAACACCCTAACACACTACAAGGAGAGAGAAAGGCTGACCCTTTCTCATCCCAAAGACCAGCTGCATGTGTCTAGTGGCATACTCTTGCTCCTCTACCTCTTCTTCATAAAAAAAATAGGACCCAATCCAGCTCCATGCCCCCTTCATTAAATGTGTGAGCTAAAGGAAACCTAGAGAGTGAGTTTAGTGACTGAATTCATGGAAAGAGAAAGGGTGTAGCAAGCTGGCCAAGCTACAAAATAAAAGAAGAAGAGAAAACTAGACAGAAAAAGAAAGAGACACCTTTGAAACTACACTTGGAACCTGTTAAAAAGCTATGAGGTATGAACCAGAACCCTTCTCCATTGTTCTTGTGACTTTAGGACTGAAAAGGAAGAAGAAAACCCTAAGCAAATGGCCTAGAATCCTTACACCAGCTGTTAAGCAAATATAGTCTAGAAAGAGGGATAAAAAACAAGGTTGATTATGGGGACCTAGTTCCAGAACATTTAACAAAAGAAATGAACAATTTTTTAATGCATAAAGTTAGAGGGATGATTGGCCATAATGAGGGCTGAACAATATGTAAATATGTGGTGAAATGCATGAAAATGACATTGTTGAACTCCCAGACCATATTCAAAGAAAAACAAAATGCATGGGGATGATTGATACTTTGGTTTTTCACATATGATGGAAGAACTTACATGAAAGGTGTAAAAAAATGATGCAATGGATGAAGTGTGTGATTCTGCTGGATTTTATGAACAAATTATATGTTGGAACCGAAATGCATGTTGATGTTCATGGTTGAAATTGTGTGATTTAGTTGGATGATAAGAACATATTGTATGCTGGAACTGAATTGCATGTGGTTGTTCAAGCTTAAAATTAGGTGATTCTGCTGGATTTTTAATAACAAACTATGTGCTAGAAACGAAACGCATGTGGATGTTTCCTGTCAATTTGTGTTGTCTGCAGCGAATCAGGTTTTCACTGCTGATTTATGTTGTTTGCAACGAATCAGGGGTTCAAGATTTAGGAGTTATGAGTTAGTTTCAAGAATTGATGCGTTCATAGGTATTATGTTTTGTATATACAAAGTATATGAAAGAACTATGATTGTTATGTTTTAAACAAAGAATAATGTTAGTTCGGTTGACGGTATTCAAGATGGAGGACCGAGTTTGAGTATTGTAATTAACCTAGGTAATTGATGAATTATTAAGGTTGGTATTTACATAAGGAGAAATGAAAGAATTATGTTGTTTTGGTCCATAAATAAATTTGTAATGTTAATATTGCTTTATTATATTTTTAAATTGCCTATAATGCTTGAAATTACCTTGTGCTATAACAGGCACATCAAACACTTCATTGTCGTTTCGTCATTCAACAAGGATTTAATAATATATCATCATATGTAAATCATTTCAAAATATAAAAATCATATGATACATTAATTATACAAATTAAGTTATACAAATGTTTTACTATTACAACATACAAGGATATACCCCCTAGGCTACACAACAAAAAAGGTGAGCAAAAACTAGAATCTACTCTTGTCGTGCATGCGATGATCTTGAAACAAAATACATATTATTGAAACATGAATATCACAATAAGTATAGTAACACAAATATCCAATAATTTCAATAGGTAGACATGTATTCTTATTATATTCACTTCTCCTCTTTTTGTTTCCATTAGAACTCTTTCTCATTCAATTACTAAAATGTTTTCATCTCCTATTTCCAATTTCCATTCAAGATTCCATAAAATCAACCACATCTATTTTCGCCTAACACCTTGTCAATACAATTTTTTACTGGTATTATCATCACCCCATAGGCGTCGATACATAGCAATCCCCTTACTTAGGACCCTAACATACATTAAATGTATGCTAGTCGATACATGGTGATCCCCTTACTCGGGATCCTAACATACACTAAATATATGCTAGTTCATCCCTCATAGGCATTGATGCATGGTGATCCCCTTACCCGGCATCCAAATATACACTAAATGTATGTTAATCCATGCCTCATAGGCATCGATGCATGATGATCCCCGTACCCTGGATTCTAACATATAATAAATGTATGCTATTCTATGTCATATATCACACTTCTCATATCTTCCATGTCAGTGATTCTTCTATCACTTGGCAATTCACAAGAAAGACCATTCACCTTGAACATATACACATTCAGGATACTACCTAAAATAACAATATCGTTACACAAACTTTCATTCTTTCATATAATATCTAACATTCGCTAAATTATGTTTCACCTCAATTACATATTAAATCATAAAAATTTAACTGGGAAGCATAGGTGCGACTTACCTACCTGTAGTAAAAGATCTACTCGTGCTCCACAATTGTTGTACCATGCCTGTGGTCCCTCCTGTAATCACAGACACATCTCATAAATTATCCTCATTCAAGGATACATTTCATAATAATCATATTAATAGCAAATATAGGTCTTACGTTTTTATCATTACACCCATTAATATTGTCATTCTTTGACCGACGATAGTTATCATTATAAATTTCCATTTCAAACATGGCTCATTTTTTTTTTTGAAGTTAAGATGTAATGACACATGTTCCTAGAAGGGAAAAGACCCAATTTTCACCCTTAACACGTCCAGACAGTCACTTTAGTGACTTTTCAAATCTGTTAGTAGAGGTCGCATTTTGACCTCGCCTTATATTTTTTACTATATCCAAAGTTACAGGACTCCATTTCAAGCAAGGTTGGTCTCGTTGGAAAGCTAAGAAAAGGGGCTACAAGTACCCTAAAGGGAGGAGAACCCGATTCTACCCCTAAGATGCTCGAAATTACTTAATGAATCAAACCTATTGCCTTATAGGGTCTATCATAACTCAATCTTGATTGGAGACTCGTAACTGGAGTTCTATAGCTCCAAATTTTCTTAGTTAGTCAACATCCAAAACTACAATTCCTATACTAGAGCCTGATCCTAATTCCCTCATCCTCATACTTGAATTTTCTTTGAAAGTCAAGAAACAAATCTGTCTAGATTCGTCAACCGTTTCATTTATAGACAACATCCACAATTCAACTTTCCCTCTTTTATCTCAACCCCTAGCCATAACACATACTATATAAGTGTGCTAAAATACCTTTTAAGAGCCAATTTACTCTATTTATTTCAATCTCCCCTCTTAACATCAAAATAGAACTTTTTTTTATTCTACTAACTTTTCGAATAATATTCTTCTAAACACAATCCTTGCTACTTCAACATGTATTTTTTTTTGTTTCGATACAATTAAACACAACTCATAAAGCTAAATATGTCAAATTAAACATCCTCCCCCTTAGATGCATAATTGGTTGAAAGCATGGCCTTAAGGAACCAAGAGTTCCCTCATTCCTTTCATACTAATTTCATTCAATTCACACACATATTCTAATAAAAAAACAACCTGTTATAATAGATTCAATAAGGAAAAACCACAATTTCCCCATTTTCTCTTCATATGGCTGACCACCCCTTACTTAAGTACCCATACATTTTCTTTGATAAATCATCATGATTTCATTCCCTCAATCACTTACAACACATGAATTAACTTAATTTTAACAAGTATTGCATTTCTCCCATTTCAAGTCTAAGAACTCTAATCTAAAATTCAACATTAAGGTATCAATTCATAATCAAATTTGAAACGACTTATAGGACCATGTTTAGAACTCCTTACCTGGTAATAATCAAGGTCTCGATCTTTAACAAGTCAAAATTTTTTTACTCCCTCGTTTTCTAATGGAAGCCGACCCTCCCTCCTCTTTCTTTGTTCTTGTTAATCTATTGCCCACATGTGTTTATTCTACTTATAAACCCTTATTCTTGGATGCTTTCTTGGAATTTTGGTGTTTTTATCTTGATTTGACAAGAATAAATTCAAAAATTCCCTCCCTTTCTCTTAATATTGCTGCAATTTTTTTTATGAGCAAGAGAAAGGGGGTATTTGTACCCTATAATTTCTCTTATTTGCAATTATGTCACATTTCCTTTAATGTATTTTTTTCTTCTTATAATTAAGCTATACCTCTTTTCATTTCTTATAATTCCACCCCTCAACTTTTAGTTTAGTTCATTTTCTTTAATTTAATCCAACCCTCAATATTTTTAGGTTAATTTATAATGTCTCAAAATATTTTGTTCGAAAATTTATATATGAAAAATTCTGAATTCCTGTTTTTTTATTTAAATCAGTACACGAATTTCTTCGCTTTTTATTTTCCATTTGTTTAGTTTGCAATTTACACAAACATTTATTTCCTAGGGTTTACAATCCTTAATAGAGAGAAGGCAAATCTATAGGTGCAGTAACAACAAAGCAACAAAGAGCCGCTTATCAAGGAGTAAAGGGCCCAAGGAATCTCATCCTCCAATAAAGGAAGCCACACAACAACAGAAATCGGCATGGAGATCAAACATTAGGCCAGTATAAGCTTGGGATAGGATAAGCAGCAACAAAAGACTTCTAAAGGATGAACCAACATTGGTGAAGCAACAGACATATATTCCTCCAGCATACCAAACCAGTAAAACACCATAGCAGACCAACCAAATAAGAAGACCCAACTAATTGCTACAAACCCAGCAAACATACATCCTTGAAAAGTGATTTAGCCTGAACAATCAGGCAACCACTATAAAGAAAATACTTTAGTTGATACAACAAGCGCTGAAGGAAACAGGGATATTAGCTTCCTAGAGAAGTAAACACAACACATGAAATGACCACCAACAACAAACCCTAACAACATACAATGACAGCCAGAAGCAGCAACAACAACCCAAAGAAATTTCCAAGCAATAAGAGATCCTTATAAGCCAGCGTAATCAAGCTTATGAGGAAACACTTGGACAAGCAACAACAGCAAAGTAGTAGTGAGACTATCAACCAAAAGAAGATTGTCAGCAAATCAGTCCCTCCAACATCATCCAACATTGATAAGAGAATGGTTTTTTTTTCTTGAAAATGTAACTCCATATATAATAGAACCTGAAATTTATGAAATATTACATCAACCAAATTACAAGTGCTATCAAATATTCTTTTGTTTCTTTCCTCCCATATCAAGTAAATCATAAGGCCTAAAGAAACTCTTTGCATTCTAGCTTCAAGGTTCTTACTCTGTGAAGATAGACCTCGAACAACATTGTTCAGAGTTGCCATACGCCTGTTTATTCTTAGCCAGAACTTTATTTTTCTCCACAAAAGAGATGTCCAGCTACAAGCAAAGAATAAATGGATATGACCTCGTCTTGCCGATAAAAGATGCAGAATGTGTATGTTAGAATAAACTGAAGTCTATCTCTAGTTCTAAGCTTCCCCATTATAGCCACCATATAATGAAATTATATCTAGGCAAAGATCAGTGCTCCCAAGCTACATTCTCCTAGCGGACAACAATGCTTTTAAACCTAAGATAATCATAAGCATTAGAGGATTACAACCATCACATCTTTGCCAACTTGTCATCAAAGCGATAACTTATGAATGCCCCCTAGAATCCTCAACAAGTTGATTCTTTAAATGAAGAATGGATTTCCACAACGGTGAAGAACTTTGAATTTGAGCATTCCAAATGGAATAGTTGCTTAAATAAAAATGATGCACCCATTGAATCAAGATGGAATCATATTTCAAGTGTATGCCCCATAACTATTTGGCTAAGAAATTCTTGTTTCTAGCCTTAATGTCAAACAAACCCAATTCCCTTTTATTTTTGGACAGACAAACAATTTTCCATGCCACCAAAACAGATTTGTTTCTCAAAATATTGCATGTCCATAAAAGTTTCTACATATACAAATAATTTGCTTGATTACAAGACTCAACATAGGGAAGATAATGACACGACCAAAAGATTGATGTCTTCTCCCAAGAGTAGGAGTGTCAAAGTAATAAATAACTTAGCAAGACCGAGGTCGAACCATAGGGAGGTTAACTATATAAATTATAAATAACAACACAACAACAACAATAACAATAATAGTAATAGTAATACTAGTAATACTAGTAATAATAATAGTAGTAGTAGTGATAATAATAATAATGATAGTAATAGTAATAATAAAGAGGACTTTGAGATGTAAGATTAATGTGATGATTAAACAATGATAAAAACAAATGTCAAGGTTAGAGGATCCACTAATGGTACCTCAAACAAGTATAGTATAAACTCTTATTACTCAACTGGAAACCACACACAAAGGAGGTTCCAATCAGATTACAAATAGTTAACATGATTACATTAATTATCTTATTCAAGTAATGCCAATACTTGTAAATATTATCAAGTATTCATGGTGATAGCTTATGTTAACAATAAATCAAGTTTCTTTCATAGCACAAGTGTAGGTTATACCATACGGTTGGGCTATGAAAGTACCAAGCATTTGTTGTACCAAGGGTTGTTCAACACAAATCTAGATTAACCATTTAACAAGCAAGGTATTAAGAGTGAGCAAGATAATACATATAAAACATGTTAGTATCAAGTATTAAAGTTCATGTTGAGTTTATACTGTACTTATTTTTACACCATTAGTGTAACCTTTTCACCTTGACATAATAGATTTAGCTAAACATAATCAAAGAAAGAAACATAAATAAACAAGATAAGAACATAATTATATAAGTAAGGGAAAAGAAATGAAAAGCATAAACAAGAGATTAATATAACATAAAATAAAACTTAAACATTACAAAATACAAAGAAAGAGAGCAAGAGCATGATCTTGATCTGAACACCAAGATGCCTAAATGCATTGAAAATGCCTACTTTTATAGGCCAAAATTTGGAACTATAGATTTGATGACTAATTGTTGAGTGGGTGGCCAACTCTTGACTTGGTGAAAATCCTTATCTTCTTGTCTGAATAAAATGTCATTGTTAACATCATAACTAGAACCATATATGCTCATGAAAGTTCTAGGAAATTGTCTTATCTTTCCAGGAAAAACATTTGAGGTCATTTGGACTTCTAGAACTCGAGATATGCGCTGAACACTAAATAGTGTCTGGGCTGCAAGACGGATTCAGACTTCTCCATTGTTGCTACAATTTGGACTTGAAAACGACCTTTTTAAATCTTATACTCCACATGAAAGTTGTAGGCCTATGTCTTACCGAATCTGTCCAAATAATTGAGGTCATTTGGACATCTAGAACTCAAGATATGACCTAATTACCGAACAATGTTCCAGTTTGGACTGCACCAACATCTCTTTTCTAAGTTTGGCCCTCTCTTTGTCCTTTCAATTTCAATACTTAAACTCATCAATCAATCCTTTCATTTATGTGATAGGTCTGTATTTAAGATGAATATTTACCATAAATTAAAGGTATCTTATATTATTAGGTATGTTATTATAAAACATGTTTTAGTTAAGGAGTCATTGATACTTCAAGTGCAAAATGATGATATAAAACCTTGATAAAAATGCACTTTTAAGTACTAATCAGATACTTAGCCAAAATTGAACCATGCCATATAAAACCGACTTGATTAACTCAAGCCTACTAACATAAGTAAGATGCTTTCCCATCCAACTCTGTAAAATTGATTCGAGCTTGTGGAATAGAGGAGAAAACTGACTTGCTAGAAGCCTGTGGGGGCTAAGAGGAACTCCAAGATATTTTAAGAGAAAAGCTCTTCTTTGAATCTAGTGTCTTGAAGAATAGTTTGTTTCAAACTCTCGCTTACACCACCAAAATAGATTGAAGACTTTTCTACATTTATATCCAATCTTGAAGTCTTCCCAAAGATCATCAATTGCTGAAAAAGAGTTTACATTGAACTTATATCCCCACGAGAGACAAGAAGAATATCATTCGCAAAATCAAGGTGAGAAATACCAAGCTTACCACATTTCAGATGGAAATGAAATGTAGAATTCTAAGATGCGAATTTAAGCATTCTAGAGAAGTACTTCATGCAAGCAATGAAAAGGTATGAAGATAAAGGATCACCCTACCTCACACCACTTCTCCCAGGAAAGAAACCTTAAAGCTCTCTATTTATGGCCACCAAGTAAAAAGTTTTTTCAACACATGTCATGACTAAGTGAACAAATCTTCCAGGAAAACCAAGCGACAGAAGAAGATGCCTTAGGAAAGACCACTGAACTGAGTCAAAGGCCTTCCTAAAATCAGTTTTAATAAGGCACCTAGGAAAGGCCCTTTTCCTTTCATATTGCCTAAGAAGCTCTTGAACC
Organism: Populus alba x Populus glandulosa; assembly: GCA_033617975.1. Taxonomy (NCBI): domain Eukaryota; kingdom Viridiplantae; phylum Streptophyta; class Magnoliopsida; order Malpighiales; family Salicaceae; genus Populus; species Populus alba x Populus glandulosa. The sequence continues at coordinate 21,597,094 of CM066150.1, read as the reverse complement.
AAATTAATATTGTCAGTCATACATCTACTACCAAGAAAAGCATTTTGCATAGGACTGATGATGCCATCAATAGTTTGCGCCAATCTTATAGCTAAAATTTTTTATATCACCTTGTAGAGCACATTACAAATAAAGATTGGTTTGAAATCATTGGCAGAAGTTACATTAGCAGACTTGGGAACCCAAGCTATGATAGAGTGGTTAATTTGCTTTAAAAGCTTCCCATAAACAAAGAAGTCAAGCACAATAGCATAGAAATCCTCCCCAACAACATCCCATGACTTCTTGAAGAAGAGAAAGGAATAACCATCAAGCCTAGGAGATTTTTCATCTCCAATATTGAATAAAACCTTCATAATATCATCATTAGAAACTACAACTAAGAGAAATACATATGAAACTCCATCAATACATGGGCCACATCGAACAACGTTTGCATTGAAGGGTAGAGTATCTTATGAGGTACCTAGAAGCTGCTGATAAAATCTAACAAAAACCTCCCCAACCTCATCCATAAAAAAAGTAATAGAACCATTACTACATTGAATGACATAAATGAAATTCCTTCCCTTCTATTCTTTTGGCTCAACAAAGCATGAAAAAAGCTGGTCCTTCTATCAGATTCCTTAAAGAAATTACATTTAAGTTTTTTAGCATAGAACATTTTTTTAGCAAATTTAAGGTTAACAAGATCCAACCTAAGTTGTTTGTCACGTACCAAAAGATAAGTGTTGTCCCTGTAATTATGCAAAATTGTTTGGTGTTGTTCCAAAGTAGCCTCAACTCTTGCAACCCTCTTAAAAATATGTCCAAAATGAAGCTTATTGAGTTGCTTTAGAGAGCCCTTTAAAAGTTTAAGCCTCTTGCATAAAACAAACATGGGAGAGTCATATACATTGACATGCCAATTATCTGAGATAAGATTCATGTAATTTTGATGTTCAACCCATCTATTGAAGAACTTGAAGCTTCTTTGGCCCTTTTTATGTCGAGAGCCAATATGGACAGAAGTAGAAGAGTGATCCGAGAAGGCACTAGGAGTACTGAAGTGTACATGGGAAATTTTTGGAAGTGTCAACCTCTAGGGATTCACCAAAACTCTATCAATTTTGCTCCATATCTTCCCATTTGTCTAGGTAAAATGACAGCTTGTAAAATTCAAGATAGTAAGCCCAAGATCAAAGCAACAATCTCTAAAGTTTGAGGCTTTATAGTTGTAGACTAACTCTCCTTTGTGCTTATCATCCTGAGATAAAAGTGAGTTAAAATCACCCAAAATAATCCAAGAGGAAGTATAATAACATTTTTGCAAGTATTCTCAAAGGGATCTTCTAGCAATTACAATGTTATAACCATACACAAAAGTTGCAATAATACTATATTGATTAACTAATCTACTTGTGTTGACATGAAGACCTTGGGTAGAAAAATCAATCAAATCAACATTAATAGTGGAAGTGATGCGAACCTCGTGATCACGTGGTCACGCAACCCACACGCAAAGACAACAATTCCTGGAAAGCCAAGTAAATTAGGTTTGATAGTAGTGTGACACAAAGATAACTTGTACCTAGGCACCAACACTATTGGAAATGAAGACCCCCACCTAACGAATATTGATTCACGAATGAGAAGTATAAGGATGACGCCACGAAGACAGTTGTTCTTTGATAAGTCTTTTCTTCAGTTCTTTAGAGAACCATGTAAGGGAGATTATCTCACCAACACACACACACACACAAAGGGCGGCAAACAAGAAGTTTTATTAATCTGAATTATCTAGCCTTACATCTCTGGTCATGCCCTTATTTATAGTGACTCCAAACTAAAATAAACCCTAATGGACCCCTTATGTGGACTTATATGATGCCCACTTACAATTAAACCCAAATAATATAAATAAAACCAAAAACACAAAGGGCAGCAAACAAGAAGTTTTATTAATCTGAATTGTCTAGCCTTACATCTCTGGTCATGTCCTTGTTTATAGTGAGTCGAAACTAAAATAAACCCTAATGGACCCCTTATGTGGACTTATATGATGCCCACTTACAATTAAACCCAAATAATATAAATAAACCAAAAACAAACAAGAAAATAATAAATAAATAAATAAATCCGAATTTAAAATCCTAAATATGATAGGATCAGATTTGTTGCCCTTTAGAAGTCCTATATAAGCTAGGAGAATCAAATCTGAAGGTAGAATTAGTTCTGAAATCTTCTTTCCTTTTTGTAGCTAGGATGAATAAGGAATCCTTGTAAAAAAGGATTCTGAAACATTTATGAATCCTTGCCACACTTGGAAACTATGTTGCAGCCCATTAAAGATCTTTGTAGAATTAGAAGATTTCCAAAATAAGCTGCCACATCCTTTTAGGAAAAGAATCCTAGCCAAATAGGAAGTCCACAAGTCAAAAGGAAGTAAATAACAAACTTGTACAACCTCTGTTGACCCATGTTTGGATGCCTTGCCGAACTCCAATTGACATGATATGTTAACCCTAGGTAGGCAAACATGTCAGGAGCCTCCATGTAAAATTTCAACCTAATCCAATGGTAGGATTGAGAATTATGACTATTACCGTAAAATTGGATAGTTGCACATTTTACGTTAAAATCCGAATTTGACCTTGCCTGGATCTTATCAGGAAGGCTTCTAAAAGACTAAAATTCTAGCATTATTGGCAGCCCTAACATAAGTTAAAAACTTCTAATTCCCTAGCCTGAATCTATGGTTGAAGGATACCTTGGAAGAAATCAACTTGGTTTCTACAAGACCACAAACATCCATTCTGTTCTTTTTCATGAGTTTCACTACCTCATGTTGTTTTAGAGGGTTGTTAAGCCCTCTGACATTCCAGTAGTGAATTAACATCAAGTGACCGAAGTGGTAGGAGGTCCCCTACCACTTTCTTGTGCTTTGCTAGCATGTTTTCTTGCCCCACTTTTAGTGGTCATACATACAGAGGCTCCTTCATAGACCCTTTCTTCAACTTTTAGCGGTAACACCTACATCAGCCTTAACAACATTCTTGTCCTTATGATTACGTGACATAATTTGAGCAGCATTACCTTTAGACAGTCCACTTTTGTGAGAATTGTGATTCTTTTTATTCCTTTTTCCCTTGACAATGTCCCAGTCACCAACCTCGACTTCAACTTTGCTTGTATTAGATCCAAACAATGATCCTCAATCACATTTTCCCCTTATTGGTTACAATGGAAGTGTCTACAGTAGGTCTCAACCTCTAAAAAACATTATCCTGCCTCCTTTGATCTACAATTACATTGTCCTAAGATCCAACCTTACTTAGCCCACTAATTGAAGGGGCCTTAGAGTAGACTCCAATAATGTGCCTAATGACTCTACAATGATTGCAAAATTTTGGCAAAGTTTTATAAACAACCGATTGATTCAAAGCATTATCATTTGGTAAATAAATATTAATAGAGCTTGGTAGGTCAACAAGTAAGTCTAGTTCCAATAAAACTCTAGCATAAGAAAGCCTCTCCATAGTAGTAGTTAGCTTATCACTCTGTAAGGGTTTCCCAGGCACACTAGCTATCTTAGATAGAGATTTAGCAGACAAGCATTTCAAAGGGAGGTTAGGGAATTTCACCCAAACAGGAACCCTAGTCATTTCTTCTATAGTAAAGTCAAAGTAGTTAGGCATAGGTTTCAGCAAAAGAGGTCTGCCATATACCAAATAGGGACCACCAATAAGAATAACTATTTATCATCAACATTATTGAATCTATACGTTGACTAGCCCAAATCATTGATAGTTAATGTAAACACAAAAAAAAAAGAGAGAAGTAAAGCCAAAATGACTCCACCATCACTGTCGATTTCTAAATCGGCAACGACATAGTATTTGGCTACTGATTTTTGAATTAGCAGTGACATAACGGCTTCTAATTTTTGAATAAGCAGTGATGCAATTTTTAGCTGTCAATTTCTGAATTGGTAGCCACGCAATTTTGCGATAAAGTTTTTGGATGCTAATTTCTAAATCGACAGCGACCTAGTTTTTGGCTGCCAATTTCTGAATCGGTAGTGGCATAATTTTTTGCTGTCGATTTTTGAATCGACAACATCATAGTTTTGCTGCCAACTTCTAAATTGACAACGACACAGTTAGTTGCCAATTTTTGAATCGAGAGCGCACAGTTTTTATTGTTGATTTCTGAATTGACAGCGACATTGTAAATCCTAAAATAAATTAGAGTTGGACCGGCCTATCCTAGAGGAGAATAGGAATAGAAACCAACCCAAGATAACCAAAAAGGAGGATAAAGACAACCTTGGTCTAGCGCCCAAACACCCTAGCCCACTTTAGGGGCTATAAATACAAAGAGAGAGAAAGGGTGACTCTTCACTCTTACCAAAACGAGCTGCATGTTGTTGCCCCCTTTCCTTCTTCATAAAGAGAGCTCAACAACTCTGGCATGAGATATAGAAGGGAGAGCTTATGAGGAGGCTAGACAGCTATAATCATGAAGGGAGTAGAGGCCTAAAATCTATAGGAAACTAACAGGAGTAGGAGAAACCGAAAGAGAGGAAGAGGAAGAAGCAAATCGAGAGCAGAAGGGGAGAAATGCTATGAAACCTGTCCCAAAATTACAAAATCCATAAGGTATGAACCATATCCTTCTCCACCTATTCTTAAGGCCTTGAAACCTAAAGGAAGAAGAAAACAATGGATGCATGGCCTATGAATTTTACTCCAACTATTAAGGAAAGAACTAAGCTAAAAGGAGGGATACAAAATAGGGATGAATAGGGGACCTAATTCCAGAATATTTAACATAAGAAATATTGCAAATCTGAATGCACAAACTTGGAATGTTGGCCAGCCGTGGTGAGGGTTGGATAGAATAGGGATTAAAGGAATAGAATGCATAGATGACAACCTTGTTAGAGATGTTAGATCATGTGAAACCAAAATAGAATTATACTTGTGTTAATGGTGTGATTCAAGATGTTTGGTTGATGTAGTTATATGAAAATATGTTGATAATAAATCTTGAAGAAAAATGTTGCAGCTGAAACAAAAACTGTCCCATGATAATGCATTGATTTTGTTGTGTGATGAATGAAATATGCATGTTAAGATTTGATGGTGCATTATTCATGCTTTGTGATAGGACTTGGAGTATGACTATAGTTGTTATGCGAACAAGTTTCGGGTAGGAAGTGTTGCAAAGGAGAAAAGCCTAGTTACAAGGTTGCGTTGATGATTTCTGAGTCGACAACAACTAAATTCTCCTCAACAATTTCTATGTTGGCAACAAGTCAGTCTTGCTGCTAAATTGTGTTGCCTGCAGCGAGTCAGTTCTCATTGTTGAATTGTGTTGTCCGCAACGAATTAATTTTTATGCAAATTCTTCTAATAATCATTTTAGAATGCAAATGTGTTGATTTGTGACCATTGACGTGTTAGGTGGAGCGACCGTGATTGGACCTTCGACAGGGTAAAGACACCCTACAGGAGGAACGGGTAGGTGGTTCCCACCTTTTTCTTGTATGATGTTTATGTTTTGAATTGATTTACTTATGATGATATATTATTAAATCATTCTTGAATGATAAAACGACAATGAAGTGTTTGATTGAATTCTAGATGATTGTTGAAATGACTATGAAATGTTGATCGAGTTCTTGATGAATGTTGAAACAATGATGAAAATGTTAATGTTCTAAAATGACCTGTTTGAGGTGGATATATGATCGTGTTGCGAAGAATATTAAATCGACTATGAAATGTTGATTGGGCTATTATGAATTTGGGCTGCTTATGAATGGTTGTATGAGTATTATGATGGACTTACTTTTATATTTTATTGAGTTTGAATGTGATGAATGGTTGTATGAGTATTTCAAAGGATCCAATGTTGTAGTTTATTGAAAGTAATTGTGACAAATGATTGAAAGTAATGAGAATATGTTTTAGGGGAACGATGATTTACGTTATCCTATGTGGATTGTGCTTTGTTAATGAATCAAATGCAAGTATAAATTTGCAGAATGATATGGTGAAAAAATCTAGAACCGAACAATTAAAAAAAATTCCATCGATTTCGGCTCTGAAAAAATCAGGTCGTTACATTGATGTCATAACCTAATTCTGGGTTATTCCCCAAAATTAACTTTTTTAAAATAAAAAAAAATGTAAAAAATAAAGGCTGGCAACGCGGCGAAATAGGCTGGGGAGGATTTCAAAAATATGCAAAAATCAAGCTGTAAGTTTTGGAGTAAATTCAAGGCCTAATTGTACCCCATTATGCCCAAAAATGGAGAAAATAAAATGCAAATTCAAGGGTAAATTAAATGATTATTAGAAGAATTTGCATAAAAATTAAGTCTAGGGACATAATTAAATTTTTAATAAGTCATTTTGATTTAATCATGGGCCAAATTGAATTTTAATTATGTTTAAGAATTAAGTTAGGTCCAATTGAAGGATTTAATTAAGTGCAATGCTTGATTATACTTTAAATGGGTCAAATTAATTTTGTTCGGGGCTTAATTGGTGAAAATTAAGTTTGGGAGCCTAATTTGGGCTTAATTAAGAAGATTAGAATTTTAAAAGACCAAATTTATTTTTTCCCAAGTTAATTGATTGAAATTAAGGGTTCGCTACCGACCGTATAGTACGGCAGCGAAAACTGTTTTGCTGCAGGTACCAAAATTTTGGCAACAAAGGCTACTTCGCTGCAGCCAACATGTTTTTGGCAGCGAATACTAATTCATTGCAGGCAACTCAATTTCGTCAGCGAATCACACTTCTGCTGCAGACAACACAACTTTGGCAACGAACGCAGATTCGTTGCAGCCAACACAACTTTGGCAGCAAAATTTGATTCGCTGCAGACAACAAGCATAATTCGACAATGAAAACCTGATTCACTACGTACAACAAAAGTTCGACAACGAATACCTGATTCACTACGGACAACACAATTTGACAGTGAAAACCTGATTCGCTACGGACAACACATATTCGGCAGCGAACACTTGATTTTCTGCAGACAACATAATTCGACAACGAACACCTAATTCGCTGCGGAATACACAATTCGGCAGCGAAAACCTAATTCATTGCGGACAACACAAATTCTGCAACGAACACTTGATTTGCTATGGACAACACAAGTTCAACAACGAACACTTGATTCGCTGCGGACAATACAATTTAGCAGCGAAAACCTGATTCGCTGAGGACAACAAGATTCGACAGAGAACACTTGATTCGCTGCAGACAACACAATTCAGGAGCAAACACCTGATTCGCTGCGAAATACACAATTCGACAGCCAACACAATTTAGCGGCTAACACTTGAGTTGCTGCGGACAACACAAATTTGGTAGCGAACACCTAACTCGGTGCAGACAACACAGCTCGGCAGCCAACACCTGATTCGCTGCTGACAACACATGTTCAGTAGCGAACACCTGATTCGTTGTAGAATACACAATTCAGCAGCGAACACCTGATTCGCTGTGGACAACACAAGTTCGGCAGTGAACACGTGAGTCGCTATGAAATACACAGTTCAGTAGCGAACACCTAATTCGCTGCGGACAACATAAATTCAGCAGTGAACACCTGATTCGCTGTGGAATACACAATTCAGTAGCGAACACTAGTTCGCTGTGAACAACACAAGTTCATTTAGCAAGGTTTTTCTAAATTCATTCATTCCATGTTTTCACTTACATTGTGGTAATACATCAACACCACCACTAGCAATTTCATAATTCACAAGTGTTCATTTTGTTGTCATGAACTTAATTCCCTTAAGGTGTTCGTTAAGGGCGGATTCTCTCATTGTTCCCTCAATCCTTGTGGTTGGACATTACTGCCCATTACACTTAGCTACACATGCAAATCATCATATTTCTCATAAGTATAATCACAATCACAATTCACAATTCACAATTCACAATTCACAATTAATTCTCTTGATTCACAATTACACAATTCATTCTCTTGATTCACAATTACACATGTTCATTCATCAAACAAACAAAACTGAAGCGTTATATGGTGTGGTTCCTGTTTTAGCTGCAACATGCTTTCAAGGTTCATTAATAACACAATTTGCACTTAACATCATTCCACCACCTTTCCATATAATTTCATTAATAAAATATGCAGATTTTACATCATCAAGACAAGTATGATTCTGTTTTTTTTTCAAAAATGTTCCTCAAAGTCTCACGAGATCATCATCCATGCATTTTGTCACTTTAATTCATATTTTGTCCAGGCCTCACCATGGCTGACCCTCCTTTAGGTTCATGCATTCAAAATCATTCATGTTTCTTGAGTAAGGGTCTATGCATGTGTTCATTTATCTTTTGTTCTACATAGGTATGTCCATTTAGTGATGATTCCTTGAGTTAAGGTGCAAGAACACCACCCCTTCCATTTTTGAGTTTTCTTCCCTTTCCCTTTTGTCTAAAATCTTGGGTAACAGCCAACCAAGAGAAGAATATTGGTCTTACCTCATGTTTTTAGATAGTCTTTAAGCAACTCTTGGTGGTATGGTTCTTCCCTCAAATCTCGGTTTGCTGCCCTTCTTCCTCTATTGGCTATTTCCAGCCAGCCCCCTAAGGAGGGCACATGCAGCTGGGGTTTGGTCAAGTTTTTCTTCGAAAAGGGGAAGAGAAGAAAGGGCATGATGCTGGGCACATGCAACAGAGTTGTTAAGCTCTCTATGTGAAGGAGGAAAGAACAAGAGCATGCATCTCATTTTGGGAAGAGGGAAGGGGACAAGAGCATGCAGCTCATTTGTGGAAGAGTGCTCCTCTCTCTCTCCCCTTGCTGCATTTATACCCCTCTTAAATGCAAAAGGGGGTGTTTAGATGTTGGACCAAGGCTATCTTAATCCCCCTTTTAGGGTATCTGATGCAACCATTTTATTCGATAGTTTCACCCACATTTAACTAGTGTTTTGCCTATGTTATATATATAAAATGCCTTGATATTTTTTGTTTTATGTTTTGATGGCACTTTTGGATGAAAGATGCAAAAACAAGTAAATTAGAGGTAATTGACAGATTTGACCTTCGGTCAATTTTTTATGCTAAGCGTGAGCTCTAGATGTCAAAATGAAGTGATTCCAGTGGCATTAAAAAGCTAAGATCCATACCTTTCTAGAAATCTAAGACAAGAAAATAAAATAAGGAAGAGCATGGAAATCACAGCCTTAAAAGTCAAATCTTGCAATCTGCCAGTGTTGACCTTCAACCATTACGACTTGAATATCTAGAGCTACAGAAGTCCAATTGATACAAACTCAATTTTTTTGGATTCCTGACTCAAAGGCCTATAAACACTCAAATTTCATCCAAAAATGATGTCATATGAGGGAGATATGAGTTTTCAAAGATGACAACTGAATTTTGCCAACAAATAGGTTTCGTGAAGAAATGAGTCCAAATTACGTTCCAAAGCATCTAAACCGATATCCAAGTTTTTATTTCAGCAATTTAGCTCCTCTAAGTCAAAGCTTGAAGATTTCATGCAAGGCTAGTTCTCCATTTTTAGGAAAATAGTTATTGAAGTACTTAAATGTAAACAGTCTACTTAAAGGAGGACCTATTTCTAAAATAGAGACTAGGGTTTCCTAGGATATAAAAAGAATGAGAAAGAGAAGGGGGGCAGCTAGCCAAGAAGAGAAAAACACCCCCTTCCTCTAAGAAACCTGAAATCATGCATTCCTCCTTCTTGTTGATTAGTTGTTCAACAAACATGCAAGGCTAAACTCGTTTTCTTGGTTGAAAGGACGCATAAACATTCTGATTTCAGGAACTGTGAGATTTGTTTTACCTTTTCTTTTCAGTTTATATGATGAATATGTTTGTTCTCCTATGCTTATTTTTCCGATGATTGTTTATTTTAATTGCTAGAGCGGACCCTAAGTTATTATTATAGATAATCTATTGCTAAGTTTGATATCAAAATCGGAGTTGTGGTATATGAACTTGTGAAGCAACTGAGTTTAATAATTGTGGCGCATCTACGTTATTAATCTTAGGGAGAACATTCAATCAAATCAAACATAGATTGTAGAAAGTTATGTTTTCTTGATTAATCAATATATCTAGTTCTTAAAGCTACCATTGAATTAAATTACTAGTGCGGACACTATGGTTGTTTGATGGTTAGAGTTAGTTATACGGCGGATCTGTTAACTAAGCAATGTTAAGAAGAGATACATATTCATAATATAAATTGATGTTTTGTTTCCATGATCAGTTCTGATTTTTGTAGGTGGACGTGTGCTTGCGACCAAGGTTTGTTCTCTTGATAATTTTCTGATTTTATTAAATTTCATTTCATAGTTTTCTATTTTCTTTTGCTTTAGCCTAGATAGCATCCAAAGCCCCCCAAATTGCATATCATCTAGCATACTATCTTGTGTGTTGTGTTTCAAGCTAGGGTAATTAATTTTTATGACCGCGACATCGCAACATTATCCTAAGCTGGTTTCCATTCCCCTTCTCCCCTAGGATAGGTCGGTCCAACACTAATTTTTTTGTTAGGTTTTACAGTATCGCTGCTGATTCAAAAATTGGTAGCCACAAACTGCAGCACTGCCGATTCATAAATTGATAGCAAGAACTGCGCCATTGCCAATTCATAAATCAGCAGCAAAACTGTGCCGTTGCCGATTCAAAAATTGACAGCCAAAAACTATGGCACTGTTGATTCAGAAATCGGCAGCCAAAAACTTTCCCACTGCCGATTTAAAAATTGCTAGCCAAACTGTGATGCTGCCAATTCAGAAATCGGCAACCCCAAACTACGTCACTGCCTATTCACAAATCATCAGCAATGGTGGAGTCATTTCGATTTTACTTCTCTCTTCTTTTTTGGGTGTTTACAAGTTGCCTTTGGCCACTAGCCCCACCTTATCGAGGCTAAATTTCGTTGTTTTCTAGGGGTTTGACATAGTTTTTGTTTTCTAGTATAGGATTTTTGTTCAATTTGCACTACTTTTAACCTCTTGTGTGGTTGGTTTCTTTTGAGTTTTCTTGACAATTTATGTCTGTAACCCATTTACTAACCTAAGACAATCACAGGTAGATCACGAAATAGGAAACACTTTACGCAAGTTATGAAAGGAAGCTCGCATCAACACCATGGTTGTTCCATGACAACAAACACTCAAGGAGCTTGCTGCTCCTAATACGAAGAATCATTATATTGCACTTAAAGTATCATTAAATTCCCTAACTTAACTATGTTTTATAATAACAAGTCTGATAATATAAGATAGCTTTAATTTATGGTAAATTCTAATTTTAAATGCAGGCATATCTCACAATTCAAAGGATTCATTGATGTGATTACTATTGAAAGTGAAAGGACAAAGAAAAGGCTAAGCTTAGAGAAAAGCTATAGACCATTCAGTAATTGGGTGATATTTGGAGCTATAGACCTTGGATTTAGGTATAGTTTATATGACTGGAAAGCTAAGGCATAAGCATAAAATATTCATGAAGAGTTCCAGACTCAATTTTGCCGTTTTGGAGTCCAAATCTTAGCATTAAAAGAGAAGTCCAAATTTGTCCTGTAGCTCGAACACTATTCAGTGTTCAGTTCATATCTCAAGTTTTAGAAGTCTAAATGAGCTCATTCTTCTTTTGTGCAAAGAGGAGACAAATGCCTACAACTTTTATGAAGACCATGTTTCCAAATTCTGATTTCAACAATGCCATTTTGTCTAGAAAACAAATCCATACCTAAACCACCAAGTCCACTAAGTCATTAGTTGGCCACTAATTCAATAGTTAATTACCAAATGAATAGTTCTTTTTAACCTATTAAAGGAGGCATTTGCCATACATTTAAGCATCTTGGTTTTTAGATCAAGATCATTTTCTTACTTTCTCTCTTTGTAATGTTCAAGTTTTATTTCATGTTTTATTTTCATTAATCTCTTGTTTATGCTTTTCATTTTCTTTACTACTCTTAGTTAACTTATATCATAATTATGTTCTTATCTTGTTTATTTATGTTCTTCTTTTTCTTCATTATGTATAGCTAAGCTAATTATGTCTAGGTGAAAAGGTTTCACTAATGGTGTTAGAATAAGTATAATATAAACTCAATATGGACTTTAATGCTTATATCCAATAAAGTTTGTTATTAACATGTCTTATATTTTTATCTTACTAACTCTTAATACCTTGCTCGTTAAATGATTAATCTAGATTTGTGTTGTATAACACTCGGTACAATAAATGCTTGATCCTTCATAGTCTTTGGCCAACATTGTTGTTATGAGAGGAACTTGATTTGTTAACATAAGTTAGTATCATGAATTCCTGACAATATTTAAAAGTATGATGTTACTAAAATAAGATAATTAATATGATCATGTTAAAAATTTATGATGAACTATTAAGGATAAATCATTCGATTGGAACCTTCTTTATGTGTGGTTTCTAATTGAGTAATAAAAAGAGTTTATATTATATTTATTTAAAATACCATTAGTGGATCCTCTAACCTTGACAACTGTTCTTATCATTGTTTAATCCTCACATTAATCTCACATCTCAAAGACCTCTTTAACTCTTTGTTAAATTATATATATTGATTAGTACTTAAAAGTACATTTTTATCAAGGTTTTATATCATCATTTTGTACTTGAAGTATCAATAACTCCTTAACTAAATCATGTTTTATAATAACATACCTAAAAATATAAGATATCTTTAATTTATGGTAAATGTTCATCTTAAATGCAGGCCTATCACATAAATGAAAGGATTGATTGATGAGTTCAAGTATTGAAAATGAAAGGACGAAGAGAGGGTCAAACTTAGAAAAGAAATGTTGGTGCAGTCCAAACTGGAACATTATTCGGTAATTGAGTCATATCTCGAGTTCTAGATGTCCAAATGATCTCAATGTTTTATACAGATTCATTAAGACATAGACCTACAACTTTCATGTTGAGTCCAAGATTTAAAAAGGCTGTTTTGAAGTCCAAATTATAGCAACAACGGAGAAGTTCAAATCTGTCTTGCAGCCCAGACACTATTCAGTAATCAGCCCATATCTCGGGTTTTAGAAGTCCAAATGACCTCAATTTTTTTTTCTGGAAAGATAAGACAATTTCCTAGAACTTTTATGAGTATAGGTGGTTCCAGTTCTGATGTTAGTAATGATATTTTATTTAGACAAGAAGATAAGCAGTTTGCCACCTACTCAACAATTAGTCATCAAATCAATAGTTCCAAATTTTTGCCTATAAAAGAGGCATTTGCCATGCATTTAGGCATCTTGGTGTTCAGATCAAGATCATGCTCTTGCTCTCTTTCTTTGTATTTTGTAATGTTTAATTTTTATTTGATGTTATATTAATCTCTAGTTTATGCTTTTCATTTCCTTTCCTTTATTTATATAATTATGTTCTTATCTTGCTTATTTATGTTTCTTTCTTTCATTATGTTTAGCTAAATCTATTATGTCAAGGTGAAAAGGTTACACTAATGGTGTAAGAAGAAGTATAGTATAAACTCAACATGAACTTTAATGCTTGATACTAACATGTTTTATATTTATTATCTTGCTCACTCTTAATACCTTGCTTGTTAAATAGTTAATCTAGATTTGTGTTGAACAACCCTTGGTACAACAAATGCTTGGTACTTTCATAGCCCAACTGTATGGTATAACCTACACATGTGCTATGAAAGGAACTTGATTTGTTGTTAATATAAGTTATCACCATGAATACCTAATAATATTTACAAGTATTAGCATTACTCGAATAAGATAATTAATGTAATCAAGTTAACAATTATAATCTGATTGGAACCTCCTTTGTGTGTGGTTTCCAGTTGAGTAATAAGAGTTTATACTATACTTGTTTGAAGTAACATTAGTAGATCCTCTAACCTTGACATTTATTTTTATTATTGTTTAATCTTCACATTAATCTTAAATCTCAAAGTCTTTTTTTATTATTTTTTTGATCAAATGTAAGAATTGTATAGATAAAAAAGAAGCTGGAGACGAGCAGTACAAAGAAAAGGGAACAGAATCCCTTGACTAAATCATAAAGCAAACAAGTTTGCTGAACAGAATAAAGACAGACTACCTTTTACAAAGAGTACCTTTTACAAACTATAAACAAGACCAGCTTGTTGAAAAACAAAGGAAACAGGCTCCCTTGTACAAGAATAAAACCAAATTAGTAGAGCAATTATGAGGGGAGATAGCCTCACCCAAGTTGGTGCGATCCAGAGCAGCAATGAGAATCACACCTGGAAAGCTTGCAAGGAAAATGCTCACATCCAGCCAATTAAAAATGCAGCACTATAGACTTATCATGAAGATAAGACATGCCGCCAAAGCAAAGCCCAATAGCAGCTGCCGACAGATCATTAAAGAAACGAATAGACCACCCACCATAAAAGCAGCCATGACATCTTAATATTTCAGAAGCAGACCATCCTTGCATAGAAGTGAGCAAAGGGAGGACAAACTCCGAAAAGTAAATGGAATTAGGCAACCAAGAACGGGAAACATGCTCCCTAATAAAAGGAGATCATGCAAGCCCAAGCACCTCGTTTCCAGCAAAAGCAACCAGCAAAAGCCAATCAAAACAAAAGGGAACAGCACACCAGGAGCAGCAGCCTACATTGACGCCTTAATGCAGAGATGAGGACATATCAGCAAATAGAAATTAGGTGGAGCACTAAGCAAGTCCCCCGGCCCCACCAGCTTCCAACAGCACGTAGAATCCCATCTGAATTACATGAGAGCACCTAAGCCAAAGACCATCTGCATGAGCCATGCAACCAACGCAGCAGTGAAACTGGAGAGAACAAAGGGACGAGAGCACCACTGGAGATGAAGAGCGGGAAATACATGCAAATATAACCTTCACCATGCACACCAAGAAGCCATGCAGACCAAAGCTGAGAGCAAGAGCTCCTGCCACTCAACGAAGAGAAGTGGAACCAACGATCCCAGGCGTTCAAAACGCTAATAGATAAAAGGAGGAGGCCCCATCAGCAAATGTGAGGCCAAGTGCATGAGACATGCATTCACGTAGCCACATTCTGAAGGAGAGAAACGTGACTTTGGGATTCCAGCACCTCTAAACACAAGGGAGTAGACACCCAAAGATAAAGCCAACAACAGCAGCTGACAGTGACTCCTCCATGCAACAAGGGGAGAGCAACTGAAATTAATTCACTAGTAGACAACCCAGTCGCAACCATCAATGCAATCACTACGATACAGCCATGCAAAATAAATCACAAGCAGCCAAAACATTGAGTAATGGCTATACATGCAGAGACAAAGGACCCGGCATTAAAAGCAGCACGTAAAAAAATGCATGACCAAGGCTTCCCCATGCAGTAACGTATCAGGATGAAAACGATTTGCATGGAAGACCAAGGAAACTGAAATTGGAACTTGCAGGAGACAGGATCAACATGCTCAGACATGAAGACTGTGGTCTTAAACTTTCTGAAAGCAGAAACTGAGCAGAAGAAACTACAAACCCAGTTGTAGCAATCAACGAGAACTAGCTTCTTTGTCAAGCAGCAACATGGTAAAGAGAGTGGTCTTTTTCATGGAAAAGCAAAGCTGTGTAAAACAGAAATTGGAATCTTTGTAGTGTGGCATCTACAGAGGATGACTTCTGTGCAAAAATGCGGCTGTTTCTTTCATCCCAAATCAAATACACAAGTAGGGCAAGGGATACACGTCTCATTCTTAGCTTCAGCTCTTTACTCCTCCCATTCAGACCTCTTATGGCACTGGAAAGTGTAGACATAGGCCGATAGATTCTAAGCCAGCTCTTAGCTCGATTCCAGAGTAAAGAAGTCCAGCTGTAATTGAAAAAAAGATGGGCGTGTGTCTCGTCTTCTCTGCTGCATAAGGAACAAACAGTTTCTGTGGGAAGGTAGCTGAGCCGGTCCCTTGTGCGGAGTCTACCAAGGGTAGCAAGCCATAGAATAAATCTGGTTCGAGGCAGGGACCATTCCTCCCAAACCACCCTGGCCCACTGGACACTCTCACCTTTAATCCTAAAGAATTCATGAGCATTAACTAGAAATCTCCCCGAACCACTTTGCCAATTTTCGAGAGTAGTGATAGCAGTAGGTATGCCTCCACATTGTTCCACCAACTGATTTTTGAGAGTGCAAATGGACTTCCATAGAGGAGATGAAACACTCCTTACACCCACAGTCCAGATTGTTGTATGAGGAAGGTAATAGTGTGCCACCCAATGAATCCACAAAGAGTCAGATTTAAGATGAAAGTTCCATAGCTGTTTTGCTAAAAAACTTTTGTTTCTTGCCCTGATATCTAGGAGAGCCAGGCCTCCTTCCTGCTTAGGAAGACATACCTTTTCCCAGGAGACAAGAGCAGAGTGAGGTGAACAAGAGTTACCCGACCAGAGGAAACTTCGACAGATGCTATTGATCTTGGTAGTAACTATACCTGGAATCGGGAAGATACTGAGCCAGAATTGAACCATGCCATGCAGAACTGATCTGATGAGCTCTAGGCGACCCGCATAGGAGAGGAGTTTCCCCATCCAACTCTGAATAGAAGATTCCAATTTCTGCAGGAGAGGGGAGAATTGACTAGCCAATAATCTGTGAGGGCTTAGAGGGACCCCTAGATAACGGAAAGGAAAACTCCCTTCTTTAAAGCCAGTAAGGTGCAAGATGGCAAGCTTAACACTTTCCCCCACACCACCGAAATATATAGAGGACTTCGCAGCATTAATATCAAGGCCTGATATTCGACCAAAAGCAAGAAGCTGCTGGTTTAATATGCTAACTGACTGCGTATCACACCGGCAGAGTAAAAGGACATCATCAGCAAAAGCTAAGTGGCTGACCCCTAGAGCACAACACTTGGGGTGGAAATTGAAATCAATGTGCTGCGTACTCTGCATAATCATCCTGGAAAAGTATTCCATACAAGCAATAAAAAGGTATGGAGAAAGAGGATCTCCTTGACGAACACCACACTGCCCCTTGAAGAAACCATATAGATTCCCATTAACAGAAACAGAGAAAGATGCAGTCTCAACACATTGCATAAGGAGCCGGACAAACAGAGGAGGGAAGCCCAAAGACAGCAATACATGACGCAGAAAAGACCACTGAACAGAGTCAAAAGCTTTCCTGAAGTCAATCTTAATAATACATCTAGGGGATGCCCTCTTCCTCCCATAATGACGCAAAAGCTCCTGCATGAGGTGAATATTGTCAGCCATATTTCTGCCTCCCAGAAAAGCATTCTGGACAGGGCTGATGATATCCTGAAGAGCATGCGCCATTCTCCCCGCTAGAATCTTGGAAATAACCTTGTATATGACGTTGCAACAAGATATCGGCCGAAAATCAGCAGCCAAATTAGCATTGGATGATTTTGGGACAAGGGCAATGACAGAATGGTTGACTTGTTTGAGCAAAAGTCCCGATGTGAAGAAATCCTTGACTGCAGCACAGAAATCATTGCCCACTATACTCCATGCTTTCTTGAAGAACAGGGAAGAGAAGCCTTCTGGCCCAGGGGCCTTCTCGTTTCCAATGCTGAAGAGAGTTTGCTGGATAAAGTCATCTGTTACTGGTCCCAAAAGAAGATCATGGGAGGCTGTATCAATACAGGGGCCACACTGGATGACATCCTCATTAATGGGATCGGTTTGTTTTGTAGAGCCAAGGAGATTTGTAAAGTATCGGACAAACTCATCCCCCACCTCATCAACCGAAGAAGAATACGTGCCAGAGGGGACCTGGATTACTGGAATATGATTTCTCCTATGCTTTTGGCTCAGCAGAGCATGGAAGAAACGGGTGCCTTTGTCTGCTTCCTTTAAGAAAGTGAATTTGAGTTTCTGCCCATAGTAACTCTGCTCCGCCGACTTGAGGTACACAAGCTGTGATCTAAGTTGCTTGACCTGGGACTGAAGATGAATATTATCACGGTCTTGATGCAAAAGAGATTGAAAGCTATCCAGTTCTTCCTCAGCCCTGGTAACACGTTGAGAGATGTGGCTATAATGAAGCTTGTTGAGCTCCTTCAGTGGCCTTTTCAGTAGTTTCAGCTTTCGACACAAAGTGAACATATAGGAACCATAAACAGGCGTATTCCAGCATTGCTCAACCAACTCAAGGAATTGTGGGTGATCAGCCCACATGTTAAAAAATTTGAAGTTCCTGTTCCTGCAAGGCTGCCGAGAACCTATTTGAATAGAGGATGGGGAATGGTTCGAGAAAGCCCCGGGATTGTCAAAATGCACTTGAGCCTGCTGCTGCAAAGTGGACCAATGAGTGTTGACCATAACTCTATCAATTTTGCTCCAGACATGTCCATTTGACCAGGTGTAAAGGCAGCCAGTTGAGTTAAGGTCAGCAAGACCCAAATCTGAGCAACATTCCCTGAAGTCTGTAACTTCATAGCTGGTCACAGGAGCTCCACTGTGTTTATCCTCCTGAGAAAGCACCGAATTAAAATGACCAAGAACCAACCAAGGAGTATTAGGACTCCACCTCCGCAGGTCATCCCATAGGGATCTCCGAAGAGAAATAGTGTTGAAACCATAGACAAAAGAAGTTGTGAAACTGTAATGACTCTCCAAACAAGTAATGAGAACATGCACTACTTGGGCAGAAAAATTAAACAAAACAACGTTTACAGTGCTGGGGTTCCAAAAGAGAACAATTCTAGCAGTGGAGGCTACCTCACTATTACTGATATACTTCTAGGACTTCAGCCTAAAATTGTGCATGAGACCGAGTCTGGAAGAAGATAACTTAGTCTCTAAAAAGCAACAAACATCAATCTTCTTTCTTTTCATGAGGCTAACAGCCTCATGCTGCTTCAGAGGGCTATTAAGCCCTCTGATATTCCAGCAAAGGATTAACATCATTTGGCAGGAGTGGCAGGCGGAGCCCTACCACGTCCTTGGACTTTGTTTGCATGCTTACGACCTCCACTTCTAGTAGAGACTCCAATAGATAGACCTGCATGTAACTCCACAGTTTGTACATTGTTGCCTCTAGGGCTTAAAAGTTTCTTCGTGTGCTTTCCTCTCACAGTCTCCCATTCATCAGCTTCCATATGCATGGGGTCCAAACAAGTGTCCTCAACCACTGTCTTTCCTTTATCATTCCCCTTATTGTTGCGTATAACCTCTGGTTGCCCCTTGTCATTCCCTTTCTTGGTGTGTGAAGCCTCTGCATGTTCTTTGTCATGCTCCTTATTAGTTTGCAAAACCTTCCCCAAACGCTGAAGAGCGCTAACTCTCCTATCCTGAGAAGGACCAGTAGGAAGGCCTGCCTTATCTGAGGGGCCCTCTTTATCAGCATCAACAGGAATATAGAATTTAGTGCATGCTCCAGTAGAGTGTCCAAGGACCCGGCAGTGCTTGCAAATTTTCGGCAACGTTTCATAGACAACAAATTGATTTAGAGTATTGCCGTTAGGGAGACAAATAGGGATAGAGCTAGGCAAATCATCCAGTAAATCAAGCTCAATCAAAACTCTTGCAAAAGATAACCGCTCCATGGTGGCTGTAAATTTGTCACTTTGCAATGGCTTTCCAAGGACACTAGCTATCTTGGAGAGGCCCTGAATGGACCAGCATTTCAGTGGGAGATTTGGAAATCTCACCCATACAGGCACTGTGGTCATATTTTCAGCTGAAAAATCAAAATATTCTGACATGGGTTGCAGGAGAAGAGGACGTCCATAAACCGAATAAGGCCCTTCAGCAAGAACAACTAGTTTGTCATCAACATTTTGAAACTGATACACTAGCCAGCCCGATTCATGGATAGTTAACTTGGCTTCACAGTGCCAAGAATCTGAGATAATGCTACTCAAAGCTTTAATATTACTACATATCATTACTACTACTACTATTACTATTATTGTTAACATAAGTTTTCTTTTGTTTCTTTTTCTTCTCTTTTCTTTTATTCCTTTATTCTCCTCTTACACGTGCATGAGAGTTTGGTCACGTACTAAGTGGTAGACTTTGTAGGGTATCCTCATCATTTTCAGAAAATATGGCCGAAGAAGAATGAGAATAATAAGAATAACTATATGAGAACACTTAGAGACCATATGAATCCCACATGAACAAGTGCACCCTCATGCATAGTTTTCCCTCCTGATGCATCTTATTTTAATTTTAAGCGAGGCATTATTCAACTTTTACATTCTTTTCATGGCTTAGACCTAGAAAATCCATACTTGCATTTAAGGGAATTTAAGGAGGTCTGTAATACCTATAATGACTCAAATTATAGCATGAGCACCATTAGATTAAAGCTTTTTCCTTTTTCATTAAAAGATAAAGCTAAAACATGGCTACAAAATTTGAGACCAGGATCCATTCGTGCTTGGGATGAAATGCAACAACAATTTTTAAAGAAGTTTTTTCCATCTCACAGAACAAACTCTTTCAAAAGACAAATCATCACTTTCACTCAAAAGCCAGGAGAAACATTTTACCAATGTTGGGATAGGTATCGAGACTTGCTTAATACTTGCCCTCATCATGGTTTTGAAACATGGAGATTGGTTTTATATTTTTATGAAGGGTTAACACCTAGAGATAGGCAAATAGTTGAATTGAGTGCAATGGAACTTTTGAAGATAAAGACCCTAATGAAGCAATGAAGTACCTAGACTTGCTAGCCGAAAATGCTCAAAATTAGGACACCACAGTACTTATGAGGCACAAAGTAAAACTCAACCTCATACATCTAGTGGAGGTATGCACAACCTTAGGGAAGATCATGACCTCCAAGCCATGTTTGCATTTCTAGCTAGAAAAGTCGAAGCACTTGAATTGAAAAAGAGTGGTCAATTGAAATCTGTTGAAGACATTGTGTGTCAAATCTGTGAAACCAATGAACACTCAACAAATAATTGTCTAACTTTGCCTTTTTTTAGGGAATGCCTCCATGAACAAGCCCATGCTTTAAACAGTTTCTAAAGGCCCAACCATAACCCATACTCACAAACGTATAACCGTGGTTGGAGAAATCACCTAAATTTTAGTTGGAAGAGTGATAACAACAATGCACAAACTTCACAGCCAGCGTTTCAAGCACACCATAATTTCCAAAATTCTTATGGATATGCACCTCCTTATGCTCCACCTGTTAGAAGAAATCTTAAGGAAACATTGCATGCATTTATTGAAAAGCAAGAGGCAATCAACACTCAACTTGCTCAAGGCATGACAGATTTTAAAGATACTCTTCCAAAGTTAACATCTTCTCTCAGTTTCCAAGAGAAAGGTAAGTTTCCATCTCAACCACAGCAAAATTCAAAAGGGCAATACAATGCAAATGCAAGGAGTTTCGAAAGCCAACACATGGATCAAGTCAAATCAGTCATCACTCTTTGTAGTGGTAAGGTTATTGAAAAATCCACTCTTGAACCTTGTGAGAAAGATGATGATTCTATCTCTGAGGGTAAGGAAGGGGTTGAACCTGAACATTGCAAAGAAAAGGGTAATTCCCCGCCAGCACTCCTATTTCCTCATGCCATGACCAAACAAAGGAAAGTCAATCACAACTCTGAAATCTTTGAAACTTTCAAACAGGTAAGGATCAATATACCTTTGTTGGATGCTATTAAACAGGTTCCTTCCTATGCTAAATTTTTAAAAGATCTGTGCACTGTGAAGAGAAAACTGAATGTGAAAAAGAAAGCCTTTTTAGCTGAACAAGTAAGTGCCATTTTTCAGAACATTAATGCTTTGAAATATAAAGATCCTGGTTGTCCTACAATTTCTTGCTTTATTGGAGAACATAAAATTGAAAGAGCCTTACTTGATCTTGGAGCTAGTGTGAATTTACTTCCATATTCAGTCTTTCAGAGTCTCAATCTAGGTGAGTTAAAACCAACTTCTGTAACTCTTTTACTTGTCGATAGATCTGTAAAAGTGCCAAAAGGAATAGTTGAGGATGTGTTAGTACAAGTTGATAAATTCATTTACCCTGTAGATTTTGTTGTCTTGGATACACAACCTGTTGAAGAATGTAATTCAATTCCTGTCATTTTAGGACGTCCATTTCTTGCCACTTTCAATGCATTGATTGATTGTAGGAATGGACTGATGAAGCTATCATTTGAAAACATGATATTGGAGATGAATATTTTCAACATTTACAAGCAACCTGGAGATGATAATGATTTACATGAAGAATCAAAGACATGTAAATGGAGACCATAAATTGAATCAATTGAGTCCATACCTATAAGTGTTCAACCACGAAAACCTGATTTGAAGCCATTACCATTTAATCTCAAATACTCATTTTTGAGAGAAAATAAAACTTTTCCGGTAATAATCTCTTCCAAACTTAATACACATCAAGAAGGTAAGTTATTACAGACTCTGAAAATGCACAAAAATGCATTAGGATGGACCATAGCTGACATAAAAGGAATTAGCCCTTTGATTTGCACACACAGGATTTATTTGGAGGAAAATGCTAAACCCTCTAGAGAAATGCAACGAAGGCTTAATCCTATTATGAAAGAATTAGTGAAAAATGAAGTCATTAAGCTTCTAGATAATGGAATCATTTATCCTATTTCTGACAGCAAATGGGTAAGTCCTACCCAAGTTGTACCCAAAAAGTCTAGAGTCACTGTGATAACAAATGAGAAAAATGAGTTAATTCCAACTAGGACTGTTATTGGTTGGCACATGTGCATTGACTATAGGAAACTTAATTCAATGACTAGAAAAGATCATTTCCCTTTACCTTTCATGGATCAAATCCTAAAAAGAGTTGCAGGTCATAAATTTTATTGTTTCCTAGATGGCTATTTAGGTTACAATCAAATTGAAATTGCATTGGAAGATCAAGAGAAGACTACTTTCACATGTCCATTTGGTACTTTTGCATATCAAAGGATGCCTTGTGGATTATGTAATGCACCAGCCACGTTTCAAAGATGCATGCTTAGCATATTCAGTGATATGGTTGAACGTTTTCTTGAGATTTTTATGGATGATTTTTCAGTTTTTGGTGATTCATTTGATGATTGTTTGACTAACTTAGAAAAGGTTTTGAGCAGGTGTGAAGAGAAGAATCTTGTACTGAATTGGGAAAAATGTCACTTTATGGTAACAAACAACATTGTACTTGGTCACATTGTTTCATCGAAAGAAATTGAGGTCGACAAATCTAAAATCGAGTTAATTGCCAACTTACCAACACAAAAATCTGTTAAAGATGTTAGATCATTCTTAGGACATGCTGGTTTTTACAGAAGGTTCATCAAAGATTTTAGTGTAATATCTAAGCCCTTGGGTAACCTTTTAACAAAGGATAATATTTTTGAATGGACTGAACATTGTGAACAAGCCTTTGTTAAACTAAAAAAATTGATTACTTCTGCTCTTGTTATTCAACCTCCTGATTGGTCATTACCTTTTGAAATAATGTGTGATGCTAGTGATGCTAGTGATTATGTCGTGGGTGTTGTCTTGGGACAAAGAAAAGATAAGAAACCTTATGTGATTTACTATGCAAGTAATACTTTAAATAGTGCTCAAATGAATTACACCACCACTGAAAAAGAATTACTTGTAGTAGTATTTGCATGTGATAAATTCAGGTCTTATCTTGTTGGCTCACCTGTTATTTTTAGTGATCATGCAACATTGAAATATCTTCTTTCTAAGAAAGATTCTAAGGCTAGATTAGTGCAGTGGATTTTGTTACCTCAAGAATTTGATATCACAATCAAAGACAAGAAAGGCACCAAAAATGTTGTCGCAGATCATTTGTCAAGATTCACAACAGATTTGAAATCTGACATAACACCAATCGATGACTACTTTCCCTATGAATCTTTACTTTCCATTTCTACAATGTCTTGGTTCACTACTATTGTTAATTTTCTTGTTTCAGGACAATTGCCAGCTCATTGGAGTACCCAAGACAAAAGAAAGTTCTTGAACGAAGTGAAGAACTTTTATTGGGGTGACCCTTATATTTTCAAATATTGTTCTGATCAAATATTTCAAAGATGCATTCCTGACAATGAGGTAAGTAGTGTCATTAAATTTTGTCATTCTGAGGCATGTGGGGGTCATTTCTCATAAAAAAAGACAACTGCAAAAATCTTACTAAGTGGATTTTACTAGCCCACCATGTTCAAGGACTCACATACATTTTACAAGACTTGTGAAAGTTGTCAAAAGTTGGGATCTATTTCAAAATGTCACATGATGCCTTTAAATCTTATTCTTGTCATTGAGATATTTGATTGTTGGGGTATAGATCTCATGGGTCCATTTCCTCTATCATTTGGTTTCATGTACATATTAGTCATAGTAGATTATGTTTCAAAATGGATAGAGGCAATTCCAAGCCGAAACAATGATCACAAAACAGTGATAAAGTTTTGGAAGGACAATTTTTGAGTCGATTTGGAATCCCTCGAGCCATGATAAGTGATGGTGAAACACATTTCTGCAACAAGCCATTTGATTCTTTAATGAAGAAATATGGAATCACACACAAAGTTACCACCCCTTATCACCCTCAGACAAGTGGACACGTAGAGCTTTCTAATAGGGAGATCAAACAGATCTTGGAGAAAACACTGAACCCTAATAGGAAAGACTGGTCTTTAAGACTTAATGATGCACTTTGGGCTTATCGAACTGCTTATAAAACATCATTAGGTATGTCACCTTATATACTAGTCTATGGAAAATGTTGTCACTTGCGAAATTGCAAATAAATGAGCTTGAGGAAATAAGAAATGATGCATATGACAATTCAAGAATTCATAAAGCAAGAATCAAAAAGTTTCATGACAAGAAAATACTGAGAAAAATATTCAATGTTGGTCAAAAAGTCTTGCTTTATAATTCGCAACTCCATTTATTTCCTAGAAAACTAAGATAAAGATGTAGCGGTCCTTTTATTGTAAAACATTTGTATCCATATGGGGCCTGTGATATCAAGAATCCAAAGAATGGCAATGTTTTCAAGGTAAATGGGCATCGTTTGAAAGTTTATTTTGATAATTTTTCGGTTGAAAATGACTCTATTGAATTGAGTGATCCTGTATATAAAGATTGATTTTTTTTTTCTCACAATGTTTTGTGTTTTGTTTTGGTGTAACTTTTGTTTTGCTAGTCTCTCTCTCACCCCGGTCAAATGGTGGATAATGATACTTCGTGACTTAAGTCGGTTCTTTCCATTTCCCATAATAACTGATATCTGTATATATTTGTGTGCAAGATTGAGGTTGTTAATGAATCATGGAATTCTTGAAGATATTCGCTGGCTAATTGAAGCAAAGGTTCGATTATCAGGTGAGTCCTCCAATTCTTTCATTTCACACATGCCTGGAAAGGTAAAAGCACTTTTGCAAAGAAAAACATTGTGCAAAGCGACTGAAAGTCTATCACAGATGTGCTAGATGGACTTGTAATGCGACATGTCGTTCTTTAGGAATGGTATCTGTAAACCGTGAAGATAAAATACAATTCATTAAGGATGTCCTGAGTAAGGGGTCTTTAGATAATCTTCTATTGACCCTTGAGACGCATCTTAGTGGAGATGTGCATCGTGCAATTCATGATTTATGGCCACAATTCCATAAAGAACATGCTCGACTTAGTCTGACTAAAAAAGACCCTGTTTGCCAGTTTTTAAGAAAACTGGATGGGAAGCCTATCCCCGACCCATAGAGGGCGTTTAAGTCATTCTTGTATGTAAAACCAAGGGAAGATGTGAGCCACAATCACAACTACCTGTACATACACATGCTTTTTCAAAATAAATAATTAATAAAGAGAGAGAGTGTGCGTGAGACTACAACTGGCCTACATATAGGTGGTATAATTGTACTTTCAATTTCTCATCTATAAATTCTTCTCTTCCTTCCCTTCATTTCTACTCAACCCATACATTCATCAAATATAGAGGTGTGTAGAAATGGCAGATTCCTCAAGTCATCACATAAGAAATATTTGTGTTTTTGGTGGATCCAGTCCTGGGAAAGAAAAAGAGTTTTTAGAATCAGCAAATCATCTTGGTCAGGTACTAGCTGAGAGAAAGATTCATTTTCTGTATGGGGGAGGCAGCCTTTTAGGAGGCAGTCAAGTTTTAGGGGTTGTCCCTAAAGCTTTAGCAAATGGGGACATCATTGGAAAAACAATTGGAGAGGAACTACAGGTCCCCACAATGTCTAATTGATTGAATGCCATGTTTAACCATGCTGATGCGTTCATTGCCTTACCAGGTGGTCTGGGCACATTGGAAGAGATCTTTCATATTTCCTCTTGGGCCCAACTGTACATTCACCATAAACCTATAAGTTTGTTAAATGTTAATGGTTTCTATGATAACTTGTTGTCTCTTCTTGATCAAGCTGTGGAACAGGAATTTCTAACATCTTCGGCACGACAAATCATAATCTTTGTTGTTACTACTGAACAATTGATTGACCAACTACAATCTTTCATCCCTGTCATTAATCCCTGCATGAGTCGCCTGAATTGATCAACTAAGGAAAGTCGTAAAAAGCTTAGATTAGATTTAAGCCTTCATTTGTGAAACCTTTTATCTTTTGGTTTTATTAATAGAATATTATTTTTTTACTTCTTATATTTGTTTAAGTGTGTTTCAGGTTTGTTATTGTTTGTTATTTCAGGTGATGTCTTCTATACTCTATCTTTCTACCTTAGGACATTGAGGACAATGTCTTGTTTTGGTTTCGGGGGAGTGTAGTAGTTGACATAAAAAAAAAAAACTAACTTACTAACTGGTTTTGCTATTATTAAAACCATTTGACAAAATTGCTATTAGGATTGCAGAGTAAGGAGGAAATTTTATTGACTCTTGAGACACATCTTAGTAAATATTGTTATCAAGGTCTATCAGAATACTTCTTGAAATATTCAGGTTTACAAACTCTCGCATTGTTATCACTTGATTCTACTCATATACTCATTTAACAAGTATTCTTAAACCTTCATTTTCACACACATACTTTAACATATGATTGTGGGTTGCACATTGGATTATTACATTAATTATGTTCTTTTGTTAAAGGTAACAACTAAGGGAAAGGGATAGTATATAATTTGCAAAAAAAAAATTGATGATAATAAAAACGTAGATAAGTTTGGTTTTGTAGCCTCCCTAACCTAAGCAATCAAGCCCGAAGAGGTGTTTTAACACCTAATACCCTAAAGTCAATTGACTTGGGAGATATTGGCCCAAAGCTTGTTACATGGGTTAAGGAGAAAAGCTTAAGGGAATCAAACATTGCATTATCTACGTATCAGTATCTACAACCCGAGTTACTAAGCTCGTAGGGGTGTCTCAACACCTAATGCCCTAAGACCAACTGGTTTGGGAGTCATTAGCTGAAAACTCGTTACATGGGTTAAATATGTATTGTGTAGTATGTGTGTATAAATAAAAAAACAAAAACAAAAAGAAAGAAAGAAAGAAAAAAGAATAAATAATAATCCCAACCTAAGGAAGTTAACCTTAACATTAGAACATAATATTGTTTTCTTCCAACAAAAGCCCCATCATCTATCTTTTCCTACATTGAGCACATAATAAGAAGGTTTATTAATATCTTGTTTAAGATATATGAAGCAGGAGTATAAATTTAATGAGAGTTTGTTTATCTAGATAGATTAATGGAAGTTGAATGATGAATGCCTTGCTTTGTGGAACTTGCAAATTATTTTTCTATTTTAATGCTTTGATTACTAAGGACTAGTAATAAGCTAGTTGGGGGATGTGATTAGTACTTAAAAGTGCATTTTTATCAAGGTTTTATATCATTATTTTGCACTTGAAGTATCAATAACTCCTTAACTAAATCATGTTTTATAATAACATACCTAATAATATAAGATACTTTTAATTTATGTTAAATGTTCATCTTAAATACATGCCTATCACATAAATGAAAGGATTGATTGATGAGTTCAAGTATTGAAATTGAAAGGACAAAGAGAGGGCCAAACTTAGAAAAGAGATGTTGGTGCAGTCCAAACTAGAACACTGTTCGGTAATTGGGTCATATCTCGAGTTTTAGATGTCCAAATGATCTCAATGTTTTACACAGATTCGGTAAAATATAGGCCTACAACTTTCATGTGGAGTCTAAGATTTAAAAAGGCCATTTTCAAGTCCAAATTATAGCAACAACAAAGAAGTTTGAATCTGTCCTGCAGCCCAGACACTGTTAAGTAATCAGCCAATATCTCGAGTTCTAGAAGTCCAAATGATCTTAATTTTTTTTTCTGAAAAGATAAGACAATTTCCTAGAACTTTTATGAGTAGAGGTGGTTCCAGTTCTGATGTTAGCAATGATGCTTTATTCAGACAAGAAGATAAGGATTTTTACAAAGTCAAGAGTTGGCTACCTACTCAACAATTGGTCATCAAATCAATAGTTCCAAATTTTTGCCTATAAAAGGAGGCATTTGCCATGCATTTAGGCATCTTGGTGTTCAGATCAAGATCATGCTCTTGCTCTCTTTCTTTGTATTTTGTAATGTTTAAGTTTTATTTAATGTTATATTAATCTCTTGTTTATGCTTTTCATTTCCTTTCCTTTATTTATATAATTATGTTCTTATCTTGTTTATTTATGTTTCTTTCTTTCATTATGTTTAGCTAAATCTATTATGTAAAAGGTTACACTAATGGTGTAAAAAGAAGTATAGTATAAACTCAACATGGACTTTAATACTTGATACTAACATGTTTTATATTTATTATCTTACTCACTCTTAATACCTTGCTTGTTAAATGGTTAATCTAGATTTGTGTTGAACAACCCTTGGTACAACAAATGCTTGGCACTTTCATAGCCCAACTGTATGGTATAACCTACACCTGTGCTATGAAAGGAACTTGATTTGTTGTTAACATATGTTATCACCATGAATACCTGATAATATTTACAAGTATTGGCATTACTCGAATAAGATAATTAATGTAATCAAGTTAACAATTATAATCTGATTGGAACCTTCTTTGTTTGTGGTTTCTAGCTGAGTAATAAGAGTTTATATTATACTTGTTTGAAGTACCATTAGTAGATCTTCTAACCTTGACATTTGTTTTTATAATTGTTTAATTCTCACATTAATCTTACATCTCAAAGTCCTCTTTTATTATTACTATTACTACATATCATTACTACTACTACTACTATTATTATTGTTATTATTATTCTTACTACTATTAATTATTATTAGTATACTATACTATACTTGTTTGAAGTATGATTAGTAGATCCTCTAACCTTGACATTTGTTTTTATTTTTGTTCAATCCTCACATTAACCTTACATCTCAAAGTCCTCTTTTATTATTACTATTACTACATATCATTACTACTACTACTACTATTATTATTGTTGTTATTATTCTTACTACTATTAATTATTATTAGTATACTATCCTATACTTGTTTGAAGTATGATTAGTAGATCCTCTAACCTTGACATTTGTTTTTATTTTTGTTCAATCCTCACATTAACCTTACATCTCAAAGTCCTCTTTTATTATTACTATTACTACATATCATTACTACTACTACTATTACTATTATTGTTATTATTATTAGTACTACTACTAATTATTATTATTATTATTGTTATTGTTATTGTTATTGTTATTATTATTATTTTTATTGTTGTTGTTGTTGTTTTGTTGTTGTTATTTATAATTTATATAGTTAACCTCCCTGTGGTTCGACCCTGGTCTTGCTGGGTTATTTATTACTTTGACACTCCTGCACTTGGGAGAAGACATCAATCTTTTGGTCATGTCATATATATATATATATTATTTATAATTTATATAATTGACCTCCATGTGGATCAACTCCGGTTTTGCCATGTTATTTATTACTTTGACACTCCTTAACTTGGGATAAGACATCAACTCTTTAATGTGTCAATCAACCATTATGCATAAACTTTGACAATAATGCCAACTTCAAGCTTAAGTATGGTTTTATACACTTATTGCCAATATTCAATGGACATGCCAGAGAAGATCCTTATACTCATCTTAAGGAGTTCCACATGGTTTGTGTTGGCATGAAACCGAATGGAGTTGATGAAGAACATGTTAAGTTAAAAGCTTTCCCATTCTCTTTAAAAGGGGTAGCAAAGGCATGGCTTTTTTCTATTCTCCCAGGTTCCATTGGAACTTGGAATGGCATGAAGAAGATTTTCCTTGAGAAATATTTCCCAACATCTCGAGTTGCAAACATAAGGAAAGAAATATGTGGGATTCGACAGTCTCATAGGGAGACACTTTCGAGTATTGTGAAAGATTTGAGTAATTGTGCATTCAATGCCCTCACCATCAAATACTCGATCAGCTGCTCATTCATTAATTCTATGAAGGATTAATGCCTACTGACCATAGTATCATTTTTTTTTTTGATCAAATGTAAGAAGTATATTAAATCAAAAAACGCAAGACAAGCTTGCAATACAAGCTGGGAACAGCAGAGTACATAATATATACATAAGCTCGAATAAGGAATAAATTCCCCATAAGAAACAGAAACAAAAAGCCAGCAAAACACAAGCTGAAAAACAGAAAAGGGGGGAAGCTCCCTTGATCCTATGAACGCAGGAATATAACATGAAATCCAGAGGCTATGTTTAAACCAAAAGCCAGCCCAGCCTAGCTGCCAGCCAAGCCAGCACAAGGGAGAACCGAAGCCAATCATCACTGCCATCAAGCAATGAGAGCTGCCGAAAAGCTAAGAAAGAGTGGACAGCTCCTCAACACCATGCGGAAACATCCCGACAGGAAAGTAACCACCCGAGAGCCTTTTTCATAACTCAATATCCTCCTGCACGCAAATCGGAAAGGAGCTCACCCATAATGGAGCACGAAAAGCCAAAAAGCAACTGATAATACATGTGGGAAATGCTCCACCGTGAAAAGGAAAGAACCAGCCAGAAAGCGCAGGAACGGGGTCAACATAGGCTGCCAGCAGCTGGAAGCACCAAGCAAATAAGGCCACCTGCAAGGGCATGCAGGGCCCTTCCATCATCACATTCAAAGAATGAAGAACAGCCAATCCGAAGCTCCCGCCCATCAAGATTGAATGAGAGACCATGCATGCTAGGAAGAGAGACCCCAGCACACTGCAGCTCCAGCATGGGACAAATGAAAATGGCCCCATCATCAAAGAGCTACACGAGAGGCAAAAAATATGGACCATGCATTCACGTAGCAACAAACTGGAGCTGGCCATGCATTCAGTCATCAAAACTGAAGGAGGACCGTGGCTATATAATTCCAGCCACAATTGGTCCCATGCATTCAGTCCGTGGCCATGCATTCAGTCCCAGCAGCATGCAGCGACGAGGCAATGGACAAAAGAAGGTGGCCCCATCAGCAAAGAGTCATGTGAGGCCAAGTGCATGAGACATGCATTCACGTAGCAACCAGGAGTGAAACGTGACTAGGATTCCAGCACCTATAAACAAGAGAGAATAGACACCTGAAGACAAAGCCGGGGGGCCCAGCAGCGGGGTTTGGCCATGAAGAATTAATTTGCATGAACCATGCACCCACGAAACTCACGAGAATTATGAAGAAGCCAACACGCATGACCTGACAATCAACCCATGTTCAGAAGCAAATGATTCTTTTCGTGGAAGTGAAAGACAGTGTAGAAAAGGATTTGAAACCGCCTGAACACCGCAGCAATCTCCCTAGACCGCCCTTCAAAAGCACGCTTGTTTCTTTCCTCCCAAATAAGATATGTTGTGATACTCAGGGCAGCTCTTTTCATCCGAGCCTCAAAGCTATTCCTCTGAAAGCGCAACCCACGAATAGTATCATTGATGTGGCAAGTGGAGGGGCATTGGTAGACAAGACACCCAAGGCTGCACGCCAATTGATCTTAAATATGACAGCCAACTCCAAATAATTTGGCACTTGTGAAGACTTCCTAAGCAAACGAATAAATGAGATAAGTATTTCTAACCTTGAGAATAAAGTTAATGATCTAAATGTACAAAAATAAAAGTTTGTAGCCTATACTCCTTACAAGGACATGCTTCAGATATATGCCAAATAATGCAAGAAAATTACATTGAACAAGCTAATGCAATTAGCATTCAATGGACAACCCTAGAGTAAGTATGATCCCTTTTCCAACATGTACAATCTTGGATAGAGAGATCATCCCAATTTACGCTATGGGAACCCACCTCAATAAGGCAATCAAGGCCAACAGTACCATCCCCATGGATTTCAGTCCCAACAGAATTATCAAGCGAGGCAGCCCCCTACATTCACAAACTCCAATGTTATGGGGTCATCGAGTGATGATCTTCATGAGATGATGAAAACCTTGGCTTCTAATACAGTGACATTGCAACAAAATATCATGTATTTTCAACAGGAAGCAAGGTCAAGCATTCACAACTTAAAGAAGCAAATGGGGCAAGTAGCTTCAAGTGTAGGGAAATTGGAGGCACAAATCATTGGAAAGCTGTCCTCCTAAGCATTGAATCCAAAAGAGAATGTTAGTGTGATCATGCTGCGAAGTGGGAAAGAACTTAAAGAGCAAAGGTTGAAACAAATTGAGATGGAGGAAGAAGAGGAGATAGAAACCGAATTGATTATAAAGAAGAAACATCCTCCTCCTCCACAAATTGAAACAACAACCAACACTCCAAAGGTAAGTCCTCACTCAATGAATTCCACCCTTTCTTGTGAGTTCTTCTAGGTCTAAGAAAGAGGACAAAGAAAAAGAGATTTTAGAGGTTTACAAGAAAGTGAAACTCAACATTCCTTTGATTTATGTTATCAAGCAAATTCCTAAGTATGCCAAATTCTTGAAGGAGTTGTGTACTACCGAGAGAGCCTACCAGCTAAATGGCCATGAAATGATAAGTATTGGTGAAGTATCTGTTGTTGTTCAAAAGAATATGCCTTTGAAGCAAAAAGACCCAGGTGCGTTTACTATCCTAAGTGTTATTGGTAATGCTAGTTTTAAAAGGGCCTTATGCGATTTAAGTGCATCCATTAGTGTTATGCCTAAACATTTTTATGATTCTCTTGTAGTATTGAGCCTTTGAATAAAATTAGTATTGTAATACAACTTGTGGATCGTAGTTTTGTTTATCCACTTTGTAACAACCCGACTTAACTTGCCATATATTGTCCGTTTTAGGCCTTACCGCCCTCACAGTTTGTTCCTGGTAACGCGAGCCCACATCTGAGTGTAACGCCCCAAAACACGTATGACAAGTTGGCAACTAGCACACTTAATAAAGCCAGCTACCATTCCCTCACTCGCCGATATGGGATATTACAATCCACCCCCCTTAAGGAGCCTGACTACCCCGTTGGCACAACCGGATAGCCAGTGAGGTCGGCTTTGATACCAAATGTAATAGCCCGACCCAACTTGCCATATATTATCCGCTTTAGGCCTTACCGCCCTCACGGTTTTGTTCTTGGTGACGCGAGCCTACATCTAAGCTTGACACCCCAAAACGCGTATGACAAGTTGGCAACCAACACTTTTAATAAGGCTAGCTACCATTCCCTCACCTGCCGATATGGGATATTACAATACTGTAACGACCTAGCTTTTTCAAGGCCAAAATCATTGGATTTTTTTTTTGAATCATCTGGTTCTGGGTGTTTTTGACCATATCATTCTTCAGGTTTATCATTGTATTTTGTTCATTAACAAGGCATAATCTATGTAGGATAATGTAAATCAACATTCCCATAAAACAAATTCTCAATACACGTGTCCATAATATTATATTTCCATACTCATAGGTTTACATTACATCATATCGACATACCCATAAATTCACATTCTTGTTCTAATCTTGTTATCATCAAGAGTTCATATAAGAGTATCGAATAACAAGTTACACAACTAGTACTTTTGTTATCCTGACCTCATGTAATTTTACAACACAACATCGTCATTAGATGAATGCCTCATATGTATATTCATACACATCATATCAACTTGTTTGTACATTCACATTCGTGTTCCATTTCAACTTTTCATTACTAGTCTTTACAAAAAGGGTCGAACGACTAATTGAGTGATTAACACATTCGTTCATGCAGAACTCATATCACCCATAACACGTGAATATATAGTTCTTTTTCAAAATGCGTGAGACGTGAAATGGATTTCCTCATGCGCCATATTGGTATGATGTCCCTATTATAGCACAAGATAATTTCCAGCATTATAGGAAATTTAAAAGAAACATAGTAAAGAATATTAACGTTACATTTCATTCATGAATCAAAAGAGCATAATTCTTTCATTTCTCTTTACTTATGTAAATACCACCATTAATAATTTGTTAATTACCGAGGCTAATTACAATACTCAAACCTGGTCATTCATCTCGAATATCATTGGTCGAACTAACATTATTCTTTGCTAAAGCACAACAATCATAGTTCTTTCATATACTTGGTATGTACAACACATAGTTTATATAAATGCATCAATTCTTCAAACTAACTCATAACTCTCAAATTTAACTATCCTTTTAGGATGCCCTTAGCCAAAGTCAATCATTTATTCATCCCGGTCATCCACTTAGGTTGCTATTAGCTGAAGCTAGTCGTTTATTCACCAGCTAGGGTGTCATTAACCGAGGCTACTCATTTATTGATCTTGGTCATCCACTTTGGACGCCATTAGTTGTAGTTAATCATTTGTTCACCCCGGGCATCCACTTTGGATGCCCTTAGCTGTAGCTAATCATTTGTTCATCGCAGTCATCCATGTAGAATATTATTAGCCGAAGCTAGTTATTTATTCATCTTGGTCATCCACTTAGAATGCCATTAGCCGAAGCTAATCTATCATGTGTCTCGGTTATCCATTCGGATGCCATTAGCCGAAGCTAATCAATCATCTGTCCCGGTCATCCATTCGGATGCCATTAGTCGAAGCTAATCAATCATCTATCCCGGTCATCCATTCGGATGATGTTCATCCTAGTCATCCGCTTAGGATGTCATTAGCCGAAACTAATCATCAATTGTCCCGGTCATCCATTCGGATGCCATTGACTGAAGCTAATTAATCACTTGTCCTAGTCATCCATTCAGATGCCATTAGCCAAAGTTAATCATTTGTTCATCCTGGTCATCCGCTTAGGATGTCATTAGCTGAAGCTAAACATCAACCAATCAAACATTCCATAGGTGTCTTATGAAATCACTATAACATGGTAATATCCCTTGAATTGCTCATTCAAACAGTTCATAACAATTTGACAATCACTACAACATAATGGCAGACCTTTCATGGTACTCGTATAGGCGTTCCAAAATAGTTTAACATTTCAGTAAACATAATAATAGATCATTTGTAATACACAAGCAAACATTCTATAACAGTTTAACATTCAATAACACAATAATACATCCTTCGTATTACTTATCCAACCATTCATGACACTTAATGTTCAATACAATACAATAATAGATCCCTCGTAATCTTCGTACAACCATTCATGTTCATTAACATTTAGTATAATACAATGGCATATCTTTCGTAATACTCATACAACCATTCATCATAATTACATTCAATTTAATAAAACAGTAGATCATTCGTAGTACTCATACAACCATTCATCACAATTACGCTTAATAAAATACAACCATAAATCCTTCGTAATTACTCATACAACCAATTGTCACAATTAGATTCAATAAAATACAACAAAAAATCCTCCATAATACTCATACTACCATTTGTCACAATTACATTCAATAAAATACAATAGAAAATCCTTCGTAGTACTCATACTACCCTTCATCAGTAGCCCAAATTCATAATAGCCCAATCAACATCTCATAGTTGATTTAATATTCATCCCAACACAATAATATATCCACATCAAACAGGTCATTTCAGAACATTAACATTTTCATCATTGTTTCAACATTCAACCAGAACTCGATCGACATTTCCTAGTCGATTCGACAATCATCAAGAATTCAATCACACACTTCATCGTTGTTTCATCATTCAACAAGGATTTAATAAAATATCATCATAAGTAAATCATTTGAAAACATAAACATCATACGAGGAAAAGGTGGAAACCACCTACCTACTCCACTTGTGGGTTGTCCTTGTCCTAACAATGGTCTGATCCCGACCACATCACCTAAGACATCAATGGCCACAAATCAATACATTTGCATCTTTAAATCACATCCATCACCATACTTAATTCAAGAGTCCATATGTTCACATTCAAGTATTCCACATTTTACACCATCATACAATGAAATTGTTACAAGCATTTGAACCATTTTTGCCCGGGGGTCTATTGTAAAAAATCGGTAGTGAAACTGATTTGCTGTTGGCCACAAACTTCAGTGGCGAAAATAGATTCACTGCAAGTCATAAAGTTTGACAACAAAAATTGGTTCGCTGCAAGCCGCACACTCCAGCAGTGAAAACTGGCTTGCTGTCGGCCGTATAATTCACCAACAAAAATGTTTTCATTGCAGGCACCACAATTTCGGTAGCAAATGCTAATTCGTTGTAGGAAACTTGATTTCGGCAGCGAATCACACTTCCGTTGTAGACAACACAACTTCGGCAGCAAACAACACTTCCGCTGTAGATAGCACAACTTCGGCAGCAAACGTAGATTTATTGCAGACAACACAACTTCAGCAGCAAAACCTGATTCACTACGAACAACACAATTTTAGCAGCGAACACCTGATTCGATGTGGACAACATAAGTTCGACAGCATACACCTGATTCACTACGGACAACACAAATTCAACAGCGAAAACTTGATTCGCTGCGGACAACATAATTTGGCAGCGAACACCTGGTTCATTGCGGGTAACACAATTCGGTAGCGAATGCCTGGTTTTAAATGTAGGCATATCTCACAATCAAAGGATTGATTGTTGTGATTAACTATTGAAAGTGAAAGGACAAAGAAAAGGCTAAGCTTAGAAAGGAGATGCCGATTCAATTCAAATTCAAACACTATTCAGTCATTGGGTCATATCTGGAGCTATAGATCTTGGATTTTAGTTTGGTTTATATGGCTAGAAAGATAGGAAATAGGCCTACAACGTTTATGAACAGGGAAAGACCCAAATCTACCATTTTCAAATTCAAAGTTTGGCCACAAAAGAGAAGTCAGAATCTGTCCTGCAATCCAACCCAAACACTGCTCAGAATTTTACCCATAGATGGAGTTCCAGAAGGAAAAATGACGTGAAATTTGGTGGGTAGAAGGAAAAGACAATTTCCAACAATTTTCATGAGAAGAACTGCTTAAATTCTGATGTTAGCAATGACATTTCATCCAGACAAAAGCTTGAGTGTTATCCACCACATCCACTAGAAGCACTACTCAGTAATTTAGACATATCTCGAGCTATAGTGATCCCAATTCTCTGAAACTTTATGGGTAAAAGGAAAAGACAATTTCCAACAGCTTTCATGAGAACACTTTGCCAAATTCTGATTGCATCAATGTCATTTCATCCAGCCAAAATGCTTGAGTGTTGTTGTCCACCAAGTCCACTAAATCAATAGTTGGCCACTACATCAATAATCAATTACCAAATGAATAGTTCTGAATTTTAGCCTATAGAAGGAGGCATTTGCCATTCATTTAGGCATCTTGGTTGTTCAAATCAAGATCTTGCTCTTGCTCTCTTTCTTTGTATTTTGTAATGTTAAAGTTTTATTACATGTTATATTTTCCTTAATCTCTTGTTTATGCTTTTCATTTTCTTTACTACACTTAGTTAACTTATATCATGTTTATGTTCTTATGTTGTTTATTTATGTTTTTCTTTTTCATAATGTCTAGCTAAGTTAATCATGTCAAGGTGAAAAGGTTTCACTAATGGTGTTAGAATATGTATAATATAAACTCAATATGGACTTTAATGTTTATATCCAAGAAAGTTTTGCTATTAACATGTCTTATCATTTTTATCTTATTAATTCTTATTACCTTGCTTGTTAAATGGTTAATCTAGATTTGTGTTGTACAACACTTGGTACATCAAATACTTGATCCTTCATAGTCTTCGGCCGACATCATTGTTATGAGAGGAATTTGATTTGTTGTCAACATAAGTTAGCATCATGAATACCTGATAAAATTTATAAGTATGGTGTTATGTAAATAAGATGATTAATATGATCATGTTGATAATTTATAAAGAGTTTATACTTTACTTATCTCTAATACTATTAGTGGATCCTTTAACCTTGACATTTGTTTTTATCATTGTTTAATCCTCACATTAATCTTACAATCTCAAAGTTCTCTTTAACTTCTTCTTCTTTTTATTATTATTATTATTCTTATTGTTGTTGTTGTTGTTGTTGTTGTTATTTATAATTTATATAGTTAATCTCCCTATGGTTTGACCCCGTTCTTGCCGGGTTATTTATTACTTCGACACTCCTACACTTGGGAGAAGACATCAATCTTTTGGTTATGTCACAATGAAGGAATGATCTATGAAGCAACTCATGCTAGGATGGCTCCTGCAAGTTTGCTTACCAGATCTGGGGATAGAGTCAATGTAGGGACTTCTCTGGTGGTGCCTTTTTCAGGGTTGACCACAAGGAGTAGGACTATAAACCGTAATTAGAGGTCAAACGACAGTGGTAGGAGGCCTCCTACCTCTCCTACTCTTTGATGATCATCTATAGTCAGAATATCAGGGGTCTTAATAGTCCCCTGAAATAGCATGAGGTCGTTTACCTCATGAAGAAAAATAAAATGGATGTTTATGGTCTTCTTGAAACCAAATTGCTTTCTTTTAGGGTTGCTTGCATGCACAAATTTAGGCTTAAACACTGGAAGTATCTTACTAAAGTTGAGGCAGCCACCAATGCTAGGATTATTGTCTTTTGGAATCTTTCTACGGTAAAAGTTGATTTGATTGATTGTTCAGCTCAAGGCCTCCATGTCTCCATCAGCAGCTTAGTCACTTAGATTAGTTTCATTGTAACATTTGTCTATGGTTTTAACACTACTATTACAAGAAGATCTCTATGAGCAGACTTGTGAAAGTATTTCCCCAACTGCCCATTAGTGGTTCCAGGTGATTTTAATTTTGTGCTCTCTCATTCTAACAAGCATAATAGTGAAGTTGTCTCCAATTATGAAATTTTGGATTTTCAAGACTGTTGCTCAGCTCTTGGTCTTAATGACCTTAATTATACGGGTTGTCATTTTAGGTGGACTAGTGGGACTGTTTGGAGTAAACTTGATTGTGTTCTAGTTAATTCCTCCTTGTCCTCTCTGTAGAAATCAACTCATGTTCACTTTATCATATTGGGAGCATTCTTAGATCACTCTCCAGCTATTGTTCGGTTTTATCAGAATGAGAAGGGTCGTCAACACTTTAAATTCTTCAACATGTGGGCCTCTCATGATAAGTTCCTAGAGATTATTTCTGGTAACTGGCACTCCTTTGTCTATGGCTCCCCTATGTTTATTCTCTGCAAGCGGCACATCCAAAGAAACTCTTCCTTTGGATAAAGGTCATCCAATATAGGTCATGTCTAGATGTTAGTTCTCATGATCTCCTCCTTGCTCTGGTAACTAGTGAAGATATTAGAAAGGCAATTTTTAGCATAAGGAATGTCAAAGCTCCTAGGCCCGATATTTACTCCTCCTTTTTCAAACAAGCTTGGGTGGTGGTTGGGGGGGATTTTTGTGCTGCTGTTCGAGATTTCTTCCTATCAGGGAAGCTTTAGAAATAAATCAACCACTTTGTTATAGCATTGGTTCCCAAATCAGCAAATGTCTCTTCTACCAATGATTTTAAACCTATCTCTTGCTGCAATGTGATATATAAGGTGATCTTGAAAATATTATCCTGGCTGATTAGCTCATGCTTTGACTGAGATCATCAGCCCTATGCAAAATGTTTTCTTAGGTCGCAAATTGATGAGTGATAATGTTAACTTGGTTCAATAGCTTCTTTGGCAGTATGGCAGGAAACAGACTTCTCCTAGATGCCTCATGAAGGTTAATTTCCGGAAAGCTTTCGACTTGGTCCAATGGTTCTTCTTAGGGATTTGCTTCAGCTTCTTGGTAACCCTCTATCCCCCAATCTATTT
Organism: Populus alba x Populus glandulosa; assembly: GCA_033617975.1. Lineage (NCBI taxonomy): Eukaryota > Viridiplantae > Streptophyta > Magnoliopsida > Malpighiales > Salicaceae > Populus > Populus alba x Populus glandulosa. The sequence goes on along the minus strand of CM066150.1, from coordinate 21,556,881 downwards.
AATGTTGTATGTAATACTTCTTCAGGATGCTTATGTTAGTATCTCGGTAGCCTGGCTTCCGTTTTCATCTAAAATGCAGTACTCAAGGCATATGTCACCTTGATGTGCTATTGCTTTCTCTTAGGGATAGAATATCATTCCAATCTATGTTCCAACAACTTATAACCTTTGGCAAGACTACAAGGTTGGATATAAATGCTAGCAAATCTTCTATTTTTTTTTAAAGGGGTTAGTGATAGCCTGAAGCAGGTAATTCTTCATGATACTGGTTTCAATGAAGAATGTTTCCTTTTCACATACCTTGGTGGTCCCCTTATCCCTCATAGGCTTCTTGTAAGTCAGTACTCCTCGCTTTTGCATAAGCTAGAATCATCGGTCTAGAGTTGGATGGGTAAACATCTCACATATGCCGGCAGGTTGGAGCTAGTGCGATCAATATTATATGATATGGAGTAGTTCTGGCTAAACATCTTCCCTATGCTAGAGAGTGTTATTAGGCAAATCATTAGCATTTGCAGAAATTTCTTGTGAGCAGGTGACATCTGAAAGAGTAACTCTGCCTTGGTCGCCTGGAAAAATGTTTGTATGCCTAGTGCTGAAGGAGGCCTCAATCTCTTTGATATTAGAGCTCACAACAAAAGTTTACTGGCAAAGCAACTCTGGAATATTCATCTCAAAACATATTTGATTTGGATTCAATGGGTGCATCATTTTTACTTACGTAGCAGCTCTATTTGAAATATACATGCCCACCACACTTCATCACCCTTGTGGAGGTCCATTATTTCATTAAGAGACCAGCTTGTTGAGGACTGTGGGCGCCAAGCCAAAAGAATCTCCTTGATGAGCAGATGGTAGAATGATGTAAGCCCTTTTTTACTTAAAGCATATGATTTCTTTCTTCCAACCAGTACTCCAGTCACTTGGGAAAGAGTGGTTTGGGAGCATTGGTCTATGCCAAAATACAACTTCATCTTGTGGCTAGCAATACTGGGGTAGCTTCGAACCAGAGACCTGCTATGATTCATTGCAACAGATACTTTTTGTGTGCTCTATAGGCAGGAAGAGCAATCACATAACCATATATTATTTGCTTGTGATTGGACATTTTGTTAGTGGACGAAGATTAAGTGATGGTTCAAACTTCAAAGGCAAATGGTTACTTTGTCCACTACCATAAGAGGTTTAATGTAAACACTTAAAAAAAGAGTAAATTAAAGCCAGAAATGACTCCACCATCACTGTTGATTTCTGAATCGGCAGTGATGCAGTTATTGACTGCCGATTTCTAAATCGACAACAACACAGTTTGGCTGCCAATTTCTGAATCGATAGCAGCATAGTTTGGCTGCTGATTTCTAAATCGACAACGACGCTGTAAAACCTAACAAAACATTTGTGTTGGATCGGCCTATACTATGGGAGAATCAAAATAGAAGCTAGCCCAAGATAACCCAAAAGGGGGGCAAGGACAGCCTTGGTCCAGTGCCAAAACACCCTAGCACACTTATAGGGGCTATAAATATAAGGAGAGAGAAAGGGTGACTCTTCCTCTCCCCTAGAAACAACTACATCCATTGCTACAACTGAACCTCTCTTTCCCTCGAAGAAAAATTGACTAGAGCACCTGCATGCAAGCCCTATTGAGTGAAGAGTGTGTAGAGAGTTGAGAAGAAGAGCGAAGGTGACCCTCCTCTTCCCAAAACCAACCCTAGTAGCTACAGCAGACCCTCCCCTCCGTCCAAAGAAAAACACACAGCCCAGCTGCGTGTTCACTCCATTGCATGTGCGAGTAAATGGAGAGCTAGGGGGTAGGATTAATAACTAAAAGCCATGGAGGGAGAGGGCTTGTGACAGACAGCTGAACAGAAAAAGAAAGGGGAGGAAAATTGAACGAACAGAAAAGGAGGAAGAAAACTGATAGTGGTGGGGAAGAAAGACAATTAAATCCCCTTCCTAAAACCACTTAAAATCATAAAGTATGAACCATAACCTTTCTCCTCCAGTCCTTGTGACCTTGGGACCAAAAGGGAGAAGGAAACCCCAAGTAAATGGCCTAGGATTCTTGCACCAGCTATTAAGGAAAAACTGAACAAGGAAGAGGGATGAAAATGGGACTAAATGGGGGTCAAATTTTAGAAAACTTAACAAAGGAAATGAACAAATTTTAAATGCATGAACTTGAAAAGATGACTGGCTATAGTGGGGGGGCTGAACATAACATGTTATGTAATGAAATGCATGTGTTCATGCTTGAAATTGTGTGATTTTGCTTGGTTTCTATGAACAAATGTAATGCTAGAACAGAAATGCATGTGTGCATGCTTGAAATTATATGATTCTGCTGGGTTTTATGAACAAATATAATGCTGGAACTGAAATACATGTGTTCATGCCTGAAATTGTATTGTCTGCAGCGAATCTATGACTGGCTGCCAAAATTGAGTTGTTTGCAGCGAATCAGCGTTTGCTGCCAAAAGTGTGTTCTACAGTGAATTTGTGATTCGCTGCCGAGATTGAGTTGTCTATAGCGAATCAGTGTTCGCTGCCAAAAGTGTGTTTTCTATAATGAATTTGTGATTCGCTGCCGAATTTGAGTTGTCTGCATCAAATTAACATTCATTGTCGAACGTGTGTTGGCTGTAGCGAGTCAACGTTTGTTATCAAAAGGATGTTGTCTACAACGAATGAACATTCGTTGTCAAAAGTGTGTTGGCTGTAGTGAATTAGCATTCGCTGCCAAAGGGGTGTTGTTTGCAATGAGTCTTTGATTCGCTGCTGAAATTGTATTGTCTGTAGTAACTCTGTGATTCGTTGCTAAAATTATATTGTCTACAACCAATCTATGATTCGCTGTCGAAATTGAGTTATTTGCAGCGAATTAGCATTCACTACCAAAAGTGTGTCTTCTGCAGCGAATTTGGGATTCACTACTGAAATTGAGTTGTCTGCAGCAAATTAACATTCGCTGCCGAAAGTGTGTTGGTTGTAGCGAGTTAGCGTTTGTTGCCGAAGGATGTTGTCTGCAGCAAATCTGTGATTCACTGCCGAAATTGTAGCCTATATGGAACCAGTTTTGGCTACCAAATTGTGTGGCCTACAGCGAAATATTTTCGCTGTCGAATTGTGTGCCAACAGCGAAACAGTTTTGCTGTCGATTTTCTACAATAGACCCCCAAGAAGAAATGACTTAAATGCTTGTAACAATTTCATTATACGATGATGTAAAATGTGGAACACTTCAATGTGAACGTATGGACTCTTGAAATAAGTATGGTAATCAATGTTAATTAAGGATGCAAATGTACTGATTTGTGACCATTGATGTCTTCGGTGGTGTGGCCACGATTGGACCATCGTTAGGACAAGGACAACCCATACGTGGAGCAGATAGGTGATTTCCATGTTTTTCTCGTATGACGTTTATGTTTTGAAATAATTTACGTATGATGATATTTATTAAATCCTTATTGAATGATGAAACGACGATGAAGTGTTGGATTGAATTCTTGATGATTGTCGAAACGACTATGTTATGTCGATCGGGTTCTTATTGAATGTTGAAATAATGACGAAAATGTTAATGTTCTGAAATGACCTGTTTGAGGTGGATATATTATTGTGCTACGATGAATATTAAATCGACTATGAGATGTTGATTGGGCTATTATGAATTTTAGTTGCTGATGAATAGTAGTATGAGTATTATGAAGGATCTACTGTTGTATCCTACTGAATGTAATTGTGATGAATGGTTGTATGAGTATTATGAAGGATCTACTGTTGTATCCTATTGAATTTAATTGTGACAAATAGTTGTACGAGAATTACAAAGGATCTACGGTTGTATTTTATTGAATGTAATTGTGACGAATGGTTGTGTGAGTATTATGAAGGATCAATCATTGTATTATACTGAATGTTAATTATCATGGATGGTTGTATGAGTATTACGAGGGATCTATTGTTGTATTGTATTGAACATTAATTTTCATAAATGGTTGGATGAGTAATACGAAGGGTGTACTTGTAAACCTCGGGAAAATAAGGTTGCATAAATTACAAACTAACTAAATGGAAATAAAGTGAAGGAATTCATGCATAGGGTTAAATAAAAAAATGGAAATTTATAAATTTTTGAGATATAAATTTCCGGGCGAAATATTTCGAGACATTATAAATTAACCTGAAAATGCTGAGGATTGGATTAAATTGAGGAAAATAAGCTAAACTAAAAGTTTTGAGGTGGAGTGTTAAAAGAAAATAAAAGGAGGTATAGTTTAATTATAAGAAGAAGAAGAAAAAATGTGGGGGCAAAAATAATACACTTAAAGGAAATGGGGCCTAAGTACAAATAAGAGAAATTATAGAGTATAATACTCCTCTCCTCACCAAAAATCTGCAGCAACCCAAAGGGGAAGAAAAGAGGGAGTTTTTGTATCCATTCTTTCAAAATCAAGAGAGAAACACCAAAATTTCAAGAACCCATCCAAGATTAAGGGTTCATAGATGGAGTAAACACTTGTGTGCAAGGGATTAACAAGAAAATTTAAACAAGAAGAGTAGGAGGAAGGTCGGCTGTCATTAGAAACAAGGAAGGAGGGAGTCGAAAATCTTCAACTGGTTGAAGATCGAAACCTTAATTCTTACCGGGTGAGGTGTTCTAAACATGATCTTATAATTCATTTCAAATTCGATTATGAATGGATGCTTTGATGTTGAATTATAGATTAGGGTTCTTAGACTTGAATTGGGAAAAAAGTATCAGTTGTTAAAATTAAGTTAATTTATGTGTGATATGTGATTTGGTGGCATGAAACCATAATAATTTACCCAGAAAATGTAGTTTGTGAATGTTATGTGTGAATGGAAAGGGGTGACGAATCTGGACAAGCTTGTCTCCTGACTTTCGGTGATATTTTAGGTAGGAGGATGAGGGAATTAGGATCGGGTTCCTTAATAGAAATTGTAGTTTTCGATGTTTGTTAACCAAGGAAATTGGTCTTTCTCAATTTGGAGCTGTAGAACTTCAGTTATGGGTCACCAACCGAGACTGAGTCGTGACTGACTCTATAGGGCAGTAGGACTGATTAGTTGATGAGCAAATTTGACTATTGAAGGTAGAACTGGGTTCTCCTTCCTTCAAAGAACTTGTAGCCTCGTGTCTTAGCGTTCCAACGAGACCAATCTTGTTTGAAACAGAGTTCTAGAACTCTAGATATAGTTAAAATTTTAAGGAGAGTTCAGACAGTGGCGGTTGGATAGTAACAGTCCAATGTTTAGGCAATAACAGTTGGAAAGTAATAGTTCAATGCCTTGATAGTAACAGTTATATAGTAATAGTTTAATGTCTAGACAGTAACGTTGGGCAGTAACATTCCAAAACAGTAATAGTTCAATGTCTAGACAGAAATGGTTCAAGACAGTAACAGTTCAATGTCTAGATAATAATGGTTGGATAGTAACAATCCAAGGTCTAGAGAGCAATAGTTGTACAGTAATAGTTCAAGATGTAAACAGTAACAGTTCAAAATATAAAGAAATAAATGATTGAAAGAAAGACCTATTAGCTATTGATATGATTATTATAAAACATATCCTTGAATAAGGAAAATTTATAAGATGAATCTGTGATTTCAGGAGGGACCACCGGTGTGGTGCAACAACAGCAGCAGGGGAGCACAAGTAAAGCTTCTATTGCAGGTAGGTGATCCGCACCTATACTTTCTAGTTAAATTCCATGATCTAATATGTTATTGATGTGATATGTGAATTACTGAATGTTGGATATTATGGGAAAGGAGGGAATTTTATGTAATGATGTTGATATTTTGAATAGTATTCAAGATGAAAAGATGTTGTGTGAACTGCCAAGTGATGGAATTATTCCTGACAAAGAAAATATGAGAAGTGTGATATGGAGTGTGGACTAGCATATGTTTAGTGTAAGTTAGGATCTCGGGTAAGGGGATCACCATGTTTTGACTAGTATATATTTAGTGTATGTTAGGATCCCGGACAAAGGGATTAACATGTATTGACTAGCATAAATTTAGTGTATATTAGGATCCTAGATAAGGGGATCAATGTGTATTGACTAGCATACATTTAGTGTATGTTATGATCCTGGGTGAGGGGATCAACGTGTATAGACTAGCATACATTTAGTGTATGTTAGGATCCTGGGTAAGGGGATCACTATGTATTGGCTAGCATACATTTAGTATATGTTAGGATCCCGGGTAAGGGGATCACCTTGCATTGACTCGTACATGGGTGATGATGATACCATTAAAATTGGTATCGGTAATGTGTTAAGCGGAAATAATCATGGTTGATCTTATGAAATCTTGAATGGAAGTTGGAAATGAGAGATGAAACGGTTTTAGTAGTTGAATGAGAAAGAGTTTCCAATGAAAACCAGAAGGGAGAAGTGAATAAAATATGAATGAATGTTCGCCTTTTTAAATTGTTGGATATTTGTGTTGTTCTATTATTGTGATATTTAGCTTTCAATAATATGTATTTTGTTTCAGAACCATCACATGCATGATAGGAGTAGATCCTAGCTTATGTTCACTTTTTGTAATCTAGGTTCCAGGGAGTATACCCTTGTATTTTATAGTATTACAACTTTTATATAACTTAATTTGTATAATTGATGTTTAAACTTGAATAGATGAATTTAATTTTGTAGTTTGTATAACCATGTTCCATGTATGCCTGTTTATATCTTTTATACATCCATAATGATAATTGTTGTTCAATGTATATCATAGATATTGTAGTTAACATGAGTGATGATTTTTTGTCGGATTGAGACTCAGGATGATTGGATTGAATGTCGATAACTTGGGACCTCCCGATGTAGGGGAGACTCTACCAAAATTTTAGTGAAAATTAAATAAATTTTAATATGAACACTATGTACATGTATGTGTGTGTGTGTCTATATATATATATATAATTACTCTGTTTATCAGTTAACATAAGATTGTTGCTTTATCCCGGATCGGGGGATGTTATATTTTGGTATCAGAGCCCAGGTTGCTATTCCAGGGACATGAATAATTATATGATTATGAAATGTGTTTCAGGATTGTGAGAACAAGGCAAGGAGCTAGGACTGATCCATCCCCAGTTCAGGTATGTGATCAGAGTCTTCATTATGAAAGTGATCCAAACTAGGATCCCTTGGCAAACACCTTATCTCATGTACCTAAAACATTAGTGAACTCTAAAAGGGGTGAGTTAATGAGACTTTTAGATGATTTTTTGTCCCGTTAGGCAAATGTATCAATGCCCGAGGTATCAAACAAACAGGGGGGAGATAATATACCCCCATAAGTGGCACCGGTAGATCGGTCAAACCTATTTTTGGATCCTACTTTTATGGATCATATAGTGAGAGCTGTAGCAACATGAATGGCAGCAGGAGCCTCCAACACAACTCTTAGATTAGGGGGAGTAGTCACCATAGTGCAGTGGGTGAAGGGTATGAGAGAGATTGGTTGTATGACTTACCATGGCGAAGAGGATGCTGAAGTTCCTGGGCATTGGTTGAGGAAAGTGGAAAGAGTGATAAACCAGATGCATGTGCCAGAGAAGCTACAAGTGGATTGCTTGACTTAGCTATTGATTGAAAGTGCCCACTCTTGGTCGGAGACCATTAAAGAGAGGAGATCATGGGAGGTATTGAGATAGAGGGACTTTCATGAAGATTTTGAGGAGAGGTACTATTCTTGGGAGCATAAAAGGGAGAAAGAACAAGAGTTTTTTGGATTTAAGGCAGCGAGATTTGACAGTTCTGGAGTATGAGAAGAGATTCCAGGACTTAAAAGCTTTTGCCTCCACTTACCTTCCCACGCGCCACAGGGTGGAGAGTTCCATGATAGACTAAGGCAGGAGCTAAGGACGATATTGATAGCCATGCAGGTTCAGTCGGTGCGAGAATTGGTACGGGCTGCTCAAGGTATGGAGAGGGTAATAAGGGATACCCTGAAGCCAGTGGTCTCGCAGAGTTAGGCAATTGGAGCTAAAAAAAGAGATTGAGTTTTTGACTGGGAGACCTCCTCTCCCAAAGAAAGGGAAGAGCTGGCAATCATCTGGACAATTCTAGAGAAGAGGTGGGAGTTTCACCCTATGAGGTAGCTCAGGAGGATCTAGATAGGTTAGTGGAAGAGGATCCTAGAGAGGATAGGCTAGATAGGGAGTCACAACTACTGGAGGGTCTATAGAGCAGAAGGGACCAGTATATCCATTATGTTAGAGGTGTGAGCAGCGACACCCTGGAGATTGCTCTGCAATGCCGGGGAGATGTTATATTTGTAGAGGAGAAGGGCATCGATGGAGAGAGTGCCTGTATGTAGGCAGAGGCTGTTACTTTTGTGGGGACACAAGTCACAAGAAGAAGGATTGTCCCCGTATAACTACCGAAGGAACCCATGGTCAGAGGATTAAGGTTCAGAGCTAGCAACAATCAATTATAGTCTATTGTCCTATCAAGCCTACCTAGTCGGGTATATCACATGACCTACGAGGATGAGGGAGTTGTACTTGATATGGTGGCAGTTACTTTACAGTTAGATACAATGCAAGTTTATGCTTTAATTGATCCTGGAGCTAGTCATTCCTTTGTAGCTTATAGAATTGTGAATAACCTACATGTGTTATCTAGTAAGTTGGGTGTAGGAGTGATGATTAGTACACCTTTAGGAGAGAATATACATATTGATGATATTTATAGAGGGGTAAAACTATATGTTGGAGGGTTAGAATTGAGGGTAGATCTTATGCCGTTAGAGTTATATGATTTTGTCTTGATTCTGGGCATGGATTGGCTAAGTAAACATAAAGCACAAGTGGATTGTTTCACCAAAACGGTGAGAATCCAAAGAATAGGTGATAAAAGAGTAGTGTTTAAAGGGGAAAGAAAAGTAATTTCAAGTTGTGTAATCTTAGTCCTGGTGGCCGGAAAGTTACTAAGGAAGGGTTGTTCTGCTTAACTAGCCCACGTAAGAGAGCTGAAAAAAGGTAGCATAGATTTGGCTAGTATTCCTATTGTGAGGGAGTTTCGAGATGTATTCCTAAAAGAGTTGCCTGGATTACCTCCGGTAAGAGAAATTGAAGTTTTTATAGAAACTGTTACAGGAATTTCTCCTATAACCCAGTCTCCTTATAGGATGGCACCTATGGAACTGCCTGAACTGAAGGTCCAAATTCAGGAATTGTTAGATAAAGGCGTTATTTAGCCTTGTAACTTGCCCTGGGGAGCTCCAATATTGTTTGTGAAGAAGAAGGATGGCACACTTTGTTTATGCATCAATTATCGTCAATTGAATAAAGTGACGGTGAAGAACAAGTACCCACTCCCATGAATAAATGATTTGTTTGATCAGTTGAAGGGTGCTAGAGTGTTCTCTAAGATAGATTTGAGGTCTAGGTACCACCAGCTGAGAATCAAGGAACAAGACATGCAGAAGATTGCTTTCAGAACCCGTTATGGGCATTACAAGTTTTTGGTGATGCCTTTCGGGTTAACCAATGCTCCGGCCATGTTTATGGACTTGATGAATCGGATGTTTCGGCCTTACCTGGCCCAATATGTGGTGGTATTTATTGATGATATCTTAGTGTATTCAAACTCTTACTTGGAGCATGAACAACATCTAAGGGTTGTGCTATAGACTTTAAGGGAGAATCGACTATATGCAAAGCTGGATAAGTGTGAGATCTGGCTCAAGGAGGTAGAATTTTTTGGCCATGTAATTTCAGTAGAAGGACTATTTATGGATCCAAGGAACGTTGAAGCCGTGTTGAAATGGGAGAGACCTACCAACATGACAGAAATCCAGAGTTTCTTGGGTCTTGTTGGGTATTATAGGACATTTATTAAGGGGTTCTCCACTATAGCATCACCTTTGACTAAGTTGACCCGTAAGGAAGTCAGGTTTGTTTGGTCGAAAGAGTGTGAGACAAGTGATTAGAACTTAAAAGTGTATTTTTATCAAGGTTTTATATCATCATATTGCACTTAAAATCATTAAATTCCCTAACTTAAGCATATTTTATAATAACAAGTCTAATAACATAAGATATCTTTAATTTATGGTAAATGCTCATTTTGAATGAAAGCATATCTCACAATTTAAAGGATTGATTGATATGTTTGACTACTAAAATTGAGAAGACAAAGAGAGGGCTAAGCTTGGAAAGGAGATCCTGGTTGAATTCAAATTGGAACACCATTCGGTTATTGGATCATAACTGGAGCTACAGAACTTGGATTTAGGTCTGGTTTATATGGATAGAAAGCTAAGACATAGGCCTAAAACTTTGATGAACAATCCAAGATTCAAAAGGATCGTTTTCAAGTTCAAATTATAGCAACAACAGAGAAGTTGGAATATGTCCTATAGCCCAGACACTGTTCAGTTTTTAGCCCATATCTCAAGTTCTAGAAGTCCAAATGATCTCATTCTTATTTTATTAGAAAGATGAGACAATTTCTCAGAACTTTCATGAAGACTATCTGTTCAAATTATGATGTTAGCAATAATGTTTTCTACATATAAGAAGATAAGGATTGTTACCAAGTTAAGAGGTGGTCACCCACTCAACAATTAGTCATCAAATCAATAGTTCTGAATTTTGGCCTATAAAAGGAGGTATTTTCCATGCATTTAGGCATCTTGGTTTTTAGATCAAGATCATATTCTTGCTTTCTTTCTTTGTATTTTTATAATGTTTAGGTTTTGCTTTCATTAATCTCTTATTTATGCTTTTCATCATAACTATGTTCTTATCTAGTTTATTTATGTTTCTCTTCTTCATTATGTTTAGCTAAGTTTATGTCAAGGTGAAAAGGTTGTTGCTACCCAATTTTGACCCATGTTTTGATAAATTTTTAGAAAAAAATCCAAAAATAGAGAAAAACAACGAAAATCCAAAAAATATGTTTTTTAATATATTCTCATCATTTTAGCATTTTCAACGTCGTCTAAAAAGGAATTAAATTTTTAAGGGTCTTTCGAACGCGTTCGACTTTTCACTCGTCATTTTTTAAAATCATTGATTTTCCTCATGGAGTCGACGTTGATATTGCTCGTTTTCAAAAAATACAAAAAAATTAAGAAAAATCAAATTTACAAAAAGAAAGAAATTGAGGGACCAATTTTGAGGCACAAGCAACATTTTGCCTATAAATAGCAGCCTTCAACACACACTTAAGAGTGGGGGGCAATTTTGAAAAATCCAAGAGAAACACAAAAAACCCTAATCCTAAAGTTAACTCTACCCACACAAACCAACCGCTCGCCCCTGACCAACAAAAAAAGCCTCCGTTCCCCAGGGTCCTTGGTTGGTGTTTCCAGAACAGAGCCAAGGACCCCCTGATTTGTTGCTCCCCCAAACAGTCTCCCCCACACAGCAGCAATCTGGACAAACCAGAGCAGCCACATTTTACCCACACCGTTCACCATCCTCATCTCTTCTCTCTCAGCCGGCCATTTTTCCTTCTCATTTTCCCCCGCCGCTCACCATCTTCCTCTCCTCTCTCCCAGCCGGCTTGCCTTTCTTCTTCACCTGTAGGAGCCAGCAGCGCCGTCCACCACAGCAACGCCGTCCACACCGAAGATCTAGAGGCCGACAGATCTTCCCTCAACAGTAACGACCCAGATCGGTCCGCCGCTCCTTCGTCCTCTGCTTTTTCATCCGCCTCCAGCGTTCCCTCTCTCCAAATCTGCAGTGATGCAGATCTGAAAAGGAGAAGACCGAAACAGATCCGAAAAAGAAAGAAAAATTAAAATCAACTGGCTGTGTTGTTTTCGGTTGCTTTGCAGGTCACCGTCGGCGTTGGGAGACTGAGAAGAAGAAGTCGATCCAGATCCCCCCTGTTTCTGGAATTTCTTACGGCGGCACGTGGGTTACGGTGGCGCGTGGGGAGACGCACCGCCACTGTTCCTGTTGTCCTTTGGCTTCACAGAACTGGTCCCAGCATTGTTATGGATTTTTTTGAATGGCTGTTTTGTAATTTTAGAATTGTATAATGTAATATTTGTTAGTTTTGAGTTTTTGTAATTTGTATTTTGTAAACATAAAAAAAAAGGAAAAGAAAAGAAAATAAAGGAAAGGAAAAAATATAGTAAAAGTGAATGTGTGTGTTTGTATTTATTTCATTTTTTATATATATTTTTTTTGGATAAAATTGCAAGGATTAAAGAAGAATTTAATATTTTGATTGGATTATAGTCAAGAATTATTAACTTATACGTATGTTATATTTCTAATATCCAATGAAAAGACAATTATTAAAACTTCTTTAACACATCAAATTCGTGAAGCAGCTTACCTCAGGTAGGGTGTGTTAGGGGTGCTAATACCTTCCCTAACCACAACCATTCCCTTAACCGAATCCCTGACAAGACCAGTACATCCGGTTTCCTAGTAGCCCTTAATAAATTACTAGGTGGCGACTCCCAACGAACCAATTCAAGCAAACGCATTAACGAGAAAAATCGACAGCCGATGCCGCACAGATTTTCTAACGTGCGACAAAGGTTTCAATGTTTATAGTTAAGAAAGTTTGTTATTAACATGTCTTATATTTTTATCTTACTGATTCTTAATACGTTGCTTGTTAAATAATTAATCTAGATTTGTGTTGTACAACCCTTGGTACAACAAATACTTGACACTTTTATAGCCTACTGTATGGTATAACCGACACTTGTGCCATGAAAGGAACTTGATTTGTTGTTAACATAAGTTAACATCATGAATTCTTGACAATATTTAAAATTATGGTGTTACTAAAATAATATAATTAATATGATCTTGTTAAAAATTTATAATGAACTATTAAGGATAAATCATCTTATTGGAACCTCCTTTATGTGTGGTTTCTAGTTGATTAATAAAAAGCGTTTATACTATACTTATTTCTAATACTATTAGTGGATCCTCTAACCTTGACAATTGCTTTTATCTTTGATTAATACTCACATCAATATCACATCTCAAAAGTTCTCTTCAATTCCTTTTCATTTGTTGTTTATAATTTTATATAGTTCACCTCCCTATGGTTCGACCCCAGTCTTGCCGGGTTATTTACTACTTCAACACTCCTGCACTTGGGATAAGACATCAATCTTTTGATCGTGTCAACAAGCTTTCAAGAACTGAAAGAGAGGCTCATTTCTGCTCTTGTGCTAGCCCTTCCCTTAGGGACAGAAGGGTTTGTGGTATATAGTGATGCCTCAAAAAGGGGTCTAGGATGTGTGTTGATGCAACACAGGTGTGTGATTGCTTACGCATCGAGACAACTAAAGTCGCATGAAGTGAATTATCCAGTTCATGACCTAGAACTTGTAGTGGTGGTGTTTACCCTAAGAGTATGACAACATTATTTGTATGGGTCACCAGTTCAAATCTTCATGGACCGTAAGAGTTTAAAGTATTTGATGTCATAGAAGGAGTTGAACATGCGATAAAGGAGATGGGTATAGTTGAACACTTGTGTGATTGATTACCATCCTAGTAAGACTAATGTAGTAGCCGATGTCTTAAGTAGGAAGGGAAAAAGAGTAATGAATGATATGGAGATAAAAGAATAATAAGGAAGTATAGTGGAATTGAACAAGATGGGTTTGTGTCTAAGTGTAGGGCCTGAGGGATCACTGTTAGCTCAATTAAATATTTGATCTGTACTTCGAGACAAGGTCTTGGTGGCTTAAGAGGTGGATGGGAAAGTAAAGGAGATCAAGGAGAGGGTAAACCAAGGTGTAAACACAACATTTCAAATGTTATCTGATGGGCTAATAGTCATGGGTAGGCAAACTTATTTTCCTGATGATAAGACTTTGAAAGATGAAGTATTGATAGAAGCTCATGAATCCTGATTTGCTACTCATCCTGGAAGTACAAAGATGTATAAGGATTTAAAGGAATACTATTGGTGGCCAAATATGAAGAGGGAAATAGTAGAATGTATGTCGAACTGTAGGATATGTCAGCAAGTAAAGATAAAACACTAGAGACCTGCAGGGGAATTACAATTATTGTCTATTTCATAATGGAAATGAGAGGATATTTCTATAGATTTTGTGACGGGATTACCTAGGGGAAAGAAAGGGAATGATGCCATATGGGTGGTTGTGGTTCAACTGACAAAATTTTCTTTGTTTTTGCCTATGAAAATGACTGATTCGGTGGATAAGCTAGCAAAATTATATGTTAATGAAGTAATCAAACTTCAAAGAGTGCCAGTGTTGATTATATCAGATCGGGATCCAAGGTTCACATCAAGATTATAGCCTAGCTTACAACGAGCATTGGGGACAAAGTTGAATCTAAGCACAACATTTCATCCTCAGACGGTTGGTCAATCTAAAAGAACCATTCAAACTCTTGAGGATCTCCTGAGGTCATGTGTGCTGGAGTTTGGAGGGAACTGGGATGATCTCCTACCATTGGTGGAATTTACTTATAATAATAGCCATCAAGTTACTATTGGTATGGCTCCATATGAAGCATTGTATGAGAGAAAATGTCGTACCTCAATTTGTTAGGATGAAGTAAGAGAAAGGAAGCTTTTAGGACGTGAAATGGTGCAACTGAAAACTGACAAGGTAAGGGTGATCAGAAAGAGGATGAAGGAAGCTCAGGATAGACAGAAAAGTTACACAGATGATCAAAGAAGGCCTTTAGAATTCCAAGTGGGGGATAAGTTATTTTTGAAGGTGGCTCCTTAAAAAGGCATCATTCGATTTGGAGTAAAAGAAACTTAGCCCTGAGGTATATTGGCCCTTTCTAGATTAAGGAAAGAATCGGGCTAGTTGCCTATCGATTAGAGTTGTCTGCATATTTGGATAAGATTCACAATGTGTTCCACGTGTCATTGTTGTGAAAGGCCAAGATAGACCCCTCACGGGTATTGCCACATGTTCCTATGAAGATTAAAGGGGATCTAACCATGGAAGCTAAGCATGTCAACATTTTGGATCGAGATATGAAGGTGTTGAGGAACAAGAGATTTTTCTTGGTGAGAGTTTTGTGGAGAAGCTCTCAAATAGAAGAAGAAACATGGGAAAGAGAATCCGACATGAAGGAGAAGTTTTCGCATTTAATCTGCAACATAGGTATGATTAGTACTTAAAAGTGCATTTTTATCAAGGTTTTTATCATCATTTTGCACTTGAAGTATCAATAACTCCTTGACTAAAGCATGTTTTATAATAACAAGTCTGATACTATAAGATACATTAATATATGGTAAATGTTCATCTTAAGTGCAGGCCTATCATATAAATCAAAGGATTGATTGATGAATTCAACTACTGAAATTGTGAAGATAAAGAGAGGGTGAAGCTTAGAAAAGTGATGCTGGTTCAGTCCAAATTGGAACATTGTTCGGTAATTGGGTCATATCTGGAGTTATAGATCGGATTTAGGTCTGCTTTATATGAATGGAAAGATGAGACATAGACCTAAAACTTTCATGTGGAGTCCAAATTTATAAAGGTCGTTTTCAAGTCCAAATTATAGCAACAACGGAGAAGCCTGAATCTGTCCTGCAGCCTAGACACTGTTCAAAGTTCAGCCTATATCTCGAGTTCTAGAAGTCCAAATGACCTCAATTGTTTTTTCTTGGAAAGCTGAGACAATTTCCTAGAACTTTCATGGTAAAGTTTATTCAAATTCTGACATTAACGTTTTGTTCAGACAAGAAGATAAGGATTGTCACCAAGTCAAGATGTGGCCACCCACTCAACAGTTATTCACCATGTATTTAGGCATCTTGGTGTTCAGATCAAGATCATGCTCTTGCTCTTTTTCTTTGTATTTTGTAATGTTCAAGTTTTATTTTATGTTATATTAATCTCTTGTTTATGCTTTTTGATTAGTACTTAAAAATGCATTTTTATCAAGGTTTTATATCATAATTTTGCACTTGAAGTATCAATAACTCCTTAACTAAATCATGTTTTATAATAACATACCTAATAATATAAGATACCTTTAATTTATGGTAAATGTTCATCTTAAATTCAGGCCTATCACATAAATTAAAGGAATGATTGATGAGTTCAAGTATTGAAATTGAAAGGACAAAGAGAGGGCCAAACTTAGAAAAGAGATGTTGGTGTAGTCCAAACTGGAACACTGTTCGGTAATTAGGTCATATCTCGAGTTCTAGATGTCAAAATGATCTTAATGTTTTACACATATTTGGTAAGACATAGGCCTACAACTTTCATGTGGAGTCGAAGATTTAAAAAGGCCGTTTTCACGTCCAAATTATAGCAACAACAAAGAAGTACAAATCTGTTCTGCAGCCCAGACACTGTTCAGTAATCAGCCCATATCTCATGTTCTAGAAGCCAAATGACCTCAATTTTTTTTTCTTGGAAAGATAAGACAATTTCCTAGAACTTTCATGAGTTCAGGTGGTTCTAGTTCTGATGTTAGAAATGATGTTTTATTCAGAAAAGAAGATAAGGATTTTTACAAAATCAAGAGTTGGCCACCTACTCAACAATTAGTCATCAAATCAATAGTTCCAAATTTTGGCCTATAAAAGGAGGCCTTTGCCATACATTTAGGCATGTTGGTGTTCAGATCAAGAGCATGCTCTTGCTCTCTTTCTTTGTATTTTGAAATGTTTAAGTTTTATTTGATGTTATATTAATTTCTTGTTTATGCTCTTCATTTCCTTTCCTTTATTTGTATAATTATGTTCTTATCTTGTTTATTTATGTTTCTTTCTTTCATTATGTTTAGCTAAATCTATTATGTCAAGGTGAAAAGGGTACACTAATGGTGTAAGAATAAGTATAGTATAAACTCAACATGGACATTAATGCTTGATACTAACATGTTTTATATTTATTATCTTGTTCACTCTTCATACCTTGCTTGTTAAATGGTTAATCTAGATTTGTGTTAAACAACCTTTGGTATAACAAATGCTTGGCACTTTCATAGCCCAACCGTATGTTATAACCTACACCTATGCTATGTAAGGAACTTGATTTGTTGTTAACATAAGTTATCACCATGAATACCTGATAATATTTACAAGTATGGGCATTACTCGAATAAGATAATTAATGTAATCATGTTAACAATTATAATCTGATTGGAACCTTCTTTGTGTGTGGTTTCCAGTTGAGTAATAAGAGTTTATACTATACTTGTTTGAAGTATCATTAGTAGATCTTCTAACCTTGACATTTGTTTTTATTATTGTTTAATCCTCACATTAATCTTACATCTCAAAGTCCTCTCTTATTATAACTATTACTACATATAATTACTACTACTACTATTACTATTATTGTTATTATTATTATTACTACTACTACTAATTATTATTATTGTTGTGGTTGTTGTTATTTATAATTTATATAGTCAACCTCCTTGTGGTTCGACCCCGGTCTTGCCGGGTTATTTATTACTTCGACACTGCTGCACTTGGAAGAAGACATCAATCTTTTGGACGTGTCACTTTTAACTTCCTTTCCTTTACTTATATAATTATGTTCTTATCTTGTTTATTTATGTTTCTTTCTTTCATTATGTTTAGCTAAATTTATTATGTCAAGGTGAAAATGTTACACTAATGGTGTAAAAATAAGTATACTATAAACTCAACATGGACTTCAATGCTTGATACTAACATGTTTTATATTTATTATCTTGCTCACTCTTAATACCTTGCTTGTTAAATGGTTAATCTAGATTTGTGTTGAACAACCCTTGGTACAACAAATGTTGGCACTTTCATAGCCCAACTGTATAGTATAATCGACACATGTGTTATGAAAGGAACTTAATTCGTTGTTAACATAAGTTATCACCATGAATACCTGATAATATTTACAACTATGGGCATTACTCGAATAAGATAATTAATGTAATCATGTTAACAATTTATACTTTACTATACTTGTTTGAAATATCGTTAGTGGATCCTCTAACCTTGACATTTGTTTTTATCATTGTTTAATCCTCACATTAATCTTACATCTCAAAGTCCTCTCTTATTATAACTATTACTACATATAATTACTACTACTACTATTACTATTATTGTTATTATTATTATTACTACTACTACTAATTATTATTACTGTTGTGGTTGTTGTTGTTGTATTGTTGTTATTTATAATTTATATAGTCAACCTCCTTGTGGTTCGACCCCGGTCTTGCCGGGTTATTTATTACTTCGACACTGCTGCACTTGGAAGAAGACATCAATCTTTTGGACGTGTCACTTTTAACTTCCTTTCCTTTACTTATATAATTATGTTCTTATCTTGTTTATTTATGTTTCTTTCTTTCATTATGTTTAGCTAAATTTATTATGTCAAGGTGAAAAGGTTACACTAATGGTGTAAAAATAAGTATACTATAAACTCAACATGGACTTCAATGCTTGATACTAACATGTTTTATATTTATTATCTTGCTCACTCTTAATACCTTGCTTGTTAAATGGTTAATCTAGATTTGTGTTGAACAACCCTTGGTACAACAAATGCTTGGCACTTGGAGAAGATTGACTTCCACAAAGGAGAGTCAGTTTTCTTGGCATCCAAGGACCAGATGGAGGCATGTGTAATGTAGTAATGGCTTACCCATCGAATCCAAAGGGAGTCTGGCTTGAAGTGAATATTCCAGAGGTGTTTGGCAAAGAAACTGTTGTTTCTAGCTTTGATGTCATGAACCCCCAGACCCCCTTCATCTTTTGGCAAACACACTTGCTTCCAAGCTACAAGAGCCGATTTACTTCGAAGCATATCACCAGTCCAAAGAAAATTCCTGCACAAACTGGTAATCTTGCTGATAACAACAGCTAGGATAGGGAAGATACTAATCCAAAATTGCACCATACCATGCAGGACCGATTTTACTAACTCCATCCGACCTGCATATGAGAGATACTTTCCCATCCAATTCTGAATAGTAGATTCTAACCTGTGAATAAGGGGAGAGAATTGACTGGCGAGAAGCCTGTGAGGGCTAAGTAGGACACCGAGGTACTTAAAGGGAAAACTTCCTTCAGTGAACTGGGAAAGGCTGAGGATGGCCTGCTTAGTATCCTCCGATACACCAACAAAGAAAATAGAGGATTTTGTTGCATTAATTGCAAGGCCAGAAGCCTCCCCAGAAACTCGAAACTGCTGGAGGAGAATGTTAACGGACGCCATGTCACTATGGCAGAGCAAGAGAATATCATCAGCAACTCCAAGATGGCTGATTCCCAAAGCTTGACATTTTGGATGAAAATTGAAGTCCGAATGGTGGGTGGTGGTGTTTAGTAATCTAGAGAAGTACTATATGCAGATAATGAAGAGGTAGGGAGACAATGGGTCTCCTTGCCGAACACCACACTTACCTTGGAAGAAACCGAATAGATTACCATTAATGCAAACTAAAAAAGAGGCAATCTCCACACATTTCATAACCAGTTGAACAAACCTAGTAGGGAACCCCAACAGGTGGAGGAGATCACGAAGAAACGACCATTGAACAATATCAAATGCTTTCCTGAAGTCGATCTTGATGATGCAGCGGGGAGATACACGTTTTCTCCCATAACTTCTCAGCAGCTCTTGCATGAGATTAATATTGTCTGCCATGAGCCTCCCACCAAGAAAAGTGTTTTGAGAAGGGCTGATGATATCATTTAATACATGAGCTAGTCTCTCTACAAGAAGCTTGGAAATAACTTTGTAGGTTACGTTGCAGCAAGAGATAGGTCTGTAATATGCAATAGAGTTGGCATTAACTGACTTTGGAACAAGGGCTATTATAGAGTGATTTATCTGCTTGAGAATCTCTCCGGAAGCAAAGAAATCTTTAACAGTTGAACAAAAATTTTCGCCCATGTAAACACCTAAAGGAAAATATATATATATTTAGAGAGAGAGAGAGAGAGAGATGATGATGAATGCAGTTTTCGCTACCGATGTAGAAATCGGCAGCGACGCAGTTTTCACTGCCGATGCAAAAATCGGCAGCGATGCAGTTTTCGCTGCCGATTCTAGACTTGGCAGCGACGCAACCTTCACTACCGATACAGAAATCGGTAGCGACATAGTTTTTCGCTGCCCATTTCTTGATCGACAGCGATGCAGTTTCTGCTGCCGATTTCTGGATCGGCAGCGACGCAGTTTTCGCTGCCGAGGCAGAAATCGGTAGCGATGCAGTTTTTGCTGCGGCTTTCTCAATCAACAGTGACGCAGAGCTGGGAGGGAGGGGTAAAACTGGTTTTAGATAAACCAAACAAGGATAAGGACACACCTAAACCAACCCCCAAACAACCCATTTCATTTGATGGGTAGTATAAATACAAAGAGGGGAGAGAGAATGACCCATCTTCTTCCCAAACCAGCAGCTGCATGCCATTCTTCCCTTCCCCTTTCACAACAGAAACGTGAATCACACCAGTAGAGATTGTCTTGTGAGCTTGTGAGTGAGAGATGAGACCTTGAGAGAGGAGTGGGCAAATGCATAGAGGAGAGGAAAAAGAGAGCTGGAAAACGTGAGAGGAAGAAGAAGGAGGAGAACCAGCAGCTGAAGAGAAAAGAATAGTGTCAAACCTTCCTCAAACTTAGTTAAATTCAGAAGGTATGGGTCATGAAACTCCCTTCCTCTCCCCCTTAAGATCAAAAACGAAAATGAAGAAGAAAAACCCTAAGAAAAATTGATCTAAGACCTAAGCCAGCTATGAAGGAAACTGAAATTAACTAGGAGAACTAGCAAACAGAAGTGAAATAAAGTCAATTTCAGAACATCTAACAAATCATGGTAGAGGGCTGGCTTTAACTAGGGGGTAATTAATGTGTTCTGCTGTGATGTTTGTTGCTGGAATTAATGTGTTATGCTGTGATGTTTGTTGCTGGAATTAATGTGTTCTGCTGTGATGATTGTGCTAAAATTGATGGTTCTGATTTGTGTGTTGTGCAGCGAAATTCTATTTCGTTGCCCCAACTGAACCTCCTGCAGTGAATTTATATTCGCTGACGATTTGTGTGTTGTGCAGCGAAACTCTGTTTCGCTGCCGAAACTGAGCTTTCTGTAGCGAATAAATATTCGCTGCCGATTTGTGTATTGGGCAGCGAAATTCTGTTTCGCTGCCGCAACTGCACCTCCTGCAGCGAATTGATATTCGCTGCCGATTTGTGTGTTGCGCAGCAAAATTCCGTTTCGCTGCCGCAACTGAACCTCCTACAGCGAGTTGATATTCGTTGCCGATTTAGCAAAGCAGAGTCCACCAACTCCAATCAGCAGGAACAGGGGAAGGAGGGAACCAGTCCTAACATCCCAATACAAGGTTCACACCACTGAAAGACTGTAGACCAACTAAGCATGCCCTTGGCTCTAGTAGACAAGCATTATTGATAGCAAATGCATGGGACAAAAAGCAACAACAGCAAACGCTAACCCAGGGAAGGATAGAGTAGATAAC
Organism: Populus alba x Populus glandulosa; assembly: GCA_033617975.1. NCBI lineage: Eukaryota > Viridiplantae > Streptophyta > Magnoliopsida > Malpighiales > Salicaceae > Populus > Populus alba x Populus glandulosa. Next base: position 21,535,406 of record CM066150.1, on the reverse strand, counting down.
CAGCACTAAGATTGGATACAGGACAATACATGAGGGGAGAACCCCAGGATGATGCAGAGGGAGATGAACCCCCTTAAAGATCCAACTAAGTATAAATTATGAAGTGGGAGAGGCAGGAACTGGTCTACCACTTCCAGATCTAATAAAAGCACAACGTTGAACAGTACCTGAACAATGGGGACACCCATCAAATTGGTCATCTCCAAGGCAATGAACGGGACAGATAAACCCCAGCAAGCATGTAGAGTCGTCTATCTCATCGGAGAGAGGAGCCACGGATGAACCAGCAAAACCCCCATCGTTGGAAGCTTCAAACCAGAAATCCGTTAAGGTTTCGGACAAGACCCATCGCACACTCACTAATTGCTGGAACAGAGGCGCCGATGTTGGACTGATCATGGGAGACGTGAAGAAAGTCTCTCGCGGAGCTCAGCAGCAGGATTGGGTGGAGAAACTTCAAATGAAGGAAAGCATCTCTCTCTAAATTCTCTTACTAGCTGCTATTGACTGAGAGCTCTTTGATTGAGAGCTCTTTCTTTTTTTATCAGCAAGCTCTTTCTTCTTCTTTTTTTGATCAAATGTAAGAATATATTAAGATCAAAGGTAACAAAGCCACAAAAGTAGCAAACACAAAATGTATATACAGAGATGAGGGTAACCAGTACCCTAAACTAAAATGGGAACATGCTCCCATTGAAAAGAAACATAAAACAAACATCCCTAAGGCCAGAAGTAGCCACACATAGAACAAACAAGAGGGACATAACTAGCCAATCCAATGTACTGCCAGGAAAGTCAACCTACTACCAGCCAAGGCAAAACAAACAGCTGAAAGCCAACAAAAACATCCAGCTGCTCCTCTCCCATGCCGAACCAAGTCAACAACATCTAGCCATCATTATCCAGCAAACCACAGCAACAAGGAACTCAGCCCCAAGGGCCCATCAAAAACCAACAATGAAAAAAAAAAACCAGAGGCTATGCTTAAAACCAAAAGGGAGCCAAGCTTAGCATCCTAATAGCCAAGCCAACACAAGGAAAAAACCGAAGCCAACAGTACTTCCATCCAGCAAGTCAAGGAAGCCATCCACGTAGATCAACCATGTAGAAACAGCTCATGCCACTCATGCAGAGACACAAGCAAAATTTTGGACATGCAAGGAGGAGAAACAACTCAAATACTGCCAAAAGTAGAAGACCAAAAAACAGAAACGATGGACAGCTGCTCAATCCCATGCGGAGACATCCCAACAGCTGCCTCTCCAACCGAGAGCCTTTCCACACTACTCAACCGAGAGAAGGAGAAACCAGCCAACCATGCGAAGCCAACAGAGGTTAGACCATGCAGGGGCAAGCTAAACATGCATGCACGTTAAACTACCCCAACCAAACCAATCAGAATGCAACATTGTAATCCAGTGGATTTTTTTCATGAAAATACAGTATAGTGTAAAATAGTATCTGAAATTTTCTGAAAACAACCTCAACTGATTTGCCAGTGCTGTAAAAAATTCTCCTGTTTCTTTCCTCCTAGATCAAATACACAAGAACAACAAGAGATACTCTTCTCATTTTCGGTTGTAGCCCTTTTTTGGTGTGTTGTAAAACTTGGGTAGCTCTGCTTAAGGAAGGCATATTGTGATGAATCTTGAGCCAGAGTCTGGTCTTTCTCCAAAGAGAAGACGACCAATCACAATTGAAGAAGAGGTGAGCATGAGACTCATCAGCATTCTGACAAAGAGGGCATATAGGATTAGGGGAGAGAAACTGGAGACGATCTCTCGTTCGCAGCTTGCCCAGCATTGCCAGCCATAGGGAGAAACTATGTCTTGGAAGGGACCACTGCTCCCAAACTACATTTGCCCAGTGGACAGGCTCAACTTTATGTTTGAAAAAATCATATGCATTGGTTGTAAAAGGACATTGATCTGAGTGCCAGCTTGAGAGCAGCTGTTGCAATTAAACTACCCCTCCACAAAGGCTTAGCATTCTGTTACGAAGGTAGAAGATTGACTTCAACAGAGGAGAGTCAGTTTTCTTGGCATCCAAGGACCAAATGGAGGCGTGGGCTATGTAGTAATGGCATACCCATCGAATCCAGAGGGAATCCGCCTTCAAGTGAATATTCCAAAGATGCTTTGCAAAGAAACTGTCATTTCTAGCTTTGATATCATGAATCCCTAGACCCCCTTCATCTTTTGGCAGACACGCCTGTTTCCAAGCTACAAGAGCCGATTTATTTCTAAGCATAATGCCAGTCAATAGAAAATTCCTGCACAAACTGGTAATCCTGCTGATAACAATAGCTGGGATAGGGAGGATACTAATCCAAAACTACACCATGCCATGCAGGACAGACTTAATTAACTCCAGCCGACCTGCATAAGAGAGGTACTTTCCCATCCAATTCTGAATAGCAGATTCTAACCTGTGGTTGAGAGGGGAGAATTGGCTGGCAAGAAGCCTATGGGGGATGAGAGGGACACCGAGGTACTTAAAGGGAAAGCTTCCTTCGGTGAACTGGGAGAAGCTAAGAATGGCCTACTTCATATCCTCCGATACACCAGCAAAGAAGATAGAGGATTTGGATGCATTAATTACAATGCCAGAAGACTCCCCAAAAATTGTAAGCTACTGGAGGAGGATGTTAACAGAGGTCATGCCACAATGGCAAAGCAGGAGAATATCATCAGCAAATCCACGATGACTGATTCCCAAAGCTTGACATTTGGGATGGAAATTGAAACCTGAATGCTGGGTAGTGCTTTTTAGAAGTCTAAAGAAGTACTCCATGCAGATAATGAAGAGATAGGGAGACAATGGATCTCCTTGCCAAATACCACACTTGCCTTGGAAGAACCCAAATAGATTGCCATTGACGCAAACAGAGAAAGACGCAGTCTCCACACATTTCATAACCAAATGAACGAACCTAGCAAGGAACCCTAAAAGGTGGAGGAGGTCGCGAAGAAATGACCATTGAACTGTATCAAAAGCTTTCCTGAAGTCAATCTTGATGGTGCAGCGGGGCGATACACGTTTCCTTCCATAACTCCTCAGCAGCTCTTGCATGAGATTAATATTGTCAGCCATTAATCTCCCACTAAGAAAAGCATTTTGGGAAGGGCTGATGATATCGTTTAATACATGAGCTAGCCTCTCTGCAAGAAGCTTGGAAATAACTTTGTAAGTGACGTTGCTGATTAGTACTTAAAAGTGCATGTTTATCAAGGTTTTATATCATCATTTTGCACTTGAAGTATCAATAACTCCTTAACTAAAGCATGTTTTATAATAACAAGTTTGATATTATAAGATACCTTAATTTATGGTAAATGCTCATTTTAAATGCAGGACTATCACATAAATAAAAGGATTGATTGATGAGTTTAAGCATTGAAAGTTAAAGGACAAAGAGATGGCCAAACTTAGAAAAGAGATGTCGGTGCAGTCCAAACCAGAACATTGCTCGGTAATTGGATCATATCTGGAGCTCTAGATTTCGGATTTAGGTCCACTTTATATGTATGGAAAGGTAAGACAAAAGCCTACAACTTTCATGAGGAGCCCAAGATTTGAAAAGGTCGTTTTGAAGTCCAAATTGAAGGAACAACGAAGAAGTCCAAAGCTGTCTTGCAGCCCAAACACTATTTAGTGTTCAACCCATCTTTTTTTTGTTGGAAAGCTGAGACAATTTCCTAGAACATTCTTGAGGATTCTGGGTAAATTATGATGTTAGCAATGACGTCTTGATCAGACAAGAAGATAAGGATTGTTATCTAGTCAAGATGTGGCCACCCACTCATCAATTAGTCAACAAATCAATAGTTCCAAATTTTGGCCTATAAAAGGAGGCACTTACCATGTATTGAGACATCTTGGTGTTCAGATCAAGATCATGCTCTTGCTTTCTCTCTTTGTATTGCTTATGTCTTGCTTTCATTAATATCAAGTTTATGCACTTCATTTCCTTTCCTTTGTCTAGTTAACTTCTTTCTCATTTATGTTCTTGTCTTGCTCATCTATGTTTCTTTCTTTTATTATGTCTAGCTAAGTTAATTATGTCAAGGTGAAAAGGGTACACTAATGGTGTAAGAACAAGTATAATATAAACTTAACATGGACCTTAACGTTGGATACTAACATGTTTTATATTTGTTATCTTGTTCACTTTAATAATTTGCTTGTTAAATGGTTAATCTAGATTTATGTTGTGTAACACTTGGTACAACAAATACTTGGCACTTTCATAGCCCATACTGTATGGTTTAACCGACACCTGAGCTATGAAAGGAACTTGATTTGTTGTTAACATAAGTTATAATCATGAATGCCTGCCAACATTTACAAGTATTAGCTTTATTCGAATAAGATAATTAATGTAATCATGTTAACAATTTATAATCTCATTGGAACCTCCTTTATGTGTGGTTTCCAATTGAGTAATAAGAGTTTATATTATACTTGTTTGAAGTACCATTAGTGGATCCTCTAACCTTGACATTTTTTTTTATCATTGTTTAATCCTTACGTTAATCTTTCATCTCAAAGTTCTCATTAATTTCTTCATCTTCTAGTTTCAGTATTATTATTATTATTATCATTTACATTCTGTTTATATTATATAATATATATATTATCTTTTCATAAACTCAGTATATAGGCTGGAAACCTGTGACCCGATCTTTAGATCATTCTCAGGTATAACAACGCCACGTACTGAGTATAATAATAATAATTATTGTTATTATTATTGTTGTTGTTGTTGTTGTTGTTGTTGTTGTCTTGTTATTTATAATTTATACAATTAACCTCTCTGTGGTTCGACCCCGGTCTTGCCGGGCTATTTATTACTTCGACACTCCTGCACTTGGGAAAAGACATCAAGCTTTTGGTCGTGTCAGTTGCAGCAAGAGATAGGTCTATAATCTGCAGTAGAGTTGGCATTAATGGACTTAGGAACAAGGGCTATGGTAGAGTGATTAATCTGCTTGAGCATCTCACCGGAAGCAAAGAAATCTTTTATAGCTGAACAAAAATCTTCACCCACTATGCTCCAAGCCTTTTTAAAGAAAGCAGAGGTGTAACCATCTGGCCCCGGTGCTTTATTATCATCCACACTGAAGAGAACCCGTTTGATGTCATCAGCCGAAACTGGGGCAAGAAGGAATTCATGGGAATCAGAATTAATGCAGGTGCCATTTTGTACTATATCAACATGCGGGGGAATAGTATGCTTGGAAGTCCCAAGGAGTTCTTTATAGTAAGTGGAAAACACTCTACCAACCTCTTCAGCCGATGAAGTTAGCATGCCATCACTTCGAACAATGGTTGAAATGTGGTGCCTTCTATGCCATTGACTCATCAAAGAGTGGAAGAACCTTGTTCCCTTGTCACAGTCTTTGAAGAAGGAGCATTTCAGCTTTTGACCGAAGAACATCTTCTCAGCTGATTTGAGATTAACAAGGTTTAGCCTCTGCTGTTTTTCCATGGCAAGAAGATTACCATTGTCCCTGTCATTCTGAAGGAGAAGCTGAGTAGCATCCAGTTCTTTCCCTGCTCTTGCAACTCTCTCTGAAATGTGACTAAAGTGGAGATTGTTCAAGGTTTTCAGCCTTCCCTTTAAGTGCTTGAGTTTATTGCATAGAATATACATGTGAGACCCGTAAATATCCAGTGACCAATGTTGGGAGATGGTTTCCAAGAACTGTGGATGAGCAGCCCACATGTTAAAGAATTTGAAGTTTCTTTTGCCATAAAGTTCACGTAAACCCAACTGGACAGTAGAAGGTGAGTGGTCTGAGAAGGCTCCCAGGTTTCCAAAGTGTACATGAGCCATTTGCTGTAAATTGAACCATTGGTTGTTTGCCATAACTCTATCTATCTTTGTCCAGATATTACCATTTGTCCATGTAAAATGGGAGCCCGTAGAGTTCAGGTCAGCTATCCCAAGATCAGAACAACAATTCTTGAAGTCAGTGGTTTCATAGGTGGAAACTAGCTCCCCGTTGTGCTTGTCTTCTTGAGAGAGAATAGAGTTGAAGTCACCAAGAAACAACCATGGAGCATCCGGACCCCATCGTCTCAAGTCGTCCCACAGATCTCTCCTGGCAGTAATGGTATTAAAACCATATATGAAGGTAGCTGTAAAATAGAATTGTTGCACCAAGCTTGTAACCATAACGTGAATCCCTTGGGCAGAGAAGTGAAGCATGTCAACTTTAACTGTTTCAGGATTCCAAAACACTATTATACGTGCATAGGCTTCAGATTCAGCATTGCAAACAAACTTCCAAGCCTTTAACCGAAACTTATGCATGCATGTAACTTTAGGCAAAGACAACTTAGTCACTAGAAGACCACATACGTCAATCTTCTTACTCTTCATGAGGCCAACGACCTCATGCTGCTTGAGAGGGCTGTTTAGCCCTCTCACATTCCAGCAATGGATAATCATGGGTGGGGGAGGGTGGGAGGAGCCCCACCACCGCCAGCAACTATATTGGAAGCCTTTTGAAATGAGCTCCTGGTGAGCACACCTGAACGTGGACGCTGAAGAGTCTTTGTGCCAGCTATGTCAACTGAGCAAGCAGGAGCTTTCCCCTTGGAAACATGTTGTTGGGCCTGTTGGTTACCTGGAGCGTTGTTTGCAACATTTTGATGAGCTGGCAGGATACCTTCAGCATGCAAAGGAGGTGGTGACGTCTCTTGTTCCCTGAGTTGCGCCTCCTTTTACCCACTGTATGCCACTCTTCTGAAGGGGGAGCAACGTGGGGGACTTCCACCGAAGGGGCAGCAATAGAATTGAGATCATTTCCTTTGTCTTTGACATTGCTTTTAGTGGCTGCACTTGCCTTGCCGTTGGAACACGTTGCAGCAGCCAAAAAGAGATGAGTGGAGACATTTACTTTGTCTTTGTCATTGGCATTGGGAGCTGCACTTGAAGGGCACGTTGGGACCTCTTCATTGGAGCATGTTGCATCAGCCAAGTGCTCTTCATTGGAGCACGTTGCAGTAGCTAGGTGGAGATGAGTGGAGTCATTTCCGTTGTCTTTGTCTTTGCCTTGGTAGCTGCACTAGAAGAGGCAGCCTTATCAACGTTTGTGATATGTTCTTCACCATTGGACCACGTTGCAGCATCTAGGTTGTGAGTGGAGTCATTTCCCTTGTCTTTGTCATTGCTTTTGGTAGCTCCAGGGCCGGCTTTCTCAAAGTTTTTGGCCTCTTCCTTACCTTTGGAACTTGTTCCAGTGGAGTGGCCTAGCACTTTACAGCGCTTGCAAAACTTGGGTAGAGTCTCATAGATCACCTTTTGAATAAGTGAGTTTCCATTATGCAGGGAGACGCTGATGGAAGATCTAAGATCAGCTAGGAGGTCAACTTCAACTAAAACCCGTGCGTATGATATCCTCTCCTTGGTGGCAATAAATTTGTCACACTATAAAGGTTTTCCCAGCACGCTTGCTAGCTTTGATAAGCATATAGGTGTCCAGCATTTTAATGGCAGGCTAGGGAACTGGATCCAGACCGGAACTTGAGTCATCTCAGAGGATGAAAAATTGAAGTACTCAGACATTGAACGCAAGATTAGTGGCCTACCATATACTAAGTATGGCCCTTTACCCAGCACAGACCACTTATCTTCTTCACTTTGAAATTTATATACAAGCCAACCCGATTCATGCATGCTCAGTGTGGCTGCACATTTCCATTCATTCTCAATGATGCTATTCAAAGCTCTATAACCAGGAAATTTTCCAGAAACATAACCAATGGCACACAGTTTCCAGTCATCACAAGAGTGATCTAGATCTTCAATTAAAAATGGACAGGACGAAATATTATGTAAGGCTCAGAAATGTGTGAGCTTCGGTGAAGAAGAAAAGTTTCTGTTTGTAGAGAATAAATCTCTCCATTTACCATTAACAGGTGGGGGAACAGAAGGGTTACCTATTTTAACAGATCTGGACGGAGTAGAAGTGGAACTTTTAGGGACTGGTGGTTCTAGAACAACTGGAGCCGGAGAAGACTGCAGTTCTGAAATGGCCGGGGCCGGAGAAGACGGCGGTTCTGAAATGGCCGGAGCGGGAGAAGATGGTGGGGGAGGAGATGTTGCGTATTCTTCCTCAGAACAAGAGAAGTCAAGTTGTTCTTCTTCAAACTCTCCATCTTCAGAACAATCGCCGTCAAGGGACCCATCTAAAGGGTTATTTAGGTGCTCCACCGAAGACCAAGCTTTCACTTTGGCACAATTGGCTTCAAGGGACCCATCAAAAGATGGATTTTTGTGCTCCACCGAAGACCCATCTAAAGGTGAATTTGAATTTGAATTTGGGGGAACATTGCGTGATGGAGATGGAGCCTTTAATGCAAGAACATAATCGTTAATTAAGGCTTGCGATTTGAGATGTGATTTGTGGGACTTAGGTTTCATCTTTTTGTTGGAATTTTTGTTGGCCATAACCAGGAAAATGAACAAGAGCCGACAAATCTAAGCAAGGAAGAAAGCAAACAGTGGACAGAGATCAAACTCACGGAGGAGAACCTTGGAGAGCATCTCTCTCTAGTCTCTCTTTCTTTCTTTTTTTTTTTTGATCGAAATGTAAGTATATTAAAGATCAAAATTAGTCACTGCTGGGAAAACAGCAGGAAACATAAGCAGATATGGACAGAAAGGGACAAAACCCCTTGAAATGAAAAACAACAATAACTGAAAAACAACCAAAGGGAACAGGCTCCCTTAAAAACAAAGCAGCATACAGACAAAAGAAAAGACATTTGAAAACGAAACAATGGATATGAACCGAACCAATTTGATATGGTTCCCAGCCTATCCCAAAGCAAGAACAGAAACAGGAAAGCCAAATCAACCTGTAGAGAGCATTACAAACGGTCCAGCTTCAAAGAAAAGAAGATCCCAAGAGCAGCGACAGCCAACAGGGAATTAAGCCACCAACTTGAAACAAGGAGCAAAGTTCAACGAAGAAGAGCCATGCAAGCCATGCAGCTGAACATAAGGCAGACCAATCAAAAACAACTGGAGAGGATTATCCACGCCATTGGAGAGCAGCCAAAACAGCAGCGCCAACAGAACCAGTTGACCAAACGACACAACCCAAACATCGAATCCACCCAAAACAAAGATAGAAGATCATCAGCCAACGTGAAGGGAGAAGTGATCATCCTCATGGAAATGAAAAACAGTGTAGAACCGGGTCTGAAACTTTCTGAAAAGGGAAGCAATGGTAGAGCAGGAGCCTTCAAATATTCTTTTGTTCCTCTCCTCCTAAATTCTAGTCCCTTTTTTTTTTTTTTTTTATCAAATGTAAGTATATTAAATCAAAAAGAGCAAGACAAGCTTGCAATATAAGCTGGTAACCAGCAGAGTTCAGTATACATAAGCTCAAATAGGGAATAAATTCCCCATAATAAACAGAAACAAAAAAAATCAACGAAATACAAGCTGAAAAACTAAAAGGGGGGAGGGGGAGCTCCCTTGATCCTATAAACGCATGAAAATAGCAATTAATTCCTAATAGAGCCCATCAGAACAGAAAAACCACAACAGCAAAACCCAGCCCCAAAGGCCCATCAGAACCCAACTAACGAAATCAGGAAAAACCAGAGGCTATGGTTAAACCAAAAGTCAGCTAAGCGTAGCATCCAGCCAGCCAACCCAGCACAAGGGAGAACCGAAGCCAACCAAAAAAACCAAAAAAAGGAGGACAGATCCTCAACACATGCGGAGACATCCCAACAGATAATTATCCAACCGAGAGCCTTTTCCATATCTCAATAACCTCCTGCACGCGAATTGGAAAAGAGCTCACCATGATGGAGCACGAAAAACCAAAAAAACAATTGATTGATAATCCACGCGGTAAATGCTCAACCGTGAGAGGAAAAGAAACAACCAGAAAGTAGAGGAAGCTGCCAGCAGCAGGGCCCTTCCATCATCACATTCAGAGAATGAAGAATAGCCAATCCGAAGCTTCCACCCAACAAAATTGAATGAGAGATCATGCAGGGGCTAGAAAAGGAACCCCAGCACACTGTAGCTCCAGCATGTGGACTAGTGAAAATGGCCCTATCATCAAAGAGCTTCACGAGATGCCAAAAGTATGGGCCATGCATTCACGTAGGAGGACCGTGGCTTTATAATTCCAGCACCAGCAGCATGCAGTGGCGAAGCAAAGAAGGTGGCCCCATCAGCAAAGATTTTCATGAGAGGCCAAAACTGGGAGCTCATTCACGTAGCATGCACGTGCACGAGAGAAGGAGCCGCAACTTCAGCAAGAAATCAGTAGCCTCAGCTACCCAATCAGCAACCAGCAGATACACGAACAAGTAGTGCCAACTCAGCAGCCATGCTTTCCATCAAGAGATACCTGCTAGGAGGAGAGGAGCACATAACTAACTTCCCACGGCAGCAAACTAGCCCCACGCTAACAAGCTGCAGTAAACCAGCCAAGGGAGGATGTCATGAAAATGCCATGCAGAAACGAGCACACCACGATAGGAGCAGACGCTATAGCCTCAAAACTGCCATCACATCCAGAAGAGAAATCACCAGGCAACATTGATGTGTGTGTGATTTTTCTCATGGAAATGCAGAACCATGAAGAAAAGAATTTGAAATTTCTGAAAGACAAGGTCAGCTAAGGTACTCTTGCCCTAAAACATTCTTTTATTCCTTTCTTCCCATATCAAGTAGACCATCATGCTGAGAGAAGCTCTATGCATTCTTGCCTCTAAGTTCTTCTTTCTGGAGGGCAAACCTCTCACTGCACTCTTGAGAGTGGCCATACGCCTGTTTATTTTCAGCCAGGCTTTAGTTGTGTTCCAAAGAGAAGATGTCCAAGTGCAACCGAAAAACAAATGTCCATGACTCTCCTCTTCCTGTCTACAAAAGATGCAAAATGTGTCAGTGGGAATGAACTTCAACCTATCTCTAGTTCGGAGCTTCCCAAGTATAGCTAGCCATAATATGAAATTGCATCTGGGCAGAGACCATTGCTCCCAAACTATTTTCTCTCAAGAAACGGCTGAGCTTTGGGGCCTGAGGGAGGCGTAGGCATTTGTAGTGAATCCACCTTCTCTCCATTCCCAGTCTGTCATTAAATCAATAACTAGTAGATGACTCTCATAGTTCTGGACAAGCTGGTTCTTTAGGATAATGATAGACTTCCACAATGGTGACGAAGTTTTTTTAATCTGAGCATTCCAAATGGGATAGGCGTTTAAATAGTAGTGATGTATCCATAGTATCCAAATGGAGTCCTGCTTCTGGTGGATGTTCCAGAGCTGTTGGGCAATGAAACTGTTATTACTTATTTGAATATTAAGTAATCCCAATCCTCCTTCATTCTTTGGCAGGCAAACCGTTTTCCATGCCACAAGAGCAGACTTACTACGGCAAACATCTCCTGTCCACAGGAAGTAATAACATCTCTAGTCTTTTTTTTTTTTTTTTGATCAAATGTAAGAATTGTATAAATCAAAAAGTAGCAAGCCAAGCTTGCGAAACAAGCTGGAATCCAGCAGTACAAATGAACATACATAACTAGGCAAAGGGAACAATCTCCCTTGAACAGAAAAGGAGAAGACTCTCAAGCACATCCTAAAAGAAAAAGGGAACGACAATGCTGGAATCAGCATGCACAAAGCAAGCTCCCAAAACAAACAAATGGGAAACATGCTCCTTAATAAAAGCCAACAACAGCCACCAGGACACTTTAGCTCTAGCCAATCAAAGCCATACAGATGTCTAGCTTCAGCATGCCAAGAGAGAACTGTTGGCCAGCTATCCCAGCTTCATCAACATTTGCACCTTGATGCCAGCAAAAGCAAAACTGGCACACTATAAAGCCAGCGAAGGAAAAACCCAAGAGGTAGGGAATTAAGTCGCCAGCTTGAAACAGGGAGCAAATGACACCGAAGAAGAGCCATGCAACTAAGCATATCTAACCAGCAGCTAAACAGACCCCAGCCAATTACAATGAATCCATGAGAACACCATTTCCGTGGGACATGCAGCCAACACATCAGAGAAGCCAAGTAATTATCAAGAAAAACAAGGGCGCCACAGGAGTGTAGTGGAGGGCCCGGTAATAAATGAAACACGAAGAAAGCATGCAAAGAGGCATAGCTTTCGCAAGGCACCCTAAGAAGCCATGCAGAAACGCAGTGGATAGGAGAGCCATACACCCAACGAAGATAGCAAGCTGTGGCGCGGCGGTCACCCTACAGCCAATTGGAAGTGGTCCTTTTCATGAAAATGAAACATAGTATAAAACAAAATTTGGAACCTCCTGAACATGGCTTCAACTTCTCTGGATTTAGCATCAAAAACCCGTTTGTTTCTTTCTTCCCATATAAGGTATACAGTGATACCCAAAGAAACTCTGCGCATCCGTAAGACAAGATTGGACCTCTTGGGATATAGCCCACGAAGTGCACTGGAGATGGACGACATCCTCCTACCAATATGAAGCCAATCTTTTATCCTACCCCACAACCTGCCCGTCTAGTTACAAGCGAAGAACAAATGAGCATGGGACTCGGCTTCACACCGACAGAAGGCACAAGAGGAATCAGTCGGGATGAACCACAACCTATCTCGAGTTTTAAGTTTACCCATGGCCGCCAGCCATAATATAAAGCTGTATTTTGGAAGTGACCACTGCTCCCAGACAACCCGACCCCATGTGACTGTTGGACCAACCGGCCTGAAGAAATCATAGGCATGGGCAAGAAAAAGACCTGCAGAATTAGACCAGTTTCTCATCATAGAGACACTCTCCACCTCTGAGCCCCCACAATGTTGAGAGATAACATCCCGAACCGTGATGATGGCTTTCCACAAAGGGGAAGAAGAGTGATGCGCCTGGACAGACCAGATGGAGCCACTACTCAAATAAAAGTGGTGTATCCAACGAATCCAAACCGAGTCCGATTTAAGATGAATATGCCACAGCTGCTTACTGAGAAAACTACAGTTGCAGGCTTGGAGATCAAACAATCCCAGACCACCCTTATTTTTAGGGAAACATACAGTCTTCCAGGCAACAATGGCGGAGGATCCACGGCAGGCATCGCCAGTCTAGAGGAAATTTCTGCAAATACTGATAACTTGCTTCAGCACAATAGCAGGGACAGGGAAGATATTTAACCAGAACTAGACTTTCCCAAATAAAACCGATCGGAGGAGCTCCAATCGCCCTGCATAAGTAAGATATCTACCCATCCAGCCTTGGATTGACGATTGCAGATCTTGCAGAAGCGGGGTGAATTGGTTAGCAAGCAGCCTGTGCGGGCTAAGTGGGACTCCAAGGTATGTAAAAGGAAACTGCCCTTCCCTGAAGCTGGTGACTGAAAGAATAGCAAGCTTCTGAACAGAACTAACTCCCCCAAAGAAAATGAACGATTTCTGGGGGTTAATGTGCAAACCTGAGGTCCGGCCAAAGATAGTAAGCTGCTGGAGAATACAAGAGACTGATGAGAGGTCCCCCCGAGCAAGAAGAAGGACCTCGTCTGCAAAGGCAAGGTGAGTGATGCCCTGAACTGCACATTTGGGATGATATCGAAACCCATCCTGCTGAGAAGCTAGAGAGAGCATCCTTGAAAAATATTTCATATAACATATGAAAATATACGGAGACAAGGGATCTCCTTGACGAACCCCACACTGACCCAAAAAAAAAACCATGAATATCTCCATTTACAGCTACCGAGTAAGATGTCGAGGAAATACACTGCATAACAAGCAAAACAAAGTGAGCAGGGAAGCCAAGGTGACAGAGAAGGCGTTCCAAGAAATCCCACTGCACTGAATCAAAAGCCTTCTTGAAGTCCACTTTCAGTAAGCAACGGGGAGAAGAATGTTTCCTACAATATTGGCGGAGAAGTTCCTGAACCAGATTTATATTGTCGCTCATATATCTCCCACCCAAGAAAGCATTCTGCATGGGGCTAACCATTTCTTGAAGAACTTGAGCAAACCGGCCAGCTAAGATCTTGGACAACACTTTGTAAATTACATTAGTCTCTCTTTCTTTTTTTTGATCGAATGTAAGAAGTATATAGATAAAAAAGAAGCTGGAAACCAGCAATACAAAGAAGGGGATATTATCCCACAACAGAAACAAAAGCAAGGCAAGCTTGCAGAAACAAAGGAACAAGGGAACAGGCTTCCTTGAACAAATCAACAATTTATAAGAACAAGCAAGGTTCTAAGGGAACAGGCTCCCTTGAACAAGCAAGCAGACATAAGGCAAACAGATATAAGGAACATCATCAAGAGACGCAGAACCAGAAGCTAGGACATCTTCCAGCCTCGGCAGCAGAGAGGCAAGCCAAAGCTGACACATATCCTTCCTTCAACCTTCTCCTGTATGTGGGGAGACACGGGGAGGAGAGGTCTTCCTGTTATCGGTAAAAGTCAGCAGCTTATGATGCTGCCGATGAGGTGGGTCAGGAGGAGTGGTTGCATCCAGGTTGGGGCGGGCCCGACAAGGAGAAGGTCTTACAACCACAGTGTCCATAGGATGATCTGCCTCCAGCATGGGGTTTTCCCGACTAGAAGAAGGTTTTGTAGCCGCATTGTTAGTTGCTGATACGCACACACTTGGGGAATTAACAATACCTGCACAGACAGAGGGAGTCACATTTACTTCCATGCCAGCTGCACTGGCGTCCTTCCCTTTGTGGGATTTACGAAAAATTTTGCGAGCTTTCCTCCTAGATTCCACTATAACCCAACCTGTAGAAGCATCATCCAATTCATCTTGGACTGGCTTAGTGGGGTCAGTAGAAGGAGTTGGAACTTCTGGAGGAGAAGCCTGTTGATGCAGTACTGGGGGACCCAGGCGTCCAAAAACATTCCCTTTCTCACCAGGCGGAATCGAATGTTCCACCATGACCTCAGCTACCCTGGCAGCAGCAACTTTGGTGCAAAGGATCCGAGTATGTCCAATAACATTACAGAAGTTACAGAATTTAGGCAGAGCTTCATAAACAACTTTTTGATGGAGGACGGGGCCAGACGGTAGAGACACTGCAACAGAATGTTGGAGATCCTCTTGAAGGTCTATCTCAACCAATACACGGGCATATGACATTCGTGAAAATGTGGAAGTCACTTGATCACTGTGTATAGGTTTCCCCAAAACACTAGCTATCTTAGACAAACAAGGGGGAGACCAACAACAAAGAGGGAGGTTTGGAAATCGGATCCAAACAGGGACTCGTGACATTCCTTCGCTGGAAAAATCAAAGAAACGAGGCATTGATTTCAGAATGAGAGGCCGACCATAAACCATGTAGGGACCTCCACTAAGGACAGAGTTTTTGTCCTCCTCACAATTGAATCTGTAAATCAGCCATCCAGAATCATGAATGGTAGAAGGGTTGCACCTACAGCAGTGATGGTAGAAGGATGAGCATCTGCTGGGACTTTAGATGACGATGGTGGAGGACCTTCTGAGGAACAGGGTGGAACCCTGCTAGAAGGAGGAACAGGTGAGGACATGCCCTCACCGTCATCCTCTGAAAGGGAGAAATCCAAATGTTCTTCATCCAAGAGAGCAGCAACCAAAGGGTCATCGTCAGAGCAATCTTCTACTGTAACAGCCTCCAACGGGTTGGGGATAGCCTTTAGATGGCATGGAACCTCCTCAGAAATAGGCGTTGTAGCAGCAAGACCCTCCTCATAGACCAAGGATGGAGCCATAGGGGAAAGAATAGGAGAGGATGCACTAGTCCGAAGAATAGGTTCAGGTGCATAAAGAGCAAGGACATAAGAGCTATCTTGGTCTTGGTCATCAGAACCAGAAGGGTGCAGGATGCGCTTTCCATGTTTGGTAGAAACTTTACTGACACGACCTTTTCAAATCTTGGGCTCCTCATGAAAGTTGTAGGCTTTTGTCTTACCTTTCTATCCATATAAAGTGGACCTTAATCCGAAATCTACAGCTCCAGATATGATCCAATTACCGAGCAATGTTCCGGTTTGGACTGCACCGACATCTCTTTTCTAAGTTTGGCCATCTCTTTGTCCTTTAACTTTCAATGCTTAAACTCATCAATCAATCCTTTTATTTATGTAATAGTCCTGCATTTAAAATGAGCATTTACCATAAATTAAGGTATCTTATAATATCAAACTTGTTATTATAAAACATGATTTAGTTAAGGAGTTATTGATACTTCAAGTGCAAAATGATGATATAAAACCTTGATAAACATGCACTTTTAAGTACTAATCACACCCCCCAACCAGCTTATTACTAGTCCCTAGTAATCTAAAGCGTTAAAATAGAGAAACAATTTGCAAGTTCCACAAAGCAAGGCATTCATCATTCAACTTCCATTAATCTATCCAGATAAACAAACTCTCATTAAATTTATATTCCTGCTTCATACTTCGTAAACAAGATATTAATAAACCTTCTTTTTGTGTGCTCAATGAAAACATAGATGATGGGGCTTTTGTTGGAAGAAAACAATATTATGTTCAAATGTTTAAGGTGAACTTCCTTGGGTTGGGATTTTATTTTTTTATTTTATTTTATTTTTTTCTCTTTTTATTTTCTTTTTATTTATATACACATACAACTTAAAACACAATGTATCTTTAACCCATGTAACGAGTTTTAGGCTAATGACTCCCAGACCAGTTGGTCTTAGGGCATTAGGTGTTGAGACACCCCTACGAGCTTAACAACTCGGGTTACAGATACTGATACGTAGATAGTGCAATGTTTGATTCCCTTAAGCTTTTCTCCTTAACCCATGTAACAAGCTTTGGGCCAATAGCTCCCAAGTCAGTTGACTTTAGGGTATTAGGTGTTAAAACACCCCTTCGGGCTTAATTGCTTAGGTTAGGGAGGCTACGAAACCAAACTTATCCACGTTTTATTATCATTAATACTATCTTCTTTTTTTTTCTTTTTTTTTTTTTTCTTTTTTTTTTTTTTTTTTTTTTTTTTTTTTCTTTGCAAATTATATACTATCCTTTTCCCTTAGTTGTTACCTTCAACAAAAGAACATAATTAATGTAATAATCCAATGTGCAACCCACAATCATATGTTAAAGTGTGTGTGTGAAAATGAAGGTTTAATAATACTTGTTAAATGAGTATAGGAGCAGAATCAAGTGATAACAATGTGAGAGTTTGTAAACCTGAATATTTCAAGAAGTATTATGATAGACCTTGGTAATGAAACTTACTAAGATGCGTCTCTAGAGTCAATAAAATTGATTCCATACTCTGCCATCCTAATAACAATTTTGTCAAATGGTTTTAATAATAGCAAAAACAGTTAGCAAGTTAGTATTTTTTTTTTTTTTTAAACTACTACCCTCTCCCCCCAACCAAAACGAGACATTGTCCTCAATGTTCGAAGGTAGAAAGATAGAGTATAGAAGACATCACCTGAAACAACGAACAATGACAAACCTGAAACACACTTAAACAAACATAAGAAGTAACAAAACAAAATAATATGCTATTAATAAAACCAAAAGACACAAGGTTTCACAGATGAAGGCTCAAATCTAATCTAAGCTTTTTACGGCTTTCCTTAGTTGACCAATCTAGACGACTCATGCAGGGATCAATGACAGGGATGAAAGATTGTAGTTGGTCAATCAATTGTTCAGCAGTAGCAGCAGAGATTATGATTCGTCGTGCCGAAGATGTTAGAAATTCCTGTTCCACAGCTTGATCAAGGAAAGACAGCAACTTATCATAAAAACCATTAACATTTAACAAACCTATAGGTTTATGGTGAATGTGCAGTTGGGCCCAAGATGAAATATGAAAGATCTCTTCCAATGTGCCCAGACCACCTGGTAAGGCAATGAAGGCATCAGCATGGTTAAACATGGTATTCAGTCGGTCAGACATTGTTGGGACCTGTAGTTCCTCTCCAATTGTTTTTCCAATGATGTCCCCAGTTGCTAAAGCTTTGGGGACAACCCCCAAAACTTGACTGCTTCCTAAAAATGCAGCCATTGACACTCCTCCCATTAACCCAAGGCTGCCTCCCCCATACACTAAATGAATCTTTCTCTCAGCTAGTACCCGACCAAGATGATTTGCTGATTCTAAAAACTCTTTTTCTTTCCCAGAACTGGATCCACCGAAAACACAAATATTTCTTATATGATGACTTGAGGAACCTGCCATTTCTACACACTTCTATATTTGATGAATATATGGGATGAGTAGAAATGAAGGGAAGGAAGAGAAGAATTTATAGATGAAAAAGTGAAAATGCAATCATACCACCTATATGTAGGCCAGCTGTAGTCTCACAAACTCTCTCTCTCTCTCTCTCTTTATTAATTATTTATTTTGAAAAAGCATGTATGTACAGGTAGTTGTGATTGTGGCTCACATCTTCCCTTGGTTTTACGTCCAAGAACGGCTTAAACGCCCTCTATGGGTCGGGGATAGGCTTCCCATCCAGTTTTCTTAAAAACTGGCAAACAGGGTCTTTTTTAGTCAGATTCCCAAGACTAAGTCGATCATGTTCTTTATGGAATTGTGGCCATAAATCATGAATTACACGATGCACATCTCCACTAGGATGCGTCTCAAGGGTCAACAAAAGATTATCTAAAGACCCCTTACTCAGGCCATCCTTAATGAATTGTATCTTATCTTCACGGTTTACAAATACCATTCCTAAAGAACGACATGTCGTATTACAAGTCCATCTGGCACATCGATGACAGACTTTCAGTCGTTTTGCACGACGTTTCTTTGCAAAAGTGCTTTTACCTGTTCCAGGCATGTGTGAAATGAAAGAATTGGATGACTCACCTGATAATCGAACCTTTGCTTCAATTAACCAACGGATATCTTCAGGAATTCCATGATTCATTAACAACCTCAATCTTGCACACCTAGCACGGTAAATTTTATTAATCGCATTTGGAGGCAAAGCGGGAAAATACCTTTTCAACTTTTCAAGAGTGGTGTCCATTTTCAAAAGAGAATTAGAGAAGCGATTCAAAGAAGGAAGAAAGAGCTAAGAATTATACAAACATATACAGATATCAGTTATTTGGGAAACTGAAGAACCGACTTAAAAGTCACGGAGTACCGTTATCCGTCATTTGACCGGGGTGAGAGAGACTAGCAAAACAAAAGTCACACCAAAAAGGAACACAAAAAAAAAAAAAAATGTGAGAAAAACAAAATAATCAACCTTTATCTACAAGATCATTCAAACCAATGGATTCATTTTCACTAGGAAACTCATCAAAGTAAGCTTTCAAACGATGTCTATTTACCTTCAAAACATTGTCATTCTTTGGATTCTCAATATCAAGGGCCCCATAAGGATACGCATGTTTCACAATAAATGGACCGCTCCATCGTGATCTTATTTTTTTCAGGAAATAAATGGAGTCGAGAATTATAAAGCAAAACTTTTTGACCAGTATCAACTTTTTGACAATTTTCACAAGTTTTGCAGAATGCATGTGTGTCCTTGAACATGGTAGGCCAATAGAATCCAAATTGTAAGATTTTTGCAATCGTCCTTTTTGACGAGAAATGACTCCCACATGCCTCAGAATGACAAAGTTTAATGACACCACTTACCTCATTGTCGGGAATGCATTTTTGAAATAATTGATCATGACAATTTTTGAATAAGTAAGGGTCATCCAAATAAAAGTTCTTCACCTCGTTCAAAAACTTTCCTTTGTCTTCGATACTCCAGTGAGCTGGCAAATCTCCTGTTTCAAGAAAATTGATATTTTTAGCAGACCAAGGCATTGAACAATGAGAAAGTAAGGATTCGTTAGGAGAGTAAGCATCGATTGGTGGGATGTCAGATGTCAAATCTGTTGTCACTCTTGACAAAAGATCGACATCAATATTTTTGGTGCCTTTTTCATCCGTGATTTCTTCCTGAGAATAAATCATTTTCAAATCTTCAGATTTATCCAACTCAATTTTACTCAAAGTAGATTCAAGTTGATCATGAACTAATTCTTCAATAAGATCTACTTCTTGTAAATCATTATCATCTCCGGGCTGCTTGCAAATGTTGAAAATATTCATCTCCAATGTCATGTTTCCAAATGATAGCTTCATGAGTCCATTCCTACAATTAATCAATGCATTAGAAGTTGCAAGAAACGGACGTCCTAAAATAATAGGAAATGAATTACATGCTTCAACAGGTTGCGTGTCCAAGACAATAAAATCCACAGGATAAATGAATTTATCGACTTGTACTAACACATCTTCAATTATTCCTCTAGGCACTTTTACAGATCTATCGGCAAGTAAAAGAGTTACAGAAGTTGGTTTTAACTCACCTAGATTGAGACTCTGAAAAACTGAATATGGAAGTAAATTCACACTAGCTCCAAGATCAAGTAAGGCTCTTTCAATTTTATGTTCTCCAATAAAGCAAGAAATTGTAGGACAACCAGGGTCTTTATATTTCAAAGCATTATTGTTCTGAAGAATGGCACTTACTTGTTCGGCTAAAAAGGCTTTCTTTTTCACATTCAGTTTTCTCTTCACAGTGCACAGATCTTTCAAAAATTTAGCATAGGAAGGAACCTGTTTAATAGCATCCAACAAAGGTATATTGATCCTTACCTGTTTGAAAATTTCAAAGATTTCAGAGTTATGACTGACTTTCCTTTGTTTGGTCATGGCATGAGGAAATGGAAGTGCTGGCGGGGAATCAGCCTTTTCTTTGCAATGTTCAGGTTCAACCCCTTCCTTACCCTCAGAGATAGACTCATCATCTTTCTCACAAGGTTCAAGAATAGGTTTTTCAATAACCTTACCATTACGAAGAGTGATGACTGATTTGACTTGATCCATGTGTTGGCTTCCAGAACCACTTGCATTTGCATTGTATTGCCCCTTTGGATTTTGTTGTGGTTGAGAAGGAAACTTACCTTTCTCTTGGAAACTGAGAGCAGATGTTAATTTTGCAAGAGCATCTTTAAAATCTGTCATGCTTTGAGCAAGTTGAGTGTTGATTGTCTCCTGCTTTTCAATGAATGCATGCAATGTGTCCTCAAGATTTCTTCTAGGAGGTGGAGCATAAGGAGGTGCATATCCATGAGAATTTTGGAAATTATAGTGTGCTTGAAACGGTGGCTGTGAAGTTTGTGTATTATTGTTGTCACTCTTCCAACTGAAATTTGGGTGATTTCTCCAACCAGGATTGTATGTTTGCGAGTATGGGTTATGGTTGGGTCTTTGGAAACTGTTTAAAGCATGGGCTTGTTCATGAAGGCATTCCTTAAAAGAAGGCAAAGTTGGACAATCATTGGTTGCATGCTCATTTGTTTCACAGATTTGACACACAATGTCTTGAACAGATTTTAATTGACCACTCTTTTTTAATTCTAGTGCCTCGACTTTTCTAGCTAAAGATGCAAACTTGGCTTGGAGGTCATGATCTTCCCTAAGGTTGTGCATACCCCCACTAGATGTATGAGGTTGAGTTTTACCTGGTGCCTCATAAGTACCTGTGGTGTCCCAATTTTGAGCATTTTCAGCTAGCAAGTCTAGGTACTCCATTGCTTCATTAGGGTCTTTATCTTCAAAAGTTCCATTGCACATCAATTCAACCATTTGCCTATCTCTAGGTGTTAAACCTTCATAAAAATGTGAAACCAATCTCCATGTTTCAAAACCATGATGTGGGCAAGTATTAAGCAAATCTCGATACCTATCCCAACATTGGTAAAATGTTTCTCCTGGCTTTTGAGTGAAAGTGATGATTTGTCTTTTGAAAGAGTTTGTTCTGTGAGATGGAAAAAACTTCTTTAAAAATTGTTGTTGCATATCATCCCAAGCACGAATGGATCCTGGTCTCAAATTTTGTAGCCATGTTTTAGCTTTATCTTTTAATGAAAAAGGAAAAAGCTTTAATCGAATGGTGTTCATGCTACAATTTGAGTCATTATAGGTATTACAGACCTCCTCAAATTCCCTTAAATGCAAGTATGGATTTTCTAAGTCTAAGCCATGAAAAGATGGTAAAAGTTGAATAATGCCTGACTTAAAATTAAAATGAGATGCATCAGGAGGGAAAACTATGCATGAGGGTGCACTTGTTCTTGTGGGATTCATATGGTCTCTAAGAGTTCTCATTCGGTTATTCTCATTATTCTCATTATGAAGCGATTGATTATCTTCTTCGGCCATATTTTCTGAAAATGATGAGGATACCCTACAAAGTCTACCACTTAATGTACGTGACCAAACTCTCATGCACGTGTAAGAAGAGAATAAAAGCAAGAAAAGAAAATAGAAGAAAAAGAAACTAAAGAAAACAAAACAAAAGAAACAACAGTTAGAAAAAAATGAAAAGTGAAAGGAGAAAATAAAATAAATATTATAATTTATACAAGAATTTACCTCCCCGGCAACGGCGCCAAAAACTTGACACGACCTTTTCAAATCTTGGGCTCCTCATGAAAGTTGTAGGCTTTTGTCTTACCTTTCTATCCATATAAAGTGGACCTTAATCCGAAATCTACAGCTCCAGATATGATCCAATTACCGAGCAATGTTCCGGTTTGGACTGCACCGACATCTCTTTTCTAAGTTTGGCCATCTCTTTGTCCTTTAACTTTCAATGCTTAAACTCATCAATCAATCCTTTTATTTATGTAATAGTCCTGCATTTAAAATGAGCATTTACCATAAATTAAGGTATCTTATAATATCAAACTTGTTATTATAAAACATGATTTAGTTAAGGAGTTATTGATACTTCAAGTGCAAAATGATGATATAAAACCTTGATAAACATGCACTTTTAAGTACTAATCATTTACCCTTCCGCTTGAAAAGTGTCCTGGGCATTTGAAAAGTGACTCGGGCGGGAAAACAAGAATTTGAAAAATTCAAAAATCTGAGAAGGGGGAAACAAAGAAAGAGAAGCGGTGCAGGAAATCAAGACTACAGAACTTGAAGAAAGACAATCTGGGACCTCACCAACGGGAATAGTGGAATCATCTCCATGGAGGAGGAGAGCATCTCTCTCTAGATTCTCTCTCTAACTCGACTCAAGGAGGGATGGATTTTAATATTAGTCTCTCTTTCTTTTTCTTTTTTTTTGATCAAATGTAAGTATTGTATAGATCAAAAAGTAGCAAACGAAGCTTGCGAAACAAGCTGGAAACCAGCAGAACAAATGAACATACATAACCCGGCAAAGGGAACAAACTCTCTTAAACAGTGAAGAGAAAAAACTCTCAAGCACAACCTAAATGCAAAAAACAAAAAGGAAAACGACAATGCTAGAATCAGCATACACAAAAGCAAGCTCCCAAGGCAAACAAGTGGGAAACATGTTCCTTGATAAAGGGGACCAAGCAAGGTCGTGCACGTCGATGCCAACAAAACAGCCACTAGCAAAAAGAAGCACTAGCCAATCAAAGCCATGCAGATGACTAGCTTAATCACGCCAAGAGAGAACTGTCGGCCAGCTATCCCAACATCATCAACTTGGATTGGCACCTCGATGCCAGCAAAAGCAACCAGCACACCGCAAGCCGACAAGGAGGTGAAGCTGGAACAGCAACAACCACGCAAGCCAACAACAGCAGCTGACAGTGACTCATCCATGCAGCAGGGGAAGAGCAACTACCAGCCATCCAAGCAGAAACGAAGCAAGATGAGGAACCGCAAGCCAATAAGGAGAAACAACTACAATAGCATTCACTAGCAGCCAAGAAGACATATACAAATCGCTCCTCCAAAGCCGCGAAGAAAATAACCAAGCCATCCATGCAAATTAATTTGCTACCAGCCAACCCAGTCATCACCCGAAATTAATTCACTAGCAGACAACCCAGCCGCAGCCATCAATGCGATTTAATTCACTACAATACAGCCATGCAAAATAATTCACAAGCAGCCAAAAAACATTGCTATTCATGCAGAGACAAGGGACCCGACATTAAAAGCAGCACGTAAAAAATGCATGACCAAGGCTTCCCCATGCAGTATCTTATCAGGATGAAAACGATTTGCATGGAAGACCAAGGAAACTGAAATTTTAAACTTGCAGGAGACAGGATCAACATGCTCAGACATGAAGGCTGTGGGCTTAAACTTTCTGAAAGCAGAAACTGAGCAGAAGAAACTACAAACCCAGTTGTAGCAATCAACGAGACTAGCTTCTTTGTCAAGCAACAACATGGTAAAGAGAGTGGTCTTTTTCATGGAAAAGCAAAACTATGTAAAACAGAATTTGGAATCTTCGTAGTGTGGCATCTACAGAGGATGACTTCTGTGCAAAGATGCGGCTGTTTCTTTCATCCCAAATCAAATACACAACTAGGGCAAGGGATACACGTCTCATTCTTAGCTTCAGCTCTTTACTCCTCCCATTCAGACCTCTGATGGCACTGGAAAGTGTAGACATAGGCCGATAGATTCTAAGCCAGCTCTTAGCTCGATTCTAGAGTAAAGAAGTCCAGCTGCAATTGAAAAAAAGGTGGGCGTGTGTCTCGTCTTCTCTGCTGCATAAGGAACAAACAGTTTCTGTGGGAAGGTAGCTGAGCCGATCCCTTGTGCGGAGTCTACCAAGGGTAGCGAGCCATAGAATAAATCTGGTTCGAGGCAGGGACCATTCCTCCCAAACCACCCTAGCCCACTGGACACTCTCACCTTTAATCCTAAAGAATTCATGAGCATTAACCAGAAATCTCCCCGAACCACTATGCCAATTTTCAAGAGTAGTGATAGCAGCAGGTATGCCTCCACATTGTTCCACCAACTGGTTTTTGAGAGTGCAAATGGACTTCCATAGAGGCGATGAAACACTCCTTACACCCACAGCCCAGATTGTTGTATGAGGAAGGTAATAATGTGCCACCCAACGAATCCACAAAGAGTCAGATTTAAGATGAAAGTTCCATAGCTGTTTTGCTAAAAAACTTTTGTTTCTTGCCCTGATATCTAGGAGAGCCAGGCCTCCTTCCTGCTTGGGAAGACATACCTTTTCCCAGGAGACAAGAGCAGAGTGAGGTGAACAAGAGTTACCCGACCAGAGGAAACTTCGACAGATGCTATTGATCTTGGTAATAACTATACCTGGAATCGAAAAGATACTGAGCCAAAATTGAACCATGCCATGCAGAATTGATCTGATGAGCTCAAGGCGACCCGCATAGGAGAGGTGTTTCCCCATCCAACTCTGAATAGAACATTCCAATTTCTGCAGGAGAGGGGAGAATTGACTAGCCAATAATCTGTGAGGGCTTAGAGGGACCCCTAGATAATGGAAAGGGAAACTCCCTTCTATAAATCCAGTAAGGTGCAAGATGTCAAGCTTAACACTTTCCCCCACACCACCGAAATATATAGAGGACTTCGCAGCATTAATGTCAAGGCATGATATCCGACCAAAAGCAAGAAGCTGCTGGTTTAATATGCTAACTAACTGCGTATCACACCAGCAGAGTAATAGGACATCATCAGCAAAGGCTAAGTGGCTGACCCCTAGAGCACAACACTTGGGGTGGAAATTGAAATCGATGTGCTACGTACTCTGCATAATCATCCTTGAAAAGTATTCCATACAAGCAATAAAAAGGTATGGAGAAAGAGGATCTCCTTGACGAACACCACACTACCCCTTGAAGAAACCATATAGATTCCCATTAACAGAAACAGAGAAAGATGCAGTCTCAACACATTGCATAAGGAGCCTGACAAACCGAGGAGGGAAGCCCAAAGACAACAATACATGAGGTGAATAATACATCTAGGGATGCCCAAAGAAAGGACCACTGAACAGAGTCAAAAGCTTTCCTGAAGTCAATCTTAAAATACATCTAGGGATGCCCTCTTCCTCCCACAATGACGCAAAAGCTCCTGCATGAGGTGAATATTGTCAGCCATATTTCTTCCTCCCAGAAAAGCATTCTGGACAGGGCTGATGATATCCTGAAGAGCATGCGCCATTCTCCCCGCAAGAATCTTGGAAATAACCTTATAGATGACGTTGCAACAAGATATCGGTTGAAAGTCAGCAGCCAAGTTAGCATTGGATGATTTTGGGACAAGGGCAATGACAGAATGGTTGACTTGTTTGAGCAAAAGTCCCGATGTGAAAAAATCCTTGACTGCAGCACAAAAATCACCGCCCACTATACTCCATGCTTTCTTGAAGAACAGGGAAGAGAAGCCGTCTGGTCCAGGGGCCTTCTCATTTCCAATGCTGAAGAGAGTTTGCTGGATAAGGTCATCTGTTACTGGTCCCAAAAGAAAATCATAGGAAGCTGTATCAATACAGGGGCCACACTAGATGACATCCTCATTAATGGGATCGGTTTGTTTTGTAGAGCCAAGGAGATTTGTAAAGTAACGGACAAACTCATCCCCCACCTCATCAACCGAAGAAGAATATGTGCCAGAGGGGACCTGGATTGCTGGAATATGATTTCTCCTATGCTTTTGGCTCAGCAGGGCATGGAAGAAACGGGTGCCTTTTTCCGCTTCCTTTAAGAAGGTGAATTTGAGTTTCTGACCATATTAACTCTGCTCCACCGACTTGAGGTACACAAGTTGTGATCTAAGATGCTTGACCTGGGACTGAAGATGAATATTATCACAGTCTTGATGCAAGAGAGATTGAAGGCTATCCAGTTCTTCCTCAGCCCTGGTAACACGTTGAGAGATGTGACTATAATGAAGCTTGTTGAGCTCCTTCAGTGGGCTTTTCAGCAGTTTCAGCTTTCGAAACAAAGTGAACATATAGGAACCATAAACAGGCGTATTCCAGCATTGCTCAATCAGCTCAAGGAATTGTGGGTGATCAGCCCACATGTTAAAAAATTTGAAGTTCCTGTCCCTACAAGGCTGCCGAGAACCTATTTGAATAGAGGATGGGGAATGATCCGAGAAAGCCCCAGGATTGTCAAAATGCACATGAGCCTGCTACTGCAAAGTGGACCAATGAGTGTTGACCATAACTCTATCAATTTTGCTATAGACATGTCCATTTGACAAGGTGTAAAGGCAGCCAGTTGAGTTAAGGTCAGCAAGACCCAAATCTAAGCAACATTCCCTAAAGTCTATAATTTCATAGCTGGTCATAGGAGCTCCATTGTGTTTATCCTCCTGGGAAAGCACCGAATTAAAATCACCAAGAACCAGCCAAGGAGTATTAGGACTCCACCTCCGCAGGTTCTCCCATAGGGATCTCCGAAGAGAAATAGTGTTGAAACCATAGACAAAAGAAGCTGTGAAACTGTAATGACTCTCCAAACAAGTAATGAGAACATGCACTACTTGGGCAGAAAAATTAAACAAAACAACATTAACAGTGCTGGGGTTCCAAAAGAGAATAATTCTGGCAGTGGAGGCTACCTCACTATTACTGATATACTTCCAGGACTTCAACCTGAATTTATGTATGAGACCGACTCTGGAAGAAGATAGCTTAGTCTCTAAAAAGCAACAAACATCAATCTTCTTTCTTTTCATGAGGCTAACAGCCTCATGCTGCTTCAGAGGGCTATTAAGCCCTCTGATATTCCAGCAATGGATTAACATCATTTGGCAGTAGTGGCAGGCGAAACCCTACCACGTCCTTGGCCTTTGTTTGCATGCTTACTACCTCCACTTCTAGTAGAGACTCCGGTAGAAAAACCTGCGTGTAACTCCATAGCTTGTACATTGTTGCCTCTAGGGCTTAGAAGTTTCTTTGTGTGCTTTCCTCTCACAGTCTCCCATTCATCAGCTTCCATATGCATGGGATCCAAACAAGTGTCCCCAACAATTGTCTTTCCTTTATCATTCCCCATATTGTTGCGTATAACCTCTAGTTGCCCCTTGTCATTCCCTTTCTTGGTGTGTGCAGCCTTTGTATGCCCTTTGTCATGCTCCTTATTAGTTTGCACAACCTTCCCCAAACGCTGAAGAGCACTAACTCGCCTCTCCTGAGAAGGACCAGTAGGAAGGCCTGCCTTATCTGAGAGGCCCTCTTTATCAGCATCAACAGGAATAGAGAATTTAGTGCATGCTCCAGTAGAGTGTCCAAGGACCCGGCAGTGCTTGCAAAATTTCGGCAACGTTTCATAGACAACAGATTGATTTAGAGTAGTGTCGTTTGGGAGACAAATAGGGATAGAGCTAGGCAATTCATTCAGTAAATCAAGCTCAATCAAGACTCTTGCAAAAGATAACCGCTCCATGGTGGCTGTAAATTTGTCACTTTGCAATGGCTTTCCAAGGACACTAGCTATCTTGGACTGAATGGACCAGCCTTTCAGTGGGAGATTTGGAAATCTCACCCATACAGGCACTGTGGTCATATTTTCAGCTGAAAAATCAAAATATTTTGACATGGGTTGCAGGAGAAGAGGACGTCCATAAACCGAATAAGGCCCTTCAGCAAGAACAACTAGTTTATCATCAACATTTTGAAATTGATACACTAGCCAGCCCGATTCATGGATAGTTAACTTGGCTTCATAGTGCCAAGTATCTGAGATAATGCTACTCAAAGCTTTATAACCAGGGAATTTACCAGCAACAAAACCCAGAATGCATAAATTCCAATAATCAAAGTGACTAGTCAAATCATCATTAAGAAAAGTACACGTTTTGATAGTGCTAATCTCAGAATAATGCAACAGTTTAGGGCAAACATCTGGATTTTTTTTAGATGAGAACAGGTCACGCCATTTGCTAGGGGCAGGCATAGGGGACTTACCTGGAGAAGAGGTGTGTTGAGCTGGGGGAGCAGCGTTTGAGGCTGATTTCCCAGAATCACCTAGAGGATGTGGAGGAGGGGCCACTAGCTCTACGCTAGAGGGTAGGTTCAGCTTCCCTATAGCAAGGATTGGAGTAGGGGAGTGAAAAAATTTAGAACTTCCTCCAGATGCATACTCAGAAATAGAGTAGTCAACCTCATCTTCTTCAAAGGCATCACAGTCGGAGCAGTCCTCAACCAGAACATGGTCAGCAGTGGAAGGAGAGATGGCCTTCTCCGCAACAATGACCTCATTCTTCTCAGCACATATCAGATACTTGTCAGGTCTAGACCCACCTGCAAGTGTTTTTAGAGGAGAAGAACGGGCTGGGGAGCTAGGCTGAGAAGCTACAGCTGCTAGCGCAAGAACAGAATTGTTGGGGATATCTGCTTGAATATGCTGCCGAGTACGCACAGGAGATCGACGCGAAGATGTAGTTTTCTTCTTGTTTTTAGCCATAAGAAAAGAGGGGTCAAAGAAATCAAGGTTCAAATTGCTACAGTAACCGAGGGTAAGTTGCAGTCAGCGCCATACACAAGGAGAAACTAATCCCGTGAGGGGAGAGAGCTTCTCTCTCTTACGAAAATTTTTAGTCTCTCTCTCTTTCTTTTTTTTTTGATCAAATGTAAGAAGTATATTAAATAAAAAATGTTTGCAAGACAAGCTTGCGATACAGGCTGGAAACCAGCAATACAAATGGATATATATCCAGGCAAAAGGAACAGACTCCCTTGAGCAAACCAAAGCAAGACAAGCTTGTAGTACATAAAGTGAGCAAAGGGACTGACTCCCTCGAATGACAGCCAAAGGGAACAGACTCCCTTGAGCACAAGAAAATAAACATAAACATGGACAACCCCCATGTGGGTAAGTAAAAATATCAAAGCTGCACAGTGCAGTTGCACAAGTTCTTCTGTTGCAGGTCAGAAGAACATCTTCAAGGCAACTCTACTCCAGCTGTAAAGATAGAGTAGTAACCCAACAACAGCTTTAAAAAGCTCTACAAACAACCATCAACCCTGCTAGCCACAACAATTCCAACCCATAGCAGGGCAGCCAAAGCCATTCCAGTCAGAACCGGGCCCATACATCAGCAAGCAAAGCCACATCCGCAGATAGTAGCTACCAGAAGCCAGCTAATGGATGCCCGCCAGACTGAAGCTTGCAGAAGCCACCATGTTCCAAGCCAGAGCAGCAGGTCTGGGCAGAAGCGAAAGTTGATGACAACAAAGTGGCATTGCTCCACAAAGGAGCAAACAAAACATCACATCATAAGGATGAGCCTCATGTGAAAACAGAAAAAGACCCAATACAAGGGTCACACCTCAGCAAGCTACACCACCAGGAGATAAGCTTAGACAAGCATCCGCTACTCCAAGATGAGCAACCAATTACAGCCGTGCAGAAAAGGAGTCATGCAAAACCATGCAAGCCATGCAGAAGATCCACACGAATGAATAAAGCCCCCAAACTGGAACCCCCGTGTGGAAAGGGACCACAAGCAATGAAGCACTTAGGAGGTTGCAGTAGAAAAGCCACCACGTGGTAAGGAACCCCATGTAGCTATAGAAGACATGGAAAAAAACCAGCCAATCAGGAGTCATGCAAAACCATGCAAACCCATGCAGAGATTCCAGCAGCCCCCGATGTTGAATACATCTCCCGCGAGAGTCATATGGCAGCAGTGGAGATAAACCTCATCAACAAACCGGCCATCCCAACTAGAAGTAGTGGGCCATCCATGCCTCAACTCTAGCCATCCAAACCCAATCAGAGGCACTGGATTGTGACATCCAACCAGAGACCCAAAGGAGAGCTACGATAGAGGACACTACAGCAGTAGCCCAAGCATTTGGGGAGAGAGCCTCACCCAAATTGATGGAATCCATGGCAGCAATATAGAGAGCATAGTGGGGATAGTCTCCGCAGGATCCCAAAGAATGGCAGCTAAAGCAGACCCAACCAGATTCAGCACCACAATGTCTACCTTATTGAGACTAGGACAGCCTCCGTCTAGCACTCTCCACCAAGAAATGAACTGAAGAAAGAAAGCTCCTCCAATTTCCTTCAACCGAACCTTCATGCTAGGAGAGCTGCGACAGAGGACACTACAATAGTAGCCCAAGCATTTGGGGAGAGAACCTCACCCAAATTGACGGAATCCATGGCAGCAACAAAGAGAGCATAGTGGAGATAGTCCAGCCAGAAAGCCTCAGCAGGCCGGAAAGACCAAATCAGCACCACAATGCTAACCGGATTGATAATGGGACAGTCTTCATCCAGCACTTCTCCGCTTAGGAGTGGGCTAAAGAAGGAAAGCTCCTCTCAATTTCCTTTAATCGAACCAAAAATGCTAGCAGAGTTGCGATGGAGGACCCTACATCAATAGTCCAAGCATTTGGGGAGAGAACCTCACCCAAATTGATGGAATCAATGTCATCAACATAGAGAGCATAGTGGGGACGATTTATCCTCATGGGATATAGCACATGATTTAGACAAATGGTTTAGTGAAAAATTTTTAAGCCTGGTGCAAGAAGTAGTGGATCTATTGGAGAAGAGAATGTCTCTCCATTTGCTAGTACTAGGGCCAGGAGTAATACCTGCACCGGGGGGAGGAGCAGACTCAATTATGGCAGAGGTTGGTGCCCGGTGCTTATCACTCTGTGGTAGCGAAGAGGGGTGAACATTCTCTGAAGGGATCAACGGGGTAGTCAAGGTCGGAGCAGGGAGAATTTCAGGCCCTTGAGGGGAGTCACAATCTTCATCAGAGAAGTTTAGGTCCAGCTGATCCTCTCCAATGATCTCATCATCAGAACCACCAGAGCAGTCTTCCACCAGAACAACATCCAAGAACCTAGAACCAGAAGCAACCGCCATTGATGGACTCACATCTCGAGAGGGGTGAGCGGAGGATGGAGCACAAGCTTCTTCATCAGGACCAACATCAGCTTCAAATTCAAATTGTTTTTCGACGAGCTCTTCATTGTTATAATGGATAGCTTCAAGGGACCCAACAAGGGGTCCATTTGTTCCAGCACCGCTGGATGAATGTGGGCGCTGGACAACGGATGCTGGTCCATTTGTGCCACCAACACTGGATGAGGCGTCTTGTCTATGGGCAACATCATTGGGGCAAACTTCAGTGTCAACCTTGGGGGCCAAGACCCCTGAACTATCCCCATCGTGGTCATTACCCTTGGGGCTAACAATGGTTACAGGAGAGGCAACATGTCTACGGCCTACAGAGGCAGTAGCCTTTCTCTTGTTCTTTGCCATCTGGAAAGCAAGAACAGGCGGGGAAATAAAAGAGGGGGGGGAACGGGATGAGGTGGAATCAGTGTAGTGAAATCATGGAAACGGAGAAAGTTGAGGAATCGGACAAGAAATAAAAACCAAGGAAAGATCAAACAGCAAGAGCGCCAGCGGACAAGAGGGAATCTGCTCCTTGGAGGAGGAGAGCGTCTCTCTCTAGATTCTCTCTCTTTCCTTGACTAACTGATCGACAAATTCTTTTCTTTTTTTTGATAAAATGTAAGAAGTATATTATATCAAAAAGAGCAAGGCAAGCTTGCAATACAAGCTGGGAACCAGCAGAGTTCAGAAAATGTACAAAAGAACAATTAGGGAATGTCTTCCCCAATGAAACAGAAACTGAAAATCAGCAAAATACAAGCTGAAAACAGAAAAGGGAATGAGCTCCCTAGAACCTATTAACGCAAAGCATGAACATCCTACATGCAGGAAAGCCATCCAAAAAGCCAAACACCCTCGGCCTTATCAGCCGACCGAGGGAGAAATAGCACAAAACCGATGATGGAGCACAAAGACAAACTGAGCAGACCAATCAGAAGAAAGCAAGGGGGATGTCACCATCTGACGAAAGAGACATGCCAAGCCGGGGACAACAAACCAAGAAGCAGCAATAATCCAGCCGGACTTACAGCCAACCAGCAACACAATGACAGGGACACCATGCAAGAACCCATGCACGTCAGATATACATGCACGCAAGCTAAGAAAACTCCAAGCCAATGGATCCAGCAGCAAGCCAACGACAAACAAATTTCAACGTGGAGGGAGCCACCAAGCAGATAAGTGAAGCTGAGGGAGGACCAATTGGAAGAGAACATTGCAGCGAGAGAAAAGCAATTAAAAGATTGCAACCATAAATGAGATAGCAGCCTAGAAACCAATGGCAACCCAGCACGAGACCGCCTGCAGCTATTGAAGTAGAAACAAACCAGCCAATGAGACAAATGCAAAACCATGCAAATCCATGCAGAGACAAGACGAGAGCTACTGAAGTAGAACAATCCAGCCAATGAGACAAGTGCAAAACCATGCAAATCCATGCAGAGACAAGAAGAAAGCCATCTATAAGCCCCCGACATTGAAGACCACGTTTCTCATTCAAGAAGGAAGCTGCACCATTCCTATTGGATGATCGCCTAGCTTTTATTGAAGAGGGGGCTTATCATGGAAATGAAGCACAATATAAAACAGGATTTGGAATCTCCTGAAAACCGTATCTACTCCTCTAGTTTTAGCCTCAAAAACCCGTTTGTTTCTTTCTCCCAAATTAGATAGACAGTGATGGCCAAGGAGGCTCTTTTCATCCGAAACTCCATGTTTGACCATTTGGAGTGCAACCCACGAATTGCACTGGACAAGGAAGACATTCTCATTCCAATTCTAAGCCAAGATTTTATCTTATTCCATAAGCATACTGTCCAGCTACAAGAAAAGAATAAATGGCCATGGGTCTCGTCCTCACTCCGGCAGAAGGCACAAGTAGGGTCATTTGGAAATTCTATGGGTGGTGGTGCATGGCCGTTCTTAGTTGGTGGAGCGATTTGTTTGGTTAATTCCGTTAACGAATGAGACCTCAGCCTGCTAACTAACTATGCCAAGGTGACCCTCCATGACCCACTTCTTAGAGGAACTATGGCCTTCCAGGCCAAGAAAGTTTGAGGCAATAAACATGTATGTGATGCCCTTAGATGTTCTACATAGCACACGCACTACACTGATGTATTCAACGAGTCTATAGCCTTGGCCAATAGGCCCAGGTAATCTTTGAAATTTCATCATGAAGGGGATAGATCATTGCAATTATTGGTCTTCAACAAGGAATTCCTAGTAAGCGCAAGTCATCAGCTCGCGTTGACTACGTCCCTACCCTTTGTACACACCGCCCGTCGCTCCTACTGATTGAATGGTCTAGTGAAGTGTTCAGATCGTGGCGACGTGGGTGGTTCGCTGCCGGCAACATCATGAAAAGTCCATTGAACCTTATCCTTTAGAGGAAGGAGAAGTTGTAATAAGGTTTTTGTAGGTGAACCTATGAAATGATCATTGTCAAATCCTACCTAGCAGAACAACCCGCAAACCCATGGCATGACAAGCTGGGCTCAAGGGGCACCTGCCCCTCGCATCCTCGCGGGCCGTGGAGGGACGCATCTGCGCCCTATGTGGTTCTCAAACGAACCCCAGCGCGAGAAGCACCAAGGAAATTGAGTACTAGGAGCACGCCCCCATAGCCTTGGCATCGGGGGCGTGCCTTCTTCTAGCGATAATCTAAACGACTCTCGGCAATGGATATCTCGACTCTCGCATAGATCAAGAACGTAGCGAAATGCGATACTTGGTGTGAATTACAGAATCCTGTGAACCATCGAGTCTTTAAATGCAAATGGCACGTCTGCCTGTGTGTCAGACTTCGTCGCCCCCACTCCCCTCTACTCACGAGGGCAGGGGCGGATACTGGTGTAACATCCTGCATTTCAGGATAAAACAACAATTTCATTAATAACCATTCCCTCTGCCATTATCAACCTTCATTCCAGACCTTATAAGATCAAACATGATTATTTTTGCTTATCACATTACCGATACCAATTTCACTGGTATCATCATCATCACCCCATGGGAGTCGATGCAAGGTGATCCCCTTACCCGGGATCCTAACATACACTAAATGTATGCTAGTTTACACCTCAAATCACACTTCTCATATTTCCTTTGTTAGTGATAATTTCATCACTTGGCAATTCACACAACAACTTTTCACCTTGAATACACATACATTCAGTAATTCACATTTCACATCGGTAATATATTAAATCATGGAATTTAACTAGAAAGTATAAGTCTGATTTCACCTACCTGCAATAGAAGCTCTACTTGTGCTCCCTTGCTACTGCTGTTGCACCACGCCTATGGTCCCTCATGCAAATCACAGGTTTATCTCATAAATTTTCCTTACTCAAGGATATGTTTTATAATCACCATATCAACAACTAATAAGTCTTTCTTTCAGTCATTTCTTAATATTTTATGTTTTTCTCATTTCACCCATTAATATTGTCGTTCTTTGTCCAACCAAATTTATCATTCCTTCCTTTATATTTGAACTATTCATGTTTAAGTCCTGAACAATCACTGTCTCATTTTTAAACTGTTATTGTCTTGTTTTTGAACTGTTACTGTCTAGACATTGATCTATTATTGTCTTATTTTTGAACTGTTACTGTCTAGACATTGAATTGTTATTGTCTTGTTTATGAACCATTAATGTCTAGACATTGAACTGTTACTGTCCGACCTCTTCTCATATTTTTACCTATGTCTAGAATTATAGAACTCGGATTCAAGCGAGATTAGTCTCATTAGAAAGCTAAGACATGAGGCTACAAGTTCTCTGAAGGAAGGAGAACCTAGTTCTGCCTCTAAGATAGTCAAAATTTCTCATCAACAAGCCAGACCTACTACCCTATAGGGTTTGTCATGACCTAGTCTCGATTGGTGACCCATTACTAGAGTTTTATGACTCCAAATTGAGCAAGACAAATTTCATTAGTTAGTCAACATCTAGAACTATAATATCTATGGGAACCTGATCCTAATTCCTTCATCCTCCAACCCCAAAATCTCTTTGAAAGTTAAGAGATGAAACTATCCAGATTCGTCAACCTTTCCATTTACACACAACACATGAAGTTCTTTAATTTAGCAACTCATACTTTTTCCTCAATTCAAGTCTAAGAACTCAAATCTATAAATTTACATCCAGGCATCAATTCATAATGGACTTGAAATGACTCATAAGACTAGGTTTAGAATACCTTACCCGATACGAATCTAGGTTTCGATCCCTCCTTTTCTTTCTAATGACAACAAATCCTCCCTTCTTCTCTTGTTCAATTTTTCTTGTTAATCCCTTTCGCACTAGTGTTTATTCTACTTATAACCCTTAATCTTGGATGGGTTCTTGAAATTGTGGTGTTTCTCTCTTGATTTGTAAAAATAGATATAAAAACTCCCTCTTTTCTTTCTTTACGATAGATGTAGATCTATTTTTGGTGAGAATAAGAGTATCTATGCTCTATAATTATTCTTATTTGCATTTAGGCCCCATTTCATTAAGTGTATTTGTTTTTCCCCCACTTCTTTTTAGTTTAGTTTATTTTCTTTAATTTAATCCAGCCTTGATTTTTCTCTGGATTTACTACTGGTCTCCTACGCGCGGTTGGCCAAAAATCGAGTCCTCGACGACGGTCATCATGATGAACGGTGGTTGAGAGACCCTTAGACACTATCGTACGCGTGCATGTCGCCCTCGAGCATCGAATTTCTAGGATGCTCTCGTTGCGATCCTAGGTCAGGCGGGACTACTCGCTGAGTTTAAGCATATCAATAGTGGAAGAAAAGAAACTTACAAGGATTCCCCTAGTAACGGCGAGCGAACTGGGAAATGCCCAGCTTGAGAATCTGGCGCCTGCGGTGTCCGAATTGTAGTATGGAGAAGCGTCCTCAACAGCGGACCAGGCCCAAGTCCACTAGAAAGGGGTAGAGGAGAGGGTGAGAGCCTCATCGTGGCTGGACCCTGCCGCACCACGAGGCGCTTTCTTCGAGTCGGGTTGTTTGGGAATGCAACCTCAATCGAGCGGTAAATAAGCACGGGCGAGAGACCAATAGCAAACAAGTACCGTGAGGGAAAGATGAAAAGGACTTTGGAAAGAGAGTCAAAGAGTGCTTGAAATTATCGGGAGGGAAGGGGGTGGGGGCCGGTGATGCACTCCGGCCGGATGTGGAATGGTTACGGCAGCTCCGCCAATCAGCTCGATGCGGATAGCGGTGGCGACCCAAGCCCAGGCCTTTGAAACGCCGTTGTCGCAATCGTGGACTGCAACACGCGCCCTCAATGCGTGCACTGGCACATGTGTGCTCCAGGCATTTGGCTTGTGGGCTGCCCAATCATCCCGTCTTGAAACACAGACCAAGGGTTGACGAAAAAGACTGTTGGTCTATACATTGGGGTAGTGGCAAGCAGCCAATAGTGGGAAGAATTGGTAGCGCAAAATTGTGCTGCTACAGGTTCGTCGGGGAAAATCGGTAGCGCATATTTTTTCACGAACATGGGTTGGATGCTGGACTGGCCAGGCCAGGCAGGAAACTTTGTCAAGGGGTAGTCTAAAGAAAACAGGGGTTGTCGTGGACAATGGCAGCCTACACGCAAATACGAATTCGGCAACGCGCACCGACTTGTGCAAGTCATGCGTTCGAACTTGGCACGATCTGAAACTTGGACAAGGGACTGTCGACGCTGCACGGGCCAGCGTAGTGACCTGTCGTGCCCCGTGCAGGGGGGCCTGCCGCGAAGACAACCCTTGCTGAGCTCGCACAATTGCGGGGCTTGGAGGAAATGGAGGGTTCTAGGGGCTTCCCCAGCTCGAAAAATTACCCGGATTTTTTCAAAAATCAACCGACCCGCATGAAGGCTAAACATGGAAAGTTGCTCAGAAAATAATTTTTAAATAATTTTTAGAGGGGGGGTGACAGTTGGGACCTAGTAGTGTCTACCTCTATCAAAGCTGAAAAAACACCTACTGCTCTTCAAGGAGCCTCGTGGTTTGGCCACCAGGCCGGCGCCTGGGTAGCACCCTAGAAACACTGTTGCGCTGGCTCTGGGTACCAGGCGCGGGGGCCTAGGGGCTCGGGGGTGCTGGGGCTCGAGGGCCTGGGGCTCGAGGGCCTTGGGCACGCGTGCGAGATCCTACAGCCCACACAACCATGCCGCGTTGTGCGAAGCATCATTCAAATTTCTGAATTGCTGGCTTGCTCTCCTTCCCGCGGGGAGGCTGCTCTTCTGGCCTGCCCCCTGCGAGGAAGAGGCTAGGCGCTGTTGGGGCCAGCTCGACGTCGTTGGGCGCGGCAAGTGAGCTGCTGGGGGATTTCCTTGATTTTGCCGAGAAAACATCGTGCTTTCCACATGAAGTCAATCCCATAAAATCAACCATATTTTTTTGATGCTGCCCACTGAATTTGGGGTCATTCCAGGCCGGTTCCTATTTTTACGGATTTCCTTGATTTTTAATGGTAGGAAAATTTAAAAAAATACTTCCTGACCTCGAAAAATTCTTGGAATATTTCTGGAGGTGGATTGGATTTTTGTCAGAAGCTCCGTGGAAAAGACGAAGAGTAGCAATCTTGGTATGGAAATCAACAAAGAAACGCCGTCAAATACATCCACGGAGATGGAAGTATAGATGCATCTTCAAAATCCCCAGCATTGGAGTTTGATGTTTCAAATTAAACTGTTCCGGCACTAGTCTCAGCCGAGATATTTAGCATAGGCTAGCAAAAGGCAGACCTCCACCATGATCAACGTAGAAAAGGTCAGTATTGATAGCCTAGAGAATGGGGAAGACAACAACCAAACCACCAATTAGGGCTTGTGAAGACGCTCCGCTTGCTCGCCGTTTCTACTAATCCAGGATGAGAACCCAAAAAAACACCCCAATGAAATAGATCCTAAGCTTCATCAACAGGAGCCACGATGCCTAGCGAGGGAGAACCAAAATATTACAAGGTTATGAGAGGAACCAAATATTACAAGGTTCCAACCTAACACAAAGTAAAAGATAGGACAAAGGGACATCCTGAGAAAAAATACAACAGATAAAGATGACTAGATAGCTCAGACTTATTTGATGATCAAACCACAAGAGCAAGCAGCAAGGAGCTGAAAACAGCTACAACAACAACCACTCATATTAGGAGATAGAGAGGACACAAATTAGCGACAGGTGCTCAAAACCAGCCGAGAGCAGTAATGAGCTTTGACTCCATGTAGAGACAGAGGCAACCCAGCAACTAAGAAATAGAAAACAAACAGCTCCTTTATGCAGGGATGAAGGAAAACACACAAATTTAGAACGATGACCATGCAAATTAATTCATGCAGAGACAACCCAGCCATCCATATAGAGACGCAAAACGACGACCATGCAAATTAATTCACTAGCAGCCAATAACAGTGGATAGTGGCTATCCATGCAGAGACAAAGGACCTAGCAATAAAACAAGCACGTTAAGCATGCATGACCAAGGCTTCCCCATGCAGTCACATAGCGAAAGGAAATCGATTTGCCTGGAAATGAAAGACCATGTAAACTGAAATTGAAACTTGTAGGAGACAGCATCAACTGGCTTGGAAACATGGTCAAACATGAAGATTGAGAGCTCTATCTTCCTGAAAACAATAGCTGAGCAAAAGAAAACCCAACTACAAAACTAGTTGTAGCAAGCGATGAAGACTAACACCTTTCTCTTGCAGCAACATGGTAAAGAGAGTGGTCTTTTTCATGGAAATGCAAAACTGTGTACAAAACTATTTGGAATCTTCGAAATGTGGCATCTATAGAGGTTGACTTCTATACAAAGACACGGTTGTTTCTTTCATCCCAAATCAAATATACAAGTAGGGCAAGGGACACACGTCTCATTCTTAGCTTCAAATCTTTACTCCTACCATTGAGACCTCTGATGGCATTGGAAAGTGTAGACATAGGCCGGTTGATTCTTAGCCAGCTCTTAGCTCGATTCCATAGTAAAGATGTAACGCCCTGTAATTTCGTACATTCATAAAAGAACTTTGAGCATTAACTTTTAAAAAAATGGGTTTGTTTTTTTATCCACCGAACTTATCGGAGACTTGCCGAAATTTCCACTGAAATTTTGGTAGAGTTTCCTTTATATCTGAAGGTCCCAAGTTATCGACAATCATCTTGTACAATTATACTTATTTCTCAATCACATCATAATCATGTAGAACCTCAACAACACATCATTCACAGTACATGCCTCACATTTCGCAATCTTATTTCTTTCCCATTAACACACGTAATTCATAATAATTGCAAGTAAGCAAACTAAGAATTACAAATACAGAATAATACATTTTTATATCCCGACACATAATGTAAAAAAAGTACCATTACATATTAAGTCATTTAGTTCCTTAATGACAAAATACATTAATGTTCATCTTCTTATTCAATCATACAAAAGGAAACTAGAGGACCTGAAACGCTACTCCTGGTATGAATCTGAAGGACCTGCAATTTTATAATGTATATAATAAATATAGCATAAAAGGAAAATCACACAATACATGCACGAAGTTAAACATATATTCAACGATATGCAATCATAGTTCCTTGAAATTCACATTTATCCTTCCATTATTACATCTCTATCCATCCTTCCTAGAATCATTCAACATTTTCATTTCGTGTCTTGTTTCACCTCATGAGCGCATTTAATTCATTATAATAATTCAACATTTTCATTTTGTGTCTTGTTTCGCCTCATGAGCGCATTTAATTCATTATAATATCTACCATGTGATTTCTCTCCCTCTTACTCTATATCTTTATATATCAATTTCAATCCCAACATCTATTATACCTATTATGGCTTTTCC
This sequence comes from Populus alba x Populus glandulosa, assembly GCA_033617975.1. NCBI lineage: Eukaryota > Viridiplantae > Streptophyta > Magnoliopsida > Malpighiales > Salicaceae > Populus > Populus alba x Populus glandulosa. The sequence continues at coordinate 21,494,868 of CM066150.1, read as the reverse complement.
ATATAAGTTGTCAAACTCATCATTATTTCGGTCCAATTTTAGTTTATAAATATATTCCACTTACATATTTCTTGTGCCCATTTCAACACATTCCTATGTTTCTTTACATTTTCAGTAAAATCTCTCATTATCATGGAACCTGCCATCATTTTCACAATATTCACATCCGATCCATCTTCGAATAATATGACTATTATTGGCATTTTATTACACTATTATAATTATCACTAAATTCTTATCATGCCAGTAACAACATGAAACCTTAATACAACATATTTACATTATTGGTCATAATTTCTTTGACATCCTCCCTGTGCGCAGGACATGATTCTCAAATTATATCAATTACAATTCTTTCCAATCAATTCAAAATACATCATATATATATCATTGCATTCCTTAAGTGTATAACACCTACCATGGTTAATGAACTTCTGCTCTCACGTCCCAAGCGATACGATATTTGCCTCCATCCTTCACAAGAATTAGATCCTCATCAGTTTCTTTTTTTTTCTCCAATAATCCATGATATAAACACAAATTACCATTTTTGTTTAACAATTAGGTATCATCCAACATTCCATTTATAATCTGACAAGTCAGTCATCCTGACACTATTAACACCACACAAGTAAGTTTAATTCAAGTTGTATATTCCGGTCATTAGAAAACAAAACTAATGCCACTAGCCCATCATCGGGTAACTAGTTCCTCCGCCCATCTTATTCCATAATTTCCAATCAATATCCGCCTCTTCAAGGGCGAATGAATAATCCTATCAAGATGTCAATCCCCATTTCATTAATATTTTTAATTATTACCTCTCCCCTAAAACTTGGAAGGGAATGCCGATACTAATAAATTTTCATTAGTGTTATTAGTCTCTCATATTAGGATCGGCTAATCAAGTTCATTATAAACATCAAAATCAATACCATTGATTGATGTTATCGACTATTTCTAACATGAAATAGCCAATCAGATTTTTCTTTCCATAATATCTTGGAATATTTTCGGAAATGTTGATGTCAAGATTCTTGACATCATTAGCTTTCACTTCAGGAATAACTAGTCAAGTTTCGTGTGATTGCCGATATAGACAGCACCGGTCAATATCATTAACTATTCTCACCTGAATAGTTAATCAAGTTCAGTATCCCTCGTTTTCAGGGATGATTATGCCGATGTTAGTAAACCTTACTAACATCATTAGCCTCTGCATTCGGGACCGGCTAATCAAGGTTCGTGTGATTGTCGATATTGACAGCACCGGTCAGTATCATTAACTATTCTCACCCGAATAGTTAATCAAGTTCAGTATCCCTCGTTTTCAGGGATGATTATGCCGATGTTAGTAAACCTTACTAACATCATTAGCCTCCGCATTCGGGACCGACTAATCAAGTTTCATGTGATTGCCGATATTGACAGCACCGGTCAATATCATTAACTATTCTCACCCGAATAGTTAATCAAGTTCAGTATCCCTCGTTTTCAGGGATGATTATGCCGATGTTAGTAAACCTTACTAACATCATTAGCCTCCGCATTCGGGACCGGCTAATCAAGTTTCGTGTGATTGCCGATATTGACAGCACCGGTCAATATCATTAACTATTCTCACCCGAATAGTTAATCAAGTTCAGTATCCCTCGTTTTCAGGGATGATTATGCCGATGTTAGTAAACCTTACTAACATTATTAGCCTCCGCATTCGGGACCGGCTAATCAAGTTTCGTGTGATTGCCGATATTGACAGCACCGGTCAATATCATTAACTATTCTCACCCGAATAGTTAATCAAGTTCAGTATCCCTCGTTTTCAGGGATGATTATGCCGATGTTAGTAAACCTTACTAACATCATTAGCCTCCGCATTCGGGATCGGCTAATCAAGTTTCGTGTGATTGCCGATATTGACAGCACCGGTCAATATCATTAACCTTTCACTCACCCCGGTCATCCACTTCGGATGCCATTAGCCAAAGCTAATCATTCAGTTGTCCCGCCCATCGATCCGGATGTCATTAGCCGAAGCTAATCATTCGTTGTCCCGGCCATCCATTCAGATGCCATTAGACGAAGGTAATCATTCATTTGTCCCGGCCATCCATCCGGATGCCATTAGCCGAAGCTAATCATTCGTTGTCTCGGCCATCCATTCGGATGCCATTAGCCGAAGCTAATCATTCATTTGTCCTGGCTATCCATTCGGATGCCATTAGCCGAAGCTAATCAGTCCTTCATCCCGGTCATCCATTCGGATGCCATTAGCCGAAGCTAATCAACCATTTGTCAACATTTAAGCCCGATGTTAGTAAATCTTACTAACATCATTAGCCTCCGCATTCGGGACCAGCTAATCAAGTTCAAGGAATGATCATCAATGAAGTCTATTAGTGTAATTGATATTCTTAACCCAGTCAAGTACTCAAATCCATTTTTAATTTCTCGTTTATTTCACTTTATCCTCTCTCTTTGTGGTTTCATCCATAGACGCAAAGACCAAGAATTTAATAAGTTCGTAAATTAACGCTACGTAAAAAGTGTAGGTATAGAACACCTACCAGCTGCAGAAGCTCAACTCGCTCTTCCTTGTTGTTGTTGTGTCCCTCTTGCAAAGCTCCTACTATACGAGCTCCTGAGAAGTCGAGTGAATGCTTCTCCTACATTTTTAATATAACATCCTGAATCATTATAGAATCTTCCCGATTTATTCATAATATTCATAAATTCATAAAATCAAATACTTTCGTAAACAATTTCCATGAATGTATTTTATTTTTGTACTTGTCATTTAAATTAAACGCCCATTTAATTCAATTCTTCATCAATGATCTTCAATGTCCAAAGCGCATGACTTTTCGTCACTGATTTTCTTTTGTCCCAAGACATTTAATCTATCACCAAACAATGTAATTTAACTTAAATTTTATCAATGACTACACATGCCAATTTTTTCCAAAAGCACACTCAAAATGATTCCTTATATCATAATTCAACTTACAACATGATTTTCCATTCAAACACAACCAAAATATTAGTCAATCAGTATTCTTTATAGAATTTAACTATACCATCACTTATCAACACATTAAACATGACTCAAACAGAACACAAACACAACCATCATCATTAAACCATTACCATTATCCTTAGTCCCAAAACATATTTTTTTATGCTAACCCTCATATTCTCATTCAATATTTCTCAAACCAAACTTAAAACATCATTATTTAAATTTAGAGTTCAATACATCCAAACGGTGGAATTATACATCATCGTCATTAGAATAACATATCCAAAATTAACATACATCCAACGGTTAAAACTCCCGATATCAGAACAATACCGGACTGACCTGAAATTTAGAGACCTGCTGTTCAGGAAGTACATAACGGCTGACGAACAAGGCTGTCTTGAAGGGTCATTTTCCAGAAATGTTCCTCCGGTGACAGCCCTCAATAAAAGTCTGATATTTACAATCCCTGCGGTCAGAATGTAGGTGACATTGACCATAATAACATATCCAAAATTAACATACATCCAACGGTTAAAACTCCTGATATCAGAACAATAATGGACTGACCTGAAATTTGGAGACCTGCTGTTCAAGAAGTACAATTTATGGTAGAAGTGTTATTTTCCGATCTAAACCGTTCTGAATTTATATAACATCTGGATGAACAACATATCCAAACTCTAGATCAATCCAACGGTGAAATGATGATATAACAGCTAACGAACAAGGCTGTCTTGAAGTGTGATTTTCCAGAAATGTTCCTCCGGTGACAGCCCTCAAACGAAGTCTGATATTTACAATCCCTCCGGTCAGAATGTAGGTGACATTGAGCATAATAACATATCCAAAACTCAATTTAATCCAACGGTGAAAAGTAAAACTATGGCTGCCGAAGTGCCTGCCCTGTTGCAATCCCAAAACCCATAGTTTCAAATCAATTGATTCTTTCTATTTTTCAGCAAATCAAGCCATTTTCATGCAATTAATCTCGAAATTCACATGAACAATTACTCCCCCAAAATATTTATATGAACCCTAGAATTTTAAACTTGGGGGTTTTCTTCTCCTCATGCAAGAACAAGAGAAAAAAACGAAATTACTAAAGGGTATATTGCTTACCTTTGCTACTTTAACTTATTTCAATGAATTCTTGCAAACATTTACAAAAATCATGTCCTCCTCTTCCAATTTCCAGCTTCTTCTCTTTGTTTCTCTCAAGCTCTATAACTCTCTAAGTTGTTATTTAATTTGTTTTCTTGGATAGAATCCTCCTAAGAACACTCCCTTTTGATTTAGCTTGAAGAGATGAAGAGAAAATGAAGAAAATGGGACAAAACAAATGGTCTCCCTCCTGTTTCCTTTTTCATTTGCAGAGGACGTGCTCTGGTTTTAAAGAGAGGAGAGGAGAGTATTTGTTTTGATAAAATTACAAAAATACCCCTTGTGTCATCTTCTTTCATTTACTCGATTTTCAGTACTCTTCGTAAATCTTTTCCAACTCTGATTGACACGAAATTTCAACCTAATATAAAACAATATGTCTGGAGATTCCTTACAAAATTTCAACCCGATCCAACGGTTGGATTGAGATATATCATCGATATTGTAAAACTAAACAATTAGTGTCTTTTACACAAAAATCTGAATTTGATGCATTAATTTATTTACTTAGATCCTCATGACATTTCCCCTTAATTTATACTCAATAAATTCAATATTACCACATTTATCATTAATTTGTCAAAATACGTGTTTTGACCGGGGTTTACATATCTTCTATTATTATTATTTTTGTTTTCTTATTCTTTCATCCATTGAAACCTCATCACTGGTTTCGCCAACGTTACAAGTTTTAAACTAAAAATCATGACTCTCTTTTCGACTTCAACAATATCTTTAAATTTGTTTATGGAGATTATTCTCTCTCTCTCACATGACACATTTATTGTCATTCCTACTATTTATTCATTTCTTTCATACCGAATATCCATTACTCATCAAAACGTCATTACTTCAATCCTATGTGTTGTTTTTTTTTTATTCTTTTTTTTTATTATTATTGTTCTTATTATTTATTTTTATTTACGGGGGTTTACAAAAGAAGTCTAGTGGCAATTGAAAAAAAGATGGGCATGTGTCTCATCATCTCTACTACATAAAGAAAAAATAGTTTTTGTGGGGAGGTAGCTGAGTCGGTCCCTTGTTCGAAGCCTACCAAGGGCTACAAGCCATATAATGAATTTCGTCTGAGGCAGGGACCATTCCTTCCAAACAACCTTAGTCCACTGGACACTCTCACCTTTAATCCTAAAAAACTCATGAGCATTAACGAGAAATGTCCCCGAACTAGTATGCCAACTTTCAAGAGTATTGATTGCAGCAGGAATGCCTTCGCGTTGTTCTACCAGCTGGTTTTTGAGAGTGCATATGGACTTCCATAGAGGTGATGAAGCACTCCTTACACCCACAACCCAAATTGTTGTACAAGGAAGGTAATAATGTGCCACCCAACGAATTCACAAAGAGTCGGATTTAAGGTGAAAGTTCCATAGCTGCTTTGCCAAAAAACTTTTGATTCTTGCCCTGATATCTAGGAGAGCCAAGCCTCCTTCCTACTTGGGAAGACAAACCTTTTGCCAGGAGACAAGAGCAGAGTGAGGCGAACAAGAGTTACCAGACCAAAGAAAGCTACGATAGATGCTATTGATCTTGGTAATAACTATACCTAGAATCGGAAAGATATTGAGCCAGAATTGAACCATGCCATGCAGAACTAATCTGATGAGCTTAAGGCAACCAACATAGGAGAGGTGTTTCCCCATCCAACTCTAAATAGAAGATTCCAATTTCTGCAAGAGAGGGGAGAATTGACTAGCCAATAATCTATGAGGGCTTAGAGGGACCCCTAGATAACGGAAAGGAAAACTCCCTTCTAAAAAGCCAGCAAGGCGCAAGATGGCAAGCTTAACACTTTCCCCCTCTCCACCGAAGTATATAGAGGACTTCACAGCATTAATGTCAAGGCCTGACATCCGACCGAAAGCAAGAAGCTGCTAGTTTGAAATGCTAACTAACTGCATATCACACCGACAAAGTAATAGGACATCATCTACAAAAGCTAAGTGGCTGACCCCTAGAGCACAACAGTTGGGGTGGAAATTGAAATCAGTGTGCTGCATACTCTGGTTGAGCATCCTAGAAAAGTATTCCATACAAGCAATAAAAAGATAAGGGGAAATAGGATCTTCTTGACAAACTTCGCATTGCCCCTTGAAGAAACCATATAAATTCTCATTAACAGCAATAGAAAAGGAATCAGTCTCAACACATTGCATAAGGAGCCAGACAAAACGAGGAGGGAAACCCAAGAACAACAAGACTTGTCGCAAAAAAGACCATTGAACAGAGTCAAAAGTTTTCCTAAAAACAATCTTTATAATACATCTAGGGGATGCCCTCTTCCTCCCATAATGATGTAAAAGCTCCTGCATGAGGTGGATATTATCAGTCATATTCCTTCCTGCTAGAAAAGCATTTTGGGCAGGGTTGATGATATCCTAAAGAACATGTGCCATTCTTCCCGCAAGAATCTTGGAAATAACCTTATAAATGACATTACAACAAGAGATCGACCGAAAATACTGAGAGCTCTTTTTTTTTATCAAATGTAAGAAATTTATAGATTAAAAATAATTACAAAGCTCGAAATCAGCAAGGCTGGAAGCCAGCAAGTCAATTGTATAGGCAGTGAAAAGGGAATAGACTCCCTTTTGAGAGAGGGAACATGCTCCCCAAAACCAACTCCTAAACTAGTAAATCAGCATGTAGGAATCAAAACATATAGAAGCATAAACAAAAGACCAGCATAAGGCTAACCACTAACAGTTGCACCAAATCAGAGTCGGCGCATCGAGCAGTGGTCGGACCCTACGAGCATGCATGACAAAGAGGGAGCAACAACTCCAGATCAGCAGCCTACTCCAGAACAGTTGCTTAGCCATCAAACATCTACTAACAACTGAATCCCATAAACCAGCAGTAAAGGCAACCAACAGCAAAAAGGCTTGGGCTGGGGAACAACCTCCCTAGGACAATCAAACCGACCATAAAGCACAACAAAGAAACCCTAAAGAAATGGAAGCAAGCTTATCTTACAGAACATAATTACAATACAAAATGTGTGTGCAGGGGAATAGCCTCCCCAGGACAAGAACACCAAAAAAAAAAAAACAAGGGAACATGCTCCCTTATAATATAGGAACTGGTGCCCACAACAAAACCATCAGAACAAGCAATAAGCCTACCAACAAGCTTTAGCATCAGTAGTAGGCAAGAAGAAACCAGCAGAATAACTGCACAAGAAAAAAGAAGTCAACATTGGGGCAAGCCCTCAATCCAAAATGACCTAACAAGCAGAGCAGAGAGGAACAAGCAACAACCAACCAGGAACAACCAGTAGGCCACATCTGGGGCAACAAACAACAGCAAGCAAACCAGGGAAACATAATGCATCTACAATTATAGCAACCTGACAATCAAGGGTAAAGAAAACCAAGCAAAAAGCCAACCAACATAGAATTGCACAAACATAAAAAACAACCAAAAATGGGGCAAAACCCAATCAAACTACATTGACAGTGATGCTACCGAACTATCAGAGCTGCAATTTATAGAAATAGTACCCTTTATAGTCCCTGATTTACCCAACTTGAGTTGAGCATCCTTATGGCTGGCTTTGCTTCTAGTTAAGTACTGTCTCGCAACCTATAAGACAAGCAGATTTTCACAAGTCTCAGGACAAGGAGTAGATCTTGAGGCTTGATTGGGGGTGGAAGATGTAGCAAGCTTAGTTCTTTTACGTCTAGGGGATGAGCATCTCCTGATTTCAGAGGTAGCCACTTCAATGGACATAGGATCAACATGAGTGTTCACAAAAGGACCCTGACTATACAGTTGTTATTTCTTAACAGCCTCCGTGTCTGCAGATGGACTGTCAGAACCTTCAGGAAGGTCTTGAGGCCTTTTCTTGCGCTTGGACATAAAATCTTTGCGACATGCAGAATCACTATGCCCCAGGACATGAAATAGTTTGCAGAAACGAGGGAGGGATTCATACAGTACTTGCTAAACAAGGGTTGAACCGTTAGGGAGAACAACATTGACTGAGCTGGGCAAATCTCCCAGCAAATCATCCTCAATGAGCACCTGGGCATAGGAAAGTATTGTCATATTGATAGTAGAGTCATCACAGTGTATTGGCTTACCAATCACATTGGCCAATTTAGATAAACAGAGGGGAGTCCAGCACCGAATAGGCAAGTTGGGAAACCTCACCCAGGTTGGCAGCTTAGTCGTGTCATTAGGCTTGAAGTTAAAAAAATCAGGCATGACTTTAAGAATTAATGGCCTGTCGAAAACATAATATGATCCACCACCAAGAATTTACAGCATATCATTTTTAGAAGAGAGCGCAAAAATTAACCAACCAGAATCATGCATTGTAAAGTTTGCAAGATTTTTCCAATTTTTACCAATATAGTGAGATAAAGAAGCATAGCCAGGGAATTTCTCGGCAACAAAACCAATTAAACAAAATCACCACAAATCAGTAGTGCTATCAACGTCTGAATCCTTAAATTGACATGAAGCAGATGATGTAATATCAGGAAAGTGAACGAGACAAGGAGACTTAGAAGAACCTGGTTGAGTTTCCTTAACATTCCTCTATGGTTGAGCAGGTGGGTCAAGAGAAGGACCAGAGGTAGCACTAATGAAGGTTGGAACGAACCCCGATGGCTGAGGTGAGGTGCCTTTCTGCATAGTTGTTGGTCGAAGAGGCGAGCTAGAGTTGGACACAGAGGGGGTAGACCTAGCCCGCTCAGCACTTGTCAAGACTCTAGCCCTGGAATCACCGGAGGAGACGCCTTTGTTGTCACCAGTAACAGGCAATGATGGAGTAGAGGAACAAGCCTTATACATGGTTTTGTTCCTGCTTTGGGAGGAAACCCTAACTCCACTAGATGGGGTAGCAAAGTCAGCAAAAACCACTCTAGTACAAGGCGGAGAGGTTTAAGTCGAGGAGTCAGGGTCGGAGTAAACTGGAGATTGGCTGCGAAATGGAGCCCTAGGTATACATGGGGGAGCGTGACCCGAGGCCTAAAGTTTGAAATCATGCTGAACAGACCGAAGAATCGAGGATTTATTCTTCGATTTCACCATGTAGAACAGAGAAGCTATCGTGGAAAATTAAAGAAGAGGAATGATGCATAATGAAAGAATTAATCAAGCGCAGTGCAACACACAGGCGCGTTCTCTCACTACAGCCGAGTGTCTCTCTCTTCAATTAACCAGACTAAGAGCTCTTTCTTTCTTTCTTTTGTGATCAAATGTAAGAATTGTATAGATCAAAAATAGTAAGACAAGCTTGCTGAACAAGCTGGAAACCAGCAGTACATATAGACATATATATCCTGGAAAAGGGAACAAACTCTGTTGAACAAACCATAGCAAGACAAGCTTGTGGAATAGAAAGCAAAGTGAATAGACTCTCTTATACAACCTAAAATCAAAGGGAACAGGCTCCCTTGAACAAGCACCAAAAGCCATATGGCAATAAACATGCATTAAAACCAACCTAGCAGACAAAGAAGCATCTGCCAAGAAACCCAAAAACCAGCAGCATTAGAGAGGTGGATCTCCTTCCAACCCGGCAAATTGGCAGCAATAGAACCTCCAACCATGATCCGACCAATAACTACCACCACACATGAACCAACAACATGCTTTCCGTCAAAAGAGGGATAATAGTAGTGGAGACAAACCTCAGCAACTAGCTGGCCATCCTCAAAAGCAAAACAGTTGCTCAGCACAACATACCTTTGAGGAGAGAGCCTCACCCAAATAGAGCCCTATACCAAGCAGGTATGAGAAACCATCCGCATATCATCACCAGCAGACCAAACCTGCACCATTGGTAGTAGAATAGCAACAAAGAACCAACAACCCAAGCATGTGGGGAGAGAGCCTCAGCCAACCTATTAGGGTGTCATGGGGAGAGAACCTCACCCAGACAGAAAAAGCCCTAGTAAAGTAGCAGGACAACAACAAGTAGAGGCAACCTTGAGAAAGGATGACATCCACAGCATGAAGGCTGGTGATAACATATAATTGAAAGGTATTGTTTCAACTAGAGGCAAGTTCATGACTAGTTAACAATCTTGATGAGTGTTGGCATGATGCACACAACCAATCAGAGGATAATTCTCAGAAGAATCTAGGAGAGAAAATCCTTCATAATGAATCAAGCAACACCACACTTGGGGGCATTGTCAAGCTTGATAAACATCAAGAGCAGTAATCGTCGTGGACAACCTAGGATGGGCACTGCATTTACAGCTGAGTGGATGGCTAGCATATGAATGAGCCAATACATCGAAAGAACAAGGAAAGCTTTGGAATGCAAACAAATGCACCCTATGACGATGGAGCATCAAAGAGGGGGGGACCTATATTTCAAATCAGGTAAGGATGCATGCATATCATCCAACCTAAAAAAAAAATTTGCATAGATTTTTTATTTGTTATAGGAAGATCCTCAATGAAGTCCAGCAAGATTATGGATAGAAAGAATCATTGAGTCGATAATAACAAAGAAATCGGTTTAGATCCTGAAATGAGAGAGGAATGAGATGAAACCTGCTGGTAAAAAAATCTCAAAGAAATGAGGAAATCAACCCTGTCATCAAGAGGAGTCTTCAAGTCAACTCTACAATTAGAAAGCGTCGTTTGTCAGCCTTATCTTGTCAGGACTTCACCTGCCAAGTCTTTTTGCCAGGTAAGTCGTATTCTTCCATTTGGGCAGGTTGCCTATTATAATGAGACCACATTTCATCTTCCATTTGGGTATGTCACCCATAACAATGAGACCAGACCAGTACATATTTGGATCAATTTTCATCTGGTTAGGTCACCCATAACAATGAGACCATTTCTTTTGAAAAAAATCTTTGTATTTTCTTGGGTGGGTCACCCGTAACAATGAGACCACTTTTCACTTTCCATCTGGGTAGGTCACCCATAACAATGAGACCACTTTTCTTTTCATCTGGGTAGGTCACCCATAATAAGAGACCATTTTTTGAAAAAAATCTTTGTATTTTCTGGGTAGGTCACCCATTATAATGAGACCGTTTTTCATCAAATTTCATCCGGGTAGGTCACCCGTCATAGTGAGACCATAAATTTTCAGTTGGGTAGGTCACCCATCATAATGAGACCATTATCTTCCATTTGGGTAGGTCACCCATCACAATGAGACCATCATTCCATTTGGGTAGGTCATCCATCATAATGAGACCATCAATTTGCATCTGGGTAGGTCACCCATTACAATGGGACCATCAATTTCCACTTGGGTAGGTCACCCATCATAATGAGACCATGATTTTCCACTTGGGTAGGTCACCCGTCATAATGAGACCATCATAAATTTTTCATCTAGGTAGGTCACCCATCATAATGAGACCATCATCTTCCATTTGGGTAGGTCACCCATAATAATGAGACCAATTCACATGTTGATTTTCTTCCATTTGGGTAGGTCACCCATAACAATGAGACCAATTCACATCTTGATCACTTCCATCTGGGTAGGTCACCCATCACAATGAGACCATCATTTTCCACTTGGGTAGGTCACCCATCATAATAAGACCATCATCATTTTCTGGGTAGGTCACCCATCATAATAAGACCATTAATTTTCATTTGGGTAGGTCACCCATCATAATGAGACCATCATTTTTTCTGGGTAGGTCACCCATTACAATGAGACCGCACACACATCTTTGTATCGGTTCTGGTTAAAGGAGATCGCTAGATGGGATCTCAGGTTAACCCAACCACATACATAATTTAGCTTTGGTTAAAGGGAATCGCCAGATGGGATTTCAGGTTGACCAAGCTACACACCGATTTTGGTTTCGGTTAAAGGAGATCACCATATGGGATCTCAGGTTAACCCAATCAAAAGGGCAGGTCGCCCGTGAAAATAGACCAGCATGAGTATGTGTGGGCAGGTCGCCCGTGAAAATAGACTAGTGTGAGTGTATGGGCAGGTCACCCAAGATACTGAGACCATTTTCTTTTGAAAAGCAAAGTCCTTGGCTGAGTGGATTACTCAGTAAGCAAGGAAAACCTTTTGTTTTCTTTACAAGCTTACTATGCAAAACATTGAGGAATTTTTGCTTCGTAAGAATTGTAAAGAGAGGGCATCTGTTGCTACCTAATTTTTGACCCATTTTTTTTTAAAAATTTTTAGAAACATAAAAAATAGCAAAAAAACAAAGAAAAACCCAAAAAAATGTATTTTTGATATATGTGCATTGTTTTTCGCATTTTCAACGTAATCTCAGAAGAATTTAAATTTTAGAAGGTATTTTGGACGCGTTCAACTTTTAACGTGTTAATTTTGAGTCGACATTGATATTGCTCGCTTTTAAAAAATACAAAAAAAAGAGAAAAGAAAAGAAAAAGGAAAGTTGAGGGACTAGTTTGGAAACCCTAGACTTTCCTTATAAATACTAAGCTACAGTGAACACAAAAGGGGGGAGAAAAATTTAGGGGGAGGAAAAATTTTACACGGAGGAAAAAAATGGACACGGGGGAGACCTAAACCTATCTTCACCACCAGACAGTCGTCGCCCTTCTCTTTTGGAAAAAAAAAAGGAAGTGGCACGTGCTCTCAGCCATGGCAGTCTCCCCCCCATTTACTCTCATCCTAACCCGATCTCCCCCCTTTCCTAAAAGAAGACCACGCAGCCATCGCCCACCAGAGACTTCCCCTGCACCACGATCTCTTTTATTCTCCCCGACTACAGCTCCCCCCCACACGACCAAACCAGCCATCACTATTTCGCACCCACTTGCCCTCTGCATAAAACAAACCGGCCCCCCTCCATTTTTTATTTTCAGTCTGCCCCCCACGGCTGCTAACTTCTCCTCCTTCAAGAAAACAGAGACCGGCCGCCCCCATCTTGGGTGATTTTTCTTCTCCCGAAACCAGTCGGCAATCTTCCTCTTCTCTTGAATACCAAACATAGCAGCAGCATCCCTTCTCCAATGTCTCATTACCAGAGATGATGAGGGAATGAGGAGGGAGACCGAAGGGCGAAGGAGCAGAAAGCCGAGACTTCAAACGCGCGCCGATCTCCCAACCGTGGCAGCGGTGGACGACACCGCCGATGTAGAAATGAAGGAGGAAGAGTGAAGCTACCGATCCTGCCATCCACACGCCTGGCCTGTCATCGGCGGCGCGTGTAACGCCCAGCTCCAGATTCAGCATATTTGAAGAAAAGAGAGGAGAGGAGCAGATCCAAAAACAGTGAAAGAAAAATAACTAAAAACAACTGGCTTTTTGTGCTTTGATTTTTCTTTGCAGGTCACCACCGGTGGAAAAGGGAGAAAAGGTCCAAGGTCCGGCCATTTTTGGGCATTACCAGCAGCGGCACGTGAACCCACGCGTCGCCAGTGACGGCCGAGCGTGGGAGGACGCACCGCCACTGTTCCGGCGGGTCCCAGAAGATGTTTCCAGCAGTTCTTGGAGTTTTTGGGCTATTTTTTAAATTTTTGGTTTTGTTTAATGTAATTGTTGTTTTTATTTTAAAAATGTGATGATTTGTAATATGTAAGTGTGGAAAATAATAATAATAATAATAATAATAAAAAGATGTGTGTGTGTGTGTTTGTATTTTTATTTATGTTATTTAATTATATAAAAAAAGAATTAAATGTTAATTTAAATATGATTAAATATCTCAAGGACAAATAAAATCAAGTTGTATTTTCCATGAAAATGTAAGAACAAGTTTCTACATGTATTCTGGGATTTAATAACTGATTTATCAAAGCCTTAAGAATTTGATTAGTATTTTTAAATTTTCAAATCACATTAAACCGCGAAGCAGCTTACCTTAGGTAGGGTGCGCTAGGGGTGCTAATACCTTCCCTAGTCACAACCAGTCCCTTATCCTAGAATCTCTGATCACGACCAGTAAATCAGGGTTTCTTAGTAACCCTCCATTAAATACTTGGTGGCGACTCCCAAAGAACCAATCAAGCAAAAGCATAACGAAAAATTGCCAAAAGCTGATGCCGCGCGGATTTTTTGACGTGCGACAGAAAAAGCTGATGCCGCGTGGATTTTTTGACGTGCGATAACAATTATAAGGCACACCAAACACCAAGCAGCTTACCTTAGGTAGGGCATACTAGGGGTGCTAAAACTTTCCTTTTACACAACCAGTCCCTTCCCTTAGAATCTCTAAAGATCAGTTAGGGTTCCTAATGACCATAACACTAGGTGACGACTCCTTTTTTCACAAAACAAAGACCCCGACATCATTCCTCGCTCTTGGAAGGGTCGTCACGACGCCACACTCATGTGAGGGTGCGATAGCCATAATCACCGACGGAACCTCCATCGGTGATTTACCGGTGGAAATATAGACGTAATTAGTCTATCGGTATATTTCTAGCAGGAATTTTTTGGCGTGCTTTTTCCGTCTATAAGACCATTGGTGTTTATTCTTCTTTTTTTTACCGATAGAAGTAGCGACATAAAGGGAAATTACTGACGATCAATATTCCAATAGATATTTTTTGTCGGTAATGTTGTCGGTAAAATATATACCGACGGATAGTCTGTCTTACACTAACAAAAATAATATGTCAGTAAAACTGTTGAATGTTGTAATGCATAGATGCAAGACAGGAGAGTTCCATTTATGGAGCTCTGTCGGATGAAGGAAGATTGCATTGAAATAAGCTGGAATGTTGAATCTATCTTCTACATGGTCGGTTTCACAGGCAATCCATCTTTGGATGTTTTGCTTGATTATACTGATCGTGGTATGCTATCTAGTTTTTAATGGAAATGACAGGTATAATTCCCCCTTCTCGAAGTACCCAAGGCCTCGCTTTTAGCCCATGCCCAAGGATGAACGCAAGGACAATTCAAAAAAAGAAAGAAAGAAGAAGACATTCCTAACTTGTTTTGTCAGGGAAGTTCTAATCTTACCATACGGATTTCTACTCTCTGACGATCCGATCCTAGTGGAAAAGAACAGTTGTTTTGTAAGAAGGAATGCAAACATTGTGTCAAACGAAAGGAAAATACGTTGTGTGTTGACTGGTGAGTGGAGTGGCACGTACTCATGAACGAGAACATGCATGTCATGGCTTTGATAGTTTGTTGTTGGTACATGGAACGAAACGTTAGTTCCGAGCGACTTTTTTTTTTCTTTTTAAAAATGTTATTTTTTTTAATATACTTACATTAAAAATTAATTCAAAAAAATATAATTTCAATTTAAAAAAAAACACTAACAAGGAAAATAAATAAACCCTAGCTGGATGCTTCCAACGTTCAGGGTGTGCATGCGATGTTTGGTTGCCTCGTCTGCATTGACTGGTCTCATCTTCATGCAAGTTGCTGCAAGAGTATCTGGTTCTCGCCTTCTTCCCAACTGCTTGTTTCTGGATGTCATGGGTTGTCCCTACCATTATTGCTCCTGTGCTTGCTTCCGATGCCTCCTCTCACTACAAGATTTAACAGTTTTACTTCGGAAATATTTCGTCGATGTGTGATTAGGAGTTCGTCGGTAAATTGTTTACCAACTACATTACCAACGGAATACGTTTGTTGACTTTCCTTTCTTCGGTGATTCCACATTCCGTCGCTATATCGGTCGGAAAAACAAAAAAATCATTTGCCGACGGTTTTACATATGTAATTTGCGCGGCAAAAAAAAAAGTTTCCCGCTTGAACTATACTAACAGATTTTATTCCGTCAGTGATATCGTGTATTACCGACGGTGACTTCCCGTCGGTAAATTTGTCGGTGAGTGTTTGAAATACCGACCGAATATATCTGTCTGTAAGTTCGTCGGTACTTGTGGTAGCTACTGACAAAGGCCGACGGATTAATTTCATCGTTAAAGTTGTCGGTGACTGTATGAAATACCGACCGAATGTATTTGTCTGGAAAGTCGTCGGTGATTGTAGCAGCTACTGGCAAATGCCGATGAATAATTTTGTCGGTAAAACCCTTTGTAATTGTTTTTTTTTAATTTGTTTTTTAAAAATTATTTAGAATACATAATATAAAATGATATAAATTAATGGTAATAAAAACCAATTATCAAATAAAATTTATATTAAACATCAAAAACAAAATATGAAAGTTAAATAATATTCATTACAAAATGAATGTGTTTAAAAAAAATATTAAATCAAATTTTAAAGGTAAATAATGTTTATTACAAATTAATATAAAGGTGGAGCTAGAGGACGAGGCTGGTGGTCATATGGTCAAAAAGGATTAGGTGCACATGTTCCACCCTGTGCCATGTTCATGATCATTTCGCGAAGCTATTCATAGGTCGCTCTTTGTTGTTCAGAGTCCACTCTTTGTTGTGCTTTGAGTTATGTGTACGTCTCTGATTGGTGGTCGTACTTGTTATAACCCATTTGTGGGTACCCCACAAATAAAATAAAATAAAAAAATATTAATTAATTTTTTAAAAAGAGAGAGAGAGAGAGAGAGAGCAGAACGGTGTCGTTTTGAACGACACTGTTCCTCTTTCTTCTTCCCCTGGACGTGCGGTAGGGGAAGAAAGAAAAGGTTTGTTTTTTCTTTGATTTGGATGCCTCTCTCTCTTGACAGCATGCCCTACCAAAACCGAGGAAAGCCGCGCCTTGCCAGCCGCGCCCACTGGCTGACCACCCACCGCGCGCCCTGCCGAAACCGAGGGAGCTACGCCTTGACAACCGCACCCACTAGCCGACCAACCGCCGCATGCTCTGCTCCCCATGTGCAACAATAAAAATCCCCGCTCCTTAGCTCTATAAATAGCACCCAAAAACACTAAAGGAGGGGGAAGGAAGAAGAAAACGGACAAAGAGGGAGGAGGAGGGGGGAAAAAAATGAGACAGTGAGGGGACGACTGAGAGGGGAGACCATTGTACATAGAGAAGGACAAACAACTGACAGAAGGAAACACCCGAGATCAAGAGGAGAAGAACCAGACAAAAGCAAAAAGGAGGAAGGAAAACAGAGGTAGGTGCATCTGTATAAAGGAGAAGAAATACTACAAAAAACAGTTGTTGCCATTGCGCTTCCCAGCCACTGCCACCGTCAGCACCACTAGGAGACCTCGTCGACTGCCTCTCCACCACCACCTGCATCAAATATAATTCATTGTTCACATCATTTCATTGTTCATCGTTGTGCATGCACCATTTCCTTGCATTTCACTATTCACATCCCTTTTCGATAACAGAAAATTCCAAATAATTTTGTACCCTTCATTGATTTATTTGTGGGCCCCTCGCACTTTTTTTATTTTTTTCTTTGTGTTTGTATTTTTTGTAGATGTGCTTAATCTGTAGACTATTATTGTTAAATGCAAATATGTCATGCATTGTTTTTTTTTACTTCCATCTAAAAAGGGCAAATAATAATAAAGGATAAACAAGAAAAAAATGACAGAAAATTTCTTCTTTAAATTATTTTTTTTGCGAAAATATTCACTGACGCCTGGGTCAGGAGTATCGTATTTTTTGGATTTGTGCGATATTTACCAACACTAGAGTTGGAAATATTCATAGGAATTGTTCACTGACGCCAGAGTCAGGAACAATTAAGGAAGAATAAAAAAAGGGAAAGAGGAGAAAAAATTCTTAGCAATTTTAGACAAAACCAGCAATGCAGCCTGCCTTAGGTAGGACGCTTAAAGGGTGATAGCATATTCTCTTTTGCGTAACCAATCTCGTACCATAGAATTTATGTTGACTAGTTAGGGTTCCTAGTGACCATAATACTAGGTGGTGACTCCTTGAACAAGACCTTTTCCCCTAAAAGACAATATGCCAGATATTTGTTCCTTTTCCAATCGAGATTATTTTTTTAATCGGTTGCCACGATGTCCGAGTGTGACACTTTGGATGAAATGCAACAACAATTATTGAAGAAGTTTTTCCCTTCTCATAAAGCAAACTCTTTCAAAACACAAATCACCACTTTCACTCAAAAACTAAGAGAAACATTTTACCAATGTTGGGATAGATATCGAGACTTGTTTAATACTTGCCTTCATCATGTTTTTGAAACATGAAAATTGGTTTCACATTTTTATGAAGGGTTAACACTTAAAGATAGACAAATGGTGGAATCGATATGCAATTGAACTGTTGAAGATAAAGACCCTAATGAAGCAATGGAGTACCTAGACTTGCTAGCTGAAAATACTCAAAATTGGGATACTATAAGCACTTATAAGGCACTAAGTAAAACTCAACCTCATACATCTAGTGGAGGAATGTACAACCTTAGGGAAGATTATGACCATCAAGCCAAGTTTGCATCTTTAGCTAAAAAAGTTGATGCACTACAATTGAAAAAGAGTGGTCAATTAAAATCTGTTCAAGACATTGTGTGTCAAATCTATGAAACCAATGAACACTCGACCAATGATTGTCCAACTTTGCCTTCTTTCAAGGAATGCCTCCATGAACAAGCCCATGCTTTAAACAGTTTCTAAAGGCCCAATCATAACCCATACTCGCAAACATACAACTCTGATTGGAGAAATCACCCAAATTTCAGTTGGAAGAGTGATAACAATGATGCACAAACTTCACAACCACTGTTTCAAGCACACCATAATTTTCAATATTCTCATGGATATGAACGTCCTTATGCTCCTACTCCTAGAAGAAATCTTAAGGAAACATTGCATGCATTCATTGAAAAGCAGGAGACAATCAACACTCAAAATGCTCAAACCATGGCAGATCTAAAAGATGATGCTCTTGCAAAATTCATATCTGCTTTTAGTTTTCAAGAGAAAGGTAAGTTTTCATCTCAACTATAGCAAAATCCCAAGGGGAAATACAATGCAAATGCAAGTAGTTCTGGGAGTCAACACATGGATCAAGTCGGATCAATCATCACTCTTTGCAATGGTAAGATTATTGAAAACCTATTCTTGAACCTTGTGAGAAAGATTATGAGTTAATCTCTGAGGGTAAGGAAAGGGTTGAACCTAAACATTGCAAAGAAAAGACTAATTCCCCGCCAGCACTTCCATTTTCTCATGCCATGACCAAACAAAGGAAAGTCAATCATAACTCTGAAATCTTTAAAACTTTCAAACAGGTAAGGACCAATATGCTTTTATTGGATGCTATTAAACAGGTACCTTTTTATGTTAAATTTTTGAAAGACTTGTGCACCGTGAAGAGAAAACTGATTGTGAAAAAGAAAGCTTTTTTAGCAGAACAAGTAAGTGTCATTCTTTAAAACAATAATGCTTTGAAATATAAAGACCCTGGTTGTCCTACAATTTCATTCTTTAGTGAAGAACATAAAATTGAAAAGGTTTACTTGATCTTAGAGCTACTATGAATCTATTTCATATTCAGTTTTTCAAAGTCTCAATCTAGGTCAGTTAAAACCAACTTCTGTAACTCTTTTACTTGCTGATAGATCTGTAAAAGTGCCTAAAGGAATAGTTGAAGATGTGTTAGTACAAGTGGATAAATTCATTTATCATGTGGATTTTATTGTCTTGGATACACAACCTATTGAAGCATGTAATTCAATTCCAGTTATTTTAGGACGTCCATTTCTTGCAACCTCTAATGCATTGATTAATTGTAGGAATGGAATGATGAAGTTATCATTTGAAAACATGACACTAGAAATGAATTTTTTCAACATTTGTTGATAATAACTTCCAGGAAGTAGATCTTATTGAAGAATTTGTTTATGATCAATTTGAAACTACTTTGAGTAAAACTAACTTCAATGAATCTGAATATTTGTAAATGATTTATTCTCAAGAAGAAATCAAGGACAAGAAAGGCACTACAAATGTTATCATGGATCAATTGACAATAGATTCGACATCTGACATCACACCAATCAATGATTACTTTCCTGATGAATCCTTACTTTCTCTTAGCTCAATGCCTTGGTTTGCTTACCATATCAATTTTCTTTCTTCAGGTGATTTGCCAACTCATTGGAGTACCCAAGACAAAAGAAAGTTTTTGAACGAAGTGAAGAACTTTTATTGGGATGACCTTTACTTATTTAAATATTGTCCTGATCAAATATTTCAAAGATGCATTCCTAACAATGAGGTAAATAGTGTCATTAAAATTTATCTTTATGAGGCATGTGGGGGTCATTTCTCATCAAAGAAGACAACTGCAAAAATCTTACAATGTGGATTTTATTGGCCCACCATGTTCAAAGATATGCATGCATTCTGCAAAACTTGTGAAAATTGTCAAAAAGTTGATATTGGTAAAAAAGTTTTGCTTTATAATTCTCGACTCTATTTATTTCCTAGAAAGCTAAGATCAAGATGGAGCGGTCCATTTATTGTGAAACATATGTATCCTTATGGGGCCTTTGATATTGATAATCCAAAGAATGACAATGTTTTTAAGGTAAATGGACATCGTTTGAAAGTTTACTTTGATAATTTTCCTAGTGAAAATGAATCCATTGGTTTGAATGATCCTGTATATAAAGGTTTATTTTTTTTTCTCACATTGTTTTTGTGTTTCTTTTTTGTGTGACTTTTGTTTTGCTAGCCTCTCTCACCCCGGTCAAATGATGGATAACGGTATTTCATGACTCTTAAATCAGTTTTTTCAGTTCCCCATGATAACTAATATCTGTGTATATATTTGTTCAATTCCTTGTTCCTTATTTTTTCTTTGCATCTCTTTTCCACTTCTCATCTAAAAAATGGACACCACTCTTGAAAAATGGAGAAAGTATTTTCCCATTTTGCCTCCAAATGTGATTATAAAAATTTACCGTGCTAGGTGTGAAAGATTAAGGTTGTTAATGAACCATGGAATTCCTGAAGGTATTCGTTGGATGATTGAAGCAAAGGTCCAATTATCAGGTGAGTCTTCCAATTCTTTCATTTCATACTTGCCTAGAACAAGTAAAAGCATTTTTGTAAAGAAATGTCGTGCAAAACAATTGAAAGTCTGTCACCAATGTGCTAGATAGACTTGTAATGCACAATGTCGTTCTTTAGGAATGATATCTATAAACCGTGAAGATAAAATACAATTCATTAAAGATGGCCTAAGTAAGGAGTCTTTAGATAATCTTCTAGTAACTCTTGAGACACATCCTAGTAGAGATGTGCATCATGCAATTCATGATTTATGACCCCATTTTCATAAAGAACATGATCGACTTAGTCTTGGGAATCTAAATAAAAAAAACCATGTTTGTCAGTTTTTAAGAAAATTAGATGGGAAGCTTATCTTCAACCCATAGAGGGCATTTAAGCCATTCTTGGATGTAAAACCAAGGTAAGATGTGAGCCACAGCCACAACTACTTGTATATACACATGTTTTAAAAAAAAACAGAGAGAGAGTGAGACTCTAGTTGACCTATATATAGGAGGTATGATTGCATTTTCAATTTCTCATCTATAAAATCTTCTCTTTTTTTCCTTTATTTCTACTTAACCCATACATTCAACATATATAGAAGTGAGTAGAAATGGTAGGTTCCTCAAGTCATCAAATAAGAAATATTTGTGTTTTCGGTGGATCCAGTCTTAGGAAAGAAAAGGAGTTTTTAGAATCAGGAAATCATCTTGGTCAGGTACTAGCTAAGAGAAAGATTAATTTAGTGTATCGGGGAGGAAACATTAGGTTAATAGGGTGTGTGTCAATAGCTACATTTTTAGGAGGCAGTCAAGTTTTGGGGGTCGTCCCCAAAGCTTTAGCAAAAAGGGACGTCATTGGAAAAACAATTGGAGAGGAACTACAGATCTCCACAATGTCTGATCGAATGAATATAATGTTTAACCATGTTGACGCCTTTATTGCCTTACCAGGTGGTCTGGGCACATTGAAAGAGATTTTTCATATTTTTTGTTGGGCTCAACTGCACATTCACCGTAAACCTATAGGTTTGTTAAATGTTAATGGTTTTTATGATAATTTGTTGTCTTTTCTTCGCACCCAAACTGGTGTAGATGATAGGTTTGGTTTACAAAAATAAAAAAAGGAGTCATAGGTTTTAAAACCAGCAGTTGACCTTGGATAGTGTATGGAACTTTGTTCAATACATGCAACATATCCTTTTCTATTAAAAATAAAAAATTAACCAGCCCGAATCATGAAGATATAGGGTGACATTACATTTCCATACATAAATTTCCCAATCATGGTGTATCCAGGAGGTTTACCAAAACAATAGCCAATCAAACATAGTTTCCAAATGTCCTTAAGTTCACCAAAATCCTCGGATAACAAAGAACAAGAGTCAAGGCTACTAGAGGATTGAACGTACTTAAGGTTAGGGCCTTTAGCTACAGGTAGTATAGAAACCTTAGGGTGATCATCATCAATAATGGACAAAGAGATACCTGGTGGGGGGGAGGTGAGTGTCGTTGTCATAAGCGAAGCGCCCACAAAGCCACCAAGAGTCATCCCAGTAGAGGGAGGCATGGTCGCTGTTGTGGCCCTTGACAACCTAGCACCTGTCAAATCCTCTAGGTTTCCATCAGCTATAATGTCTTGATATCTATCCAGTCCAGCAGAGACGGCTAGCATGACATTGGTTATTGTTGGGGGGGGGTTAGGGTTTCAGGCGGCAGGGCTGCCGCTTCAGTATCTGGTGTCAACGAAGCAGAAGATGAAGAGTCGGGATAAACCAACCCAACAGTTGGGACATCTTGGGAATATAGGGGGGAATCACTTTGAAGAGATCGAGAGCAACGGTGTCCAACAGGGAAGACCCATGTTGTGAGGCGGGGACCTTCAAATTAGGCATCGCGAAGCATCATCATTTTCTTTTTAGATTTCCCCATGATTTAGTCAAGAGAAACCCTCAATAATAAGAGAATAGTTAAAGAAGAAGATGTTGCACAGTGGGGAAGAAACAATCGAACACCAGCGAACGCTAGTGAGCTTTCTCTTACTACAACCAGGAGCCTCTCTCTAACTTAACTGAGAGCTCTTTCTTAACTGAGACCTTTTTTTTTTTATGAAATGTAAGAATTTTATAGATCAAAATTTAAGCAAGCTGGCTAACCAACAGGACAAAGTACAATTGAAAAATACAAGCTTGTGGGAACACGCTCCCAGCAAATAAAAAAGAACAATACAATGAAGTCAATCCTATAGTTAATTTAGGAACCCATCATTTAGAGGTGCCTAAGATAACAAAGAACTACAAAAGAACAAGATGGACTGACACCATATACATAAAGAGAACAAAAGGACCTAAGAAGGGTCCACTTGCCAAAACCTCATGAAAACCATTATGCATGGGGCATGCAGGCACGAAGACCAGAACACAAATGAATAACCCTTACAAGTGCCATCAACCGACATTTAAGAGAGAGTGACCCCTTAAATGGTGTGGAACAAGACTTGAAATCTTCTAAAGACTGTAGCAACATTCCTAGAGGTACCATCAAATATCCTGTGGTTTCTCTCCTCCCAAATTAAATAAACAACTATGCCCAATGAAACCATTCTCATACGAGCTGCCATACTTCTCCTCTTGGGGTGCAACCATCGGAGAGCACTAGACAAGGAGTTCATATTCCTGGTTATCCTCAACCAGGATTTGATCATAGACCACACCTGACTTGGCCATCCATAAGAAAAGAAGAGATGCCTGTGAGATTCTTCCTCTTACCTACAAAATACACAGGTTGGATCAATAGGAATGAATATCAATTTATCCCGAGTACAGAGTTTTCCCAAAGTAGCCAACCATAGAATAAAATTATATTTAGGTAAGGACCATTGCTCTCAAACCACCCATGCCATGGGCAATTAAACCCTAATGCCCTAAGACCAACTAGTCTGGGAGTCATTAGCCGATAGCTCATTACATGGGTTAAAAATGCATTGTGTTTTAAGTTATATGTATATATATAAAAAAAAATAGAAAAAGATAATAATCCCAACCCAGTGAAGTTAACCTTAAACATTAGAACATAATATTATTTTCTTCTAATAAAAGCCCCATCATCAAATAGAAAAAAAAGGTTTATTAATGTAAACACCTAAACGAAAATATATATATGTCTATATATATATATATTTAAAGAGAAAGAGAGAGAGAAAGATGGTGATGAACGCAGTTTTCGCTGCCGATGCAGAAATCGGCAGCGACGCAGTTTTCGCTGCCGATTCTGGATTGGGCAGCGACGCAGTTTTCGCTGCCGATGCAGAAATCGGCAGCGACGCAGATTTCGCTGCCGATGCAGAAATCGGCAGCGACGCAGTTTTCGCTGCCGATTCTGGTTTTGGCAGCGACGCACTTTTCGCTGCCGATTCTGGATTGGGCAGCGACGCAGATTTCGTTGCCGATGCAGAAATCGGCAGCGACGCAGTTTTCGGCTGCCGAATTCTCAATCAACAGTGACGCACAGCTGGGAGGGAGGGGTAAAACTGGTTTTAGATAAACCAAACAAGGATAAGGACACACCTAAACCCACCCCCAAACAACCCAATTTATTTGATGGGTAGTATAAATACAAAGAGGGGAGAGAGAAGGACCCATCTTCTTCCCAAACCAGCAGCTGCATGTCATTCTTCCCTTCCCCTTTCACATCAAAAACGTGAATCAAACTAGTAGAGTGTCTTGTGAGCTTGTGAGGGAGAGATGAGAACTTGAGAGAGGAGTGGGCAGCTGCATAGAGGAGAGGAAAAAGAGAGCTGGAAAACGTGAGAGGAAGAAGAAGGAGGAGAACCAGCAGCTGAAGAGAAAAGAATAGTGTCAAACCTTCCTCAAACTTGGTTAAAATCAGAAGGTATGGGTCATGGAACTCCCTTTCCTCTCCCCTTTAAGATCAAAAACGAAAATGAAGAAGAAAAGCCCTAAGAAAAATTAATCTAAGACTTAAGCCAACTACGGGGGAAATTGAAATTAACTAGGAGATCTAGCAAACATAAGTGAAATAAAGTCAATTTCAGAACATCTAACAATTATGGTAGAAGCTGGCTTTAACTATGGGGTAAGCCAGCATGCATGTGTGTGTGTTCTGCTGGAATGAATGTGTTTTTGTTGTGATGTTGGTGCTGAAATTAAATGTGTTCTGTTGAGATGTTGCTGCTGGAATTAATGTGTTCTGTTGTGATGATTGTTGCTGTAATTAATGTGTTCTGCTGTGATGTTCTTGCTGGAATTTAATGTGTTCTGCTGTGATGTTAGTGCTGGAATTTAATGTGTTCTGCTGTGAAGTTCTTGCTGGAATTTAATGTGTTCTGCTGTGATGTTAGTGCTGGAATTTAATGTGTTCTGCTGTGATGTTATTGCTGGAATTTTGTTGAAGAACTATGTGCTGAAATTGATGGTTCCGAGTTGCGTATTGCGCAGCGAAATTCTGTTTCGCTGCCGCAACAGAACCTCCTGCAGCGAATTGATATTCGCTGCCGATTTGTGTGTTGCGCAGCGAAATTCTGTTTCGCTGCCGCAACTGAACCTACTGCAGCGAATTGATATTCGCTGCCGATTTGTGTGTTGCGCAGCGAAATTCTGTTTCGCTGCCGCAACTGAACCTGCTGCAGCGAATTGATATTCGCTGCCGATTTGTGTGTTGCGCAGCGAAATTCTGTTTCGCTGCCGCAACTGAACCTGCTGCAGCGAATTGATATTCGCTGCCGATTTGTGTGTTGCGCAGCGAAATTCTGTTTCGCTGCCGCAACGGAACCTCCTGCAGCGAATTTATATTCGCTGCCGATTTGTGCGTTGCGCAGCGAAATTTTGTTTCGCTGCCGCAACTGAACCTCCTGCAGCGAATTGATATTCGCTGCCGATTTGTGTGTTGCGCAGCGAAATTCTGTTTCGCTGCCGCAACTGAACCTGCTGCAGCGAATTGATATTCGCTGTCGATTTGTGTGTTTCGCTGCCGCAACTGAACCTCCTGCAGCGAATTGATATTCGCTGCCGATTTGTATGTTGCGCAGCGAAATTCTGTTTCGCTGCCGCAACGGAACCTACTGCAGCGAATTGATATTCGCTGCCGATTTGTGTGTGGCGCATCGAAATTATGTTTCGCTGCCGCGACTGAACTTCCTGCAGCGAATTGATATTCGCTGCCAAGTTGTGCGTTGTGCAGCGAAACTGCGGCACCAACAGCGATGCAATTTTCGCTGCCGAACTGGCTGCCGCCAGCGAAACAGTGGTCGCTGCCGAACTGGCAGCCCGCAGCGAACCAGTTCTGGCTGCCGAATTCCTACAATAAGCCTCCTAGGCAGGAATGACTTAAATGCTAGTAACAATCTCATGTTATGATAGTGTAAAATATGGAACACTTGAATGTGAACATATGAACTCTTGAAATAAGTGTGATGATGAGTATGATTCAAAAATAAAATAAATGCAACCGTGCTGATTTGTGACTATTGATGTCTTAGGTGGTGCGGTCGGGATTGGACCATCATCAAGACAGGATCGACCCACAGGTGGAGCAGGTAAGTGACTTGCACCTTCCTTTTTCTTACGATGAATCTTGAAATATTTTAACTTGAGTACTATCATATTGTTAGAACCGATATTAGATTGATGAACGCTTAAATGTTGATTAAAGATTGATTAGCTTCGGCTAATGGCATCCGAATGGATGGCCGGGACAAAAGAGTGATTAGCTTCGGCTAATGGCATCCAAACGGATGGCCGGGACAAAAAAATGATTAGCTTCGGCTAATGGCGTCCGAAGGGATGGCCGGGACAAAAGAATGATTAGCTTCGGCTAATGGCATCCGAAAGGATGGCCGGGACAAAGGAGTGATTAGCTTCTGCTAATGGCATCCAAACGGATGCCCGGGACAAAGAATGATTAGCTTTGGCTAATGGCGTCCGAATGGATGGCCGAGATGAAGGACTGATTAGCTTCGGCTAATGGCGTCCGAATGGATGGCCGAGATGAAGGACTGATTAGCTTCGGCTAATGGCATCCAAACGGATGGATGGCCGGGATAAAAGAGTGACTTCGCTGCCGATGCAGAAATCGGCAGCGGAATCTGCGTCGCTGCCGATTCCGCTGCCGATTCTGGATCGGCAGCGACGCAGATTCCGCTGCCGATATAGAAATCGGCAGCGACGCAGATTCCACTGCCCATTCTGGATCGGCAGCGACGCAGATTCCGCCATGGATGGCCGACACAAATGAATGACTAGTTTTGGTGAATGGCATCCGAAAACTTGTGTATCTATATGTACTACTAGTTGTTGTAGCAAATACATGAAGAAATTATAATTGTTAATGTTTTATTTAATTGCCAAACCGTGAGTTACCATTCTTATTACTATTAAATATTTGCATTCTCTTAAATGTTTGTACTGCTGCAGGGACTTCACACCAACGAGATGTCTAGGAAACCCGATACACGGGAACCTACTTTTGCAAGGAACTATGTAGATGTATCTTAAATCACAATGTATTTTGTATGGATCAATGTACTAAATGTATAACTTTTATTAGATCCTTTTTGTTTAAAATTGTGATGACTATTAGTAGGATAAGAATGCAAACTCATGTCCATGTATATATTTTAATACGAACTTCAAATCATGTAACTTAATATTATGTGCTTGTGTAAGATTCGCTCTTAAATGAAATGGTGATTGTATGGATTGTATTTTGATGATGTGAGAATTCAAGTTCTTTGATTTCCGGCACCATGTTGATTAAATATATATATAAAAAAAAAAAAAATTTACTGTTTGTGTTGGGCTTGGAAAGCCGGGTTGTTACAATTAATATCTTGTTTCAATAGTATGAAGCAGATATATATAAATTTAATGAGAGTTTGTTTACTTAGATAGATTAATGGAAGTTGAATGATGAATATCTTGCTTTGTGGAACTTGCAAATTGTTTTTCTATTTTAACGCTTTGATTACTAGGGATTAGTAATAAGCTAGTTGGGGGGTGTGATTAGTAATTAAAAGTGCATTTTTATCAAGATTTTATATCACTATTTTGGACTTGAAGTATCAATAACTCCTTAACTAGAGCATGTTTTATAACAAGTCTGATAATATAAGATACCTTTAATTTATGGTAAATGCTCATTTTAAATACCAATATAACTCAGAATTCAAAGGATTGATTGTTGTGATTAACTATTGGAAGCGAAAGGACAAAGAAAAGACTAAGCTTATGAAGGAGATGTTGATTCAATTCAAATTCGAACAGTGTTCAGTCATTGGGTCATATCTAGAGCTATAGATCTTTGATTTCAGTTTGGTTTATATGGCTAGAAAGATAAGAAATAGGCCTACAACTTTCATGAATAGGGAAAGACCCAAATCTACCATTTTAAATTCAAAGTTTGGCCACAGAAGAGAAGTCAGAATCTGTATTGCAATCCAATCCAAATACTGCTTAGAATTTTACCCATATCTAGAGTTCTAGAAGGCCAAATGATGTGCAATTTCGTGGGTAGAAGGAAAAGACAATTTCCAACAACTTTCATGTAGAAGACATGCTCAAATTATGATGGTAATTGTCGCACGTGTGAGGCGTCGCGGTGAAATTATATGTTTTCCATTTTATATCTACAATGTAAATCTATTTTTATATCTATGTTTATTTGGCAAATATGGGGAGATAAGGAATTCTTGTCGTTTATTGATGGAATGGGAGTCGCCTCCTAGTATTTTGGTCACTAGGAACCCTAACTGGTCTCAAAGATCGGATATGAGACTGGTTGCGTAAAGGGAAGGTATTAGCACCCCAAATACGCCTTACCTAAGGTAAGCTGCATTGTTTGATGGTCTGATAAAAAGCTAAGGTGTTATCGTATTTCTAGTTGTTGGTTTGTCCATGGTTCAAGAAAAATCCTCCTCGATAAGAGGTCTTTATCTTATCGGGTAAAATCCTAACCGTTCTAATGAACTTTATTTTTTAATATTAGGAATACGTTTTACGTATAAATTCATAATCCCAAATACTAAAAGATTTTTTTAGAATTTTTGAAATATTGGCCTAGTTCTCGTGGTTCTAACAAACTTGTTGTTAAAGCCAAAATGCATGCTAATACATATATTTTTCGAAATTTCTTTTGTTGTATGAAAATATGATGCGATGATTCTTCTTTATTTTGGAGAGACTAGGCCGTATGCATTAAAACAAACATATATATATTTTTGATGTCTTGACGAAAAGTGAGCATTTTAATACTGGATTCGTATCTTTACGGTATAAAAATACAAACAACTATTAAGTCATTTTGATAAAAATATGCAGGAAAATCAACAATATTTTTAAGGATTTTTCAGAATTTTTGAAAGCAAAACATTTTTTATTTTTAAAATTTTTTGATGTTTTTGACGAAAACCGGGTATTTTAATATTGGATTTGTATCTTTACGGTATAAAAATACAAACCAATATTAAGCTATTTTGATAAAAATATGCAGGAAAATAAACAATATTTTTCAAGGATTTTTCAGAATATTTTTTTAATTGTTTTTTGATATATATATATATATAAATAATATAACACATTATAATAAATAATATATAATATTAGGTGGGCTGGGCCGGACTCGGCCCAAAAGGGGTTGGGCCGATCTCAGCCCAACAAGACTCCCTTTTATTCTGGGGCATACCCGGCCCAGAAAGCAGGGCTGGGCCAGAACGAATGTGGCCCAGAAACAAAATGAATGGGCTAGAACCATTCTGGCCCAAGAGCAAAAAACATTAACGCTGGGCCAGCATCATCCTGGCCCAGCCACAAAGATGGCGGGGGGGGGGGGGAATTATTTTCCCCCACCCTCCTGCATGCAGAACGCTATTCGTTCTACATGCAGGAAAAAAAAAAAACAGCAACGCAAAAATGAGGGGGCGGAAGAAGGATTACCTGGCGCGGAGGGGGGCGTTGCCTTGCTGGTCGGGCTACTTTGCTGGCGGTGCTACGGTGGAGGCCGGTGGCAGTGTCTTGCCTCACGGACGACGACTCCAAACAGTGATGTTATTGTTTCAGGCGGTGGAGAAGACGACTTATGTTCGTCCCTTCCCCTGCGTTTTCTTCCTCTTCTTCTACTATGTTTTCTTTCCCTTTGGTTCCGTTTAGATATGGTTTTCTTTCAAACCCCAATGCTTACAGTGTCAATGTTGTTTTTCCTTAACTCTCACGGTCCCCTTTCCTTTACTTCTCACTGTCTCTCTCGGTGTGTTTTCCCGGTTTCCTTTCCCTTTTCCTTTTTTTTGTTTTTCTACTCTCTCTCTCTCTCGGTTCTCCCCTTTTCTTCTCTTTTTTCCCTTTTCTCTGGCGTTATGGGGGGGAATTTATAGGGCAATAGGGAGCGGAGGCGTCCCTATTGCCAACCTATGGCAGTGCATGGGGAGGAGGGCTGGCTGCCCTGCCACAGCACCGGGTTGGCTGGGCAATGGGTGTGGTTGGCAGGCACGACTCCCTCAGTTGATCATTATGAGATTGTGTGGGGTTTCAGGAGGTGGCAGGTGTGTGGCGTGTGGAGTTAAATGAAGAAAGAAGAAAAAACGTTTTCTCTTCCCCTGCTGCACGCCCGGGGGAAGAAGAAAGAGGAACAGTGTCGTTCAAAACGACACCATTCGGTCCTTTGTTTTTTTTTTTTTTGTTACCATGAAACGGCGTCGTTTTGGACAAAACACGCCGTTTCATTAAAACAGGGCGCCAGAACGCGTCAAACTTCAAATCAGCCCTCAATTATCTTTTGTACATTTCAATTGCATCCCTTTCAAATTCCGTCTCCGCCCCTCTTGTTAGCCGCGTTTTTCACTTTAGTCCTTGGCCTCTGATTTATGCAATTGAGCCCTCAATTGATCAATAAACTTTCAATTTCTTCAATTAGGCCCCTGAATCAATCAATTACAGCCCCTCTATTTACGTGCCTTTTCCAATTTGGTCTTTGGTTTCGGATTAAGTCCCTGATTTGACCTAATAAATTCCTAAAAATTATAATTTGGCCCCAGAACTTTAATTTCTTCTAATTAAAGCCAAAATTGACTTAAAAATCAAATTTTCTTGCAATCAAATTACCTAAAATTCAATTAAACCTTCAATAAAATCCAATTAAATCCATAAACATCCAAATTTGGACTTTTCTCCTAAAAATTCAAATTTTCTTTTCCAACAGGGCTCTCATCATTCAAGAATATACTGTAAACAAATTCCATCCTGTATTTGTAACCTTCTTAACCAAATTTTTTGACCATTTTCTGAGTGCTTCTGCCTCATACTATTATTATTATTTTTTAATCTCTTTTGGCTATTTATTTTATTATAATTATAATTATTATTAGTTTTTTATTTATTTTATATTATTATTATTATTATATATTTTTTCTTTTTTTTTTTGTTAAAATTTTATTTTTTATGGGGACCCGAAAATGGGTTACAACAGATGCCCCCTCTTTATAATGCTTACGGAGCAAGGGTTTTGCGCAGTAAGTTTTATAAAGATAAACCAAAAATGAACTCCCGAAACTGATCTTGGCCGAAGCTTGATCGAAGTTGGATCGATCTGAAACTTTGTCTTTACAGCAATCCTCCTCAGCCCAAAAAAACTATGATCAAAACTTAGTCATCTCGAGATCCCTATCTGGCGATCCTTTGAATTCTAACTTCAGTTTGATTAACGTGGAATTCCATCCGAGATCCCTTCTAGCGATCTCTTTAAACCAAAATCTATAATTGTAGCTTAATCAACCTTGGAATCCCCTCTGGCGATTCCCTTTAACCAAAATGAAATATGAGGTCCCTTCTGGCAACCTCTTTTGACCAATATCGAAATACGAGATCCCTTATGGCGATCTCCTTTAACCAATCAACTTGGAATCCCATCTGGCGATTCCTTTTAACCAAAACTGAAATATGAGGTCCCTTCTGGAGACCTCCTTTGACCAATATCGAAATACGAGATGCCTTCTGGCGATCTCCTTTAACAAAAAAAATCTTGGAATCCCATCTAGCGATTCCTTTTAACCAAAGCTGAAATATGAGGTCCCTTCTGGCGACCTCCTTTGATAAATATCGAAATACGAGATCCCTTCTGGCGATCTCCTTTAACCAATCAACTTGGAATCCCATCTGGCGATCTCCTTTAACCAATCAACTTGGAATCCCATCTGACGATTCCTTTTAACCAAAGCTGAAAATATAAGATCCTTTCTAGCGATCTCCTTTAATCAAAAACCAAAAAATCTATTTTGTAAATCGGTCAACTTGGAATCCCATCTGGCGATTCCCTTTTACCGAAGCTGATATCGATGTCGTTCTTCCTGATGGCAGAGTTTGAAACTTTCAATTTTATTTTTTTTTGATAATTTCCTAATAGGTTCTTCTCGTTGTTCCAGAATCAAAATCGTGATTCTTTGCTATCATCAACTCAATGATTCTTTCTTTGTCCACAATCTTGTTGGATTACACTAAGGACTCCTCCTGTAACGATCCAAAAACATACATGCAATGATTTACGATTAGATGTCATGCATGCGTTCGTACCTGGTTTTGAAACATAGGTCCCATCATCTTCTTCTATTTCATGAAGCTCCCTCTTGCCATGAGCTTGCTTTTGAAGTCGTATGTTGTATTCATTTCTCGTGCTGCCTCCTTTTTTACCTATCATATCTTTGAGAAGAAGTCTTCGACTTTTTACAAGTAGCTATTTTTTCAAAATGTAAGACTTGTTATTGCCTTCTTTGTCATGCTTTTGTCAAATGCTTTAGCTTGGTTTTCAAATTTGTGGGCTTCCGTCCAGTTTCAAACATATAAAACTTTTCATGAAACATTTCTTATTGCCCCCAGTGTGGGGATGTGATCCTAGTCTGGGTTTTATATAAAGAAATTCATTCCACCGATGATAAATCTTTTAGTGAGTGATGAGATAACGAAAATCCTTTTTTCTTTTTTTTCTTTTTTAATTTTTTTTTTCAAAAAAATATGCACTATTAGGATTGACAAACTCTATTATTATCTTTCTTCTCTTCTCTTCCACCCTTTTAAGATTCTCCATTCTAGAAAATAAATTGAGTGTTGTGAGATCAATGTAATGAAATAAGAAAGAAATTGATGGCCAAACTTCGCTTTATTGATTTGGGAGCATACATCAAGCATAATATATTTTCACAAGTCGAGCTAGGTCTTCCCCATCCATTCTAGCCAACTTCAGCGCTCCTCCTGAGAATGCCTTCTTTACTACGTAAGGACCCTCGTAATTTGGTGCCCATTTGCTTTGATCATCTCCGGGTAACGACAATATTTTCTTCAATACTAGATCCCCTTCTTGAAACAACCGTGGTCTAACCTTTTTATCATATGCCTTGCCCATTCGTTTCTGGTAAAGTTGGTGATGACATATTGCAGCCATCCTCTTTTCACGGATCAGGTTCAGTTGCTCATATCTCACTTTGGCCCACTCGGCCTCTTCTAATTCGGAATCCATCAACACTCTTAACGACGGGATTTCCACTTCCAAAGGCATCACTGCCTCCATACCGTACACAAGAGAATATGGGGTAGTCCCTATCGAGGACCTGACTGTAGTGCGATACACATGAAGAGCAATCAACAACATCTCATGCCAATCTCTATATGTGACTACCATTTTCTGAATAATCTTTTTAATGTTCTTGTTGGCGGCTTCTACTGTGCCATTCATTTTTGGTCGGTATGGTGAGGAATTCGAATGCTTGATTTTCCATTGAGTACACAGCTCCACTATCATTTTGCCATTGAAATTCTGTGCATTATCTGTCACTATCTTTTCCGGAGGACCATATCGGCAAATCAAATCCTTTTCTACAAACTTCTTCACTACCTTCTGTGTTATGTGGGCATACGAATTAGCTTCCACCCATTTTGTGAAGTAGTCAATAGCTACAAGGATGAATCTATGACCATTGCTAGCTTTTGGGTTAACAGGACCGATGACGTCAATTCCCCACATTGCAAATGGCCATGGAGATATTAGATTAAACAAATGAGCTGGAGGTGTATTGACCTTATCACTGTAAACTTGACACTTCTGATACTTCCTGACATAGTCGATACAGTCTTTCTCCAGTGTCATCCAAAAATAACCAGCCCTTTGAATTTTCCTTGCTATCATATGCCCGCTAGCATGGGTCGAGCAAATCCCCTCATGGACCTCTCGTAATGCCTTTCTAGCATCTGCATCATTCAAACACCTTAGCAGGGTTCCATCAAATGACCTTTTATATAAAATCTCTCCATCTACATAGAAGTCTATAGCCAACCTTCTCAAGGTTTTCTTATCCATTTTAGAAGCTCCCATCGGATATTCCTGATTTTGCACAAGATTCTTGATATCGTAATACCAAGGTTGTCCGTCTATCTCTCTTTCAACTAAGCAACAGTGAGCTGGGTCATTTCTAATGTCAATGTGTACCGGTTGTACGTTACACTTGAGATCAATGGTAGTCATAGCAGCCAGCGTGGCCAAAGCATCCACAAAATGGTTCCCCTCTCTTCCTAGATAGGTGAATCTAATTTCTTCAAATTCCTTTGCTAGCGTGGATAGGTATTCCTGGTACGGCCTCAACTTTTCCTCTTTGGTCTGCCATTCCCCTTTAACCTGGCAGATAATCAACATTGAATCCCCATATACATCTATCTTCTTTATCTTCAGCTCTAAGGCCGCTTCTAAACTGAGGATACAAGCTTCATACTCAGCTGTATTGTTGGTGCACTCAAAATGCAGTTTCATCGAAACTGGATACTGTTTCTTATTAGGAGAGATTATTACCGTACCGGCCCCATTACCATATACATTCATTGCCCCGTCAAAAAACATGGTCCACCAATCTGTCTTCTCTTCTTCTTTTTCTATTGACAATATACATTCACTGCCCCGTCAAAAAACATGGTCCGCGATTGCACTCCCTTTTACAGCTTTCCTTATCATATACACTATGTCATATTCTGCCAATAAAACCTGCCACCTTGCAATTCGGCTTGAGAGAAAGGGCTTGTTACAAATATACCTCAGAGGATCCACTTTTGAAATCAACCAAGTGGTATAGTATAACATATAATGTCGCAACCTCTTTGCCGCCCACACCAACGCACAACAGAGCCTTTCTTTCTCAGTGTATCTAGACTCACATTAAATGAATTTCTTATTCAAGTAATAAATAACTATTTCCTTCCTTCCGGTTTCATCATGCTGACCCAATACACATCCCATGGCTGCTTCAGTTACTGTTAGATATAATACTAGAGGTTTTCCTGATACCGGAGGAACCAGTAAAGGTGGATTTTGTAAATAATGCTTGATTTTATTGAATGCCTCCTCAAACTCCTCATTCCAGGTTCCAGGTTCCAGGATTCTTTTTCCTTAATAGTCGGAATATAGGTTCACATGTTGTTGTTAGTTGAGCTATAAACCGAGCAATGTAGTTTAAACTTCCCAAGAATCCTCTTACTTCTTTCTCCGTCTTAGGGGATGACATAGCTTGAATTGCCCTTATTTTATCCAGATCCACCTCTATACCTCTATCACTTACCACAAATCCTAACAGCTTACCCGATTTAACTCCGAATGAACATTTTGCAGGATTAAGCCTTAGTTCATACTTCCTCAACCTCTCAAATAACTTCCTCAGAACTTCAACATGATCTTGTCCCTGTTTAGACTTAGCAATCATATCATCTACATACACCTCAATTTCCTTGTGCATCATGTCGTGGAACAGAGTCACGATTTCTCTTTGATATGTTGTGATTAGTACTTAAAAGTGCATGTTTATCAAGGTTTTATATCATCATTTTGCACTTGAAGTATCAATAACTCCTTAACTAAAGCATGTTTTATAATAACAAGTTCGATATTATAAGATACCTTAATTTATAGTAAATGCTCATCTTAAATGCAGGCCTATCACATAAATAAAAGGATTGATTGATGAGTTTAAGTATTGAAAGTGAAAGGACAAAGAGATGCCAAACTTAGAAAAGAGATGTCGGTGTAGTCCAAACAGGAACATTGCTCAGTAATTGGATCATATCTGGAGCTCTAGATCTCGGATTTAGGTCCATTTTATATGGATGGAAAGGTAAGACAAAGGCCTACAACTTTCATGGGAGCCCAAGATTTAAAAAGGCCTTTTTGAAGTCCAAATTGAAGGAACAACGAAGAAGTCCGAAGTTGTCCTGCAACCCAAACACTATTTAGTGTTCAGCCCATATCTTGAGTTCTAGAAGTCCAAATGACCTCATCTTTTTTTTGTTGCAAAGCTGAGACAATTTCCTAGAACATTCCTAAGGATTCTAGGCAAATTATGATGTTAGAAATGACATTTTGTTCAGACAAGAAGATAAGGATTGTCACCAAGTCAAGATGTGGCCACCCACTAATCAATTAGTCAACAAATCAATAGTTTTAAATTTTGGCCTATAAAAGGAGGCACTTACCATGTATTGAGGCATCTTGGTTTCCAGATCAAGATCATGCTCTTGCTTTCTCTCTTTGTATTGCTTATGTTTTGCTTTCAATAATATCAAGTTTATGCACTTCATTTCCTTTACTTTACTTAGTTAACTTTTTTCTCATTTATGTTCTTATCTTGTTCATTTATGTTTTTTTCTTTCATTATGTTTAACTAAGTTAATTATGTCAAGGTGAAAAGGGTACACTAATGGTGTAAGAATAAGTATAATATAAACTTAACATGGACCTTAATGTTGGATACTAACATGTTTTATATTTGTTATCTTGTTCACTTTTAATACTTTGCTTGTTAAATGGTTAATCTAGATTTATGTTGTATAACACTTGGTACAACAAATACTTGGCACTTTCATAGCCCATACTATATGGTATAATCGACACCTGAGCTATGAAGGAACTTGATTTGTTGTTAACATAAGTTATAATCATGAATGCCTGCCAACATTTACAAGTATTAGCTTTATTCGAATAAGATAACTAATATAATCATGTTAACAATGTATAATCTGATTGGAATCTCCTTTATGTGTGGTTTCCAATTGAGTAATAAGAGTTTATACTATACTTATTTGAAGTACCATTAGTGGATCTTCTAACCTTCACATTTGTTTTTATCATTGTTTAATCCTTGCGTTAATCTTTCATCTCAAAGTTCTCATTAATTTCTTCATCTTCTGCTTTTATTATTATTATTATTATTATTATTATTTACATTCTGTTTATATTATATATATCTTTGGTCTTTTCATAAACTCAGTATATAGGCTGGAAACCTGTGACACGATCTTTTAGATCATTCTCAGGTATAACAACGCCACGTACTGAGTATTATAATTATTGTTATTGTTGTTATTGTTGTCTTGTTATTTATAATTTATACAATTAACCTCTCTGTGGTTCGACCCCGGTCTTGCC
This sequence comes from Populus alba x Populus glandulosa, assembly GCA_033617975.1. Classification (NCBI taxonomy): domain Eukaryota; kingdom Viridiplantae; phylum Streptophyta; class Magnoliopsida; order Malpighiales; family Salicaceae; genus Populus; species Populus alba x Populus glandulosa. The sequence goes on along the minus strand of CM066150.1, from coordinate 21,457,404 downwards.
GGGTTATTTATTACTTCGACACTCCTGCACTTGGGAAAAGACATCAAGCTTTTGGTCGTGTCATGTTGCTCCTGCATTCTTCAAACCAAATGGCATGACCTTGTAGCAGTAGGTCCCTCAAGTTGTGACAAAAGTTGTTTTCGCCTTATCCTCTAGAGCCATTTTTATCTGGTTGTATCATGAAAAACCATCCATAAAGTAATAAGTGGAACTTCAGGCAACGTTATCCACTAAAACATCTATGTGTGGTAGAGGAAAGTCATCCTTAGGGCTAACTCTATTCAAATTCTGAAAATCCACACAAACTCTAATCTTGCCCTCCTTCTTAGGCACCACAACAATGTTAGATACCCATTGTGGATATCTAACTACTTCTAGAAAGCCAACATCCCATTGCTTCTCGAGTTCTGCCTTGACCTTGATCCAGACATCCGAGTGGGCCCTCCTCAGCTTCTGCTTGACTAGCTTACAACCTTCTTCTAACGGTATCTTGTGTACTACAATATTCGTATCCAAACCAGGCATATCTTTATAGGACCAAGCAAAGACATCTGAATATTTTTGCAATAGAGCGATCATTTTTGTCCTTTGTTCAGAAGTAATTAAGGTACCAATTTTCAACTCTTTCTTGAGCTAATCACTGCCCACATTGATGGTTTCGAGTTCCTCGGTGGCAGGCTTCCAAGTCTGTTCCTGTTGTTCTACTAGCCTGGTGAATTCACTAATATTGCTTTCATCCCACTCTTCTTCTTCCATAGCTATCACATACTCGTTCAAGTTTGGCCATTTATTCTTGATGCTAAATGTATGTGATGTTATAGGAGATCCGCTTTCAGGATTCCTGAAAGCGGGAAGTGCTTGGTGTAAATGCATAAAAAAAACAATTTTGAAAAGTGCATGATCTCATCATTTATTTAAAGAAAAGGTGGGCTCAAAGACAAACACAAAATCTAGTTGACATCATGAGCCTTGATTATCAACTAGAGGAAATAAAAGCAGACATAAGAAATGACAAAAGCATGTTGAGGCAAACAAAGAAGGTTTACATTTTGAAAACTACTGGCACTTCTTGGGTCACCCAGTTCTGAAACTTTTCGTCCTGAGCCAATTTGCGCACAAAGGTCTTGGCGGAGCCTTCTTCTAGTGTGTGGATCATCAGTTGTGGCAGTGCTTCATCTTCCTTTCCTGCTACTGTCTTCATGTCATTTCCTCCCACCTCGTTTTCCTCCAAGGTGTTTATGCTCATATTTTCCAATTCTTGACCCAGGCTTTCAGCTCCTTTAACATGTTGCATTACGTAGGCAGCTTTTGGGAATGACATGCTAAGGGGAGGGATTTCTAGCTTTTCTTCTTCAGGCTCTCTTTCTTTAATTCTGGCTATTCTCCTTTCCCTTCTCCGACTAGCAGCCCACCGATGATCCTCCTTGTTAGGTTTATACCCTAGCCCAAATCTTTGATCAACACTTTTCATCTTTTCCAGATTAACCCCTTCTGGTAACCCGGTGATAGGGTTATACTAAAACGGGATCCCATGCTCCAAGAAGCATTGAGTTGCCATCATTGCTGCTTCTGAGATCCTTGGCCTTCTTAGTATTGTGTTCTCCGGCACCCAGTCAGTGTTCACAATCTCAAAAGCATGGATATTGTTATCCTTGCAATCATCGACTTCAATAAAAGGTACAACCACATTCTTTATCATGGATATTGTCTCCTCGGCCTTGACAGTTACCAACATCCCATTCATGATATACTTCAGGCATTGGTGCAATGACGAAGCTACTGCCCCCGCTGCATGAATCCAAGGCCTCCCCAACAACATACTATAGGAAGAGTGGATATCCAAAACCTGAAGTGTCACTAGGAACATTTGTGGTCCCACATATAGCTCCACTTCTAAAGTCCCAATTATTGGTCTAGGTGAGCCATCATATGCTCTAGCCATCATAGTACTCGGCTGCATATGGGATTCATCAATCGGCATTTCCTTCAGAATGTGTTTTGGCAACACGTTAAGGGCCGGGGCATTATCGATGAGTACCTTTCCTATGAGGCAATCCTTACACCTAACTGTAATGTACAACAACTTGTTATGTCCGGTACCTTCAGCATCAAGCTCATCAGCCGTGAAGTACAGATAATTAGTTGCGTGGATCCTCCCCACCAGATGCTCCATGGTTTTATGTTCAATGTCTTGGGGTACATACGCCTCATTCAATACCTTTTGCAAGGCATTTCGATGCGGCTCAGAGCTGAGTATCAAGGACATGAGGGAGATCCTAGCTGGAGTCCTTTTTAGTTGATCTACTATGCAATATTCACTATGCTTGATCAACTTCAAGAATTCATTCGACTCTTCTTCCGTTACCGACTTATTAACTTCGAGTGCTTTGTCCAGATCTACCACTTCTTTGCCCTTTGCCTTTCTCAACTCTTCAGGCGTAAAGCAACGACCACTCCTGGTCAAACCACTTATCTCGGTCTGGAACTAGGGAAGAGGAGCTTGAACGTTGGAGGCGTAACCATAATTATAAGGCATGGCATTGTGATTCCCTTTTGTGCAGGAAGGTTTAACTAGGATTAGCCTTGCTGGCCCATTAGCTGTTTGTTGGACCCTAGATACTCCTGTCATCTCATCTTGACCTTCCATCATACTCACCTCACCCCTGCTCTCCATGGGTTCAATCCTCAATTCTCCCATTCTCAACATTTTTGCAATCCTTTCACAAAACTCGATGCAATCCTCAATACGGTATCCATCTCTTCCATGGAACTCACAGTAGTCACATCCCACCAAATGGCTTTCCACATTTGCCTCTAGCAATCCTGATCGTACGAACATGTCGTATAACTTTTTCATAGACACCTTCAACGCCTTGCATTGATTTCCAACTTCTATCATGCCTACTCCACTACTACTTGGGGCATGTTTAGGCAACGGTTTTGAATTAACATTGGGCTTGTCTTCAAAGGATACCCATCATATCTTAATAAGCTCCAACAACCTCTTTTTAAAAGCGTAACAGGTTTCAATCCCGTGCCAAATTGGGAATGGTGGTTGTAGTGGTAGTGCAGGGATAGGAGCTATGTGTCCAATGCTCAACAGTTTGGCATACATGTCCTTCAAAGGCATGTGTAACGATGACAGTTGTTCTGAAGTGTATCTTGTATGGGGTCTTTGGTGGTGGCTTTGGTTGTTCGACTGGTTATTTGTTCGATTAGGGGGAAAAGGTTGGCTAAAGTTCATGTGGGAGAATTGGGAGGCAGGTACTTGTTGATTATGGGAATCTACTCTCTTTCCCTTATATCCACCTTGCAAGTTGTTAATATCGCTTTCTCTCTTTCTTCCAATAAAACCCTTCTTCTCTAACGGCTCCGCTATACGCCCAGCTTTGATCCCTTGCTCTATCCTTTCAGCTATGCGTACCGCATCGTAGAAATGCTGAGAGGAGCTACCCATTAGATGCTCATAATAAGGTGCCTTAAAGGTATTGGCAAACAAGCTCACCATCTCTGTTTCTATCAAAGGGGGTTGGACATGCATTGCCTCATCCCTCCACCTTTGCGCATAAGCCCTTACTGACTCTTGGCTCCTTTTCTCCATTGACATTAGACTTGTTCGATAAGGAGCGATTTCCATGTTAAACTTGTACTGCTTAAGGAAAGCCTCCACCAAGTCTCTCCAGCTCCTGATCCTGACACTATCTAACCTCATGTACCAGCTCAAAGTGGACCCTGCGAGGCTATCCTGAAAGAAATAGATTAGCAATTTATCATCATGGATTACTTCCGCCATTTTATTGCAGTAGGATCAAAGGTGAGTGTTTTTTTTGGCATTCCAAACCAGTGTACTTAATGAACTCTGGTATCCTAAAATCTTTTGGCACCACGATGTTTGGTACCATACATACTTCAGCTGCTCGCATAGGGTCAAACCAGTCATTACCCTCAACTTCCCTTAATCTTTCTTCCAAGGCAAACAGCTTGTCCTGGTCCATCAAATTGGGAGACCTATTATCTGGGATTCCCTCCGCTGTTAAGTCAATAGTGATTGGAGCATCAGTTGGTTGGATAGGGGTAATAGGCATAAAATGTTGTTCATTGGCCGAGTTTGCCCCCTGGTTTTGAGATGCTTGAGGGATGTGAGCTGCTGGCGCTCCTTCAGGTGGTTGTGCTGACGTTCCCTCCCTGTTCTTAGCTCTTAGAAGTTGCTCGAGTAGGTCGGTCAGCCGAGCAACTTCATTTTTTACGGATTCTAACTCTGTCTGATAGTGTGACTCTAAGTGAGCTCTTTCTTCGTTCTCCATCCTTGATCTGGACCGGGTTTGGTGGACTTTGGATGTGGGACCTATGTTTCACGATCTGGCGTGCATATGATAAATTAAAAACTAAATGCGTGATGAAAATGCGATACACATGTAATGTGTATTTTTTAGAGCTAATTCATGACTTTCGTAATCCTTTAGGCATGATTTCTGAGTCGACCCGATTACTGTAAAGGAGGGTTTACCAAGTTCTTATCATAGTAGCTTACCAAAACACATTAAGAAGAGAAATAGGTTGTGGCCTTCTTAAAAATAAAAAGGTTGCTCATACAAAACGATAATGGGAAAAAGAGGGTCTTATACATTGCTACCCCTAGAAAGCATTTCCCCTATTAGCTAAATCCCCAATAAAAAAGGCCACGACCCCCATGTATTCTCGATACTTTGAAACATCATTTCCAACTTGGGTGGCTTGTTGTTGCAACCTTTCCGCATAACGGGCTACTTGCTCAACCTGTTTTGACATATGTCTTATCCTGTCATGGCATACGGTGTTATCTGCGATTATTGCATTGTTGCTGGCTCCTAAGGCTTCATTACTTCTTTCCAACACTCGAACCATATCCTCTGACCGTGCCAGCTTATCTCTTATCCTCTGAAGTTCTTCCTTTTCGATATCCAGCTCGGCTATTTTAGAGTTAATTTGAACTGCAAAGTTGTCCATGTAGTCTTGGCATTCCTGATGCTCTTGCTTAGCCTTACTCAGCTCCTCTTCCATCTCGAAGTAATGGCTTCTCAACTCCCTCAACTCTTCTTCTCGTATCTCGATCTCCGATTGTAAAGCCATCATCCTTCCTTTCGAAGACTCAGCTCTTTTCTGGTAATCCCTCATATCAGACTCAACGACCTTTCCTCTAGTTGCACCATATATTGAGCTCTGACCCTCCTTTCTTCTTCTATATCGAGTTGGGCTAGCCGATTCTTCTCTTTTTCAACTTCTACTTTCTTTAAAAGAATGTTCCTTCCCTTCTTCAAAGAATCCATCACCTCCTTATCAACATTCATCTTGCCTTTTGTTGATCTTTTAGCCTTAGCCAACTCCTTTTCTGTGAGCCCATTCTTCTTAACCAGCTCATCATATTCGGTTATTCTATTCCTTAACTCAGCCTGGACCCCCATTGTTATTTCTTCAGCTACCTCGGCCCTTTTCTGCCATTCCTTTAAAGACATTAACTACTTATCCTTTTTTCCAACCGCTGGTTCAAGTAAACTCTCATTGTATTTTCTTCCTCTAACTGATTTTCTAATAGTTGTTGCTGCCCCTTACTTTTACTAAGATCAATTCTACATTGCTGTAGCTGCTTTCTTAAATCTTCCTCATCATCCGTCCTTTTTCTTTTTTGTTGCTCTATCACTGATTCTGACTGTTTTTGTGTTGAGAAACCCCTCACTTTAGAAAGCTCTTCATTCCTCAAACTGCATAATTCTGGCTGAAAGATGTTTCAAAATTGCTCCCTTCTTCCCTTTTCACCTTCAGGGGTCTTTCCCAATCTTGTCGGATAAACTCCATCTCTTCGAGGAATGGTTGGTGCTTGATTAAACCGATGAAATCAGCTAACCCTAAGGTTCTTGGTGTGTACTGCATTCCACCTAACTGCCTTGTTACAAGGGCGGGTGCATAACTGATGTAACCGGTTACACCAATCAAAGGAACCCATATCTTGCTTCCACAGCTCATTGTGCAGATGGCGTTGTTCATCCACGGTGCTTTCCACTTGAAGTTGCTCCTTGGCAATGCTGCATATTTATCTATCCATGCTTTTTCATCCCAGTTCTTCCAAGTATCATCTATGGTAACCTTTAACGGTCACAGGTCAAACCACCAAAAGTTGTTAAAGATGTCCCTTGGTGTTTCGATATGACTGATTATCCATAAGTACAACATAGGGATGCAATATCTCACAACTCCTTTTTCATGCGTTCTGCAGTGATTGAGTGATAACATGGTTTCTCCCAAAATAGTTGAAGAGGGATTGATCCGGTCATGCTCGTATTCTATGAAAACACTTGTTGCTTCTAAACTGATGACACCGATTTCAGAAGGGAATAATACTAGTCCAAAGATGGCCAAGGCCACCAATCTATATCGTTCATCTCCCAACTTTCCTTCTTCAGCATTTTTCTTCATTCGGGCTTCAATAACCTTCCATTTAAAACCCCCCTCGGTGACTCTACATTGGCTGATCTTTCCCAGGCTAATAAACTGACTACCCCTGAAGTTGTGTCCTCAAATTTTCTCCTGTGGTAGATTCTGTGGCTGTTGCTTGGAAAATCTAGAATCCTCTCGTATTCCTCCAAGGTCGGTGTCATATCGATGTTCCCAAAGGTAAAACACCGAAAACTAGGAGCCCAAAAATTCAGAAGGGCTTTGATCACTGCTGCTTGTACGGGCAACCTCATTAATTGTGCAATTCTCCCATATCGCCTTTCAAAAAGAGTCTCATCAACATATTCCATGATAAACAATAACTTCCCCAAGTCATTTACGATGTGATTTATCTTGGTAATGCAAGGTAACCCACTAGCATCGATTCTTGGACATTTTCCTTCAGCTATCTAACCCAACTCAGATTCTTGCCCAAATTCTTGGAAAGAAAGGTACTTAGTCATGATTTCAGCTCAAAACCTGGATTGATGAATTTAACATTATTAATCATGATGCAAATGATAGTAAGATACATAACCTAAGGAACAGTTAAGGCACATATGCCCACAATTGCCAAGCAGGCACTCAGATATGAGTTGGGTGTTTCACGCATCTAAACCCTGACCAATAGTCTTAGGGCAAATCTCTAATTCCCCACTTAACTTAATGCTTGTGTGTGCTTTCAAAATCAAAGTAGGTGATGCATGAGACAGTTTTATACAATGCATGGATAATATATGTAAAATATAAATAAAAAGCAGATACGTAAATAGCAAAAGGAAAGACATATTAACAATAAACACACGAGTTTGTTCCCTTTTGCCTTCTAACCAGCAAGCTTGTCTTGCTTTTGTTTTAGAAAAGGGACTTCGTTCCCTTTTCCTTGTATTGCTGGTCTCCAGCTTCTTTTTGATCTATACAATTCTTACATTTGATAAAAAAAAAAAAAATAAACACACGAAAACACAAACAGATCAGACAAAAACAAAGCTTAGTCTACAAGGTCCCTAGTGGAGTCGTCATTCTGTCGCACGTATGCGGCGTCGCGACGAAATTATATGTTTTCCATTTTATATCTACAATGTAAATCTATTTTTATATCTATGTTTATTTGGCAAATATGGGGAGACAAGGAATTCTTGTCGTTTATTGATGCAATGGGAGTCGCCACCTAGTATTTTGGTCACTAGGAACCCTAATTGGTCTCAGAGATCGGGTACGGGGACTAGTTGTGTAACATCCAAAAAAAAAAAAAAACAAGAAGTGGAATTGAAATGACTCCACCATCGCTGCCGATTTCTGAATCGGCAGCGACGCAGTTTCGGCTGCCGATATCTGAATCGGCAGCGACGCAGTTTCAGGCTGCCGATTTTTGAATCGGCAGCGACCTAGTTTCGGCTGCTGATATATGAATCGGCAGCGACCCAGTTTCGGCTGCCGGCGACGCAGTTTCGGCTGCCGATATATGAATCGGCAGCGACGCAGTTTTGGGCTGCCGATATCTGAATCGGCAGCGACGCAGTTTCGGCTGCCGATTTCTGAATCGGCAGCGGCGCAGTTTCGGCTCCCGATTTCTGAATCGGCAACGACGCAGTTTCGGGCTGTCGATATCTGAATCAGCAGCGATGCATTTTCGGCTGCCGATATCTGAATCGACAGAGACGCAGTTTCAGGTTGCCGAGTTCTGAATCGGCAGCGAAGCAGTTTCGGCTTCCGATATCTGAATCGGCAGCCACACAGTTTCAGGCTGCCGATTTCTGAATTGGCAACGACGCAGTTTCGGCTGCCGATATCTGAATCGGCAGCGACGTAGTTTCAGGCTGCCGATATTGGAATTGCTGAATCGGCAGCGACATCAAAAAAAAAATAGTAATAAGAAAATAAAAGGTTTTACTGTGGGACCCACCTATCCTAGGGGGGGAGAAGGGAAACTAAAAATGCAGCAAGGAGAGAGAGAGGGAGACACCCTCCCCAAAAATATGCTGGTCCCCTTCCCTCTCCCCAAAGTGAGCTGCATGCTCTTGTCCCCTTCCTTTCCCCTAAAATGAGATGCTTGTCCCCTTCCCTCTTTCCCTCTCCAAAGAAGGAGCTTGACCAAACCCCAGCTGCTAGTGCCTCCTTAGACGTGAGAGAAAGGAGGGAGAGCTTGACAGGAGGCTGGACAACTGCAAACATGAAGGGAGGAGAGGCCCAAAATCGATGGGGAACTAACAAGAGGAGGTGAAAAACCGAAAGAGAGGAAGAGGAAGAAACAATCGGGAGCAGAAGGGGAGAAATGTTGTCAAACCCCTCCCCAAAATGCTAAATCTGTGAGGTATGAACCATGTCTTTCTCCACTTGTTCTTAAGGTCTTGAAATCGAAAGGAAGAAGAATAAAAATCTGGATGCATGGCCTAGGAACTTTACTCCAACTGTTATGGAAAAGAACTAAGCTAAAAGGAGGGACAAAACAGGGCTAGATGGGGGACTTGATTTCAGAATAATTAACAAAAGATTTTATGCTGAAATTGATGGGTTTAATGTGTGTATGCTGCTGGAATTTATTGAAAAATTATATGCTGAAATTGATGGTTTCAATGTGTGTGTTCTGCTGGAACTTAGTGACAGTTTATGTACTGGAGTTGTTGCAACGTGTGGTGTGTGTGTGTTCATGCCAAAATGTGGGTTGGGCAGCGAATTTATGATTCGCTGTCGAAACTGAGTTTTCTGCAGCGAATTAGTTTTCGCTGCTGAAATGTGTCTTCTGCAGCGAATTTGTGATTCGCTGCCGAAATTTGTATTCTGCCGCGAATCTGTGATTCGCTGCCGAAACTGAGTTTTCTGCAGCGAATTAGTTTTTGCTGCCGAAATGTGTCTTCTGCAGCGAATTTGTGATTCGCTGTCGAAATTTGTATTCTACCCCGAATCTGTGATTCGCTGCCACAACTGAGTTTTCTGCAGCGAATTAGTTTTCGCTGCCGAAATGTGTCTTCTGCCGAAATTGGTGTTCTACCGTGAATCTGTGATTCTCTGCCAAAATTTGTGTTCTACTGCAAATTTGGGATTCGCTGCCGAAGTGGAGTTGGCTGCAGCGAATTTTTGATTCGCTGTCGAAATTTGTATTCTACCGCAAATCTGTGATTCGCTGCTGAAATTTGTGTTCTGCTGCGAATTTGTGATTCGCTGCCGAAGTGGAGTTGGCTGCAGCGAATTTGAGATTCGCTGCCGAAATTGGTGTTCTGCCGGGAATCTGTGATTCGCTGCCGCAATTTGTGTTCTGCTGCGAATTTGTGATTCGCTGCCGAAGTGGAGTTGGCTGCAGCGAATTTGAGATTCGCTGCCGAAATTTGTGTTCTGCCGCGAATGTGTGATTCGCTGCCCGAAATTTGTGTTCTGCCGTGAATCTATGATTCGCTGCCGAAATTGGTGTGCTGCCGCGAATCTGTGATTCGCTGCCGAAGTTGGTGTCCTGCAGCGAAATTGTGATTCGCTGTCAAAGTTGAGTATGCTGCAGTGAAATTGTGATTCGCTGCCGAAATTGAGTTGTCTGCAGCGAATTAGCATTCGCTGCCGAAATTTGTATTCTATAGAAAATTTATGATTTCGCTGCCGAAATGGCAGCCCGCAGCGAACCAGTTTTCGCTGCCGAAGTGGCAGCCCGCAGCGAACTAGTTTTCGCTGCCGAAGTGGCAACCCGCTGCGAACCAGTTTTCGCTGCCGAGTTGGGCAGCTTGCAGCGAGCCAGTTTTCGCTACTGATTTCTACAAGGCAGAAATGACTTAAATTCTAGTAACAATCTCATAGTATGATGGTGTAAAATGTGGAACACTTGAATGTGAACATATGAATTCTTGAAATAAGTGTGGGATGAATGTGAATCGAAGATACAAATGAATTGATTGTGGTCTTTGGTGTCTTAGGTGTTGTGGCCGAAATCGGACCATTGCCAGGACAAGGACAGACCACAAGTGGAGCAGGTAGGTGGTTTCCACCTTTTTCCCATTTTGATGTTTATGTTTTGAAATGGTTAACTTGTGAGGATATGTTATTAAATCCTTGTTGTAAGAAGAAATGACGAAGAAGATTTGGATTACATTCTTGATGATTGTCGAAATGACTATGAAATGTCGAACAAGTTCTTGATGAATGTTGAAACAATGGTGAAAATGTTAGAGTTCTAAACTAACCCTTTTGAGGTGAACATCTTATTGAGTTGTGATGAATACTAAATCGAATGTGATGTTAGGGGCTGTTATGATTTTGAGCTACTAATGAATGGTAGTATGTGTCATACAAAGGATCTACTTTTGTATTCTTATTGAATGTAATGGTGATGAATGATTGTATGAGTATTATGAATGTGTTACCAAGGATCTATCATTTATTGATTGTATGAGTGTTATGAAAGACCTATCATTGTATCGTATTGATGGTTAATTACCACGAATGGTGGTGTGAGTATTAATGGGGATTTATTATTATGTTGCATTGAACATTAACTGTCAAGAATGGTTGGATGAATGATACAAAGGGTATTGTCGTGTTGTGTTATATTGAATGCTAAACTGTTGTGGGATGGTTGGTTTTTGCATTACAAACGGAATGATAAATTACTAGGAAACGGTGGTACGAGTATCCCCAAGGGTCTACTTTGATGTTGCAAGGAATGTCAAATTGTCATGAATTGTTTGATAAAACAATGATTAGCTTCGGCTAATGGCATCCGAGTGGATGACCGAAACAAACGATTGATTAGCTTCGGCTAATGGCATCCGAGGGGATGACCGGAACAAACGATTAATTAGTTTTGGCTAATGACATCCGAAGGGATGACAGGGGTAAACAATTGATTAGCTCCGACTATGGGCATCCAAAGTATGATTGGGATGAATAAATGCTTAGTTTTGGTAAGTGGCATCCTAAATGGATAACGATTAACTATGGTAATGACACCATAGATGAATTATCAGATTAATAAATGATTAGCCATGGTAATGACACCATAAATGAATTACCGAAATGAATAAATGATTTACATTCGATAAATGGCATCCTAAAGGGATCATCGAGATTAATGAATGATTAGCTATGGTAATGACACCATAGATGAATTACCAAAATGAATAAATGATGTACATTTGATAAATGGCATCCTAAAGGGATCATCGAGATTAATAAATGATTAGCTATGGTAATGGTACCATAGATGTTTTACCAAAATGAATAAATGATTTACATTCGATAAATGGCATCCTAAAGGGATCATCGAGCTGAATGAATGATTAGCTATGGTAATGACACCATAGATGAATTACCAAAATAAATAAATGATGTACATTTGATAAATGGCATCATGAAGGGATCATCGAGATTAATAAATGACTAACTATGGTAATGACACCATAGATGAATTACCAAAACGAATAAATGATTTACATTCGATAAATGGCATCCTAAAGTGATCGTCGAGCTGAATAAATGATTAGCTATGGTAATGGCACCATAGATGTATTACCAAAATGAATAAATGATTAGCTTTGGTAAATGACAAATTTAACTATGGTAATGACACCATAGATGAATTACCAGAATGAGTAAATGAATTGCTATGGTAATAGCACCATATATGTATTACCAAAATGAATAAATGATTAGCTTTGGTACATGGCATCCTAAATGGATAACCGAGATGTATGAATTACTAGCTTCGGCTAATAACATCCTAGGTGGATAATCAAGGTGAACAAATGATTAATTGTGACTGATGACATCCTAAATGGATAATCGGGATAATGAAATTACTACCTTCGGCTAATAGCATTCTAAATGGATAATCAGGATGAAGAAATGACTAGCTTCAGCTAATTGCATCCTAAGGCATGACTGTGATGAAAAAAGAAATGAAAAGGAAGAAGAAGAGAGAGAAAAAAAGAAGAAACGGTTAATGGCACCCTAGTGGATAGCAAGATGAAGAAATGATTGACTTCGACTAATGGTCTCCAAAGAGGATTGTCGGATTTGAGTTTATGAGTTAGTTTTAAGAATAACTAATGTGGTCATGTATACTACGTTTCGTATATACTAAGTATATGAAAGCATTCTACTAGTTATGCTTTAACCAAAGAAAAACAATAATTCGGCTAACGACATTCGAGAGGAATGATCAGGTTTGAGTATTGAAATTGTCTCGTTAATTGACGGATTATTAACGGTGGTGTTTGTGTTGACATAAGTAAAGGGAAATAAAAGAATTTTGCTTTTTGGTCCATGAATGAAATGTGACTTTAATCTTGTTTTACTATATTTCTTAAATGGTCTATAATGCTTAAAATTACCTTGTGTTGGAACAGGGACATCATACCAATATGGGGCATAAGGAGATTCATTTCGTGACACACACATTCGAAAAAGAATTATATACTCGTATATTATGGGTGATATGAGTTCTGCATGAACGAACATGTAAATCACTTAATTAGTCATTCGATTCCTTCTGTAAAAACTAGTAATTAAATATTGAAATGGATTACGAATGATAATGTATGAACTCGTGGTAATACGAGATTAGAACAGAAAAAAAAATGGGAATGATGAATAAGTCGAGATGATGAAGAAAAAAAAAAATCCAGCGACTTTGGCCTTGAAAAGGTTGGGTCGTTACAAGTTGCGTAAAGGGAAGGTATTAGCACCCCAAATACGCCTTACCTAAGGTAAGCTGCTTTGTTTGATTGTCTGATAAAAAGCTAAGGTGTTATCGTATTTCTAGTTGTTGGTCTATCCATGGTTCAAGAAAAATCCTCCTCGGTAAGGAGGTCTTTATCTTATTGGGTAAAATCCTAACCGTTCTAACATCTTTACAAAAACTTTATTTTTTAATATTAGAAATACATTTTACATATAAATTCGTAATCCCAAATACTAAAAGAAAACTAAAAGATTTTTTTAGAATTTTTGAAATATTGGCCTAGTTCTCGTTGTTCTAACAAACTTGTTGTTAAAGCCAAAATGCATGCTAATACATATATTTTTTGAAATTTTTTTTGTTGTATGAAAATATGATGTGATGATTTTCTTTATTTTGGAGAGACTAGGCCGCGTTGAGGCGTTGAGGCTACTCTGGATACTCACCAAACTATTTTTTCCAATGATCGTGACAATACTCATCTTCAGGCAGTTGAAAAGCAACTTAGACAGGACCTCCTTCATCTCAAAGAAGCAGAAAGGCTCTTTTAAAAAAAAAAAAAAAAAGAGTGATGCTCTCCAAGGTTCTCCTCCGTGAGTTTGGCCTCTGTCCACTGTTTGCTTTCTTCCTTGCTTAGATTTGTCGGCTCTTGTTCAGTTTCCTGGTTATGGCCAACAAAAATTCCCATAAAAAGACGAAACCTAAGTCCCACAAATCACATCTCAAACCGCAAGCCTTAATTAACGATTATGTTCTTGCATCAAAGGCTCCATCTCCATCCCGCAATGTTCCCCCAAATTCAAATTCACCTTTAGATGGGTCTTCGGTGGAGCACAAAAATCTATCTTTAGATGGGTCCCTTGAAGCCAATTGTGCCAAAGTGAAAGCTTTGTCTTCGGTGGAGCACCTAATAAACCCTTTAGATGGGTCCCTTGATGGAGATTGTTCTGAAGATGGAGAGTTTGAAGAAGAACAACTTGACTTCTCTTGTTCTGAGGAAGAATACGCAACATCTCCTCCCCCACCATCTTCTCCGGCTCCGGTTGTTCTAGAACCACCAGTCCCTAAAAGTTTCACTTCTACTCCGTCCAGATCTGTTAAACCAAGTAACCCTTCTGTTCCCCCACCTGTTAATGGTAAATGGAGAGATTTATTCTCTACAAACAGAAACATTTTTTCTTCACCGAAGCTCACACATTTCTCAGCCTTACATGATATTTCATCCTGTCCATTTTTAATTGAAGATCTAGATCACTCTTATGATGACTGGAAATTGTGTGCCATTGGTTATGTTTCTGGCAAATTTCCTAGTTATAGAGCTTTGAATAGCATCATTGAGAATGTATGGAAATGTGCAGCCACACTGAGCATGCATGAATCGGGTTGGCTTGTATAGAAATTTCAAAGTGAAGAAGTTAAGTGGTCTGTGCTGGGTAAAGGGTCATACTTAGTATATGGTAGGCCATTAATCTTGCATTCAATGTCTGAGTGCTTTAATTTTTCATCCTTTGAGATGTCTCAAGTTCCGGTCTGGATCCAGTTCCCCTGCCTGCCATTAAAATGCTGGATACCTTTATGCTTATCCAAGCTAGCAAGCGTGCTGGGTAAACCTTTACAGTGTGACAAATTTACTGCCACCAAGGAGAGGATATCATACGCATGGGTTAGTTGAAGTTGACCTCCTAGCTGATCTTAGATCCTCCATCAACGTCTCCCTGCCTAATGGAAACACACTTATTCAAAAGGTTATCTACGAGACTCTACCCAAGTTTTGCAAGCACTGTAAAGTGCTAGGCCACTCCACTAGAACATGTTCCAAAGGTAAGGAAGAGGCTAAAAACTTTAAGCAAGCCGGCCCTGCAGCTACCAAAAGCAATGCCAAAGTCAATGGACGTGACTCCACTCACAAGCTGGCTGCTGCTGCTGCAACGTGGTCTAATGGTGGTGAAGAACATATCCCAAGCTGCAACGTTGATAAGGCTGTCTCTTCTAGTGCAGCTGCCAACGCCAAAGACAAAGGCAATGGACATGACTCCACTCACAAGCGGGCTCCTGCAACGTGGTCCAATGGTGGTGACGAACAAATCACAAGCTGCAACGTTGATAAGGCTGCCTCTTCTAGTGCAGCAGCCAAAGCCAAAGACAAAGACAAAGACAACAGGAATGGCTCCACCAGTTGGATGCTGCAACGTGCTCCAATGAAGAGCTGTTGGCTGCTGCAAAATGCTCCAATGAAAAGCTCCCAACGTGCCCTTCTAGTGCAGCTCATAAAGACAATGAAAAAGATCACGTAAATGTCTCCACTCAACTCCCTTTGGCAGCTGCAACGTGTTCCATTGTTAAGGCATGTGCAGCTCTTAAAAGCCATGTCAATGACCGAGGAAATGATCTCAATCCTGTTGTTGCCCCTTCAGTGGAAGTTCCTCCTATTGCACCCCCTTCAGCTGATGGCCCTGAACTTGTTGCCCCCGCTGATGCATGGTAAACAGTTCGGAAAAGGAGACAAAGCTCAAGGAACAAACAACAAACTCATTCTTTTTTGCTAGCTGAATGTAACCCACCAGCTCAACAAAAGGTTTCCAAGGGGAAAGCACCCGTTTCCAAGGGGAAAGCACCCGTTTCCTCAGTTGATATCGCTGGCATCAAGGCTCCCCATTATCCGGGAGTAGGTGTGCTCACCAGGAGCTCGGTTCAAAAGAATTCCAATCCTTTTTCAGGCAGTGGTGGGGTTCCTCCCACCATCCCCCACCCATGATTATTCACTGCTGGAATGTGAGAGGACTTAATAGTCCTCTCAAACAACATGAGGTTGTCGGCCTCATGAAGAGTAAGAAGCTTGATGTATGTGGTCTCCTAGAGACTAAGCTATCTTTGGTAAATGTTGCACGCATGCATAAGTTAAGGTTGAAGGCTTGGCAGTTTGTAAGCAATGCTGACTATGCAGCCTATGCTCGTATAGTTGTGTTTTGGAACCCTGACACATTGAAGGTTGAAATGCTCCACTCTTCTGCCAGGGGATTCATGTTATGGTTACAAGTTTGGTGCAACAATTTTGTTTTGCGGCCACTTTCATATATGGATTTAATACCATTGCTGCAAGGAGAGGTCTGTGGGAGGATTTGAGAAGATGGGAAACTGCGTCCCCATGGTTACTTCTTGGAGACTTCAACTCTATCCTCTCTCAGGAAGACAAGCACAATGGGGAGCCAATTTCCACCTATGAAACCACTGACTTTAGGGAGTGTTGTTCTGATCTTGGGATTGCAGACCTAAACTCAACAGGCTCTCATTTTACATGGACAAATGGTCGTATCTGGACAAAGATAGATAGAGTAATGGCAAACACTCAATGGTTCAATTTACAGCAAAGGGCTCATGTACACTTTGGAAACCCGGGAGCCTTCTCAGACCACTCACCTTCTACTGTCTAGTTGGGTTTACGTGAACTTTGTGGCAAAAGAAACTTCAAATTCTTTAACATGTGGGCTGCTCATCCACAGTTCTTGGAAACCATCTCCCAACATTGGTCACTGGATATTTACGGGTCTCACATGTATATTCTATGCAATAAACTCAAGCACTTAAAGCGAAGGCTGAACACCTTGAACAATCTCCACTTTAGTCACATTTCAGAGAGAGTTGCAAGAGCAGGGAAAGAACTGGACGCTACTCAGCTTCTCCTTCAGAATGACAGAGACAATGGTAATCTTCTTGAGCTGGAAAAACAGCAGAGGCTAAACCTTGTTAATCTCAAATCAGGTGAGAAGATGTTCTTCGGTCAAAAGCTGAAATGCTCCTTCTTCAAAGATTGTGACAAGGGAATAAGGTTCTTCCACTCTTTGATGAGTTAACGGCATAGAAGGCACCATATTTCAGCCATTGTTCGAAGTGATGGCATGCTAACTTCATCGGATAAAGAGGTTGGTCGAGTGTTTGCCACTTACTATAAAGAACTCCTTGGGACTTCCAAGCATACTATTCCCCCGCGTGTTGATATAGTACAAAATGGCACTTGCATTAATTCTGATTCCCATGATTTCCTCCTTGCCCCAGTTTTGGCTGATGACATCAAACGGGTTCTCTTCAGTATGGATGATAATAAAGCGCCGGGGCCAGATGGTTACACCTCTGCTTTCTTTAAAAAGGCTTGGAGCATAGTTGGTAAAGACTTTTGTTCAGCTATAAAAGATTTCTTTTCTTCCGGTGAGATGCTCAAGCAGATTAAGCACTCTACCATAACCCTTGTTCCTAAGTCAATCAATGCCAACTCTGCTGCAGATTACAGACCTATCTCTTGCTGCAACGTCACTTACAAAGTTATTTCCAAGCTTCTTGCAGAGAGGCTAGCTCATGTATTAAACGATATCATCAGCCCTTCCCAAAATGCTTTTCTTGGTGGGAGATTAATGGCTGACAATATTAATCTCATGCAAGAGTTGCTGAGGAGTTATGGAAGGAAACGTGTATCGCCCCGCTGCAACATCAAGATTGACTTCAGGAAAGCTTTTGATACAGTTCAATGGTCATTTCTTCGCGATCTCCTCCACCTTTTGGGGTTCCCTGCTAGGTTCATTCATCTGGTTATGAAATGTGTGGAGACTGCCTCTTTCTCTGTTTGCGTCAATGGCAATCTATTTGGGTTCTTCCAAGGCAAGTGTGGTGTTCGGCAAGGAGATCCATTGTCTCCCTATCTCTTCATTATCTGCATGGAGTACCTCTCTAGACTTCTAAAAAGCACCACCCAGCATTCGGGTTTCAATTTCCATCCCAAATGTCAAGCTTTGGGAATCAGTCATCTTGGTTTTGCTGATGACATTCTCCTACTTTGTCGTTGTGACATGACCTCTGTTAACATCCTCCTCCAGCAGCTTACAATTTTTAGGGAGTCTTCTGGCCTTGTAATTAATGCATCCAAATCCTCTATCTTCTGTGCTGGTGTATCGGAGGATATGAAGCAGGCCATTCTTAGCCTCTCCCAGTTCACTGAAGGAAGCTTTCCCTTTAAGTACCTCGGTGTCCCTCTCAGCCCCCACAGGCTTCTTGCCAGCCAATTCTCCCCTCTCATCCACAGGTTAGAATCTGCTATTCAAAATTGGATGGGAAAGTACCTCTCTTATGCAGGTCGGCTGGAGTTAATTAAGTCTATCCTGCATGGCATGGTGCAGTTTTGGATTAGTATCTTCCCTATCCCAGCTGCTGTTATCAGCAAGATTACTAGTTTGTGCAGGAACTTTTTATGGACTGACACTATGATTAGAAGTAAATCGGCTCTTGTAGCTTGGAAACAGGTGTGTCTGCCAAAAGATGAAGGGGGTCTGGGGATTCATGATATCAAAGCTAGAAATGACAGTTTCTTTGCAAAGCATCTTTGGAATATTCACTTGAAGGCGGATTCCCTCTGGATTAGATGGGTATGCCATTACTACATAGCCCACGCCTCCATTTGGTCCTTGGATGCCAAGAAAACTGACTCTCCTCTGTTTAAGTCAATCTTCTACCTTCGTAACAGAATGCTAAGCCTCTGTGGAGGGGTAGCTCAATTGCAACAGCTGCTCTCAAGCTGGTACTCAAATCAATGTCCTTTTACAGCCAATGCATATGATTTTTTCAGACATAAAGCTGAGCCTGTCCACTAGGCAAATGTAGTTTGGGAGCAGTGGTCCCTTCCAAGACATAGTTTCTCCCTATAGCTGGCAATGCTGGGCAAGCTGCGAACGAGAGATCGTCTCCGGTTTCTCTCCCCTGATCCTATATGCCCTCTATGTCAGAATGCTAATGAGTCTCATGCTCACCTCTTCTTCAATTGTGACTGGTCGTCTTCTCTTTGGAGAAAGACCAGACTCTGGCTCAAGATTCATCATAATATGCCTTCCTTAAGCAGAGCTACCCAGGTTTTACAACACACCAAAAAAGGGCTACAACCAAAAATGAGAAGAGTATCTCTTGCTGTTCTTATGTATTTGATCTGGGAGGAAAGAAACAGGATCATTTTTTACAACACTGGTAAATCGGTTGAGGCTGTTTTCAGAAAATTTCAGATTCTATTTTACACTATATTGTATTTTCATGAAAAAAATCCCCTGGCTTACAATGTTGCATTCTGATTGGATTGGTTGGGGTAGTTTAATGTGAATGCATGTTTATCTTGCCCCTGCATGGTCTATCCTCTGTTGGCTTCGCGTAGTTAGTTGGTCCTTATTTCATGGGGGGGTTTTGATGGGCTCTTGGGGCTGAGTTCTTTGCTGCTGTGGTTTGTTGAATTATGATGGCTACATGTTGTTGACTTGGTTCGGCATGGGAGAGGAGCAGCTGGATGTTTTTGTTGGATTTCGGCTACTTGTTTTGGCTCTACTAGCAGTAGATTGACTTGCCTGGTAGTACATTGGATTGACTGGTTAAGTCCCTCATGTTTATTCTATGTGTGGCTACTTCTGGCCTTAGGGATGTTTGTTTTATGTTTCTTTTCAATGGGAGCATGTTCCCATTTTAGTTTTAGGGTATTGGTTACCCTCATCTCTGTATATACATTTTCTGTTTGCTACTTTTG
This sequence comes from Populus alba x Populus glandulosa, assembly GCA_033617975.1. NCBI lineage: Eukaryota > Viridiplantae > Streptophyta > Magnoliopsida > Malpighiales > Salicaceae > Populus > Populus alba x Populus glandulosa. The sequence goes on along the minus strand of CM066150.1, from coordinate 21,437,728 downwards.
TGGCTTTGTTACCTTTGATCTTAATATATTCTTACATTTGATCAAAAAAAAAGAAAAAGAAAGGCTCTTTTTTTCCCAAAAGCTTAAATGAAAATTTCTCAAAGAGTGACAAAGGCTCTTCATTCTTTCATGCTCTCATGAACTGGAAATATAGGCAATCTTATATTCCTGCAATTCAACGGAATGATGGCACTATCACTACTTCCATTGATGAGGTTGGGACCGTTTTTGTTGACTTATACAGGCAGCTTCTTGGTACTCCAAAGGAAACTCTTCCACTTGACGTCAATATTGTTCAGCATGGCCCGATCTTGGATGATGCTTCACATGCCTCCCTTCTTGCTCCTGTTACTGACCTGGATATCAAGAATGCCTTAATTGCTATAGATGATGCTAAAGCCCCAGGACTTGATGGTTTTTCTTCTTGTTTTTTCAAAAAGGCCTGGCATGTTATTGGTGGGGATTTTTGTTCTGTTGTGCGTGATTTCTTTGTGGCTGGTGCCCTGCTCAAGTAAATTAATCACTCCATCATCACTCTTATTCCTAAATCAGCCAACACTACATCAACTTCAGACTTTCGTCCGATTTCATGCTGTAATGTGATATATAAGGTGATTACCAAGATTCTAGCCATGAGATTATCCCATGCTCTTGAGACTATTATTAGCCCAATGCAGAATGCCTTTCTAGGCGGTTGGTTGATGGCAGATAATATCCATCTTGTCCAAGAGCTGCTCAGAAACTATGAACGAAACCGAGCTTCTCCTCGGTGTCTGATGAAGATAGATTTTAGGAAAGCCTTTGATTCTGTCCAATGGCCTTTTCTCCATCAACTTCTGCTTTTGCTTGGGTTTCCAAACCATTTTGTTCACTTAATAATGCAATGTGTAGAAATTGTCTATTATTTTGTAGCTGTGAATGGCAATATTTATGGGTTTTTCCCTGGAATGAATGGTATTAGGCAAGGCGATCCTTTATCCCCCTATCTTTCTATTGTTTGCATGGAATATCTATCCAGGATGCTCCATATGGCTACTCTTTCTCCTGGTTTCCGCTTCCATCAAAAATGTGATTCACTAGGCATTTGTCATCTTGCATTTGCTGATGATGTCATCCTACTCTTACATGGAGATCGTCCTTCAGTATCCTCCTTGTTCCAGCAATTGCACATCTTTGGGAGGACCTCAGGGGTGGAAATTAATGCATCCAAATCATCTATTTTTTTCGGTGGAGTTTCGGATAGTATAAAGCAGCTTATTCTTTTAGACACGGGGTTTGCTGAAGGGTCCTTTCCTTTCCGCTACCTTGACGTTCCCCTCAGCCCTCACAGACTCCTAGCCAGCCAATTCTCTCCTCTCATCCATTTGCTCGACTCAACTATTCAAAGATGGCTGGGGAAGCACCTCAGTTACGTAGGGAGACTGGAGTTGCTCAAGTCTGTTTTATATGGTGTTATTCAATTCTAGCTGAACATCTTCTCGGTTCCTAATACTGTTATCAAACAAATTATTTGTCTTTGCCGCAACTTCTTGTGGACTAGCACAACCTCCAGGAACAAATCTGCATTGGTAGCTTGGCGAGTGGTTTGTCTTCCTAAGGATGAAGGTGGCCTTGGTTTTTTTTTGTCTTAGAGCACGAAATAACAGTTTTCTTGCTAAATGTATCTAGAATATTCATCTTAAGGCTGATACAATTTGGATTTAATGGGTCCATCATTACTATATACGCTCCCATTCTTTTTGGGACACTGAAGCTCACCCAAGTTCTTCTCCTTTGTGGAAATCAATCATCAACTTTTAGGACAAACTTGTTGAGATGGGTGGTGGCCATACCCATGCTCTCTCTTTGATGGAAAACTGGTGCAGTTCTGCTGGGGCTTTCACATCCAACGCTTATGAATTCTGTGCATTGGAGAAAAATAGTCTGGGAGCCTTGGTCTATGCCAAGAAATAGTTCTATTCTATGTCTGGCAGTATTGTGAAAGCTTCAAACCAAAGATAGACTTCACTTCCTCCAAACTGATGTAACCTGTGTCTTCTGTCAGGTGGAAGAGGAGTCGCACAATCACCTCTTCTTTAGCTGCCATTAGATCTCCCCTCTTTGCCAAATGATTAGAAACTGGCTGCGTATAACAAGATGTATGTCATCTTTAAGCAGTGCCATTCGGGGGCTGTGTCGTGGTGGAAATAATGCAGATGGCAGAATGAGGCGTGTCTCTCTTGGTATTCTTGTTTATATAATCTGGGAGGAGAGGAACAAACGATTATTTGACAACAAAAGCACTTATATTCCTTCTCTATTCCGCAAATTCCAGACTCTGTTTTTCTTAGTATTCCATTTCCATGAGTAGGATCACTTTTCTCTTCATGTTGGTTGTTGATCTGATGTTTAGCTTTGCTTCTCTTAGCTTCGAGTGAGCTGGTAGGGGTTTAGTTGTCTTTCCTGGAGGGGCCTCCCCTGTTGTGCTGTTGGTGGAGGTGGTGGCTTTGATCGGGCCTCTTTAGTTATGTTCCCTCGGTGTCTCATGCTTTTCTGTCGTGAATTTGTCTTTCCTACTCGTTGCTTTGGTTGGAGCTGCTGTTTTTGTCGTCTTCTCTGCATGGGATTGCATGCGTCCCTCTCTTTCATTTCTTGGCTCTTCTGCATGGTTTTGCATGCCTCTCTACGTATGCATTTATTCATCAGAAAATGAGTTTCTCAGTTTGGCAGGTTCCCACTTGGTTCCTTGTGGAAATGGTGGCCCTATTGCTACAAGTGGCGGTCTTTGGTTGCTTTGGATGACTGAGATGTCATGGCTCTGCTGTTTCATCAATTCAGTTTGTTGTATCTGATCTTTTGTCTCTTCTGGTTGGCCTTCTGTCTTGCTTAGCTCATCTGCTCTTGATCCTAGGCGCCGGCTGTTTCTCATGGAATCCTATTGAGCGGTTGTGTTGCTCCTCAATTGCTGGAATTGGGTTGCTTTCGGGTTGATTTCCAGATGGTTAGCTTGGTCATTGGTTGTGCTGATTGCTGAGGGAATGGTCAGCTAATCTGCTGAGCTGTTTTATTATTATTTCGTTTGTTCAAGGGAGTCTGTTTCCTTTTCTGGTTTTCAGCTTGTATTATGCTGATATTCAATTTCTGTCTCCTATGGGGAGCTTATTCCCTATTTGTTTATGTACATATTCTGAACACTGTTGGTTTCCAGCTTGTATTGCAAGCTCGCCTTGCTCTTTTTGATCTAATATATTTTTTACATTTGATAAAAAAAAAAAAAGCATCAGTTTGGAGGTCCAAAAGTCGGCTGTATCAGATAGACAATTCTCCTTCCAACCAAGCTGATTGGTTGCAATTGCAGGCATCAAAACTCATCAACAAATCAGTTATCCAAAAAATCAAAACAACGGCTCTAGTTTAGCAGCAGGCAAGGGGATCAAAACATTTGGGGAGAGAGCCTTACCTAGCCAGATCCCTTTACCAAGCAATCAAGAGAAACCATCCACACATTTACCAGCAGATCAAACCTGCACCACTACGTTGTCTATATCACTACTAGAACAAACTCCATCCAAAAATTCTCCACTAAGAACAAACTAGCAGAGCAGCAACAGATTACACAACAAGTTGCCCAAGCTATGGGGAGAGAGCCTCACCCAAGCTGTTGGGATCGATAGCAACAATATAAAGGAAATGTAGTGGAAACAGACGCCGCAAGAGCCCAAGAGAGAACCCGATGGCAGCCGAATCAGACCTACAGAATAACCAAAATAACACAATAGAGAGCAAGGGGGCTTACAGTCTGGACATAGGGAGAGAACCTCACCTAGACAGACAAAGCTCCAACAAAGCAGCAGAATGGCACAAGCAGAGGAACCTTGAGAAAGGAGGACATCCACAGCAAGCAACTATCGCACGTCCCCCGCACGTCGTTTGATGGTGATTTTTCGTTTGTTTTGCTTGATTGGTTCTTTAGAGTCGTCACCTAGTATTATTGTCACTAGGAAACCTAACTGGTCTTTCAGATATTCTAAGGCAAGGGACTGATTGCGTAAAGGGAAGGTATTAGCACCTCTAGTACGCCCTACCTAAGGTAAGCTGCTTAGTATTTGGTTTGCCTTATAATTAATATGGTGTTGGTGTTCTCTTAAATAGGTTTTCTAGGATAAGTTTACGATGATGAATGGATTTGGGTTGAAAGTCTAAAAGCAAGAGCCCTTGACCAATATTGATCATACCTTTAGATATGTTTATAAAGTGCTAAGGAGAACCAATACAGATCTCTTGAAATCTGTGTTTGATTCAAATTAAACTTATTAAGATAGAAATCCAAGGAGATTCCATGTGCTTTAAAAGCTCATTTTTCCCTTAGTATTTCATACTCTCACGGCTCGTAAACTGTGGAGTCAAAAATTGAAATGTCCTCAATTACAATCAAGGCTTCTTTCATGGATGTGTGATGACTTGTTATTCATATAAAATTATTTTGGATATTTACCACTTAAGGTTTCTTTATCCAAATATTAACAGTGAATAATAACAAGTTATTCCTAATAATATTTTGGATATTCATCCCTTTAGGATTTCTTTATCCAAACATTAATAGTGAATAATAGATGAATGCCCCCCCAAAATAAGATTTTTGTATTTTTGGAATATTGATCAACACCCTTTGGAGTTTTACAAACATGTTGTAAAATCCAGAAATGCAAGAAAATAATTTTTGTGTTTAAGAAATCCATACAAAAACACATTTTCAAAACTTCAAATATTTTTTTATATAAAAAGATTATTTAAAACATGTTAGGGTATTGGCCGTATGTAACACACAAAAAACATTTTTTTCTTTGCAAAATAAACACACATCACAGTTAATCGCAATTAAAATCAACAAACCACATATTAATCAAATTCTTAAAGCTTTAATAAATCAACTATTAAATTCCAAAACATATGTAAAAACATGTTCTTACATTTTCACGAAAATACAACATGATTTTATTTGTACTTCAGATACTTGACTATATACCAAATTAAAACATTAAATTCATTTTTGTGTCTTTTTTATTTTATAATTCAATCACATACATAAAAAACTAACAAACACACACACATCCCCTTTCTATTATATTTTTCTCATACACCTATATGTAATTACAAATAAAATAAATTCAAAACAAATATAAACACATAATATACAATTCAAAAATTGCAAAATGGACCCCCAAATATTCCAGAATTGCAGAGGAACACTTCTGGGAATGCAGAAACAGCGGTGGCACGTCTGCTCCACACACTGTTGCCACTGGCGGCGCGTGGGTTCACACGCCGTCGCAAGAAAAATAGTGCCGGGGTGTATCTGGCTTGGCTTCATCCCTTTTTCCCTTCCTCGCTAGCGGCGACCTGCAAAAACACCCAAAAAGGCAACAAAACAGTTGATTTTAATTTTTTTCTTTTTGTGCAGATCGGCAGGTCTGTTTTAGTTAGTTTTTAGATCTGTTTTCTCTCTTCCTCCCATTTGATTTTTCTGTCTTCTCTCTTCCCTCAGGTGGTAGATCAAGCGGTGGTGGGTCATGGTGGACACGGACGGGGCTGGCTTTGGGTGTTGTTCTGGTTTGCTCGGGTTTTGGAGAGAGATGAGGGGTTGTCTTGGCTATGTCGAGGCGGAGAAACCACTGCTGGGAGGAGATGATCGGGGGAAGATGGGGACGGTTGAGAGAAGACTGTTGATCTATGGCTGGCTGAAGAGGGAAACCAAGAATTCTCAAAGGCCAAAGCAGAGTTTTCTTGGTTTAGCTAAAGGGAGGAGAGCTCGTGAGGGAGAGTTAGCCAGATGAAGGAGAGGGCTGATCTTCGTGTAACAAAGGGGAAAATGCGGCAAGAAAGTGTCGGGGCTCTTTGTTTTTTTGTTTTATTTTTCAAAGGTAGGGGGCGGCGGCTCCTGTTTAGTGTGGCAGAGAGCGACTAGGAGAGATGGGGAAGAGTTGGGGACGGCTGAGCCACAAAGAGGGAGGGCCTGGTGAATCTGTTTTGGCTGAGAAGAGAGGTCAGCAGCGACTTTTTTTTTTAGTTCAAGCAGGGTGGGCAACCGACTGGCTTAAAACAATTGGGTTTAGGGTTTTGTGGTTACCCTAATTTTTTGTCTTAAAATTGCTCCCTTGTAAATTTTCTCCCCCTCTCTATATGGTTGAAGGTTCACTTATATAGAAGATCTTTAAATGTGCTATTTAAGAAAATATTATAATAATTATTGCAGAGATTGTCTTCTATAACCAACACTAACAAATTCTATATATATGGTATTTTATATTGCAGTGATTATTTTTCATAACCAACACGAATCAAATCATATATCTATGATATTTTATATTGCAATAATTATATATGATTCAATAATTATCTCCTTGACATATTGCTTTCTTAATATTAGCCCCAATGCTCTAGGTTATCGCCACATGTCAACCTTATTTTTTTAAAAAAAATTTTTTTATCAAAACATAGATCAAAAATTAGATAGCAACAACAACCATGCCATCAGGGCCAATAGTTGGGGAGAGAACCTCACCCAAACATACAAGAAATCCTTCGCAGCAGGACTCCACAAAATGCAAAAAGATCACCGACAACATACTCCAGGGAGGAAGAAGACTACCAGACATGCATCTAGTATCCTGAAGCAGCCTCCACCAACAGTAAAGACCATCAATCCAAGACACTAAGACCAGACAGAAAGCCACGGACCATGCATCAACAAGCAAAGACGCATGACAATATCTAGGAGAACAAACTAGAGAAGGAACATAGCAACTCTAGCAAATCATAATACCAGCCAACTTAAATAAACATAGCACACCAAGCAAAGTAAGAAAGCTAGCATCACAACAAGTAGTCCCAAGACACTTCATTAGTAACAAATCTGCAGTCAAGCACTACGAAGCTACCCAACAGATGTAGAATCAACAAGTATTCTCATCTAAATCAGCCAAGTGACAGACAAGCTCCATCCAAGCACGAGAAGGAGAAGGATATATACAGAACAGTACAATAACAACAGGCTATAACAAAGCAAGGAGAACTTGCAATGAGCTACAAACACAAGAGGGGCATAACTGCATGTTACTCTAGAAGGCAAGCATGCCCTTTGATGCATCAGGGAGAAAACATTACAGAGGATGGCAAGCAAGGAAAACCCTACCAAGGCCAGAAGCTCTGTTGCAAAGGGAACAACATTCCAGGTAGAAAATCCTTCAAAGAACCCATCATCATCAGGGTGAGTGGAGAAATCGACGCCGACAATGATGATGTGAACAGTGTGAATATGAACAAAAGAGAAGCCAGAGACCCCATCGGGCCAGACAAAAGGTAGATCCTTGACAGAAAAGGTTGGAGAGAAAGAAATCAAACCTCCATCTAATTTGTCTGAGCAAGGATGAGTTCCATTAAAGTGGCCATCGCAGAACAATCAGTAACAGGATAAGTTATCCCTAGCAAGCACATCGAAGAGACATACTCTACAGTACACCTACCAGGTCCTAAGATCGTCGGGAAGAACACAGATTTGTGGGTGAGAACCCCAGCTTCAGAAATTTTAGCCGTTAGGAATTCAAGGAAATCGCGCCGCACTCTCTCTGTTTCCAGTCGAATGGAATGAAACAAAGGCTCCAACATTGGACTGACCATGGGAGACACAAAGAAGGAACTCACGAGCTCAGCAGTGGAATAATCAGGAGGAGAAGCTTCAGGTTAAACAGAGCATCTCGAGAGAGAGCTCTTTATTTTTTTTTATCAAAATGTAAGTATGAATTATAGATAAAAAATAACAAGGCTGGTGACCCGGCAAGTTAATAAACAGACATGTACAATCTGTCCAAAAGAAAGCCAAAAAGCTAACAAATGCCTAGACAGGCTGCGACCATACAAACATGAATAATTAGTGGGGAATAGCCTCCCCACGAAAACATATATATAGCCTATCAGACAGGTTAGCAAAGAAACCTATTTTATGATAGGTGTCTAAAATAACCAGCCTTGAATACACAGTTGTCATCAACCTGGTATCCCATATGTAGAACCCGCTTGGACCAGCTTCATGTAGCCAGCCTTGAAGTTAATTCCACATAACAATACACAGCTGTTATTAAACTTGCAACCCATATGTCTGCCAAAGAAAAACCCGCTTGGACCCACCCTTGCATTGCCCATGTAGCAACTAGACCACGTGAAATGCATCAAAACAAAAACACTGTTCATCTTCCTCATATAAATGCAGCAATTCCCATCAACCAACCAGTAACAAGAATTAAACAAAAGACTTCCCTGAACATCTTATCTTCAGAAGATCAAAACATGCACCTCAACCAACATTGAGAATGTTATGTTCTTTCTCATAGAAATGAAAAATAGTATAAAACAAAACCTTAAATTTTTGAAAGGTATTGCCCACCGAAGTACTCTTGCCATAAAAAATTCTCTTGTTCCTTTCTTCCCAGATGAGATAAACCATGAGACTCGAAGAGACTCTTCTCATTCAAGCGTCTAAGTTGTTTCCCCTGGAGTGAAGTCCCCTGATGGCACTGGTCAAGGTCACCATCCTCATAGGCAGAGGCATGGCAAAAGCTGGGGTAGGGCTTTAACCTAGGTCAAGATTTTATCAATATTTTTTAACTAGTTTCATGTAAAACAATTTTACAATTCTCAATTAAGTTATCAAAAAATTTTGAAAATTTGCTTGGAGCCTTCTAATATGATACTTTAGCTTGGGTTAAAATTTCAGAATTTTTAAAGAAATTTAGAAATTTGATGAAAAATCACAATTTGATCAGTTTTACGTTATTGGACGTAATTTTCAATCCGACCATCAGATCGAGTTGAAATTTTACGAGGGATCTTAAAATATATTGAATAAAATCTAGTTAAGAGTTTAGGATGAACGAAGCTTGGTAGTGCTAACAAAAAAAAGGACCGTCAAATAAAAGCAAAATGACTCATTAAGAGTGAAATGGTTATTTACCATTAAAAAATAAAACAAATCAGCTCCTCCTTCCTTTTATATGTTGCCGACTTAGCAGAAACAAAATAGAAGAAGAAAGAAAAGAAAAGGCGAGAGAGAAATAGAAGAAAGTAAGGAAAAAACATAAAAAAAATTCCAAGGAAAAAAATAAGAAATGAGAGAATAACCTTGTAAACTTACAAAGTCCAACTTATAAAACACTAATCTAGGGAAGAATCAAGTGAAGGAAGAAGGAATTAAAAGAGGGGGAAAATTTAATTACTTTGTTTTTCAATTGACATGAGATTGTTATTTTATTCCGGATGAGGGGTTGTTACAATATTGATTTAGATTCGATTCTAGATGAATTATATTCCACAAAACATCAAAGGATATTGTAACTTTAATAGTGAGTTTATTTTTACTTTCGCTTTAATTTTATGTACTTTTAAATTTATTTTTTAATATTTTGGATAGTGTATTTGAATTAAAACTATACTATTAATTTCAAAAATTCATGTACATGAGTTAATAATCGATCTTAAAAAATATTTATATATTTATTTAATAGCCCAGGACAAAAAAAATTCTTGGCTCCGCCTTGATCATCCTCCTATTGATGCGCAGTCACAACTTGATTTGCAACCAGAAGAAAGCTGACCAAGAGCAAGTGAAAAATAAATGGTTATGTGATTCCTCCATCTGGCCACACAATACACACGAAGTATCTGTTTGAAAAAATCAAAGCCGATCTTTTGTTCTCAATTTTCCCAACACAGTTAGCCATAAAATAAAGTTGTGTCTTGGCATGACCATTTCTCCCATACCACTCGTGCCCAGTTTACTTGAGGACCAGGGAGTCTAAAATAATTATATGCTTGCACCGAGAAGTTGTAATCCCCTCTGTTCGATTGCCAAAGTAATGTTACTGCTTTCTCTTGACTCCCGCAATCTTCAAGTAACTGATCTTTTAGCAGAATAATAAATTTCCAAAGGGGGGATGAAGAGCTCCCTTTTTTTGATCAAATATAAAAGTTATATAGTTAACAAAAAAGCAAGACAAGCTTGCGAAACAAGTTGGAAACCTACAGTACATATAAACATACAAATCTAGGTAAAGGGAACAGATTCCCTTGAACAACCTTAGCAAGACAAGCTTGCAAAACAGAAAGTAAAGAGAACAAACTCCCTTGTACAACCTAAAATCAAAGAGAACATGCTCCTTTGAAGAAGCATCAAAGCCTTATGGCAAATGCATAAAACCCAACCTAGCAGACAAAGAAACATCTGCTAGGAACCCAAAACCAGCAGCATTAGAGAGATGGATCTCCTTCCAACATAGAAGACAACAACTTGCTTTCCATCAAGAGAAGGATAGCAGCAGAGGAGACACTCCTCATCAACAAACCGGCCATCCTTAAAAGAAAACCAGCTGCTCAGCACAACAATATGCAAGGGGTCCATACAGTTGGGGAGAGAACCTCACCCAAATGGGTCCCTATGCCAAGCAGCCATATGAAATCATCAGCATATCATCACCAGCAGACCAAGCCTGCACCATTAGCACCAGAATAGCGGCAGAGAACCAGTAGCCCAAACATATGGGGAGAGAGCCTCACCCAAACTATTGGGGTCTAGTGCAGCTACCTAAAGAAGCCAGCCGAATCAGACCTGCAGAATAACCAATATGGAGCATACAATCTGGACATGGGGAGAGAACCTTACCCAGGCAAACAAGCCCCAACAAACCCATCCGCATAGCAACACCAGCAGACCAAACCTGCACCCTTAGCAGTAGAGTACCGATAGAGAACCAGCAGCCCAAGCCCGTGGGGAGAGAGCCTCAACCAAACTGTTGGCGACCAAAGCAACTCTCTAAAAAGGCCAGCCGAATCAGATCTATAGAATAACCATTATAAAGCAAAGAGGCATACAGTCTAGACATGGGGAGAGAACCTCACCTAGGCAAACAAAGCCCCAACAAGATAGCACAGTAGTGCGCCAACAGACAAAGGCAACCCCAAACAGGGCCCTGTATGTAAGCCATAAGTAACACGCCAGAGAAGAAAGACCAACTCGAGCAAACCATAATTCCAGCAAGCTTTAAGAAGCACAACATACTAAGCTGCATATAACAGCATACCAAGTTGCATATAGCAGTAACCAAGACCTGCCCCAAGAGGGCAACAACATAATCAATCTGTAGAAAACCTGCAGGTCAGAACAACCGAAACAGCAAACCTGGCTGGAAGCCATGCAACTCCAGCAATCAGACCACAACCTAAGCAATAACAGGATATCCTCACTTAAAGCAGCCTGAAGAAGAAACTCTGGAAGAAATTCCAGCAATCCAGCCAGCATTGCATTGCAGTCAACCAATCAACATACCCATTTATCAGCCCATGTGTTAGGAGAGTGTATGTCCAGTCAAGCAAACCTTAAGTACTCTGCAGTGGTGACAACAGTGCCACCAGAACATGCTCCATGAAGCTCCTTTATTGCAAAAATGGCAACACAACAAAAGCAAACCAACAAAACACGCTGCATGAGTGATGGCTACCACAGACACACTCCAACAGATACAAGCAATATAGTGACAAGATAGGGCAGTCAAGGCTGGCAATTAACATTGGTCTAGCTAGTTTCAGGAAGGGTGACACACTGCAATCCAAGCTACATATAGCAGCAATACATAAAGCTACATCGTAGCAGAAAAATCCCATATGGCACAAAACTAAAGCAAGCAGATTAAGCAGGACAGTTTATGAGGGAAGAACCCCATGATGAGGTAGAGGGAGATGGAACCCCCTAAATATCCAGCTAGGAAGACATTATGAAGTGGGAGAGGCAGGAGCTGGCCTACCACTTCCAGATCGAAGAAAAGCACAACGTTGAATAGTACCTGAACAATGGGGACACCCATCAAATTGGCCATCTTCAAAGCAATCTTCAACGGGACAAATCAACCCTAGTAAGCATGGTGGGTCATCTAACTCGTCGGATGAAGGAGCCACAAATTTACTAGTAAAATCCCCATCATCAGAAGCTTCAAACCAGATACCCGTTAGGGTTTCAGACAAGACACATCACACGCTCACTGGTTGTTGGAACAGAGGTGCCGATGTTGGACTGGCCATGGGAGGCATGAAGAAATTGTTGGTGGGAGGAACCACTGGTGGTGGCTTTAAAACACTAAGAGGGGATAAAACACGAAGTTTTATTACAAAAAACAGAAGCTTAACAATAACAATAAAGCTTTACAATACACACCCTCTCTCTCTCTCTATCTATTGTTTTTCTCTTCTCTCCACACTTATAATAACCTTAGCTTAGATGCTTATTTATACACAAATTCAGTCGGCTCAAAATTCAACCGTCATGGTGTGAAAAATGGTTGGCGGCCAATGGTGTGAATGCGGCTAGGCGGTGGCAGCTGGTGGCTGGCGGCTGGTCGGTGACAGCTGGTGGCCGGTGAGGCGGTGGTTGCCTTCCTTGACCTTCTGGATGTTGAGTTTAATATTCAACAAATCTCCCCCTTAAACTCAATCGAGGGATGTCATGCCTAGCATGTACTTTAATCTGATAAATACTTCTCTTTTCAATGGCTTTGTGAAGATGTCTGCAACTTGATCATTTGTGTTGCAAGATATCAGTTGAACTTCTTCATTCTTCACATGTTCCCGGATAAAGTGATGACGTGTATCAATATGTTTGCTCCTCTCATGATACACTGGATTCTTTGCCAATGCGATTGCTGATCGGTTGTCAATATAAATCTCCGTAGGATTTTCTTGAGGAAATCCCAAAAACTTCAGCATATTCCTTAACCATATTGAGTGGCATACGGCTGAGTTGGCAGCTACATATTCAGCTTCACAACTTGATAACGTGACAATCGATTGCTTCTTGGATGACCATGTGAAAGATGTGTCTCCCATGAAAAAGACAAACCCTGTTGTGCTTTTCCTTTCATCCAAATCTCTACCCCAATCACTATCCGAGTAGCCTACAAGATTAAAGTCTTTACTTGAGGTATAAAACATACCTTCATTCATTGTGCCTTTGATGTAGCGAAGAATTCTCTTGGCTGCATTCAAATGAGACTGGTCTGGTGTCTCCATGTATCTGCTGACGAGTCCGACTCCGTAGAGTATATCTGGTCTGGTACATGTCAAGTACCTTAAGCTTCCTACTAAGCTTTTGAAGTAAGTTGGATCAACATTTCCAACCTTACTCTTCCTCAATTCCACTCCATTCTCAACTGGAGTTGATACCGGATTGCAGCTTTCCATCTTGAACCTTTCAAGAATATCTTTGGCGTAACCGCTTTGGGATACAAAAATCCCTTCTTCCTTCTGCGTTACTTCTAAGCCAAGAAAATGTGACATTAGACCAATGTCAGTCATTTCAAACTCCTGTACCATGCTTTGTTTGAAGTCGTCAAACATGGTAGGGTTGTTGCCGGTGAATATCAAATCATCAACATACAGGCACGCAAATAAGATGCTGCCATCTGCTCCTTTCTTCACATATATAGCGTGTTCATATGGACATTTTTCAAATCCATTATCTTGAAAATACCTGTCAATTCTGGTATTCCAAGCACGCGGAGCTTGCTTCAAACCATAGAGAGCCTTCTTCAACTTGTATACTTTGCCTTCATTTTCAGCATCAATGTATCCAAGTGGTTGTTCAACATAGATTTCTTCTTCTAGGAAGCCATTCAGAAATGCTGACTTCACATCGAGTTGATAGATCTTCCATCTATGTTGTGCAGCTAGTGAGATCATCAGTCTGATTGTCTCTAGCCGGGCTACTGGAGCAAATATTTCTCCATAGTCAATGCCTTCTCTCTGTTTGTAGCCTTTAGCCACTAATCTGGCTTTGTATCTTTGCACTTCTCCTTTGGCATTCTTCTTCGTCTTGTAGATCCATTTGACACCTATTGCTTTCTTGTTTTCTGGTAGATAAGTCAGCTTCCAGGTATCATTCTTCTCAATGGCATGTATTTCTTCATCCATTGCTGTTATCCATTTCTCTTCTGTGACAGCTTCATTGAAGCTTAATGGGTCACTATCTGCAAAGAAACAAAATAAATTTGTATCTTCCATAACTTGAGTGGCATCATACAACTCTTCAAGATTCCGCATCCTTCTTGGTTCTTCTGATGAGGATGCTGATGGTGGTGTTGATGATGATGCTCCTGGTGTATTCCTCCTGTTGAATACAGGGAATCTGTGCACCAGACTTTGTGGTTCAGCTGCTGGCATAATCACCGGACTTTGTGGTTCAGCTGCTGGCACAATCGGTTCTTCTATAAGTACTGTTGGTACTTCTTCACCTTCAAGGATCAAATCAGTGTTGATCCATCTGACTGCTTCTTGATCATCATTCCATGCCCAAGATTTATCTTCTTCAAAGATAACATCTCTACTCGTAATCACCTTCTTCGTGATGGGATTATACAGCCTGTATCCCATCCTTCTTTCACCATATCCGACAAAGATGCATTTCTCGCTCTTATCATCGAGCTTTCTCCTTCTTGCATCTGAGATCTTTGCATATGCCACACAACCAAAGACTCGTAGATGAGTAACACTTGGTTTGTGACCACTCCATGCTTCTTCTGGAGTGATTCCTTGCAAACTTCTGGTTGGGCAGCGATTCAGTAGATACACTGCACATGATACAGCTTCAGCCCAGTATTGCTTGGGCAGCTTCTTTGCTTTGAGCAAACTTCTAGCCATGTCAAGAATCGTGCGATTCTTCCTTTCTGCTACACCATTCAGCTGTGGTGTATAAGCTGGCGTCGTTTGATGTTTGATGCCTTGTTGTGTACAAAAAGCTTCAAAGTCGTTGGCTGTATATTCTCCACCTTGATCAGATCTTACGGTTCTGATCGTGTACCCAGTTTGCTTCTCCACAATTGCTTTAAAATCTTTAAAACAATTGAATACTTCTGACTTCCTCTTCAGAAAGTATATCCATGTCTTTCTACTACAATCATCAGTAAAAGTGAGGAAGTACCTATTTTGTCCAGTCGACATAGGCGTAATTGGGCCACACACATCTGTGTGTACTAACTCCAGTGGCCTCTTTGCTCTCCAGTTGACTTCTTTGGCAAAACTGGATCTGTGATGTTTGCTGAGGACACAACTCTCACAGACTTCATCTGGATGATCAATGT
Source organism: Populus alba x Populus glandulosa (assembly GCA_033617975.1). NCBI lineage: Eukaryota > Viridiplantae > Streptophyta > Magnoliopsida > Malpighiales > Salicaceae > Populus > Populus alba x Populus glandulosa. The sequence continues at coordinate 21,422,576 of CM066150.1, read as the reverse complement.
GAGGCAAACCTTTGACCATCTTTTTGCTTACTAGCATCTTCAGACTTGTGAAATTCAGATGTCCAAGCCTTAGGTGCCAAAGCCATTCTTCACTGTTGGTGATGGCGCTCAAACACCTTGTTGCATCATACTGGATGTTCAAAGGAAACATCCTATTCTTGGACATTTTCACGTAGGCCATTAATCTCCCATTGTTGTCTCTAATTGCTAGATGACAATTCTTCGAGTAGAAAATATATCCTCTCTCCAACAGTTGACCTAAGCTGATCAGGTTCTGCTTTATGGCTGGGACATAATAGACATCGGCGATGTAGCTGGAATCGCCATTCTTTAACTTGACTGGGATGTTGCCTTTACCTTTGAATGGAACCTTTGTGGTATCTCCAAAAGTAACTAGACCTTGCTTGGTCTCATCTAGATCACCAAATAACTCTCGGTAGCCGCACATGTGATTGCTGGCTCCAGTATCTAGATACCATATCTCCTCTTGTTTCTCGCCATGTCCTTGTTGGACAAGAAATGCAGATGCTTCTCCATCATGCTTCTCTACATAGTTGGCTTGCTCACGTGTCTCCAACGGAGCTTTCCATCTGCATTCAGTGCTATAGTGCCCAAATTGATTGCAGCTATAACATTTAATATTTCTCTTATCACGGTTATTGTAACCGCCTCCTCTTCCTCTAGGAGTGAATGCTTGTTGTCCTCGGCCTCCTCTGGTGGTGTTTCTGCCACCTTTTCCTCTGAAGCTTGTATTCCAAGATCCTCTTCCTCTTCCTTGGAATCTATGAAATCCTCCTCTGGATTGCTGACTTCCTCCTAGAGTGATGTAGCCACTTGATGAAGTCTCCCCTTGCTCATATCTGTCTTTGAGAGACAGTTTTGCTTGTAAGGCATGCTCAATGGCCTTATCTTCATTTCGCATTACAATCTTCTGCTCATGAGCTTGCAAAGAACTCATAAGCTCATCCACTGTCAACTTGTCCACTTCCTTGGACTCTTCAATTGCGACAACAACATGATCAAATTTTGGATCTATGGATCTCAAAATTTTCTCAATAATTCGAGTATCTATGATGGCTTCTCCATTTCTCCTCATCTGATTGACTATCACCATAATCCTTGTATGATAATCAGAAATAGATTCTGAGGACTTCATTCGTAATAATTCGAATTCTCCTCTCAAAGATTGAAGACGAATCTTCTTGATTCTGTCAGCACCTTTGTATTTCTGTTGGAGAGCCTCCCATATATCATGTGACGTTTCAGCGGAAGCTATTATCTCGAATGTATCTTCATCAAGACCTTGATAGATGATGGTCTTTGCCTTGTTGTCCTTCTTTCTGTTGACTTTCAAAGCTTGCTTCTGTGCCTCTTGTAAAACATCTTCTCTTTCTTTGGATTCTGGTTCATCATAACCAGTTTGTACAATATCCAAACACTCTTGTGACCCAAGGAATGCCTTCAATCTGATGCACCAACTATCATAGTTGTCTTTGGTCAGCTTCGGGATGAGTGTATGTGTACCTTCTATAGTCATTTTGCTCTTTGAATGACTATATCACCTTTCTGGGAGCCGAATTTGGCCAAACGGACACTGTAGATCGATCCGGAATGGTCCAAATAGTAGGGAACCGGTCTTACTTTGTTGAAATCGGGTCAAAAAATGGGTGAACCGGTCAAAAAACCAATTCTGTACGGGGGCGGTTCGCTGGGTTGAACCGGGAATATTCTGTGGAATATTCTGGGGAATATTCTGGGGAATATTCGGGGGAATATTCGGGGAATATTCGGGGGAATATTCGGGGAATATTCTGGGGGAATATTCTTGGGAATATGCTGGGGAATATTCGTGGAATATTCTGAGGAATATTCCTTCGGCTCGGCTCGGCTCGGGGTACGGCTCGGCTTGTGGCTTGGCTGGACTCGGCTTAGGCGGCTTACACGGCTCGAATATGGCGCGCGTGTGGCTCAGTCGTCTTCAACCTCGGGGCGCGTGGGATGCGCGTGGGCGATCTGGCTGAATATTCAGACGGCGCGTGCGGGCTACCCCGGACTCCGATGAGGCTGATTTTTGCGGCGTTGAGTTCGTCTTGATGAGCTATACACTATGGAATGATCAAAACTTGTTTTTGACAACTTTGAAATTTCGGATATACCCCACAACTCTTCTGTTTTCCGACGAACGGGGCTCTGATACCAATTGTTGGTGGGAGGAACCACTGGTGGTGGCTTTAAAACACTAAGAGGGGATAAAACACGAAGTTTTATTACAAAAAACAGAAGCTTAACAATAACAATAAAGCTTTACAATACACACCCTCTCTCTCTCTCTATCTATTGTTTTTCTCTTCTCTCCACACTTATAATAACCTTAGCTTAGATGCTTATTTATACACAAATTCAGTCGGCTCAAAATTCAACCGTCATGGTGTGAAAAATGGTTGGCGGCCAATGGTGTGAATGCGGCTAGGCGGTGGCAGCTGGTGGCTGGCGGCTGGTCGGTGACAGCTGGTGGCCGGTGAGGCGGTGGTTGCCTTCCTTGACCTTCTGGATGTTGAGTTTAATATTCAACAGAAATGATCTCACGGAGCTCAACAGCAGGATCGGGAGGAGAAACTTCAGGTGAAGGAGAGCATCTCTCTCTAGCTGCGACTACAAATGGCTCTTTGACTAAGAGCTCTTTTTTGTTTTTTTATCGAATGTAAGCATTGTATAGATAAAAAATAGCAAGACAAGCTTGCGGAACAAGCTAGAAACCAGCAGTACATAAAAACAATAGCTAATCCAAGGGAACAGATTTCCTTGAACAAACCATAGCAATACAAGCTTGGAGAGTAGGAAGCAAAAAATCATGACCATATAGCATCAGCCATGAAGAACAAAAGTTATAGAATGTAACCCAGCAGGTCGTTAATACATCGAAATCAAGCGAGGGATAGCAGCAGCTAAGATGAGTAGCAAACCACCACACCAACAAACTAGGTATCCATAAAAGCAGAACAGTTGCACCAGTGCAATAGCATACATGGGGACCAAACAATTGGGGAGAGAGCCTCACCCAAACAGATCCCTGAACCATGCAGTCATGAGAACCTATCCGCACATCCTCATCAGCAGACCAACCCTGCACCACAGCATGGCTACTGCACTACTAGGACTGACTCCATCCAATACTCTCCATTAAGATAGCAGAGCAGCGACAAAGAATACTACATCAGTAGCCCAATCATAAGGGGAGAGAGCCTCACCCAAGCTGTTGGGATCCATAGCAACTATAGTGAGAGGCCAGCCGAATCAGACCTGTAGAAGAACCAAAATGAAATAAGAGACATAGAGTTTGGACAATGGGAGAGAACCTCACCCAGACAACACAAAACTATGCCCCACAACAGGCAAATAAATCCTTTGCAGCAAGAACCAGAGCAGCCTCCACCCATCATGAAGACCGACAAACCATGACTGATTAGTACTTAAAAGTGCATTTTTATCAAGGTTTTATATCATCATCTTGCACTTAAAGTATCAATAACTCCTTAACTAAGCATGTTTTATAATAACATACCTAATAATATAAGATACCTTTAATTTATGGTAAATGTTCATCTTAAATGCAGACCTATCACATAAATGAAAGGATTGATTGATGAGTTCAAGCATTGAAATTGAAAGGACAAAGAGAGGGCCAAACTTAGAAAAGAGATGATGGTGCAGTCCAAACTGGAACACTGTTCGGTAATTAGGTCATATCTCAAGTTCTAGATGTCCAAATGACCTCAATTTTATGGATAGATTTGGTAAGACATAGGCCTACAACTTTCATGTGGAGTCCAAGATTTAAAAAGGCCGTTTTCAAGTCCAAATTATAGCAACAACGGAGAAGTCCGAATCTGGCTTGCAGCCCAGACATTGTTCAGTGTTCAACCCATATCTCGAGTTCTAGAAGTCCAAATGACCCATAAGACAATTTCCTAGAACTTTCATGAGTACAGGTGGTTCCAGTTCTGATGTTAGCAATGATGTTTTATTCAGACAAGAAGATAAGGATTTTCACCGAGTCAAGAGTTGGCCACCCACTCAACAATTAGTCATCAAATCAATAGTTTCAAATTTTGGCCTATAAAAGGAGGCATTTGCTATGCATTTAGGCATCTTGGTGTTCAGATCAAGATCATGCTCTTGCTTTCTTTCTTTGTATTTTGTAATGTTTAAGTTTTATTTGATGTTATATTAATCTCTTGTTTATTCTTTTCATTTCCTTTCTTTTATTTGTATAATTATGTTCTTATCATGTTTATTTATGTTTCTTTCTTTCATTATGTTTAGCTAAATCTATTATGTCAAGGTGAAAAGGTTACACTAAAGGTGTAAGAATAAGTATAGTATAAACTCAACATGGACTTTAATGCTTGATACTAACATGTTTTATATTTATTATCTTGCTCACTCTTAATACCTTGCTTGTTCAATGGTTAATCTAGATTTGTGTTGAACAACCCTTGGTACAATAAATGCTTGACACTTTCATAGCCCAACTGTATGGTATAACCTACACCTGTGCTATGAAAAGAACTTGATTTGTTGTTAACATAAGTTATCACCATGAATACTTGATAATATTTACAAGTATTGGCATTACTCGAATAAGATAATTAATGTAATCATGTTAACAATTATAATCTGAGTGGAACCTCCTTTGTGTGTGGTTTCCAGTTGAGTAATAAGAGTTTATACTATACTTGTTTGAAGTATCATTAGTGGATCCTCTAACCTTGACATTTATTTTTATTATTGTTTAATCCTCACAATAATCTTACATCTCAAAGTCCTCTTTATTATTACTATTACTATTATTAATATCATTACTACTACTACTATTATTATTACTATTATTGTTATTATTAGTATTAGTATTACTATTACTATTACTACTACTATTACTACTACTAATTATTATTATTATTATTATTGTTATTGTTATTGTTGTTGTTATTATTGTTGTTGTTGTTGTTGTATTGTTGTTATTTATAATTTATAGTTAACCTCCTTGTGGTTCGACCTCGGTCTTGCCGAGTTATTTATTCCTTCAACAATCCTGCACTTGGAAGAAGACAGTAATCTTTTGGTCATGTCAATTACCATTCCAGCAAGAGCAGGAATAAGCAATCAAAGTAGACAAGGGGACCAAGGTCTAGCAAATCACTATTTGCCTAAGCAATTGAAGAGGACATTAGGTTGCATATAGTAGCAGCAATACCCATTAGAGGATTCAAGGTCATGTCTAGCAACCAACCATAAGAGCCAAGAGAGCCCCAGCATTAAACAACAGACCATTCAAAGCACACAACCAAACAGAACCTACAGGAAGCAGGGCAACAAGGAATCCCAACAAGCCAGTTTGAAGAAGCTCAGTAGATGACAGCTTGTGAAGAGTTCAAACCACAAACCACCCAACACAAAAGCAGAGCAGCCAATCAAATAAACCAACCAAAAGCAGTGTATGCTATGTACTAGCTAACCAAATGGCTATCAACAAGTAGTATACACAAAAGAAGAGTTAATGCCATTGAGAGCCTTGAAGCCTGGGCTTTTACTAGAGACATAACCGATTGCGCACAGGTTCCAGACATCAAACTGAGGTTGAAAATCCTTAGGAGAAATGGCACATGACTTGGTGAGATGATTGAGTGAGAAGTTTTGAAGTCATCTACATGGAGCAGTCAGGGGACTGGTGGAAAAAAGAGCTTTCCAAGCACCACTACCAAGAGTAAAGTCAGGAGAGGTACCTATAGCAGTGATGGTAGAATGAGGACAACCTTCTACGACTTTAGTTAATAGAGGTGGACGACCTCTAGAGGATGAAGGAGGTATACAACCAAAGGGAGACGGAACCAAGGGTGGGGAATAAAGCATGCCTTCACCGTCATCATTAGAAAAGGAGAAGTCCAGTTGTTCCTCTTCCAAAAGTGCAGCAACCAAAAGATCATCATCTGAGCAATCTTCTACAGTAACAGCCTCCAAAGGGTTAGTGACAGCCTGAACAGGGCTTGGTACCACCTCAGGAATAGGTGCTAGAATAGTAGGACTCACAGCACAGACTAAGGGTGGAGGCACAGGAGAAAGAACAAGGGAGGATGAGCTAGCTAGAAGAGCAGATTTAGGTGCATGTAGAGCAAACACATATGATCAATCATGGTCAAGATCATCAGGAACAGAAGGATGTAGGCATACGAGGTGCACCATATACCCTACCCTTTGTAACTCCTCCTGAAGCCACACACCAAGCTGCTCCATCAAATGAAGGATGATTTTCCCGATCATTTCCATACTTTGAAATCATCTCCATTTTATAATTTTCTTACAAATAAAATACAAGCAACAATAAATTAATTTGAATGTTAATTAACACTTAAGTTATATTAAGAAATAATCAAATAAAAATACATACAACCACTTTTTTAGACTTGTTGTTGACAAAGCTACCAGACTGCTTAGTACTTTGATGCAAAGCTGAAAAGACATCATCCCATAGAGGTTCATTTCCATCAGCTTCCTCTTGCTTTCAAGATTAATAAATATTATAAAAGATAAATATACAAATTCTAATTCATTATCTTAAGTATATAAAAAAAATCCTTACCATGTTAGCTCGATATGATGCAAATGACACTATTCCTCCTGAATGAGTGCTTATTTTGCCATTTGTTTTGGTTAATCGATTCCTCCTAGCAAATTCAGACCTCCTTTGAAATTCAAGTGTGGACCAAACATCTTTGATCATTTGATTCCAATCATCATTGTTTATCCAGGCAGGACCTTTATCAAGGCAATCTATAATATTTGTAGTGTTTTCTTTTGACATGGCTTTCTTGCGCGCTCGTGTCAATTGTTGATTCAAAGCTATCCTAGCCTTATCTTCCCAAATATTATGAACAATCGACTCATCTTCCTCAGAAAATGAATATTTTTTCTACCAAATAATATATATACCAAGTAAAAAGAGTGCACAAAATTTCAAATTATATAAATAATTAATCATATTGTGTTATCTTGTTCAGAATTTGCAAGATGATGTAATAACTAAAGAAATTAAATGATATTAAAGAGTAAACAAGAAATAAAAACAAATTATAACACAAATCAGTCATAGCTATTCAGTTGATAATTTTCATAATGCTACATTAAAGTGATCAAAATTGAAAAGAATATTATGGCAATTAGTGTTGGTTCTTACCTTAAACTCTTTAAAGAGTTCATCCGTGTACATTGAATCTACTTTTTCCCAAGAGTGCCATGCTCCCTTAAAATTGGACCTCAAAATATCTCTGATTGCACATCCACATTATGCGTTATTGAACTTAAAAATATATAATAACAAACTTATATTAAACAAATAATTATACAATAATAATTAATTTTTTTCATACCTGAAAATATAACCTTAATTAGTTAGTTATTAAAAGTTTGAACTTACTCTGTTGTTCCATACAAACAAAGCTCTTTTTTTCTTGTTATTGGATCTATTGGCGTGTCAAAACCCTTCCTTCTAACAATTTGATCATAATTGTATGGAGAAGATGTTGAACCGTGATATGATGGAACACCATCTTGATCCTCATCATATACACCTCTCTCATTACTATCGTCGCCCTCATCTTCATCTCTAATGTTCACTTCATCATGATCACCATCAACTCTCCCATGACTCCCATATATATTATGTAACTTTTCACTTTTAATTAGTTTTAATCATTGTAATTAACCACTCTTGTAATACTCTTTTTTTTTTCTAATTATTGCTCTGATATTTACTCTTGTAATGTTCCCCCCCCCCACAGCTTATTGTAAATATCCTTAGTATAAACTACTGACTTCCAAGACAAATATTTTTAATTTCGAGAAGGAAAATCCTGACATATAGCTTCATTTCTAGATTGTCCACACCGAGACTTGCCATTGTTAGCCTAGGATTTCAATATCTAAATGCAATTATATAATGTAATTAATGTGCTAAGCTGCTTGGTAGATTCATAACACTATTCTAGTACATGTATTCAGTAAGCTTATTAAATAGATAGAGGAAAATAGAAGTTTTGTAGTCTAATGCAAGTTCTCAATTCCAGCTCCTTTTAGACAATACGTATAATTGCCTGAAGGTAAACGAAATAAAACGAAGCGCTACGTATTTGGTTTTGATGGGGAAACTTAGAGAGGTATCTATGTTAGGTACGGTTTTTGCTTCCCAATTCATTCTTGGGTTTTCTCTATATATTAGGGAGTGAGCAATCAACTTAAGAAGACTTTTTTTCCTCCCTTTTTTTACTTTCAAGTCACATGCATCATTACGGTTATTTTTTGGGTTTCTTCTATTTTTTCTACAGGCCAGTTGCTGCTAGAGAAAGGGTATGTTCAAGTTAGGTTTTGAGTTTTGACTTCGGTGCCATTGATGAAATTGTGTGCTGGTCCCTCCTATTCTCATCCTCATCTAGGTAGTGAAAACAACAAGGTACAAAAAGCATAGCACAAACAACTTAGCTGTAAATAAACCTAGGTAACCAAAACAACAATTACTGCATAATCCAAAACAGCAGCTGTGTGGGAATATAAAAAGGATATGGTGTAAATTATAAATAAGAAGAATCACAGAAAATAAATTCTTTAATTAATAAAATTGATTACTAGCCATTTCATCAATTCTTGAACTGTTAAAACATAAAACCAGCACAACAATCATCAGTTCATCTTGATAAGGTAAATGCGCTTACTGTTTGATCATAGGCATCTATTCCTTCACTGTCTAACAGTAAGAGATTGTACTGAGTTCCATCAAGGGCAATTCTCTAATGTGGCAGTTCCTTTTGTACATGGCTGATGAGTGGATGCTACTTGAAATCCACAACTCCTGCCAAGAAGCTACAATACACAAGTCCACCTCTTAGTTAATAAATGACATATGAGGTCAGTTGCAGAAATGGAATGTGATAACAAATAACTCTAAAATAAGCTTCAACAAATAAAATTCCAATAGACATTCATTGATAAATCTACTAGTGTACATCTTAGGTAAAGGAATTGTGCATAACATCTTAAACCCATCTAGTTATAACACTTGCTAGTCTTTAAAGCAAATCCAAGTGAAACTATGAAAAACAGAAAGGATATCCAAGTTAAACTATTAATTTTTAATATTTTTTTGGCACTTGTCTTCTCATAACAATTTTTTTCTTCTAAGATCTAACCTGAAAATTTTCAATCTTAAACATGATTCATTTTGAAATTTTAAAATAACTAGCATTTAATTTATAACAAGGAACTAACTTATAAAATCATAAAAAATACATAGACTAAATTATAATTAACTCTAATTAACAATGGTAGCAGATGCAGAAAATGGTAACAATTTGTATAAAAACAGTAAATGACATGTAGAAAAATTGCATGAACAAAGGAAGCTGGACGCATTAAATGATGTTCCATGTAAATGACATGTAGTATAAGAGCACAAGACCTCAAAAGGACAAAGTAGTAAGGAGACCATATTAAATAATAGTAAGAACGCAACACACCGCTTTCGTGCCAGGAGGGTTGCTGGTTTAGCTAGCCAAGGTGAGAATAATGGACATTAATTAGGGGGAAGGAAGGATTAAAAAGAAAAATTAGATACCATCTAATATTTTTAGCTAAACTGAATTAAAAGCCTGCCACCTAAACCATTTGGTGATCAATAACGTTTCCAAATCATACATGCTGACCTCAAGACAGGACAATCAAATGAAAACAAACAACATATATAGCTAATGTGGGAAATTAACTTATCACCATGCAAGGAGGAGGCAACCATGAATTCTAACCTCTTTCACTACACAATTCTGCTAATTATATATATAACAAGTAAAACAGCAAGAAAAAAAATAATGAATGAAGAAACAAAAATAAAACAACAATCTTATTAACGAAACACAACATCAACAAGCAAGTTTCCTTATATATATATATATATATAAGCATATGAATACATTAAAAACACCTAGGTTTCGGTGCACAGGAGGACAATTTGCAGACATCAAAGAACACCCAGCATCAATAATACTAATTGTTAAAAATTAAATTGGGGGTTTTGATAAATTTTCAATTAAACATGCATAATTTCCATCAATCACTCTCTTCTAGACATAAGAATTGCCAGCATTGGTCAGGTTGAATAAAAGCATTCAATTTATGAACCGTAACCCTAAAAATTAATTTGGGGGTTTTCATAAATTTACATTTAAACGAGCATAATTATGTTATAAATCATGGTAAAAACATATCATAAACCTTATATTATCGAATTAATAGCCTAAAACCATTATTCAAAGTTTTAGGAAAAACAATTCTTACCTGTGTTCTTCGGTTACAGGTGAGGGAGATTGATCAACACAACAGAATCACACCTGAGATTGGGAAAGTTAGGTTAGAACTGTTTAGTGTAACTTAAATTGCAAGAAAGAAAAAAAACCATAAATTAATTACCTGAGCTATTAAAGAAAACAATGCAAAACCTAACCCGTTTACAAAGAAAGGGCAAAACAGGATGTTCGATGGTGATGATGATGGGTCTTTGTTTTTGTTGGTTTAAAATGAAGGAGAAGAAGATGATGAACACGAAGGAGAAGAAGATGAAGAAAAGAAATTAGGGATGCTGAACACGAATGCAAAGATGATGAACAATTTCGGATCTGTTGAACAGTTATGGTGATTTTTGATGAGGGTGATGGATCGATGAAGGATCTGTTGGAAGAGTGGAAGAGTGAAGTAAATTAACATTTTGGTTTTGTTGGATCTGTATTTCGGTGTGGGGGGAGAGAGTGAAAATAAACGGTTCGGAGTTTATGTAATCAACAGTCTACATAATTTTAGTTTTATATTAACATTTTTTTTTCAATTACCAACGGAAAATCCATTGCTAAATTCAACGTAAATTTTGCAACGGATTATCCGTTGCTAAAGTTCGTTGCTAATATTAAAAAAATTATATATGTGTAATCCGTTGCAAATCCGTTATTGAATTTAGCAACGGAATTATCCGTTGCTAAATTCTGATGCTAATAGCCCCTGTTTTTAGTAGTGATCCTCTATGGCATGGTTCAGTTCTGGCTGAACATTTTTCCAGTCCCTGATAAGCAAATCATCTGTATTTGCGGTAATTTCTTCTGGACTGGAAATATCTTGAAGAACAACTCTGCTTTGGTGGCTTGGCGCACGGTCTGTCTTCCCAAATCTAAAGGTGGTCTAGGGTTCTTTGACATTAGATCCCACAATAATTGTTGTCTTGCTAAACACATATGGATTATTCATCTTAAGGCCGACTTCATTTGGATCCAATGGGTTCACCATTATTACTTACATTCTCACTCCATTTGGGACACCGTAGCTCATCCTAGCTCCTCACCTTTATGGAAATCCATCATCAACTTTAGAAATAAACTGTTTGAGCTGAGTGGTGGCCAGTCTCATACTCTCTCTTTGATGGAGCACTGGAGTAGTTCTGAAGGTCCATTCACAGCCAACGCTTACAAATTTTTGAGGTTTCGTAGCACACCTGTGCGTTGGAGGAAGGTTGTATGGGAGTCATGGTCCATGCCTAGGTACAGCTTCATCCTGTGGTTGGCGGTTTTGGCTAGACTTCGTACAAGAGATAGGCTTCATTCACTACAAGATTTCACAGTTTTACCGACGGACATATTCCGTCGGTGTGTGATAGAAATTTCGTCGGTAACGTATTTACCGACTAAATTACTGACGGAATACTCCCGTCGGAATACCTTTTTTTAGTGATTCCACATTCCGTCGCTATATCGATCGGAAATACAAAAAAAACTTTTACCGACGGACCGTGCGGGCCAAAAAAAGAAAGTTTCCCGCTTGGAATATACTGACGGAAAATATTCCGTCGGTGTTATAAAAATACCGACGGAATAAATCCGTCGGCAAAAGTGTCGGTGATATTTTATACCGACCGAATATTTCCGTCGGTAAATACGTCGGGAAATTTATACCGACGGATTTGTTCCGTCGGTGATGGTCGGTGACGGTGGTAGACACTGTCCAATGCCGACAGAGTTATTCCGTCGGTAAATCCCTGTGTAATTGTTTTTTTTTTTATTATTTTGAAAACATGATATAAATTAATGGTAATACAAACCAATTATGCAAATAAAATTTATATTAAGCAACAAAAACTCAAAGTGAAATAATATTCATTACAAAATGAATGTGTTTCAAAAAAACATTAAACAAAATTTTAAATGTAAATAATGTTAATTAAAAATTAATATAAAGGTGGAGTAGGAGGAGGAGGAGGAGGAGGATGGGGGTTAGGCAGCCAAAAAGGATTAGGCGCACATGTTCCACCTTGTGTCATGTTCATGACCATTTGCCGAAGCTCTTCATAGGCCGCTCTTTGTTGTTCAGACTCTGCTCTGTGTTGTTCGTTCGCCAATCTTTGCTCTTCTTTGAGTTGTGTGTATGCCTCTGATAGGTGGTCGCACCTTTGCTGCAAGGCCACAAACTCCTTAGATTGGGAGCTCGATACAGATTGGGAGCTCCCAGCGGTTGAAGTAGTATCGGTCGACCGCAAGTTGGCCGCGGTAGTGTTGGAGAGCCCGTAAACCCGATTTTTATCGGGTCCACCTGACGATCCAGCCTCCATCCACAAATCCGGATCGAATTCCGGATGGGTAGATGGATCGTCCCTGTATCTCTCCCTCAACCGATTATTATAGGTCTCCTGAAAAAAAAATCATCATATTCAATTCAATAAACATAATAATAACTTACAAAATAAAATGGTTGAACAAACATACCATAAAATGTTGAGCACGGTTGTCAACGAACTGTTGCATCCCCTTTTGGCGGTCATGACTTCGCACGTGCGTCTCTACAAACAGGTCCATAGGGCTCGGCTCACGTCCAAGAGACGTAGCCTATAATGAAAAAAATGTATTAACAACAAATTAATTGAACGATATATTTCATTTAAGTTAATCTTACCATCCGTTTCGCATGTGCAGAAAACGGAACGGAGCCGCCGGTGTGCGTTGTCACCGAGCCATGAATTGGCCGATTCCGGTTGCCAGCACCGGACTGTGAGCGTCGAGTGAACCACTCAGACATCACGTGCTGAAGATAGTGCGGCCATATATCTTCTGGGATGTATATTGGTTTGAAATCCCTCCAAACCGCAACATCGTTCCAGCCTTGGAACCCTTTATCCCTCGCTGTTTTTTTTGCTTTTTTCTGGGTGTCATACCAAAAATCACGCAACCTAATTCACGAACGAAAAAATTACATTTCAAAACATAAATAATTATGTAAAAAAAAGTCATATTGTTTTCGATGTTACCTAATTGCCGCATGATTTTCCCACACCCTCCTCACAACAGTGTCATGTTCATCGTCCCAGCAGAATCGATGCTGTATATAAATTAATTTGTGATTACTTCATAAATTATGTTTTAAATTTGTTTTTTTTTATATAAAAAAATCTAAAACCTTAACAAACTTACATTGAAAGATCGTCCTTCCATTGTGCCTCGTACTGGCGGGTAAATTGATTCCGCTTAGAAAGCACGCCGCGTCTGCGATGTGAAACATCGCTGGAAGAGGCAGCATCGGTTGACGACGCAGGTGGCGTAGGTGCCTCTTCTTGAGAGGCACCTAAGGAAACATCATCATCGCTGCTAGACGAACTTGATTCGACTGGACGACCAGCTCTGGTTTTCATTTTGCGCATCTAAACAATTTTATATTAATAATTGTATAATAAAATTCAAAAGTTAAAAAAAAATCGGCAGCACCTCCCCTATACTGGATACTACCCAAATCCACAAACCTGCAAATATTAACAATAGCCACAACCAATCGAACCAATCTATACTAATTATTCCAACATATTCAACTATTAATCCTAAGATAAATTCAACGTTAACAATTACAATTCACAAATTAATCAATAATTATATTCAAAACAATAAAAAATATGACAAAAAATAAATTCAATAAATTCAACAAATTAATCATTACAATTCAACATTAACAATTATAATTCAACAAATTAATCAATAATTATATTCAAAATAATAAAAAATATGACAAAAAATAAATTCAATAAATTCAACAAATTATACTTCAACAAATTAATCATTATAATTCAACATTAACAATTATAATTCAACAAATTAATCACTATAATTATGACAACAAAACAATAAAAAATATTCAAAAAATTCAAAAAACAAAACCTACATCAATAAAAGGAACGAAATATACATACCTTAATAATGTGACAAATTCAAAACTTTATCTACATTACCAAAAAAAATACCAAAACAACAAAATAACAAAAATAAAAACAACTAAAAATAAATTAAAAGTAAATAAATTAAATTGGAAATCGATAATTATTCCAACAAACGCAATTATTAATTCTAAGGTAAATTCAACATTAACAATATTAATTCAATAAATTAATCAATAATTATATAGGCAATACAACAATAAATTATATTCAATAAATTAAAAAAATATATAGACTAACAATTAAATTAACAAATATTCAACAAATTCAAAAAATTCAAAAAAATTCAAATATTCAACTTTAACTAATTCTAAGTTAAATTAACTAATAACAATTCTAACAACACAACAACAAAAAATATTCAATAAATTAAAAAAAAATATAGACTAACAATTAAATTAACAAATATTCAAGAAATTCAAAAAATTCAAAAAAATTCAAATATTCAACTTTAACTAATTCTAAGTTAAATTAACTAATAACAATTCTAACAACACAACAACAAAAAATATTCAAAAAATTCAAAAAAAAAAAGGAACGAAATATACATACCTTAATAATGTGTCAAATTCAAAACTTTATCTACATTGCAACAAAAAACACCAAAACAACAAAAATAAAAACAACTAAAATAAAATAAATTAGAAAAAGAACACATACCTTTTAATATGATGAAGATTTACAACACCAAATCTTGCTAGAGATTAAAGGTGAAAGTGTTTAAGGATTGAGGGGAAAAAAATGAAAAATCTGAGGTGAAAAACGGAGGAGAAGCGAAGCGGCGGGGAGAAGAAGAAAAAATGAGGCGAAGCGGCGGGGGCTGGAACTTATAGGGCAATTTTACCGACGGACTCACCGACGGAATTAACATCCGTCGGTAAAAGGTAAAAAATTCCGTCGGTAATAGGTCAAAAATCCGTCGGTATTTTTTGAATTTCGCCCCGAATTTTTAAAAGCCCTCCAAATTTTTTGCAGTCCGTCGGTGATTCCGTCGGTAATCTGACAAGTTCAGAGGCGCATTAATTCACACACTTTGGAAATCGCGCGGCCCGTCGGTATTTCTGTCGGTAATATGTGTGACCGACAAATTACCGACGGACCTATTCCGTCGGTGAACCCGTCGGTGATTGTGGCATTTTGTTCTAAATATTTTCGAGCTTACTGTGAGATGCCGACGGACTATAATCCGTAGGTAATCCCGTCGATGATGGTGGCATGTTTTTCGAGCTCACTGTGATATGCCGACGGATTTGATTCCGTCGGTATAGTTGTCGGTGAAGTCGTCGGTAATTTCGTCGATGTTGGTGGCATTTCGCGTAAATATTTTCGAACTCTCTGTGAGATACCGACGGATGGTTTTCTGTCGGTATGGACGTCGGTGATTGTGGCATTTTGTTGTAAATATTTTCGAACTCTCTGTGAGACACCGACGGATGGTTGTCCGTCGGTATGGACGTCGGTAAGTTTGCATTATGCAGGAAAGGTTGTCTTTGTATTGCATGTTTACCTTCCTGTAATAACTTAACTGATAAACTGTCTATCACATAAAACAATAACCACATTGCTTAAACAATAAATATTTTGTTTTACAAAATACATCATCAATAATCTAAATTACATGAGACAAATGTTTTTACATAGGGCTTCATTTTCATAATTAGTCGGAATTTTCTTCTTCTTCCTCATCAATTGAATTGTCATCATCTTCATCGCAATCTTCAATATGGATATCATCTTCTTCATCGACATTTGCTTGTCCGCTAGAGCTGAGAACAATATTCAACTCCTCTCCGTCAATATCAACAAGACTATCATCGAGAACTCGAAAATTTGAATTTTCTTCCAATTCAATCGAAGGAGCAACTCGATATGGTTCAACCAACTCACAAACTTGAAAGACTTCATCTCGCACGCTTATGTCTTCGTTCTCATCCTGAACAACCTCGACACGACCCCGTGGTTTCGTTTTCAAAACGGACAACCAATCAACTCTTGAACGATCCTTTCTAAATGAAGGGGTGTATGTGTAATAAACTTGTTGACATTGCTTTGCAAAAACTAAGACATCGTTTATGTTGCGGAGTCTAGCTTTTGAGTTGATTTCGACCAGACCATGGTGCAGATCAACTCGAATTCCTCTGTCCGTCGTGTCATACCAATAGCATTTGAATAAAAACACTTTATTCTGCTCGCTATGATATTGCAGTTCGACGACCTCTTCTAATCTACCATAGTAGTCAACTTCTAACTGGCTACTTGTGGATCCCTTAACACAAACACCGCAGTTGTATGTCTTTCTTCCTTGCCCGTATTCTTCAGTATGGAAAACTAATCCATTGACAAAATACCCGTTGTAGCACTTAACTTTTCTTTCAGGGCCGAGGCTTAGTGAAGACAATGACTTGGGCGCACTCCTTCCCATTTGATAAACCTTGTAAATATATGTAATTAAATGTACATCAATACACGGTAAATGAACGAGAATCTCGTAATGACATGCATACGTTAGAATGAGTTTGTGATAGTACTTACATGTGTTCTGAACCATGTGGCAAATTGTTCATCTTGTAATTGAAAGATCTGGGATTCGGTCAGCTGTGAGTTATTGGAGAGCAAATATTGTCGATGTTGCCTGCAAGTGATAATGAGTGTATGATATTACAATATATAATTAATAGTATATTACTGACAAAGTTTAATTAGTATTACACATATATAGACTTACTGAATAAATGGTCTCAGCTCATCACAGTTAAATAGAACATAGTTGTGTTCTTGTTTGAATTCTATTTCCGAAAAATATCTTCCTCTTACGGCATTTTTAGGTGTGGGTCGTCCAGTATTGGAGAATATTGACAAGTTCCCACTGGAAGGCACTGCACCGCCATCGTCATGCCGTGGAACGCGATTGATTCTTGTTCTCAGATGAGGTTCGAAATAGTACGAGATAAATGTTGATATCTCTTCAACAATATAGGCCTCAAATATCGAAGCCTCAACATGCGCCTTGTTCTTAACCTTTTTTTTTAGATTAAACAAGTACCTGCATTGAAGTACAATTCAAGTATTTTCAAATAAGAAAAACATAGAAAATACTTTAAGATATGAATCCCATTGCAACTGTAATATCTCACCGTTCGAATGGGTACATCCATCTATACTGGACCGGTCCTCCAGCTTTTGCCTCGAACGGTAGATGTATAGGGAGATGCTCCATTGAGTCAAAAAATGAAGGAGGGAATATCATCTCAAGTTTGCATAGTGGCTCGATGATATTCGTTTGAAGCATCTCAATGTGCTCAACATTCATCTTGCTGGAGCATATATCTCTGAAGAAATGACTGATCTCCGTTAGTGCATCCCATATTCCCTTTGGCAACAAATCATGAAAAGCTAATGGGATGAGTGTTTGCATAAACACGTGGCAGTCATGGCTCTTCATTCCATACAATCTGCAGTCCTCTATGTTAACAAGCCTTGATATGTTTGATGCATGTCCATCCGAGAAACGCAGACTCTTAAGCCATTTGTAGACTAGTAGTTGTGCATTTTTCTCTAACACGAAGCTTGCCCTTGGTTTTGCAACCCGTGACTCGTCATAAACCAACTCCATATTTTTACGGTTATAGTATAAAGCTATATCCAATCTAGCCTTCATGTTGTCCTTTGTCTTCCCCTTCACATCCATGACGGTGTTGAAAATATTCTCAAACACGTTCTTTTCGATATGCATGACGTCAAGGTTATGGTGGAGAAGATTAGTCTTCCAATATGGAAGCTCCCAAAAGATACTTCGCTTTACCTAATTATGGGTCAAACCAAAACCAAGAAACTTTTTCTTACCTGATTGAAGGCCAAACACAATGTCACCGTACTCTGATACAACATGATGCAATTCTTCACCAGAAAGACGCGGGGATGCAACATCTTTTTCAACTCTACCAACAAAGAAATCTTTTCTGTTCTTTTTGAACCTGTGATTAAGTGGCAAGAAGCGACGGTGACAGTCAAAAAAAGAAGCTTTACCTCCGTTTGCTAGCGTGAATGCCTTGTTGTTTTCCATGCAGTATGGACATGCGAGTTTCCCATGCGTGCTCCAACCAGAAAGCATTCCATAAGCTGGAAAATCACTGATAGTCCACATCAAAGCCGCCCTCATAAGGAAATTTTATTTCCTCGATATATCATAAGTCAGAGATCCGGAGGACCACAACTGCGCCAGCTCATCTATCAACGGTCGAAGACAAACATCTATATTCTGCCCCGGGCTGCTTGGACCGGGTATGACAGTAGATAGAAACATGAACTCCGGCCTCATACACATTCCCGGTGGCAAGTTATAAACTGTGAGAATGACCGGCCAACAAGAATAGGGAGCAGCAAATGACCCAAATGGATTGAACCCGTCTGTACACAACCCAAGTCGAACATTCCTTGATTAAGCAGAAAAGTCAGGATGAACACTGTTAAAGCGTTTCCACGCTTCACCATCAGAAGGATGCACTATCACACCATCAACGGCATCGTGTGTTTGGTGCCATGTCATGTGCTCAGCAGTCCTTGGTGACATAAATAACCTCTGCAGTCTAGGTGTGATCGGGAAATATGTAAGTTTTTTATATGCCACTAGAGTCTTCCCCCTGCCAGTTCTGGGTTTGTAACGGGAATGCCCGCATGTCATGCACTCGGTCATCACAGCATTTTCAAGGTAGTATAACATGCAAAAGTTAGGGCACATGTCAATTTTCTGGTATCCTAAACCGAGGGGTTTCATCATGGACTTCGCAGCATAGAAGTTCTCTTTGAGCCTGTTCCCTTCTGGTAAAATGCTTCTTGCCCAATCAATAATTTTGTCATACCCGGCCTCACTCAACCCGTGATATGACTTGATGGTGAACACCTGTGCCACAGCCGATAATTTACTGTGGTTTGTGCAGCCATCCCATAATGGTTCGTCAGAATCTTTCAACAAATCAAAAAACCTAGCTGCCTCTGCATTAGGTTCTTCTTCTACGATTGGACATTGATTGACATTATCTTGATTCATTCTCATTGCATCCATAACCATGTTTCTGTAAGGATTAGTGTTGTCATTTGCCGCTTCATGCACGTCGCTAGCACTAGAAGTTGACCCAACCACCGTTTCTCCCATTCTCCTATTACTAACAAATACCTCTCCATGTGCATACCAACACTCGTAATCCTCCACAAACCCTTTGTGTAGAAGATGCATCATTACAACATCTGGATGCAGATACTTTTTATTTTGACACTTCCTGCATGGACACCTAATACCGCCTCCAGTAAAATTTCTGGGAATAGATGTTGCGAAATTAATAAAACCCTGAACCCCGTTACAATAATCCATCCTCCACAATCCTTGGGGTGAATCTAGATACATCCATGAACGATCATCCATGACTTCTATCGAACCTCTATAAAAAGGACCCATTAAGCAAGCTCTTAATTATTTCAAAACATAACATGTAATTCGGTAATTCTACAAATTAAGTTTTAACAATTTTCAAACAAATACAATCTTACAAAATCTAAAACAAACCATAACAAGTATAAAATTATACATTCATATACTACAAGTTTGTTTGAGAAATAACAATAAAACATGTACATCTACTAAAAAAAAATACATATACTAAAAAAACAATAAAATTGACATTTAAATGTTAAAATTTTAAAAGATAGATTTACTTACAAAAAATGATAAAATCCGTCGGTAAATCAGAACACGGATGCTGTGACCACAAAACTTCAAGAAATACAACTTGTTGTGCTGAGATGAGGAAGATTTTTGTTTTGGGGCGAGGGGGGGCTGGTTATTTTGCAGATTGGGAGGGTTAGGATTAGGAAGAAGAACGAGAAATGGGGGAGGAGAGTGTCGGCAGAGTGGCCATATATTCACTTTTGCCGACGGACTTACCGACGATTTTGATTCCGTCGGTGACTCCGTCGGTAATTCTGACGGGCAATCGACACGTCACCGTATGGACCTGCTATTCAAATCCCTCGGTGATTCCGTCGGTATTTTTAAAGGTGCACCGGTCACGTCATCGGTACGGATCTGGCATTTCAAATCCGTCGGTGATTCCATCGGTATTTTTGATGGTGAACAGGTCCCATCACACGTACGGGCCCCAGGTTTTAATTCCGTCGGTGATTCCGTTGGAAAAATCACCCGCCAAAACCTCCGCGCCACCTACCCGCCCTTTTTTCATTAATTCTGAATTTTCGGTCGGTAATTCGGTCGGTGATTTCGGCCGAAAAATATCGACAGAAAAAATTCTGTCAGTATGTCCGTTGGTATTTAGCGAATTTCTAGTGGTGATTTTCTCCAAACGGATTCCTCTTATGTTTTTTGCAATGAAGATGACGAGTCCCATAGCCTCCTATTTTTTGGTTGCCATTGGACATCTATTCTCTGGAGTTTGGTTAAACAATGGTTGCGTCTGACAAGATGCATGTCTTCTTTAAACAGTGCTATTCGAGGTCTCTTTCGAGGAGGCAATAACGCGATTGGCAGAATGAGGTGTGTTTCTCTTGGTATTCTTGTCTATATAATTTGGGAAGAGAGGAATAAAAGGATATTTGATAGCTCACGCACTCTCATTGCTTCTCTTTTCTGCAAATTCCAGACCCTGTTCTTCACTATTTTTCATTTTCATGAGACTGACCATTTCTCTCTCCGCATTGGTTGATGAAGTCTTCTTGCTATCTTGCCTTCAAGCGCCTTGGGTTGCTAGTGGTGTTCGGCTTATCTGTCTGTCGCTGATGTCCATTGCTGCTAGAATGGCTTGTGGTCTCTTCTCTTAATGAGCTGTCGGTCGTGGTGATTGTCTCTTTGTCCATTGATTGTCCCTCGGTCGTGCCCCTTTAGGGATGGTTGTTGAATTTGTCCATGTCCTCAATGGCGTAGTCATACTGCTAGTTAGCTTTTATTTCACATGCTGGAATGATTTTGCATGGATCTACATGTGTTTTTGCATCAATTGTTACTATGTGCTTTTCTGATTGGCTGGTTTCTTTTTTCTTCAATTGTTGTTGTTCGTGGTCCTCCTGCATAGCTTCCACGTGGGGGCCTCCTTTTGTTTACTTATTGCTGCATCCGTTAGGCACCCCATCTGTTTTGTGTGGATTTTCTGCATGGCTTCCTATCGTGCTCTTCGGCTTGTCTGTTCTTGAATTCAGCTTGTGGGTTATTGGCTCAGGTCTCTTTTTGTCCTGTGGCTGTTGCTGATTCATCCTTGTCGACTTGCAGCTTGCTATCATGGCTTGCTGCTGTTCTGTTTTTCAAGATGTTCCTTTGTCATGTTCTTTGCTTTGTGTTAGGTTGGATCGTTGTAATTGTTAGTTGATTGTTTTAGGACTGCAACGTGTCTAAGTATCAGAAATTATTTTATGCTTTCATTATGTTTTTAGTTTGTCCTAGTCTTTAGGAAGTGGTTAGTTTGTTGGCACACGTTGCTGTTCATGGCTTAATTCTCGGTTTCAGTTTTTTTTTTTTCTGTTTCTATATAATGTAAGCTTGCTGCATAATAAAATTGTATTCCCAGTTTGTATTCCCTTATCTACTATTTCTATCTTTCTCCCTTCTCCATATCCATAAACTTCTACCTCTGTTGTACTCCTTTCTTTCTTTAAAACTAACAAATTGGTATCAGAGCTTTTTGTTCTTAAGGGATCTGTGTGTGACTTTGACGTATCATGGAAGCTGAAGCAAGTTTCTCCTCAATTGCTCCGCCAGTGTTCAATGGAGACAACTACCAAATTTGGGCAGTACGCATGGAGACATATTTGGAAGCTTTGGATCTTTGGGTAGCAGTGGAAAAAGACTATGATGTTCCTGTACTTCCAAACAATCCCACCATGACACAGATCAAATTTCCTCTTCTATTATCAACCTCCATTCAAGATCTCATAAAACCACCCATAATTATTTTTGCTCAACACATTACCGATACCAATTTCACTGTTGTCATCATCATCCTGTAGAAATCGATGCAAGGTGATCCCCTTACCCGGGATCCTAACATACACTAAATGTATGCTAGCCAATACATGGTGATCCCCTTACCCGGGATCCTAACATACACTAAATGTATGCTAGCCAATACATGGTGATCCCTTTACTTGGGATCCTAACATCCTAACGTCAATACATCTTGATCCCCTTACCCGGGATCCTAACATACACTAAATGTATGCTAGCCAATACATGGTGATCCCCTTACTCGGGATCCTAACATACACTAAATGTATGTTAGTCAATACATCTTGATCCCCTTACCCGGGATCCTAACATATACTAAATGAATGCTAGTCACGCCCCAAATCACACTTCTTATATTTTCTTTATCAACTATAATTTCATCACTTGGCAATTCACAGAACAACCGTTCACCTTGAATACACATGCATTCAGAATACTATCCAAATATTGGCATCATTACGCAAACTTTCCTCCTTTCTCCTAATATCCAACATTCGGTAATTCACATCTCACATCAATAACTTATTAAGTCATATAATTAAACTAGAAAGTATAGGTGCGGATCACCTACCTGCAATAGAAGCTTTACTCGTACTCCTTGGTGTTGTTGCTGTTGTTGCACCACGCTCGTGGTCCCTCCTGCAATTCACAGGTTTATCTCATAAATTCTCCTCACTCAGGAATATGTTTTATTATAAACATATCAACAACCAATAAGTCTTTCTTTCAGTCATTTTTTTTTAATATTTTACATTTTTCTCATTTCACCCATTAATATTGTCATTCTTTGTGCAACTGCAGTTATCATTCCTTTATATATATACATTTGAACTATTTCTGCTTAAATCCCGAACTGTTACTGTCTCATTTTTTAACTGTCACTGTCTTATTTTTGAATTGTCACTCTCTTGTTTTTGAATTGTTGCTATCCAATGTTACTGTCTAGATGTTGAACTGTCACTGTCTCGTTTTTGAACTGTCACTCTCTCATTTTTTAACTGTCACTGTCTAGACATTGAACTATTACTGTCTAGACGTTGAACTGTCACTATCTCGTTTTTTTACTGTCTAGACATTGAATTGTTATTGTCTAGACGTTGAACTGTCACTATCTCGTTTTTAAACTATCACTGTTTCAGTTGGTGACCCATAGCTGGAGTTCTATAGCTCTAAATTAAGCAAGACCAATTTCCTTAGTTAGCTAACATCCAAAACCACAATTTCTATGAGGAACCTGGTTCTAATTTCCTCATCTTTCTATCTGAAATCTTACTGAATGTCAGGAGGCGAGTCTGTCCAGATTCATCACCCCCTCTTCCCTTCACACATAACTTTCACAAACTACATTTTCTAGGTAACTTATCATGGTTTCACGTCCCCAATCACATACCACACATGAATTAACTTAATTTTAACAACAAATAATTTTTGCCTCAATTCAAGTCTAAGAACCCTAATCTATAATTCACATCAAGGCATCAATTCATTATCAAATTTGAAATGACTTATATGATCATGTTTAGAACACCTTACCTGGTACGAATTAAGGTTTTGATCTACAACCAGTTTAAGATTTTCAACTCCCTCCTTTCTTATCTAATGACAGCCAGCCCTCCATCTTCTCTTCTTGTTTAATTTCCTTGTTAATCCCTTGCCCAAAAGTGTTTATTCCATCTATAAACCCTTAATCTTGGATGGGTTCTTGAAATTTTGGTGTTTCTCTTTTGATTTTGCAAGAATGAATACACAACTCCATCACTAGGAGTCGCCCCCGTCACCATTGCCATTTTTTCCAGCACCCGAAGACCAGTTCCTTCCCCTTTCCTGATCTCTCACAGCCTACCCAACAGACCCATCAGCGCAGAAGCCCCTTCCTTGGTGACATCTTCTTCTTTGATATTCTCACAATAGCAAACGACCAAATCAATGCCGAAGCCCCTTCCTCAACAACACCTTCTTCTTCTGTCTCTTCAACAACAACGACCATAGACCAGCCAAGACCGGTCATCTCTTTCAACCGGTCGGCCGCAGATCCACCCATCATCAACAACCCAACAACAGCCACAGAAGACCACCAGCAGCTGCGCAGCCGTCGACAGAAACCCATTCGCCAGCTGGCCGCCTGAACAGAGAATGTTGGGAAAGAAAATGAAAAGAACATATCTACAGAGAGGGAAGCAGACCCGAAATGGAGAAGAAGAGAAAGAAAAATAGATTGAAAACAAAGAAAAAATTAAAATCAACTGCCAGTGGTGTTTTCGGTTGTTTTGCAGGTCACCGCCGGTGTAGGGAGGCTGAGAAGAATTCGATCCAGATCCCCCCTATTTTTGGGGTTTTCTTGCGGCAGCACGTGAACCCACGCGCTGCTAGTGGCGGTGGCGCGTGGGGAGACGCACTGCCACTGTTCCTGCGGTTGCAGAAGGTCTTCAATGCAATTTCTGGAGTTTTAAGGCTATTTTATAAATTTTAAATTGTTTGATGTAATTGTTTTTGTTTAGTTTTGAATTTTTATTATTTGTAGTGTTGATGTAACCAAACAAAAAAAACAAAGAAAAGAAAAGAAAAAAATATAGTGAAAGTGTATGTGTGTGTTTGTATTTGTTTTATGGGTGTTTTATTTTATTTTATTATGTATGATAAAATTGCAAAGATTAAAGAAGAATTTAATATTTTAATTTGTTCACGTTCCAAAATTATTAACTTATACGTAAGTTGTATTTCTAATATCCGATGAAAAGATAAAATTTTAAAACATCTTTAAAATTAAGTACAAAATAATATTTCATACTTACTCTAAATAAGGCTTCAGTTCTTGACAATTGAATATCACATAGTTATGCGCAATTTGCATTTCGGCATGTGACAACTGTCTTTTATAAAATCTTTTGGATAATTTTTTTCCTGGATATGAAAAAATAAAGAGACGTCCATCTAGACTTTTACGGCCGCCATCATCATTATGTGGTACAGGAGCCATCACTTGTATCCATTGCTAGTCTTTAAAACAAATCTAATTTAAACTATGAAAAACAGAAAGAATATCCAAGTTAAACTGTTAACTTTTTATATTTTTATGGCACTTGTCTTCTCATAACAATTTCTTTTCTTCTAAGATCTAACCTAAAAATTTTTAATCTTGAACAAGATTAGAAATGCATTTTGAAATTTCAAAATAACTAACATTTAATTTATAACAAGGAACTATCTTATGGTTTTCAAAAACATAATGACTAACTTATAAAATCATAAAAAGTGCATAGACTAAATTATAATTTACTCTAATTATTATCTCTTAAAACCTATAACTTAATAGAAATCTGTATGGTTAGGACATAATTTGTCTACAAAACCGAGCCTTTGCATGAAAGGAAATTCCAATTAGATGCTTTTAGTTCAAATAGCAGAACAACAAGGTACAAAAAGCATGGCAGAAATAACTTAGCTGTAAATAAACCTAGCTAACCAAAAGTCAGATAAATAGAAAGGCAGTACAGGACCAAGAATTCACAGCAAGGAACTACTGACTTCCCAACAACAATCAAAATAAATTTGTAGTTAATTGATATATTATTTAGTCATCTCCAGGCTTCATTTTGATCTCATAATTTCCATCCAAAAAGAAATTCAATATCAGATTTAATGAAAGAAAATCATTGAATTAATTTTTTTTATATACAAACTGGCATTGAATAAGGAAAGAAAAAAAAACAATCCTATGCCCTGAAAAGTTAATTGAATATAACCAGCATCATGTTCACATGAACATCCAAAACTAGGATCTACAAGGAAAATAAATTTAAATATGCATTATCAAAACCCCCCAATTTATTTATTTATTTATTTTTTATACAAGAGAATTAATACACACCACTTAATCTCGTCTTTGGCAGCTACTGCAATATCTAAATTTTGTTTGTTGAAAACAGGAACTCCATCAATAGTCTTGAGAAGTTGGTGTGCTGCCTTGACCTGTGAGAGCAGAAATCAGATAAAAACATAATTATAAATCTATCATAATAAATACAACTTTGTTAATACCATGTGGTCTGAACAAATGATACATGCTTTTAATTTGGAACAAACTAAAATAGTTGAGGTCTCTCCTGCATAACACAAAGCAAAATAAAAGGTGGATTATTCCAGAAAATGAGAAGATATTAGAAATATGAATAGGATTGCAAAATTTTAATTTTCTCAAGGAAAATAAATGCATATAAGTTTTGCAACTAAATCTAATAATTACATATTTTGAAAAAATAACTACATGAATCAACAATCACCACATCCTAGTAATTTGGATTGGTTGTGACTAGAATGTAGCACTAAAACTTGGACTGCTACAGAAGTAGAGCATCATAGGTTAACCAATTGCTAGACTCTCTAGATTTGAACAGCATCCATACGCTGCTGTAACACTTAAAATTTATAGAAGTAGAGCATCACAAGTTAAAAAGTTGAAGCACAAGGTTAGCAAGTTATAACATCATGAAACACCTCTATGAAAGTGAAGAAATTGAACTGATGCATAATTTCCATCAATCACTCTCTCCCAGACACATGAATTACCAGCATTGGTCCAGTTGCCTAAAATCACTGAATTTGTGAATCGTAACCCTAAAAATTAAATTGGGGGTTTTCATAAATTTTCAATTAAACATGCATAATTAGGTTATAGATCATGGTAAAAACATTTTATAAACCCTTATATTATCGAATTAATAGCATAAAACCATTATTCAAAGTATCGATAAAAAAAAATTATTACCTGTGTTCTTGAGTTATATGTGAACGGGATGAATCTACACGACAAAATAACACCTGAGATTGGAAAAGTTAGGTTAAAACATTTTATTGAAGAAAATAGTGCAAAACCCAACCCACTTACAAAGAGAAGGGGTAAATCAGGATGTTCGTTGGTGATTATGATGGGTTTGGTGCTATGTTGCCATGGATCTATGTTTTTGGTGGTTTACAAAGAAAGATTGAAACTGTTAAGATGAAGGAGAAGAAGATGAAGAAAAAAAATTAGGGATGTTGAAGACGAATGAGAAGAAGATGAAAAGTTTGGGACAAAGGAAAATCAAATCGATGAAGAGAGGGTGATTTTCTACAGCTATGCATGTTATTACAAACAAAGAAGATGGGAAGTTAATTAATTTTCAACTATTGGTTTTGTTGTTCTTTGTTTATGTTTCTAAGGGTGTGGGGTGGGGGGAAGTCCTGCAGGTGTAGAAAGCAATGGAGCGAAAATTAAACGGTTGAGATTTTATCTTATCAAAAGTAATCAACGGTTCCTATAATTTTGGTTTTATATTAAGATTTAAATAATTATTTTTTCAATTAGCAACGGATTATCCATTGCAAACTTTACGTTGTCTTTAGCAACGGATTTTTCGTTGCTAAAGCCTATTGCTAGTATTAAAAAAATAATATATGTTTAATCTATTGTTAATTTGTTACTGAACTTAGTAATTGATAATTCTGTTACTAAATTCATATGCTAATAGCCCCTGATTTTCGTAATTTTAGTAGTGTTTGGATCGCCATCAAACTCTCTTACAGATGGATAGAGATAACAGCCAACTCTTGACACAAGATAAGCAGCTCGATTGAATCTCATTAATCTTAAGTCTGCAGAGAAGATGTTCTTTGACACGACCAAAAGCTTGATGTCTCTTCCCAAGTGCAGGAGTGTCGAAGTAATAAATAACCCGGCAAGACCGGGGTCGAACCACAGAGAGGTTAATTGTATAAATTATAAATAACAAGACAACAATAACAACAACAACAACAACAACAATAATAATAATACTCAGTACGTGGCGTTGTTATACCTGAGAATGATCTAAAGATCGGGTCACAGGTTTCCAGCCTATATACTGACTTTATGAAAAGATCAAAGATATATATTATATAATATAAACAGAATGTAAATAATAATAATAATAACAATGATAATAATAATAATAACAGAAGATGAAGAAATTAATGAGAACTTTGAGATAAAAGATTAACGTAAGGATTAAACAATGATAAAAACAAATGTCAAGGTTAGAGGATCCACTAATGGTACTTCAAACAAGTATAATATAAACTCTTATTACTCAATTGGAAACCACACATAAAGGAGGTTCCAATCAGATTATAAATTGTTAACATGATTACATTAATTATCTTATTCGAATAAAGCTAATACTTGTAAATGTTGGCAGGCATTCATGATTATAACTTATGTTAACAACAAATCAAGTTCCTTTCATAGCTCAGGTGTCGGTTAAACCATACAGTATGGGCTATGAAAGTGCCAAGTATTTGTTGTACCAAGTGTTACACAACATAAATCTAGATTAACCATTTAACAAGCAAAGTATTAAAGTGAACAAGATAACAAATATAAAACATGTTAGTATCCAACGTTAAGGTCCATGTTAAGTTTATATTATACTTGTTCTTACACCATTAGTGTACCCTTTTCACCTTGACATAATTAACTTAGCTAGACATAATAAAAGAAAGAAACATAAATGAGCAAGACAAGAACATAAATGAGAAAGAAGTTAACTAGACAAAGGAAAGGAAATGAAGTGCATAAACTTGATATTAATGAAAGCAAGACATAAGCAATACAAAGAGAGAAAGCAAGAGCATGATCTTGATCTGAACACCAAGATGCCTCAATACATGGTAAGTGCCTCCTTTTATAGGCCAAAATTTGGAACTATTGATTTGTTGACTAATTGATGAGTGGGTGGCCATATCTTGACTAGATAACAATCCTTATCTTCTTGTCTGATCAAGACGTCATTGCTAACATCATAATTTGCCCAGAATCCTCAAGAATGTTCTAGGAAATTATCTCAGCTTTCCAACAAAAAAAAGATGAGGTCATTTGGACTTCTAGAACTCAAGATATGGGCTGAACACTAAATAGTGTTTGGGCTGCAGGACAGCTTCGGACTTCTTCGTTGTTCCTTCCATTTGGACTTCAAAACGACCTTTTCAAATCTTGGGCTCCTCATGAAAGTTGTAGGCCTTTGTCTTACCTTTCCATCCATATAAAGTGGACCTAAATCCGAAATCTAGAGCTCTAGATATGATCCAATTACCGAGCAATGTTCCGGTTTGGACTGCACCGACATCTCTTTTCTAAGTTTGGCCATCTCTTTGTCCTTTAACTTTCAATGCTTAAACTCATCAATCAATCCTTTTATTTATGTGATAGTCCTGCATTTAAAATGAGCATTTACCATAAATTAAGGTATCTTATAATATCAAACTTGTTATTATAAAACATGCTTTAGTTAAGGAGTTATTGATACTTCAAGTGCAAAAATGATGATATAAAACCTTGATAAACATGCACTTTTAAGTACTAATCACACCCCCCAACCAGCTTATTACTAGTCCCTAGTAATCTAAAGCGTTAAAATAGAGAAACAATTTGCAAGTTCCACAAAGCAAGGCATTCATCATTCAACTTCCATTAATCTATCCAGATAAACAAACTCTCATTAAATTTATATTCCTGCTTCATACTTCGTAAACAAGATATTAATAAACCTTCTTTTTGTGTGCTCAATGAAAACATAGATGATGGGGCTTTTGTTGGAAGAAAACAATATTATGTTCAAATGTTTAAGGTGAACTTCCTTGGGTTGGGATTATTATTATTTTTTTTTATTATTTATATACACATACAACTTAAAGCACAATGTATCTTTAACCCATGTAACGAGTTTTAGGCTAATGACTCCCAGACCAGTTGATCTTAGGGCATTAGGTGTTGAGACACCCCTACGAGCTTAACAACTCGGGTTGCAGATACTGATACGTAGATAGTGCAATGTTTGATTCCCTTAAGCTTTTCTCCTTAACCCATGTAACAAGCTTTGGGCCAATAGCTCCCAAGTCAGTTGACTTTAGGGTATTAGGTGTTAAAACACCCCTTCGAGCTTAATTGCTTAGGTTATGGAGGCTACGAAACCAAACTTATCCACGTTTTATTATCATCAATACTATCTTTTTTTTTTTTTTTTTTCTCTTTTTTTTTTCTTCTTTTTTTTTTTTTTTTGCAAATTATATATTATCCTTTTCCCTTAGTTGTTACCTTCAACAAAAGAACATAATTACTGTAATAATCCAATGTGCAACCCACAATCATATGTTAAAGTGTGTGTGTGAAAATGAAGGTTTAATAATACTTGTTAAATGAGTATAGGAGCAGAATCAAGTGATAACAATGTGAGAGTTTGTAAACCTGAATATTTCAAGAAGTATTATGATAGACCTTGGTAATGAAACTTACTAAGATGCGTCTCTAGAGTCAATAAAATTGATTCCATACTCTGCCATCCTAATAACAATTTTGTCAAATGGTTTTAATAATAGCAAAAACAGTTAGCAAGTTAGGTTTTTTTTTTTTTTTTTTTTTTTAAAGTACTACCCTCTCCCCCCCAACCAAAACGGGACATTGTCCTCAATGTTCGAAGGTAGAAAGATAGAGTATAGAAGACATCACCTGAAACAACGAACAATGACAAACCTGAAACACACTTAAACAAACATAAGAAGTAACAAAACAAAATAATATGCTATTAATAAAACCAAAAGACACAAGTTTTCACAGATGAAGGCTCAAATCTAATCTAAGCTTTTTACGGCTTTCCTTAGTTGACCAATCTAGGCGACTCATGCAGGGATCAATGACAGGGATGAAAGATTGTAGTTGGTCAATCAATTGTTCAGCAGTAGCAGCAGAGATTATGATTCGTCGTGCCGAAGATGTTAGAAATTCCTGTTCCACAGCTTGATCAAGGAAAGACAGCAACTTATCATAAAAACCATTAACATTTAACAAACCTATAGGTTTATGGTGAATGTGCAGTTGGGCCCAAGATGAAATATGAAAGATCTCTTCCAATGTGCCCAGACCACCTGGTAAGGCAATGAAGGCATCAGCATGGTTAAACATGGTATTCAGTCGGTCAGACATTGTTGGGACCTGTAGTTCCTCTCCAATTGTTTTTCCAATGATGTCCCCAGTTGCTAAAGCTTTGGGGACAACCCCCAAAACTTGACTGCCTCCTAAAAATGCAGCCATTGACACACCTCCCATTAACCCAAGGCTGCCTCCCCCATACACTAAATGAATCTTTCTCTCAGCTAGTACCCGACCAAGATGATTTGCTGATTCTAAAAACTCTTTTTCTTTCCCAGAACTGGATCCACCGAAAACACAAATATTTCTTATATGATGACTTGAGGAACCTGCCATTTCTACACACTTCTATATTTGATGAATATATGGGATGAGTAGAAATGAAGGGAAGGAAGAGAAGAATTTATAGATGAAAAAGTGAAAATGCAATCATACCACATATATGTAGGTCAGTTGTAGTCTCACAAACTCTCTCTCTCTCTCTCTTTATTAATTATTTATTTTGAAAAAGCATGTATGTACAGGTAGTTGTGATTGTGGCTCACATCTTCCCTTGGTTTTACGTCCAAGAACGGCTTAAACGCCCTCTATGGGTCGGGGATAGGCTTCCCATCCAGTTTTCTTAAAAACTGGCAAACAGGGTCTTTTTTAGTCAGATTCCCAAGACTAAGTCGATCATGTTCTTTATGAAAATGGAGTCACAAGTCATGAAATGCACAATGCATATCACCACTAGGATATGTTGCAAAAGTCAATAAAAGATTATCTAAAGATTCCTTATGTTTTGAAATAAATCCTGACTTTTGACAATTTTCACAAGCTTTGCAGAACACATGTGTGTCTTTGAACATGGTGGGCCAATAGAATCCAGATTGTAAGATTTTTGCAGTCGTCCTTTTTGAAGAGAAATGACTCCCACATGCCTCAGAATGACAAAGTTTAATGACACTACTTACCTCATTGTCGGGAATGCATCTTTGAAATATTTGATTAGGACAATTTTTGAATAAGTAAGGGTCATCCAAATAAAAGTTCTTCACTTCGTTCAAAAACTTTCCTTTGTCTTCGGTACTCCAGTGAGCTGGCAAATCTCCTGTTGCAAGAAAATTGATATTTTTAGCAGACCAAGGCATTGAACTATGAGAAAGTAAGGATTCGTCAGGAGAGTAATCATCGATAGGTGGGATGTCAGATGTCAAATCTGTTGTCACTCTTGATAAAAGATCGGCATCAATATTTTTGGTGCCTTTTTCATATGTGATTTCTTCCTGAGAATAAATCATTTGCAAATCTTCAAATTCATCCAACTCAATTTTACTCAAAGTAGATTCAAGTTGATCATGAACTAATTCTTCAATAAGATCTACTTCTTGTAAATCATTATCATCTCCAGGTTGCTTGCAAATGTTGAAAATATTCATCTCCAATGTCATGTTTCCAAATGATAACTTCATGAGTCCATTCCTACAATTAATCAATGCATTAGAAGTTGCAAGAAACGGACGTCCTAAAATAATAGGAAATGAATTACATGCTTCAACAGGTTGCGTGTCCAAGACAATAAAATCCACAGGATAAATGAATTTATCGACTTGTACTAACACATCTTCAATTATTCCTCTAGGCACTTTTACAGATCTA
The DNA here is from genome assembly GCA_033617975.1 of Populus alba x Populus glandulosa. NCBI lineage: Eukaryota > Viridiplantae > Streptophyta > Magnoliopsida > Malpighiales > Salicaceae > Populus > Populus alba x Populus glandulosa. The sequence goes on along the minus strand of CM066150.1, from coordinate 21,389,657 downwards.
TCGGCGAGTAAAAGAGTTACAGAGGTTGGTTTTAACTCACCTAGATTGAGACTTTGAAAAACTGAATATGGAAGTAAATTCACACTAGCTCCAAGATCAAGTAAGGCTCTTTCAATTTTATGTTCTCCAATAAAGCAAGAAATTGTAGGACAACCAGGGTCTTTATATTTCAAAGCATTATTGTTCTGAAGAATGGCACTTACTTGTTCGGCTAAAAAGGCTTTCTTTTTCACATTCAGTTTTCTCTTCACAGTGCACAGATCTTTCAAAAATTTAGCATAGGAAGGAACCTGTTTAATAGCATCCAACAAAGGTATATTGATCCTTACCTGTTTGAAAATTTCAAAGATTTCAGAGTTGTGATTGACTTTCCTTTGTTTGGTCATGGCATGAGGAAACGGAAGTGCTGGCGGGGAATCAGCCTTCTCTTTGCAATGTTCAGATTCAACCCCTTCCTTACCCTCAGAGATAGACTCATCATCTTTCTCACAAGGTTCAAGAATGGGTTTTTCAATAACCTTACCACTACGAAGAGTGATGACTGATTTGACTTGATCCATGTGTTGGCTTCCAGAACCACTTGCATTTGCATTGTATTGCCCCTTTGGATTTTGCTGTGGTTGAGAAGGAAATTTACCTTTCTCTTGGAAACTGAGAGTAGATGTTAATTTTGCAAGAGCATCTTTAAAATCTGTCATGCTTTGAGCAAGTTGAGTGTTGATTGTCTCCTGCTTTTCAATGAATGCATGCAATGTGTCCTCAAAATTTCTTCTAGGAGGTGGAGCATAAGGAGGTGCATATCCATGAGAATTTTGGAAATTATGGTGTGCTTGAAACGGTGGATGTGAAGTTTGTGCATTGTTGCTATCACTCTTCCAACTAAAATTTGGGTGATTTCTCCAACCAGGGTTATATGTTTGTGAGTATGGGTTATGGTTGGGTCTTTGGAAACTGTTTAAAGCATGGGCTTGTTCATGGAGGCATTCCTTGAAAGAAGGCAAAGTTGGACAATCATTGGTTGCATGCTCATTTGTTTCACAGATTTGACACACAATGTCTTGAACAGATTTTAATTGACCACTCTTTTTTAATTCTAGTGCCTCGACTTTTCTAGCTAAAGATGCAAACTTGGCTTGGAGGTCATGATCTTCCCTAAGGTTGTGCATACCTCCACTAGATGTATGAGGTTGAGTTTTACTTGGTGCCTCATAAGTACCTGTGGTGTCCCAATTTTGAGCATTTTCGGCTAGCAAGTCTAGGTACTCCATTGCTTCATTAGGGTCTTTATCTTCAAAGGTTCCATTGCACATCAATTCAACCATTTGCCTATCTCTAGGTGTTAAACCTTCATAAAAATGTGAAACCAATCTCCATGTTTCAAAACCATGATGTGGGCAAGTATTAAGCAAATCTCGATACCTATCCCAACATTGGTAAAATGTTTCTCCTGGCTTTTGAGTGAAAGTGATGATTTGTCTTTTGAAAGAGTTTGTTCTGTGAGATGGAAAAAACTTCTTTAAAAATTGTTGTTGCATATCATCCCAAGCACGAATGGATCCTGGTCTCAAATTTTGTAGCCATGTTTTAGCTTTATCTTTTAATGAAAAAGGAAAAAGCTTTAATCGAATGGTGTTCATGCTACAATTTGAGTCATTATAGGTATTACAGACCTCCTCAAATTCCCTTAAATGCAAGTATGGATTTTCTAAGTCTAAGCCATGAAAAGATGGTAAAAGTTGAATAATGCCTGGCTTAAAATTAAAATGAGATGCATCAGGAGGGAAAACTATGCATGAGGGTGCACTTGTTCTTGTGGGATTCATGTGGTCTCTAAGTGTTCTCATACGGTTATTCTCATTATTCTCATTATGAAGTGATTGATTATCTTCTTCGGCCATATTTTCTGAAAATGATGAGGATACCCTACAAAGTCTACCACTTAATGTACGAGACCAAACTCTCATGCACGTGTAAGAAGAGAATAAAAGCAAGAAAAGAAAATAGAAGAAAAAGAAACAAAACAAAACAAAGGAAACAAAAATAGATAAAATGAAAAGTGAAAAGAGAAAATAAATTAAATATTATAATTTATACAAGAATTTACCTCCCCGGCAACGGCGCCAAAAACTTGACACGACCAAAAGCTTGATGTCTCTTCCCAAGTGCAGGAGTGTCGAAGTAATAAATAACCCGGCAAGACCGGGGTCGAACCACAGAGAGGTTAATTGTATAAATTATAAATAACAAGACAACAATAACAACAACAACAACAACAACAACAATAATAATACTCAGTACGTGGCGTTGTTATACCTGAGAATGATCTAAAGATCGGGTCACAGGTTTCCAGCCTATATACTGACTTTATGAAAAGATCAAAGATATATATTATATAATATAAACAGAATGTAAATAATAATAATAATAACAATGATAATAATAATAATAACAGAAGATGAAGAAATTAATGAGAACTTTGAGATAAAAGATTAACGTAAGGATTAAACAATGATAAAAACAAATGTCAAGGTTAGAGGATCCACTAATGGTACTTCAAACAAGTATAATATAAACTCTTATTACTCAATTGGAAACCACACATAAAGGAGGTTCCAATCAGATTATAAATTGTTAACATGATTACATTAATTATCTTATTCGAATAAAGCTAATACTTGTAAATGTTGGCAGGCATTCATGATTATAACTTATGTTAACAACAAATCAAGTTCCTTTCATAGCTCAGGTGTCGGTTAAACCATACAGTATGGGCTATGAAAGTGCCAAGTATTTGTTGTACCAAGTGTTACACAACATAAATCTAGATTAACCATTTAACAAGCAAAGTATTAAAGTGAACAAGATAACAAATATAAAACATGTTAGTATCCAACGTTAAGGTCCATGTTAAGTTTATATTATACTTGTTCTTACACCATTAGTGTACCCTTTTCACCTTGACATAATTAACTTAGCTAGACATAATAAAAGAAAGAAACATAAATGAGCAAGACAAGAACATAAATGAGAAAGAAGTTAACTAGACAAAGGAAAGGAAATGAAGTGCATAAACTTGATATTAATGAAAGCAAGACATAAGCAATACAAAGAGAGAAAGCAAGAGCATGATCTTGATCTGAACACCAAGATGCCTCAATACATGGTAAGTGCCTCCTTTTATAGGCCAAAATTTGGAACTATTGATTTGTTGACTAATTGATGAGTGGGTGGCCATATCTTGACTAGATAACAATCCTTATCTTCTTGTCTGATCAAGACGTCATTGCTAACATCATAATTTGCCCAGAATCCTCAAGAATGTTCTAGGAAATTATCTCAGCTTTCCAACAAAAAAAAGATGAGGTCATTTGGACTTCTAGAACTCAAGATATGGGCTGAACACTAAATAGTGTTTGGGCTGCAGGACAGCTTCGGACTTCTTCGTTGTTCCTTCCATTTGGACTTCAAAACGACCTTTTCAAATCTTGGGCTCCTCATGAAAGTTGTAGGCCTTTGTCTTACCTTTCCATCCATATAAAGTGGACCTAAATCCGAAATCTAGAGCTCTAGATATGATCCAATTACCGAGCAATGTTCCGGTTTGGACTGCACCGACATCTCTTTTCTAAGTTTGGCCATCTCTTTGTCCTTTAACTTTCAATGCTTAAACTCATCAATCAATCCTTTTATTTATGTGATAGTCCTGCATTTAAAATGAGCATTTACCATAAATTAAGGTATCTTATAATATCAAACTTGTTATTATAAAACATGCTTTAGTTAAGGAGTTATTGATACTTCAAGTGCAAAAATGATGATATAAAACCTTGATAAACATGCACTTTTAAGTACTAATCATTCTTCAGTCACAAACTCAAAAACACTTTCTTTAAGGAAAGCGATAAGGGCACCCATTTCTTGTTGGTGGGAGAAACCACTGGTGGTGGCTTTGAAACACTCAGAGGGGATAAAACACAAGGTTTTATTACAAAAACATAAGCTTACAAAACTCACAATACACACCCTCTCTTTCTCTCAAGTGTTTCTCTCTATTCTCTCCACACAATATAATAGAAGCTGGGCACTCTATTTATACACGAAATCAGAATACAAAAATTCAAACTTTCTAGGTGTGAAGGCGGCTGGTGGCTGTGGCAGCTGGTGGCTGGCAGCTGCAGCTGGTGGCTGGTCGGTTGGTGGCAGTTGTGGCTGCAAGTGGTGGTTGCCTTCCTTGACCTTCTAGATATTGAGTTTAATATTCAACAAATCTCCCCTTTAAACTCAATCGAGGGATATCATGCCAAGCATGACCTTTAATCTGATGAATACTTCCCTCTTCAATGGCTTTGTGAAGATGTCTGCAACTTGATCATTTGTATTGCAAGATATCAGTTGGACTTCTTCATTCTTCACATGTTCCCGGATAAAGTGATGACGTGTATCAATATGTTTGCTCCTTTCATGATACACTGGGTTCTTTGCCAATGCGATTGCTGATCGATTGTCAATATAAATTTGCGTAGGATTTTCTTGAGGAAATCCTAAAAACTTCAGCATATTCCTTAACCATATTGAGTGGCATACGGCTGAGTTGGCAGCAACATATTCAGCTTCACAGCTTGATAACGTTGCTATCGATTGCTTCTTGGATGACCATGTGAAAGATGTGTCTCCCATGAAAAAGACAAACCCTGTTGTGCTTTTCCTTTCATCCAAATCTCTACCCCAATCACTATCCGACTAGCTTACAAGATTAAAGTCTTTACTTGAGGTATAAAACATACCTTCATTCATTGTGCCTTTGATATAGTGAAGAATTCTCTTGGCTGCATTCAAATGAGACTGGTCTGGTGTCTCCATGTATCTGATGATCAGTTCGACTCCGTAGAGTATATCCGGTCTGGTACATGTCAAGTACCTTAAGCTTCCTACTAAGCTTTTGAAGTAAGTTGGATCAACATTTCCAACCTTACTCTTCCTCAATTCCACTCCATTCTCAACTGGAGTTGATACCGGATTGCAGCTTTCCATCTTGAACCTTTCAAGAATATCTTTGGCGTAACCGCTTTGGGATACAAAAATCCCTTCTTCCTTCTGCATTACTTCTAAGCCAAGAAAATGTGACATTAGACCAATGTCAGTCATTTCAAACTCTTGTACCATGCTTCGTTTGAAGTCTTCAAACATGGTAGGGTTGTTGCCGGTGAATATCAAGTCATCAACATATAGGCACGCAAATAAGATGCTGCCATCTGCTCCTTTCTTCACATATATTGCGTGTTCATAGGGACATTTTTCAAATCCATTATCTTGAAAATACCTGTCAATTCTGGTATTCCAAGCACGCGGAGCTTGCTTCAAACCGTAGAGAGCTTTCTTCAACTTGTATACTTTGCCTTTATTTTCAGCTTCAATGTATCCAAGTGGTTGTTCAACATAGATCTCTTCTTCTAGGAAGCCATTCAGAAATGCTGACTTCACATCGAGTTGATAGATCTTCCATCTATGTTGTGCAGCTAGTGAGATCATCAGTTTGATTGTCTCTAGCCGGGCTACTGGAGCAAATACTTCTCCATAGTCAATGCCTTCTCTCTGTTTGTAGCCTTTAGCCACTAATCTGGCTTTGTATCTTTGCACTTCTCCTTTTGCATTCTTCTTTGTCTTGTAGACCCATTTGACACCTATTGCTTTCTTGTTTTCTGGGAGATAAGTCAGCTTCCAGGTATCATTCTTCTCAATGGCATGTATTTCTTCATCCATTGCTTCTATCCACTTCTCTTCTGTGATAGCTTCATCAAAGCTTAGTGGGTCACTATCTGCAAAGAAACAAAATAGAGTTGTATCTTCCATGACCTGAGTGGTATCGTACAACTCTTCAAGATTCCGCATCCTTCTTGGTCCTTCTAATGAGGATGTTGATGGTGGTGTTGATGATGATGCTCCTGGTGTGTTCCTCCTGTTGAATACAGGAAAACTGTGCCGGACTTTGTGGTTCAGCTGTTGGCACAATCGGTTCTTCGACAAGTACTGTTGGTACTTCTTCACCTTCAAGGATCAAATCAATGTTGATCCATTTCAATGCTTCTTGATCATCATTCCATTGCCAAGATTTATCTTCTTCAAAGATAACATCTCTACTCATAATCACCTTCTTCGTGATGGGATTATACAGCTTGTATCCCATCCTTCTTTCACCATATCCGACAAAGATGCATTTCTCGCTTTTATCATCGAGCTTTCTCCTTCTTGCATCTAGGATCTTTGCATATGCCAAACAACCAAAGACTCGTAGATGAGTAACACTTGGTTTGTGACCACTCGTAGATGACTCTTTCTGGAATGACTCCTTGCAAACTTCTGGTTGGGCAGCGATTCAATAGATACACTGCACATGATACAGCTTTAGCACAGTATTGCTTGGGCAGCTTCTTTGCTTTGAGCAAACTTCTGGCCATGTCAAGAATCGTTCGATTCTTCCTCTCGGCTACACCATTCAGCTGTGGTGTATAAGCTGGTGTTGTCTGATGTCGGATGCCTTGTTGTGTACAAAAGGCTTCAAAGTCATTGGCTGTATATTCTCCACCTTGATCAGATCTCACGGTTCTGATCATATAGCCACTTTGCTTCTCCACAATTGCTTTAAAATCTTTAAAACAATTGAATACTTCTGACTTCCTCTTCAGAAAGTATATCCACGTCTTTCTACTAAAATCATCAATAAAAGTGAGGAAGTACCTATTTTGTCCAGTCGACATAGGCGTTATTGGGCCACACACATCTGTGTGTACTAACTCCAGTGGCCTCTTTGCTCTCCAGTTGACTTCTTTGGCAAAACTGGATCTGTGATGTTTGCTGAGGACACAACTTTCACAGACTTCATCTGGATGATCAATGTGAGACAAACCTTTGACCATCTTCTTGCTTGCTAGCATCTTTAGACTTGTGAAATTCAGATGTCCAAGCCTCAGGTGCCAAAGCCATTCTTCACTGTTGGTGATGGCACTCAAACACCTTGCTGCATCATACTGGATGTTTAAAGGAAACATCCTATTCTTGGACATTTTCACATAGGCCATTAATCTCCCATTGTTGTCTCTAATTGTCAGATGACAATTCTTCGAGTAAAAAGTATATCCTCTCTCCAAAAGTTGACCTAAGCTGATCAAGTTCTGCTTTATGGCTGGGACATAATACACATCGGCGATGTAGCTGGAATCGTCGTTCTTCAACTTAATTGGGATGCTGCCTTTACCTTTGAATGGAACCTTTGTGGTATCTCCAAAAGTAACTAGACCTTGCTTGGTCTCATCTAGATCACCAAATAACTCTCGGTAGCCGCACATGTGATTGTTGGCTCCAGTATCTAGATACCATGTATTTTCTTGTTTCTCGCCAAGTTCTTGTTGGACAAGAAATGCAGCTTCTTCTCTGTCATCCTTCTCTGCATAGTTGGCTTGCTCACGTATCTCCAACAGAGCTTTCCTTTTGCATTCAGTGCTATAGTGCCCAAATTGATTACAACTATAACATTGGATATTCCTCTTGTCACGGTTATTGTAACCGCCTCCTCTTCCTCTAGGAGTGAATGCTTGTTGTCCTCGACCTCCTCTGGTGGTGTTTATGCCACCTCTTCCTCTAAAGCTTGTATTCCAAGATCCTCTTCCTTGGAATTGCTGAAATCCTCCTCTGGATTGTTGACTTCTTGCTTGAGTGGTATATCCACTTGTTGAAGTCTCCCCTTGCTCATATATGTCCTTGAGAGACAGCTTTGCTTGTAAGGCATATCTGATGGCCTTATCTCCATTTCACTTTACAATCTTCTGCTCATGAGCTTGCAAAGAACTCATAAGCTCATCAATCGTCAACTTGTCCACTTCTTTGGACTCTTCAATTGCGACAACAACAAAATCAAATTTTGGATCTAGGGATCTCAAAATTTTCTCAGTAATTCAAGAATCGACGATGGCTCTCCATTTCTCCTCATCTGGTTGTCTATCACCATAATCCTTGTGTGATAATCAGAAATAGACTCCAAGGACTTCATTTGCAATAACTCAAATTCACCTCACAAAGATTGAAGACGAATCTTCTTGATTCTGTCAGCACCTTTGTATTTCTGTTGGAGAGCCTCCCATATATCATGTGATGTTTCAGCGGAAGCTATGATCTCGAATGTGTCTTCATCAAGACCCTGATAGATGATGGTCTTTGCTTTGTTGTCTTTCTTTCTGTTGACTTTGAGGGCTTGCTTCTGTGCCTCTTGTAAAGCATCTTCTGCTTCTTTGGACTCTGGTTCATCATAACCAGTTTGTACAATATCCAAACACTCTTGTGACCCAAGGAATGCCTTCAATCTGATGCACCAACTATCATAGTTGTAACGACCTAACCTTTTCAAGGCCAAAGTCGCTAGATTTTTTTTTTTTTTCATCATCTCGACTTATTCATCATTTCCATTTTTTTTTTGTTCTAATCTCGTATTACCACGAGTTCATACATTATCATTCGTATTCCATTTCAATATTTAATTACTAGTTTTTACAGAAGGAATCGAATGACTAATTAAGTGATTTACATGTTCGTTCATGCAGAACTCATAACACCCATAATATACGAGTATATAATTCTTTTTCGAATGTGTGTGCCACGAAATGAATCTCCTTATGCCCCATATTGGTATGATGTTCCTGTTCCAACACAAGGTAATTTTAAGCATTATAGACCATTTAAGAAATATAGTAAAACAAGATTAAAGTCACATTTCATCCATGGACCAAAAAGCATAATTCTTTAATTTCCCTTTACTTATATCAACACAAACACCACCGTTAATAATCCGTCAATTAACGAGACAAATTCAATACTCAAACCCGATCATTCCTCTCGAATGTCGTTAGCTGAATTAATGTTTTTTCTTTGGTTAAAGCATAATTAGTAGAATGCTTTCATATACTTAGTATATACGAAACGTAGTATACATGACGACATTAGTTCTTCTTAAAACTAACTCATAAACTCAAATCCGACAATCCTCTTTGGAGGCCATTAGTCGAAGTCAATCATTTCTTCATCTTGCCATCCACTAGGGTGCCATTAACCGTTTTTTCTCTCTTTTTTTTTTTCTTCTTCTTCTTCCTTTTCTTTTCTTTTCTCATCACGGTCATCCATTAGGATGCAATTAGCTGAAGCTAGTCATTTCTTCATCTTGATTATCCATTTAGAATGCTACTAGCCAAAGGTAGTAATTTCATTATCCCGATTATCCATTTAGGATGTCATTAGTCATAATTAATCATTTGTTCACCTTGATTATCCACCTAGGATGTTATTAGCCGAAGCTAGTAATTCATACATCTCGGTTATCCATTTAGGATGCCATATACCAAAGCTAATCATTTATTCATTATGGCAATTCATATATGGTGCCATTACCATAGCAATTCATTTACTCATTCTGGTAATTCATATATGGTGCCATTACCATAGCAATTCATTTACTCATTCTGGTAATTCATCTATGGTGTCATTACCATAGTTAAATTTTCCATTTACCAAAGCTAATCATTTATTCATTTTGGTAAAACATCTATGGTACCATTACCATAGCTAATCATTTATTAATCTCGATGATCCCTTTAGGATGCCATTTATCAAATGTACATCATTTATTCATTTTGGTAATTCATCTATGGTGTCATTACCATAGCTAATCATTCATTAATCTCGATGATCCCTTTAGGATGCCATTTATCGAATGTAAATCATTTATTCATTTCGGTAATTCATTTATGGTGTCATTACCATGGCTAATCATTTATTAATCTGATAATTCATCTATGGTGTCATTACCATAGTTAATCGTTATCCATTTAGGATGCCACTTACCAAAACTAAGCATTTATTCATCCCAATCATACTTTGGATGCCCATAGTCAGAGCTAATCTATTGTTTACCCCTGTCATCCCTTCGGATGTCATTAGTCAAAACTAATCAATCGTTTGTTCCGGTCATCCACTCGGATGCCATTAGCCGAAGCTAATCAATCGTTTGTTCCGGCCATCCACTCGGATGCCATTAGCCGAAGCTAATCAGTCGTTTGTTCCGGTCATCCACTCGGATGCCATTAGCCGAAGCTAATCATTGTTTTATCAAACAATTCATGACAATTTGACATTCCTTGCAACATCAAAGTAGACCCTTGGGGATACTCGTACCACCGTTTTCTAGTAATTTATCATTCCGTAACACGATGATAGATCCTTTGTAACGCAAAACCAAACATCCCACAACAGTTTAGCATTCAATATAACGCAACACAACAATACCCTTTGTATCACTCATCCAACCATTCTTGATAGTTAACGTTCAATGCAACATAATAATAAATCCCCAGTAATACTCACACCACCATTCGTGGTAATTAACCATCAATACGATACAATGATAGGTCTTTCATAACACTCATACAATCAATAAATGATAGATCCTTGGTAACACATTCATCACAATTACATTCAATATAATAAAATAGTAGATCTCTCATAATACTCATACAATCATTCATCACCATTACATTCAATAAGAATACAAAAGTAGATCCTTTGTACGACACATACTACCATTCATTAGTAGCTCAAATTCATAACAGCCCCAACATCACCTTCGGTTTAGTATTCATCACAATTCAATAAGATGTTCACCTCAAAAGGGTCAGTTTAGAACTCTAACATTTTCACCATTGTTTCAACAATCATCAAGAACTTGTTCAACATTTCATAGTCATTTCGACAATCATCAAGAATTTAATCCAACTCTTCTTCGTCATTTCTTCTTACAACAAGGATTTAATAACATATCATCAAAAGTTAACCATTTCAAAACATAAACATCAAAATGGGAAAGAGGTGGAAACCACCTACCTGCTCCACTTGTGGTCTGTCCTTGTCCTGGCAATGGTCCGATTTCGGCCACAACACCTAAGACACCAAAGACCACAATCAATTCATTTGTATCTTCGATTCACATTCATCCCACACTTATTTCAAGAGTTCATATGTTCACATTCAAGTGTTCCACATTTTACACCATCATACTATGAGATTGTTACTAGAATTTAAGTCATTTCTACCTTGTAGAAATTGGCAGCGAAAACTGGCTCGCTGCAGGGTGCCCAACTCGGCAGCAAAAACTGGTTCGCTGCGGGCTGCCACTTCGGCAGCGAAAACTGGTTTGCTGCGGGCTGCCACTGCGGCAGCGAAAACTGGTTCGCTGCGGGCTGCGGGCTGCCACTTCGACAGCGAATCACAATTTCGTTGCAGCATACTCAACTTCGGCAGCGAATCACAATTTCGTTGCAGCATATGCAACTTTGGCAGCGAATCACAATTTCGCTGCAGCACACAAATTTCGGCAGTGAATGTTAATTCGCTAAAGACAACTCAATTTCGGCAGCGAATCACAAATTCGCTGTAGCCAACTCCACTTTAGCAGCGAAGCACAAATCCGCAGCAGAAACACAAATTTCGGCAGCGAAACACAACTTCGCTACAGCCAACTCCACTTCGGCAGCGAATCACAGATTCGCGGCAGAACACCAGTTTCGGTAGCGAATCACAGATTCGCGGCAAAACACAAATTTCGGCAGCGAATCACAAATTCGCTACAGACAACTCCACTTCGGCAGCGAATCACAAGTTCGCGGTAGAACACTAGTTTCGGCAGCGAATCACAGATTCGCGGCAGAACACAAATTTCGGCAGCGAATCACAAATTCGCTGCAGCCAACTCCACTTCGGCAGCGAATCACAAGTTCACGGTAGAACACCAGTTTCGGCAGCGAATCACAGATTCGCGGCAGAACACAAATTTCGGCAGCGAATCACAAATTCGCTGCAACCAACTCCACTTCGGCAGCGAATCACAGATTCGCTGCAGAAGGCACATTTCGGCAGCGGAAACTAATTCGCTGCAGAAAACTCAGTTTCGACAGCGAATCACAAATTCGCTGCCCAACCCACATTTTGGCATGAACACACATACACCACACGTTGCAACAACTACAGTACATAAACTGTCACTAAGTTCCAGCAGAACACACACATTGAAACCATCAATTTCAGCATATGATCTTTCAATAAATTCCAGCAACATACACACATTAAACACATCAATTTCAGCATATGATCTTTCAATAAATTCCAGCAACATACACACATTAAACTCATCAATTTCAACATAAAGTCTTTTGTTAATTATTCTGAATCAGGTCCCCCCATCCAGCCCCGTTTTATCCCTCCTTTTAGCTTAGTTCTTGTCCATAACGGTTGGAGTAAAGCTCCTAGGCCATGCATCTCGATTTTTATTCTTCTTCCTTTCAATTTCAAGACCTTAAGAACAGGTGGAGAAAGACATGGTTCATACCTCACGGATTTAGCATTTTTTGGGAGGGGTTTCACAACATTTCTCCCCTTCTGCTCCCGATTGTTTCTTCCTCTTCCTCTCTTTCGGTTTTTCACCTCCTCTTGTTAGTTCCCCACCGGTTTTAGGCCTCTCCTCCCTTCATGTTTGCAACTGTCCAGCCTCCTATCAAGCTATCCCTCCTTTCTCTCACGTCTAAGGAGGCACTAGCAGCTGGGGATTGGTCCATCTCTTTCCTTGGAGGGGGAAAGAGGGAAGGGGACAAGCATCTCATTTTGGGGGAAAAAGAAGGGGACAAGAGCATGCAGCTCACTTTGGGGAGAGGGAAGGGGACCAGCATGTTTTTGGGGAGGGTGTCCCCTCTCTCTCTCCTTGCTGCATTTATACCCCTCCTAAAAGCAAAAAGGGGGTGTTTGGATGTTGGACAAGGCTGTCCTAACCCTCTTTTTGGGTTATCCTTGAGCTGATTTTCATTTCCCTTCTCCCCCCTAGGATAGGTGGGTCCCACATTAAAACCTTTTATTTCATTTTTTATTTTATTTTACTTTTTGATTTCGCTGCCGATTCAAAAATCGGCAGCCTCAAACTGTGTTGCTACCAATTCAGAAATCGGCAGCCCGAAAGTGCATCGCTGCCAATTCAAAAATCGACAGCCAGCACTGCATCACTGCCGATTCAGATATCGGCAGCCGCACTGCGTCGCTGTCGATTCAGATATCGGCAGCCCAAAACTACGTCGCTACCGATTCAGATATCGCCAGCCCAAAACTACATCGCTGCCGATACAGATATCGGCAGCCGAAACTACGTCGCTACCGATTCAGATATCGCCAGCCCAAAACTGCATCGCTGCCGATGCAGATATTGGCAGCCGCGCTGCGTCGCTGCCGATGCATATATCGGCAGCCGAAACTGCATCGCTGCCGATTCAGATATCGGCAGCCCAAAACTGCATCGCTGCCGATTCAGATATCGGCAGCCGCACTGCGTCGCTGCCGATTCATATATCGGCAGCCTGAAACTGCATCGCTGCAGATTCAGAAATCGGCAGCGATGGTGGAGTCATTTCGATTCCACTTCTTGTTTTTTTTTTTGGATGTTACAATAGTTGTCTTTGGTCAGCTTCGGGATGAGTGTATGTGTACCTTCTGTAGTTATTTTGCTCTTTTAATGACTATATCGCCTTCTAGGAGCCGAATTCTGTAGATCGATCCAGAATGGTCCAAATAGTAGGGAACCGGTCTGACTTTGTTGAAATCGGGTCAGAAAATGGGTGAACGCGGCTCGGCTCGGCGCGGATGACGGCTCGGCTTGCGGCTCGGCTAGGACTCGGCGTAAACGACTCGGCGCGGCTCAAATATGGCGCGCATGTGGCTCAGTCGTCTTCAACCTCTGGCGCGCGTCGGCTGTGCATGGTCGTCTGTGCAGAATCTTCAGGCGGCGCGTGTGGGCTACCTCGGACTCCGATGAGGCTGATTTTTTCGGCTGTGAGTTCGTCTTGATGAGCTCTACACTGTGGATTGATCAAAACTTGTTTTTGACAACTTTGAAAATTCGGATATACCCCAAAACTCTTCTGTTTTCCAACGAACGGGGCTCTGATACCAATTGTTGGTGGGAGAAACCACTGGTGGTGGCTTTGAAACACTCAGATGGGATAAAACACAAGGTTTTATTACAAAATCCGAAGCTTACAATTAACAACAAAACTCACAATACACACCCTCTCTTTCTCTCAAGTGTTTCTCTCTATTCTCTCCACACAATATAATAGAAGCTGGGCACTTTATTTATACACGAAATCAGAATACAAAAATTCAAACTTTCTAGGTATGAAGGCGGCTGGCGGCTGTGGCAGCGGGTGGCTGGCGGCTACGGCTGGTGGCTGGTCGTTGGTGGCAGTTGTGGCTGCAAGTGGTGGTTGCCTTCCTTGACCTTCTAGATATTGAGTTTAATATTCAACATTTCTTTCATTCTTTAATGAATCATTCTCATAGGAGAAACTATATTTCAGCTATTCAACGCCCTGATGGTATGCTCACTACATCGATATCGGAAGTTGGAGAAGAATTTGTCAGATTCTATCGGGAGCTTCTTGGAACCTCGAAACATACTACTTCCATTGATGTAGAGGTGGCTCTCAGCGGTCCCTGTATTAATGCAGGATCTCATTCTCTTCTTCTAGCTCCGGTCTCTAATGATGCAATTAAGGAAGCCCTTTTCAGTATCGGTAATGACTGTTGGTGGGAGGAACCACTGGTGGTGGCTTTAAAACACTAAGAGGGGATAAAACACGAAGTTTTATTACAAAAAACAGAAGCTTAACAATAACAATAAAGCTTTACAATACACACCCTCTCTCTCTCTCTATCTATTGTTTTTCTCTTCTCTTCACACTTATAATAACCTTAGCTTAGATGCTTATTTATACACAAATTCAGTCGGCTCAAAATTCAACCGTCATGGTGTGAAAAATGGTTGGCGGCCAATGGTGTGAATGCGGCTAGGCGGTGGCAGCTGGTGGCTGGCGGCTGGTCGGTGACAGCTGGTGGCCGGTGAGGCGGTGGTTGTCTTCCTTGACCTTCTGGATGTTGAGTTTAATATTCAACAATGACAAGGCCCCTGACCTCGATGGTTTTTCGTCTCTTTTTTTCAAAACAGCTTGGGACGTGGTTGGAAATGATTTTTGTGCTGCTATACGTGATTTTTTGTCTCTGGCTGACTCTTGAAGCAAGTAAATCACTCAGTACGTAATAGCTCTTGTGCCCAAGTCTGATAATGTCACCTTTGCTGCTGATTTCAGGCCAATATCATGCTGCAATGTTATTTATAAAGTTATCTCTAAGATCCTGGCAGGTAGAATGGCGAATGTTCTTCATGAGATAATTAATCCTGCTCAAAATTAGTTTCTTAAGCACTGATGAAGCTTTTTGGGTTCCCAGATCATTTTGTTCATCTTGTTATGATGTGTGTTGAAACAGCATCCTTCTCAGTGGCAGTTAATTGTGATTTGTTTGGGTTCTTTGCTGGTAAATGTGATTATCTCCCTATCTTTTTATCATGTGCATGAATAGTTTTCTCGGCTGCTTAATTTGGCTACTCAGAAGGCTGAGTTCCATTTTCACCCGAAGTTTCAGTCCTTGGGTATGAGCCATTTAGCTTTTGCTGATGACATACTCTTGCTTTGCCGTTGTGATACGCCCTCTGTTGACATTCTGCTTCAGCAGCCATTGGTTTTTGGGAGGATGTCTGGTCTAACCATTAATGCAGCTAAATCTTTTATTTTCTTTGGTGGTGTTGGGGAAGACACCAAGCGTGCTATGCTGCTTCACACATGTTTTGCAGAAGGAAGCTTTCCATTTAAATATTTGGGTGTTCCGGTAAGTCCCCATCGGTTGCTAGCTAGTCAATACCACCCTCTAGTAAATAAGCTGGAGTCATGTATTCAAAGCTGGCTGGGGAAGCATCTGTCCTATGCCGGAAGACTTGTGTTAATTAAATCAGTTTTGCAACTGTGGCTCAATATTTTTCCTATGCCAAGTATTGTTGTCAGTAAAATTACTTCTCTATGCCGAAATTTCTTATGGAGTGGTAACCCGCTAAGCAACAAGTCTGCACCTGTGGCTTGGAAACAGGTCTGCCTTCCGCTGAATGAAGGGGGGTTAGGTATTCTTGACATTACAGCCAGAAACAAATGCTTCTTGGCAAGGCAACTCTAGAATATTCATCTTAAATCTGACTCCCTTTGGACCCGTTGGGTCCATCATTTCTATCTCACTCACGGTACAATTTGGAGTTCCAGGGCTCATAAAAGTTCATCTCCTCTCTAGAAAGCCATTCTGCTGTTGAAAGATCAGTTGCTCAATGACTGTGGAGGAAATGCTGAAGTAGTTAACATGTTACAAATCTGGCAAAATGATAAGAGAAATTTTACTGCCAATGCACATGAACACTTCAGATTCAAAGGACCAACTATTCACTGGGAGAAAGTGGTATGGGAGCCTTGGTCATTGCCTAGGCACTGTGCTTGGAAAGCTGAAAACAAAGGATAGATTGAGTTACATCTCACCAGCCACTCAATGTTTTCTCTGCAGGCAAGAAGATGAGACTCATGGCCACCTTTTCTTTGCTTGTGCCTGGACCTCCACGTTATGGGGAAAGGTTAAATACTGGTTAAGGCTTACCAGGAACATGGCAAGTCTGACTAGTGCTATTCGAGCTATGAATAACAACAAGAAAGGGTTGCAGTCGAGAATGAAAAGAGTTGGCCTTGCTCTGGTTGTGTATATAATATGGGAAGAAAGGAACCGCAGTCTTTGAGAATGCTGGAAAATCTATTGATGTCCTATTTCGAAAATTTCAGATCCTATTCTATACTGTCTTGTATTTTCATGAAAATAATCACTTGGCTTACAATGTTGCCGATTGAAGCTTCGGGTAGCATGGGTTTGGTTTCTTGCTGGTTTGGTTTTTCTTGCACTTCATCAGTTAGTCTGGAGGTTTCTAATTCTGTATATAATTTTGTGTTTTGGTTAGGCTAGACACCTTTCAATGGATTAGGTTTCTAGAATAACCAATGCTGTTGTTGGTTTTCTTGGCCCTGCGTGGGTGTTTAGTATTCGTCATATGCTGCCGTTTGTTGTTGTTGATGTTGCTGGTTTACTGTTGCACTCTTGTCCTATGCTGGTTTGCTGATTTACTGTCTTCTTCGTCGCCTTCGTTGTATGCTGCCAGTGTTAGGCTGAAGTTATGCTAAAGCTTGGTGGAAGATGGTTTTTGGGTCCGCATGGTTCGGCTTGGCTATGGTTAGTTGGTTTGGTTCCTGCATGGTTTCCGCATGGTTTTCTACGTGATGATTAATGACGTGTTTGCAGTTCTCTTGGCTGGAAGTATGCAATTTTGGTTCTCTTGCTAGCTCTCTGTGTGGCTGCTGTTGGGACCTCTTAGTCGGTTAATTAAGGCTGTTTCCTAGGGAGTTTTTCCCGAAAGAGCTCTTAGTGTCGCTGCATGGATGTTCTGCTGGTCACTGTTCTTGGTTGCTTGTGTAGTTTTTTGTTCTGGCTGTTAGGCGGGTGTTTGGTTGAGTTGATACTGTGTGGTCCCTTCGTCCCTGTGTGCATGAGCTGTTGTCTTCTGCTCCGGCTATTTTGGCTGTGTTAGGCTGAGGCTATTCTGAAGCTTGGCTTGTGGGTCCGCATGGCTCGGCTTGGATTATGGCTGTATGGTTTGGTCTCTTCATAGCATGCATGGTTTGTTGGAATATTGTCAATTATGTTGACATTATCAAAGAAGGAGGCTTGTTGGTGGCAACCACCAACCTTGATTTTGGCAGCCACCTTTGTTGAAGAAGAGATGAGTTTGGCAGCCACCATTGATGACAAAGGAGCAAGAGGAGCTGTCATTGATGCCTATAAATAGGCACTAAAAAAGAGAGCAAAATGTGAGAATTGTGAGACATGTAAAGAGAAGAAGAGAGAAAGAAAGAGAAGGGCTGCCACCAGCAGCCCTGCTGCCTTATGCAGCTGCTGCCCCATGTAGCAATGAGAGATGGGAGTTGAGTGAATGTGATCCTCCTCCATGTGTTGTATTCTTTCTCTATCTCTAAATAAAATGAACCTCTCCCGTGGATGTAGGCAATTTGCCGAACCACGTTAAATATTATGTCTTAGTCTTCTTACCCCTCCTATGAGTAAAGATCAGTACATCACCGGTCCCGGATTCCGCACATCATGGTTTCCCCATGTTTCTCTTCGTGACTCTTGTCGTGTTGCTGTTCTCCGGCCTGGAAGTACTGAGCTCTATGGGTTCTCTTGCTAGCTCTATGTGTGGCTACTGTTAGCCTTGGGATTGTTTAATCATGTTGTTTTTCAGGGAGCTTATTCCCGGTTTTAGTTTAGGGTATCTACTACCCTCTTATCTGTATATAATTTATTTTGGTTGTTTTTGTGGCATGGTTATTTTTTATTTTAATATATTCTCACTTTTGATTAAAAAATAGAAGAAAGAGCCTTTTTTTATAGTCGAGCAAAGAGCTAGGAGTAAGAAGCTCTAGTTTATAGTGAGAGAAAGGTTTTGCAATCCGCTGTGAGCCCTAGTTTCTTTTCACTGTACAACACTTTCGGCTCCTAAACTCTGTTCTCATCACGGCTCTTTTTGGTTCATGCCTCCAGACTCCATTTCTGTACTATTTGCTCGTGTGAGTGACGCATTTGTCTGGTTCTGTGTTTTGGAATTTTCTTGTTAATTGTGGGTCTCTATGCGGTCAATTCTCTAACTCTAGGGAAAATCTAAGAAGAAATTGTTACTGCTCCTTGCTGCTCAGTTGGATGGCCCTCCCTCCCAGCCATCTTCTACTGCTAATTGATGCCCTTGTTCTTCTGCTGGGCTTCCTGACATGACTAAAAGATTGATATTTTTTTCAAGTGCAGGAGTGTCGAAGTAATAAATAACCTGGCATGAGCGGAATCGAACCACCGGGAGGTTAATTGTAACAATAATAATAATAATAATAAAGAAGAAGAAGAAGAAGAAGTTGATGAGAACTTTGAGATGAAAGATTAATGTAAGGATTAAACAATTATAAAAACAAATATCAAGGTTAGAGGATCCACTAATGGTATTTCAAACAAGTATAGTATAAACTCTTATTATTCAACTGGAAAGCACGCACAAAAGAGGTTCCAATCGGATGATTTGTCATTAATAGCTCATTATAAATTGTTAACATGATCATATTATAAGTATAGTATAAACTCTTATTATTCAACTGGAAAGCACGCACAAAAGAGGTTCCAATCGGATGATTTGTCATTAATAGCTCATTATAAATTGTTAACATGATCATATTAATTATCTTATTTAAGTAACACCAAACTTTTAAATATTGTCATGAATTCATGATGCTAACTTATGTTAACAACAAATCAAGTTCCTTTCATAGCACAAGTGTAGGTAATACCATACGGTTGGGCTATGAGAGTGTCAAGTATTTGTTTTACCAAGTGTTATACAACATAAATCTAGATTAACCATTTAACAAGCAAGGTATTAAGAATTAGTAAGATAAAAAATAAGACATGTGAATATTAAATATTAAGGTCCATGTTGAGTTTACACCATTAGTGTAACCTTTCACCTTGACATAATAAACATAGCTAAACATAATGAAGAAGAGAAACATAAATAAACAAAAAGAAGAAAGAGACAGCTCATAAAGGAGGAAGAAAAACGTGCACCAAAGTGTTCTCCAAGCTGGCCTGATTTGATTTTTCAGAATACCTTTCGGTGTTTTGCCCATAACGTTTGACTCTGATGTCCAAATGCGCTATTCTTTAATTCTCTGGACAGCTAACCGAATGGTCTATAAATATGTGTCTAATAGCCATCTCCAAAGGAGGCTTCTAAGAGGGTCGAATGGCTGTCCAAAGTTAGAATCAGATTTGTGTCCGAATTTTTACTGAAATTGTGTTGTGTTCTTCTTTGTAGATTTCGGTTCTTTAGTTTGTAAAACTTATTATTTCAGTTTGATTCAAGTTATTTCATGTTTATTAAAGTGTTATTATATATAATCATGGTTGGCTAATCTCTTTCTTGGATCCAAATCAAGGATGATGGTGATTGAGGTGAGTTCTTTAAGGTATGAATGAATCTTAATGTTTATCTTCTCATTTTCTTCATGAATGTTTTATTATTGCAAATAAATTTTAGAAATCATTTAAGTAATGTTATAATCTTGAATTTTTATGCACAAACCTTAGTATTGGTATAGAGATTGCTTGATTCAATGTCTTACTTAATATGAAAGTACTTGTTCATTCTTAAGCAATAATCAATCTTCATCTTTTTAAACTTCATTGTAATATCTTCCGATCTAATATCACCATCGTTGATATTAGATTGAGTTATCTTATATATGTTGAAGAAATCACCAATACATCACAATTAAAATTGATTTGGACCAAGACTTATTTTTTCTTGTCATTTAAAATCTATTTACATTTTTTTTCATCTTTGAAAACAAATCCATCAATTATTTTCAACCAAGTTATTGTTAATTTAATTTCTCTCGAGTTTCTTTTGTTACCTAGCTTAATTTCTAGATCTAGCTCTCTGTGGATATGACCTCGATCTTACCGAGTTAATTGCTACATCGCACACTCGTGCACTTGCGAGTTAAAACAAGTCGATCATAAAAAGCTGTCAAGCAATTTTGGCGTCATTGCCGGGGAGCTAGCAAGTAAAGGTAACAAATTTATATTTGATTATTGGAAAATAAAAACAAAATTAATATAAATAAAAAATCAAATGGCTGGTTTTACCGCCTAAAAAAAAAAAATTCACCTCAACTTTTCGGATATTGGACTATGGATTGGCCTATTAATTGTTGGATTTTGGTTGGTTCAACCATTTTTCTTTTATTGTCTATTCTAGTTAGTTTCTAATATTTATTGCTTATATTATAAGGCTAGTTTTACCGCCTCTTGTTTATTTTATTTTGTTGTTATTATTTCTCTTATATTTATTGTTTGAAGTGCTTGGCCGATATTATGCCTCTTTATTCATGCTTGTTATACTTATCTTTTAATGTTTATTGTTGTTAATATTGCTTATTAGTTGGAGAGTGAATTTCTTAATTTGTTGTATTTTTATTTTTGAGCTATTACTTTATCTTTTACGTTTCATTTACTTTTATTTGCAATTTTTTTTACTTTCCTTTCGTATTCATATAATTGTTATATTTTTTTTTATTATGGCTAATGTTGAAGATGTTGAGGGTGAAGGGAGTGTTCAAGGTAATGGACCTCCACAATTCAATGATCAACCTAAGTTTCGAACTCTTAGAGAGTATCTTCACCCGGCTAGACAAAGTACACCTTCGTGTATTACCTTGCCTCTTAACCAACAAGCTTTCAATTTGAAACCAGGCATCTTTCAATTTGAAACCAGGCATGATTCAACTTTTTCCCACATTTCACGATATGGATTCTGAAAATCCATACATACACATTAAGGACTTTAAAGAGGTATGAAATACTTTTATTGATAGAACATGCACTGAGGAAACTATTCGGCTTAAATTGTTCCCATTCTCTCTAAAGGACAAAGCCAATCTTTGGCTAAACTCCTTGCGTCCTAGGTCTATAGGTATATGGTGAGAAATGCAAGCTGAATTTTTGAAAAAATACTTCCCCACTCATAGGACGACAACCTTACAACGTCAAATGATGGATTTTTCTTGTAGTTCAAATGAGTCATTTCACCAAGCTTGGGAAAGGTTCAAAGACATGTTAAATGCATGCCCCCACCATGGTTTTAAGATGTGGAGGTTAGTGAGTTTCTTCTACGACTCTCTTACCGCAGATTTTAAAAAGCTAGTGTCAACCATGTGTAATGGTGAGTTTTATGACAAAGAACCAAGTGAGGCCTTCGATTTTTTTGATCAATTGGCTGAAAACACAAAGCAATGGGAGACTTCTCTCCCATTTCATGTTGAGTCTAGAAACACCATTTCTCATTCAAGTGGGAAGTTCCAATTGAAAGAGACTAATGACCTCAATGCTAGATTAGCCTCATTGGCTAGGAAAGTAGAGTCTCTTGAGATTAAAAAAGTGCATGTCATGAGTGAACAACAAAAGGAAAGTTGTGTTGTTTGTGAGAGCAAAGGGCATAGGACAACTGAGTGTCCTACCATTCCAGCCTTCAAGGAACTGCTATATGGCCAAACTGCTGATTCGAGTAATGTTAGAAAGCCATTTTCAAACCAAGTAGGCAATCCCTACTCTAAGACCTATAATCCTGGATGGAGGAACCATCCAAATTTTAGATGGAGAAATAAGGGTTCTTTAGTACCTCAAACATTTCATATGAAAGTATAGAGATTGCTTGATTCAATGTCTTACTTAATATGAAAGTACTTGTTCATTCTTAAGCAATAATCAATCTTCATCTTTTTAAACTTCATTGTAATATCTTCCGATCTAATATCACCATCGTTTATATTAGGTTGAGTTATCTTATATATGTTGAAGAAATCACCAATACATCACCATTAAAATTGATTTGGACCAAGACTTACTTTTTCTTGTCATTTAAAATCTATTTACATTGTTTTTCATCTTTGAAAACAAATCCATCAATTATTTTCAACCAAGTTATTGTTAATTTAACTTCTCTTGATTTTTTTTTGTTACCTAGCTTAATTTCCAGATCTAGCTCTCTATGGATATGACCTCGATCTTACCGAGTTGATTGCTACATCGCACACTCGTGCACTTGCGAGTTAAAACAAGCCGATCATAAAAAGCGGTCAAGCACAAGAGTCACATAAAAAAGAAACATAAAAACAATGTGAGAAAAAGAATCAGTCTTTATATACAGGATCACCCAATTCAATAGAGTCATGTTCAAATGAAAAATTATCAAAGTAAACTTTCAAACGATGCCCATTTACCTTGAAAACACTGTCATTCATTGGATTCTCGATATCACAGGCTCCATATGGATACACATGTTTCACAATAAAAGAATCGCTCCATCTTGATCTTAGTTTTCCTGGAAATAAATGAAGTCGATAATTATAAAGCAAGACTTTTTGACCAACATTGAATGTTTTTCTTAGTATTTTCTTGTCATGAAACTCTTTGATTCTTGCTTTATGAATTCTTGATTAAAGACTCAAATGGCTTGTTGCAGAAATGTGTTCCACCATCACTTATCATGGCTCGAGGGATTCCAAATCGACTCAAAATATTATCTTTCAAAAACTTTATCACTATTTTATGATCATTTTGAAACATAATCTACTGCGACTAATATGTACACGAAATCAAATGATGGAGGAAATGGACCCATGAAATCTATACCTCAATAGTCAAAGATCTCAATGACAAGTATAGGATTTAAAGGCATCATATGACGTTTTGAAATAGATTCTAACTTTTGACAATTTTCACAAGTCTTGTAGTGTAAAACCCGAAAAAAGAATCAAGGCTAGATTAAATTAAAGGAAATAAACTAAACTAGAAAGAAGTGGGGGCAAAATGAATACACTTAAAGAAAATGGGGCCTAAATGCAAATAAGAATAATTATAGAGCATAAGTACTCCTCTTCTCACCAAAAATAGATATGCGGATGATTAGTACTTAAAAGTGCATGTTTATCAAGGTTTTATATGATCATTTTTGCACTTGAAGTATCAATAACTCTTTAACTAAAGCATGTTTTATAATAACAAGTTTGATACTATAAGATACCTTAATTTATGGTAAATGCTCATCTTAAATGCAGGCCTATCACATAAATGAAAAGATTGATTGATGAGTTTAAGTATTGAAAGTGAAAGGACAAAGAGATGGCCAAACTTAGAAAAGAGATGCCGGTGCAGTCCAAACCGGAACATTTCTTGGTAATTGGATCATATCTAGAGCTCTAGATCTCGGATTTAGGTCCATTTTATATGGATGGAAAGGTAAGACAAAGACCTACAACTTTCATGGGAGCCCAAGATTTAAAAAGGTCGTTTGGAAGTCCAAATTGAAGGAACAACAAAGAAGTCTGAAGCTATCCTGCAGCCCAAACACTATTTAGTGTTCAGCCCATATCTTGAGTTCTAGAAGTCCAAATGACCTCATCTTTTTTTTGTTGGAAAGCTGAGACAATTTCCTAGAACATTCCTAAGGATTCTGGGCAAAGTATGATGTTAGTAATGATGTATTGTTCAGACAAAAAGATAAGGATTGTCACCAAGTCAAGATGTGGCCAACCACTCATCAATTAGTCAACAAATCAATAGTTTCAAATTTTGGCCTATAAAAGGAGGCACTTACCATGTATTGAGGCATCTTGGTTTCTAGATCAAGATCATGCTCTTGCTTTCTCTCTTTGTATTGCTTATGTTTTGCTTTCATTAATATCAAGTTTATGCACTTCATTTCCTTTCCTTTACTTAGTTAACTTCTTTCTCATTTATGTTCTTATCTTGTTCATTTATGTTTCTTTCTTTCATTATGTTTAGCTAAGTTAATTATGTCAAGGTAAAAAGGGTACACTAATGGTGTAAGAATAAGTATAATATAAACTTAACATGGACCTTAACGTTGGATACTAACATGTTTTATATTTGTTATCTTGTTCATTTTTAATACTTTGCTTGTTAAATGGTTAATCTAGATTTATGTTGTATAACACTTGGTACAACAAATACTTTGCACTTTCATAGCCCATACTGTATGGTATAACCGACACCTGAGCTATGAAAGGAACTTGATTTGTTGTTAACATAAGTTATAATCATGAATGCCTGCCAACATTTACAAGTATTAGCTTTATTCGAATAAGATAACTAATGTAATCATGTTAACAATTTATAATCTTATTGGAACCTCCTTTATGTGTGGTTTCCAATTGAGTAATAAGAGTTTATACTATACTTGTTTGAAGTACCATTAGTGGATCCTCTAACCTTGACATTTATTTTATCGTTGTTTAATCCTTACATTAATCTTTCATCTCAAAGTTCTCATTAATTTCTTCATCTTCATCTTTTATTATTATTATTATTATTATTATTATTATTTACATTCTGTTTATATTATATAATATATCTCTTTGATCTTTTCATAAACTCAGTATATAGGCTGGAAACCTGTGACTTGATCTTTTAGATCATTCTCAGGTATAACAACACCACGTACTGAGTATTATTATTATTATTACTATTACTACTACTACTATTGTTATTATTATCGTTATTATTGTTATTGTTGTTGTTATTTTTGTTGTGTTGTTATTTATAATTTATACAATTAACCTCTCTGTGGTTCGACCCCGGTCTTGCCGGGTTATTTATTACTTCGACACTCTTGCACTTGGGAGAAGACATCAAGCTTTTGGTCGTGTCAGCGGATAACGTACAAAAAGAAAACAGGAAGTTTTTATATTCATTTTTACAAATCAAGATAGAAACACCAAAATTTCAAAAACCCATCCAAGATTAAGGGTTATAGGTAGAATAAACACTGGTGGGAAAGGGATTAACAAGAAGAGAGGAGGGGAGGGTCGGTTGTCATTAGAAGGAAAAGGAGGGATCGAAACTTTGATTCGTACCGGGTAAGGTATTCTAAACCTACTCTTACGAGTCATTTCAAGTTGATTATGAATTGATGCATGGATGTTAATTTATAGATTTTAGTTCTTAGACTTAAATTGAGGAAAAAGTATGAGTTGCTAAATTAAAGAACTTCATATGTTGTGTGTAAATGGAAAGGTTGACGAATCTGGATAGTTTCGTCTCTTGACTTTTAGAGAGATTTCGGGTAAAAGGAGGAAGGAATTAGGATTGGATTCCTCATAGAAATTGTAGTTTTAAATGATGGCTAACTAATGAAATTGGTCTTGCTTAATTTGGAGGTTATAGAACTCCAGCTATGGGTCACCAACCGAGACAGTAACAGTTCAAAAATGAGACAGTGACAGTTCAACATCTAGACAGTAACAGTTCAATGTCTAGACAATGACAGTTCAAAAACGAGACAGTAACAGTTTAAAAATGAGACAGTGATAGTTCAATGTCTAGATAGTAACAGTTGGACAGTAACAGTACAATGTCTAGACAGTGACAGTTCAAAAACGAGACAGTAACAATTCAAAAATGAGACAGTGACAGTTAAAAAAATAAAATGAGACAGTAACAGTTCAAAAATAAGACAACGACAGTTCAATGCCTAGACATTAACAGTTGGATAGTAACAGTTTAATGTCTAGAAAGTGACAATTCAAAAATGAGACAGTAACAGTTAAAAAATGAGACATTGACAGTTCAATGTCTAGACAATAATAGTTGGACAGTAACAATTCAATGTCTAGATAGTGACAGTTAAAAAACGAGACAGTAATAGTTTGGGAGTTAAGCAAAAATAGTTCAAATATACATATATATATATATATATATATATATAAAGGAATGATAACTGCGGTTGCACAAAAAATGACAATATTAATGGGTGAAATAAGAAAAACATAAAATATTAAAAACAAAAATGATTGAAAGAAAGACTTATTGGTTGTTGATATGTTTATAATAAAACTTATCCTTGAGTGAGGAGAATGTATGATAAACTTGTGAATTTCAGGAGGGACCATAGGTTGTTGCAACAGCAGCAGGGGAGTACAAGTAGCGCTTCTATTGCAGGTAGGTGAATCACACCTATACTTCCTAGTTAATTTCCATGATTTATTTATATTACCAATGTGAAATGTGAATTAATGATGTATGGATATTCAAGGTGAAAAGTTGTGTGAGTTGCCAAATGATGAAATTATCACTGACAAATGAAATATGATAAGTACAATTTGAGGCGTATGCTAGGATCCCGAATAAGGGGATCACCTTACATCGACTCATATGGGGTGACGATGATGGTACCAGTGAAATTGGTATAGGTAATGTGATAAGCAAAAATAATCATGTTCGATCTCATAAAGTCTGGAATGAAGGTTGAACGTGGCAGAGGAAACATTTATTAATAGTTGGATAAGGAAGAGATTCTAATAAAAACTAGAAGGGAGAAGCGAATAAACTATGAATGCATTTTACCCTGTTGAAATTGTTAGATGTTTGTGTTGTCATATTTATTGTAATATTCACTTTCAATAATATGTATTTTGTTTCAGGATCATCACATGCACGACAAGAGTAGATCCTAGCTTATGTTCCCTTCTTGTAATCTAGGTTCTAGGGAGTATACCCTTGTTTTTTGTAAACATTAAATGTTTGTATAATTTAATTTGTATAATTAATCTTTAAACTTGATTGAATGAATTTAACCATATAGTTCATATAACCATACTTCATGCCTATATAATTATACTTATTTATTTTTATCTATCCATAATGATATTTTGTTATATAATGCATATTGTAATATTGTGGTTGATAGGTGTGAGTATAAGTGTGGAAATTGAAAACCCAGGATGATTGGGTTGGGAATTAAGTTATGAGATGCGAGCTATTAGAAGTGTAAATAAATTTCATGTCAATAACTTGGGACCTTCCGGTATAGGGGGGAACTCCGTTAAATACGAAGACCATGAACATATATATATATATATATAATTATTATGTTAATGACATGAGATTGTCGTTTTATTCCGGAATGGGGGATGTTACATGTAGAATGCATGTGAGTCCTTGAACATGGTGGGACAGTAAAATCCACTTTGTAAAATTTTTGCAGTTGTCTTTCTTAATAAGAAATGACCCTCACATCCTTTAGAATGACAAAATTTAATGACACTACTTACCTCATTGTCAGGAATGCATCTTTGAAATATTTGATCAGTATAATATTTGAATAAATAAGGGTCATCCCAATAAAAGTTCTTCACTTTGTTCAAGAACTTTCTTTTATCTTGGGTACTCCAATGAGTTGGCAATTGTCCTCTGTAACAACCCGGCTTTCCAAGCCCAACCCAACAGTAATTTTTTTTTTTTTAATATTTAATACACATGGTGTCAGAAATCAAAGAACTTGAATCCTCACATCATCAAAATACAATTCATACAATCAACATTTCATTTAAAAGCGAATCTTACACAAACACATAATATTAAGGTTGCATGATTTGAAGTTCATATTACAAATACATACATGGACATGAGTTTGCATTCTTATCCTACTAATAGCCATCACAATTTTAAACAAAAAGGATCTAATAAAAGTTAACATTCAGTACATTAATCCATACAAAATACATTGTGATTTAGAATGCATCTATATAATCCCTTGCAAAAGTAGGATCCCGTGTGCCGGGTTTCCTAGACATCTCGTTGGTGTGACGTCCCTGCAGTAGTACAAAACATTTAAGGGAATGCAAATACTTAATAATAATAAAGCATTAACATTTATAATTTCCTCATGTATTTGATGTAACAGCTAGTAGTATATATAGATACACAAGTTTTCGGATGCCATTCGCCAAAACCAGTCATTCAATTTTTGGCAGCGAATATTGCGTCGCTGCCAATTTCTGTATCGGCAGCGAATATTGCGTCGCTGCCGATTTCTGTATCGGCAGCGAAAACTGCGTCGCTGCGAAAACTGTGTCGCTGCAGATTCCTGTATCGGCAGCGAAAACTACGTCGCTGCCGATTTCTGTATCGGCAGCGAATACTGGGTCGCTGCCGATTTCTGTATCGGCAGCGAAAACTGGGTGGCTGCCGATTTCTGTATAGGCAGCGAAAACTGCGTCGCTGCCGATTCAACGAAAACTGGGTCGCTGCCGATTTCTGTATCGGCAGCGAAAACTGCATCGCTGCGAAAACTGCGTCGCTGCTGATTGCTGTATCGGCAGCGAAAACTGGGTCGCTGCCGATTTCTGTATCGGCAGCGAAAACAGCATCGCTGCGAAAACTGCGTCGCTGCCGATTTCTATATCGGCAACGAAAACTGGGTCGCTGCCGATTTCTGTATCGGCAGCGAAAACTGGGTCGCTGCCGATTTCTATATCGGCAGCGAATACTGCGTCGCTGCCAATCTAGAATCGGTAGCGGAACTCCATCGCTGCTGATTTCTGCATCGGCAGCGAAATCATTCCTTTATCCCGGCCATCCATTCGGACGCCATTAGCCAAAGCTAATCATCCTTTGTCCCGGCCATCCGTTCGGATGCCATTAGCCGAAGCTAATCAACATTTAAGCGTTCAACAATTTAATATCAGTTCTAACAACATGGTAGTACTCAAGTTAAAATATTTCAAGTTTCAACGTATGAAAAGAAAGGTGCAAGTCACCTACCTGCTCCACCTGTGGGTTGTTCCTGTCTTGATGATGGTCCAATCCCGACCGCACCACCTAAGACATCAATGGTCACAAATCAGCCTAGTTGTATTTATTTTATCTTTGAATCATATTCATCATCACACTTATTTCAAGAGTTCATATGTTCACATTCAAGTGTTCCATATTTTACACCATCATAGCATGAAATTGTTACTAGCATTTAAGTCATATTAGAACTGGTTCGCTGCGGGCTGCCTAATTCGCTGCAGGAAGTTCAGTTTCGGCATCGAAACAGAATTTCGCTGCACAACACACAAATCGGCAGCGAATATCAATTCGCTGCAGGAGGTTCAGTTGCGGCAGCGAAACAGAATTTCGCTGCACAACACACAAATCGGAACCATCGATTTCAGCCCATAATTCTTCAACAAAATTCCAGCAGAACACACATATGGAAAACCATCAATTACAGCATATAAACTTTCAACAAATTCCAGCAGAACACCTTAATTTCAGCATAGCTGGACACATTAATTTCAGCACAACAACATCACAGCAGGACACCTTAATTCCAGCAACAACATCACAGCAGAACACATTCATTTCAGCACAACAACATCACAACAGGACACCTTAATTCCAGCAACAACATCACAGCAGAACACATTCATTTCAGCACAACAACATCACAACAGGACACCTTAATTCCAGCAACAACATCACAGCAGAACACATTCATTTCAGCACAACAACATCACAGCAGGACACCTTAATTCCAGCAACAACATCACAGCATAACACATTAATTTCAGCACAACAACATCACAACATCACATTAATTTCACCTTAATTTCAGCAGAACAAATTCATTACCCCAGCAGAACACACTAATTACTCCAGCAGAACACACACACACATGCATGCTGGCCTACCCCATAGTTAAAGCCAGCCCTCTACCATGTTTGTTAGATGCTTTGAAATTGACTTTATTTCACTTCTATTTGCTTGTTCTCTTAGTTAATTTCAGCTTCCTTCACAGTTGGCTTAGGTCTTGGATCAATTTTTTCTTAGGGTTTTTCTTCTTCATTTTCGTTTTTGTTCTTAAAGGGGAGAGAAAGGGAGTTTCATGACCCATACCTTCTGGATTTAACTCAGTTTGAGGAAGGTTTGACACTATTCTTTTCTCTTCAGCTGCCCACTCCTCTCTCAAGGTCTCATCTCTTCCTCACAAGTTCCCAAAGTAATCTTTATTGGTTTGATTCACGTTTCTGTTGTGAAAGGGGAAGGGAAGAACGGCATGCAACTGCTAGTTTGGGAAGAAGATGGATCATTCTCTCTCCCCTCTTTGTATTTATACTACCCATCCAATGAAATGGGTTGTTTAAGGGTTGGTTTAGGTGTGTTCTTATTTGGTTTATCTAAAACCAATTTTACCCCTCCTTTCCAGCTCTACGTCACTGTTGATTTATAAATCGGCAGCGAAAACTGGGTCGCTGCCGATTTCTGTATCGGCAGCGAAAACTGCGTCGCTGCCGATTTCTGTATCGGCAGCGAAAACTGCGTCGCTGCCGATCCAGAATTGGCAGCGAAAACTGTATCGCTGTCGATTTCTGCATCGGCAGCCAAAACTGCAGCGAAAACTGCATTCATCATCATCTCTCTCTCTCTCTCTCTCCCTATATCTATATATATATATATTCCTTTAGGTGTTTACATTCTCCCCTCCTAAATATGAATTTCGTCCTCGAAATTTAAGAAGTTTCACACTCCATACCTAGTATCAACCAATTCATGCCTAGTATTATGTCAAAATCATACAGCTCTAAGGGAATCAAGTCTACTTCTGTTTCATACCCGGATAAACTAACCCCCACATCCACATACACAATATTTGTTTCAACCATGTTTCCCATTGGAGTTCCAATTACAAACCCCTTCTCTACCATTTTTACTTCCTTTCTCAATGTAGTGACAATTTTCTTAGCAATGAATGAGTGGGTGGCACCCGGATCAAACAACACATGCACATTAAAACCATTCAATAGTAGTGTACCTGCCACCACATCCGATGTAGCCCTAGCCTCCTCCTGTGTCAGATGGAAGACCCTCCCTGGGGTCCGATCATTTTGTGCCCTCGGCTTCTCACGACTGGAGTTTGCCCCTGATTGAGAAGATCTCACTGGCCTATTAACGGTGACTGACTGCTGGTGGCTCTGACTGGGCTGTCTATAGCTCTGTACTTGTCCGGTGTTTCTTTTGGGTCAGTCCCTCTTATAATGACCTCTCCCACCACAGTAATGACACCCTTGGCTAAGATACTGACAGTTCCTCCACCTATGACCCTCTCCTCTGCACACAAAGCATCGCCCAGGGGAAACTGAACAGTCCCCAGGGTGTTTTTGTCCACATTTTACACAAAAAGGATAGTCAACACCCCTGTGGTCACCGGTCCCAGTTGAAGAGTTTTCCCTCGAGTGCGACTGTCCAACCATCACTCTCCCACTTGATTGTTGGTGAGGCGGTAATGTCAAACTCCCCTTTTTCCCATACTGCTCAAACACTCCACTTTTTCCTTTCTTCGGATGCGGTGGTCTGCCGCTGAAATTGTCCCCATCTCTCTTTTTGCTTATACCCTGATACCCCCCTTGGCTTTCTCCAATACATGCCTCCAGAGCTTGTGCAGCCTCAGTCAACTCCCTCACCGTTTTAAATCGCAAGGCGATCAATCCTTGTCTCAAATCCTGTCGTAAACCATCTCTCAACTTTTCAATCATATGTTCCTCTGTCGGCACATAATGTGGGGCGAACAATGAGAGGTCATGGAATCTCCTTTCGTACTCTAATACTGACATATCACCCTGTCTTAATGCCAAGAACTCTTGTTCTTTCACCTTGTGATGATACTTGGAATAAAACTGATTCTCAAACTCTATCTTGAAGTCATTCCAAGTTAGTGTCTCAGTCGCACGCCTCAGCTGAACTGTTTCCCACCATGTCATTGCCCTATCAGACAGTAACTAGGTTGCACAATTTACCCTCAAACCCTCGGGTATGTTTATTTGAATCATTGTCTTTTCTACCTTCTTGATCCATCTTCCAGCTATCTCTGCATCTTGTTCCCCCATATACGGTTCACAGCCCATTTCCCTCATACTCT
The DNA here is from genome assembly GCA_033617975.1 of Populus alba x Populus glandulosa. Classification (NCBI taxonomy): domain Eukaryota; kingdom Viridiplantae; phylum Streptophyta; class Magnoliopsida; order Malpighiales; family Salicaceae; genus Populus; species Populus alba x Populus glandulosa. The sequence continues at coordinate 21,357,304 of CM066150.1, read as the reverse complement.
TGACTAGTCGCACTAGTGGCACCACATTATCCATGGCCATGCTAGTCATAGGGGGTGCTGGTGGAATCTGCGTGGTGGGAGTTGTTTGTGCCGCTGAACTAGCCATGCCCTCCATCACTGCTTTAACTATTTGTACAAGAAATCTCGCATCTACATATTGTGGGGGCACACCAGTTGGAATAGCAGATGGTTATGCTTCTGATCTTTCTCGCTGCTCTGTTACGACTGGGGGTGTTCCCTCTGTCTGATTAGGCCTCGAGTCTTCCCTCGCCACCATATCTTCCCCCTGCAAGGTTTCGGGTGGTATTATCGGAGCATGAGATGCCGTATAATCCAAGGGATCTTCGTCTTGCCAACCTTGGGCACCTCGGTTCATGCCCCTCCTTTCTAAGGAGGGTGGCTCAGTTCGTGTCCCTTGTCGAGTGCGTACCATCCTGAAATTAATCGCAACAACACATTTATTAATGATCCTCAGGATCCATACCAAGTGCTCTGATACCAACTGTAACAACCCGGCTTTCCAAGCCCAACCCAATAGTAATTTTTTTTTTTTTAATATTTAATACACATGGTGCCGGAAATCAAAGAACTTGAATCCTCACATCATCAAAATACAATTCATACAATCAACATTTCATTTAAAAGCGAATCTTACACAAACACATAATATTAAGGTTGCATGATTTGAAGTTCATATTACAAATATATACATGGACATGAGTTTGCATTCTTATCCTACTAATAGCCATCACAATTTTAAACAAAAAGGATCTAATAAAAGTTAACATTCAGTACATTAATCCATACAAAATACATTGTGATTTAGAATGCATCTACATAATCCCTTGCAAAAGTACGATCCCGTGTGCCGGGTTTCCTAGACATCTTGTTGGTGTGACGTCCCTGCAGTAGTACAAAACATTTAAGAGAATGCAAATACTTAATAATAATAAAGCATTAACATTTATAATTTCTTCATGTATTTGATGTAACAGCTAGTAGTACATATAGATACACAAGTTTTCGGATGCCATTCGCCAAAACCAGTCATTCAATTGTCGGCAACGAATATTGCGTCGCTGCCGATTTCTGTATCGGCAGCGCAAACTGCGTCGCTGCCGATTTCTGTATCGGCAGCGAAAACTGCGTCGCTGCCGATTTTTGTACTGCTGATTTCTGTATCGACCTGCAACAATAAAATTCATGACCTGCAACTCTTTCTAGGATTTGATCCATGAAAGGTAAAGGGAAATGATCTTTTCTAGTCATTGAATTAAGTTTCCTATAGTCAATGTACATGCGCCAACTAGTAATAGTCCGAGTTGGAATTAACTCATTTTTCTCATTTGTTATCACAGTGACTCCAGACTTTTTGAGTACAACTTAGGTAGGACTTAATAGAGTCATTTTCAACAGAAAAATTATCAAAATAAACTTTCAAACGATGCCCATTTACCTTGCAAACATTGTCATTCTTTGGATTCTCGATATCACAGGCCCCAAATGGATACACATGTTTCACAATAAAAGGACCGCTCCATCTTGATCTTAGTTTTCCAGGAAATAAATGGAGTTGAGAATTATAAAGCAAGACTTTTTGACCAACATTGAATGTTTTTCTTAGTATTTTCCTGTCATGAAATTCTTTAATTCTTGCTTTATAAATTCTCGAATTGTCATATACATCATTTCTTATTTCCTCAATCTCATTTATTTGCAATTTTTGCAGTTGACTAGCATCATCAAGGTTTGAATTGAAAGATTTAATAGCCTAATAAGCTTTATGTTCAATTTCCACAGGCAAGTGATAAGGTTTTCCATAGACTAGTCTATAAAGTGACATACCAAATGATGTTTTATAAGCAGTTCAATAAGCCAAAAGTGCATCATTAAGTCTTAAAGATCAGTCTTTCCTATTAGGGTTCACTGTTTTCTCTAAGATCTGTTTGATCTCCCTATTAGCAAGCTCTACTTGTCCACTTATCTGAGGGTGATAAGAGGTGGCAACTTTGTGTGTGATTCCATATTTCTTCATTTTGAAACATAATCTACTGCGACTAATATGTACATGAAACCAAATGATGGAGGAAATGAACCCATGAAATCTATACCCTAACAATCAAAGATCTCAATGACAAGAATAGGATTTAAAGGCATCATGTGATGTTTTGAAATAGATCCCAACTTTTGACAATTTTCACAAGTCTTGCATAATGCATATGAGTCCTTGAACATGATGGGCCAATAAAATTCACTTTGTAAGATTTTTGCAGTTGTCTTTTTTGATGAAAAATGACCCCCACATGCCTTAGAATGATAAAATTTAATGACATTACTTACCTCATTATCGGGAATGCATCTTTGAAATATTTGATAAGGACAATATTTAAATAAATATAGGTCATCCTAATAAAAGTTCTTCACTTCGTTCAAGAACTTTCTTTTGTCTTGGGTACTCCAATGAGCTGGCAATTGTCCTGAAACACGAAAATTAACAATATTAGCAAACCAAGGCATTGTAGAAATAGAAAGTAAAGATTCATCGGGAAATTAGTCATCGATTGGTGTGATGTTAGATTTTGAATCTGTTGTCAATCTTGACAAATGATCTGCAACAACATTTTCAGTGTATTTCTTGTCTTTGATTGTGATATCAAATTCTTGAAGCAACAAAATCCACCGTACCAATATAGCCTTAGAATCTTTCTTAGAAAGAAGATATTTCAATGCTGCATGATCACTAAAAACAACAACAGGTGAGCCAATAAGATAAGACCTGAATTTATCACATGTAAATACTACTGCAAGTAATTCTTTTTCAGTGGTGGGGTAATTTATTTGAGCACTATTTAAATTTTTACTTGCATAGTAAATCACATAAGGTTTCTTATCTTTTCTTTATCCTAAGACAACACCCACAACATAATCACTAGCGTCACACATTATTTCAAAAGGTAACGACCAATCAGAAGGTTGAATGACAGGAGCAGCATTAAGCAATTTTTTTAGTTTAACAAAGGCTTCTTCACAATGTTCAGTCCATTTAAAAATATTATCCTTTGTTAGAAGGTTATTCAAGGGCTTAGATATTACACTAAAATCTTTGATGAACCTTCTGTAAAAACCAGCATGTCCTAAGAATGATCTAACATCTTTAACACATTTTGGTGTTGGTAAGTTGGCAATTAACTCGATTTTAGATTTGTCAACCTCAATTCCTTTCGATGAAACAATCTGACCAAGTATAATGCCGTTTGTTACCATAAAGTGATATTTTTTCCAATTCAATACAAGATTCTTCTCTTCACACCTACTCAAAACCTTTTCTAAGTTAGTTAAACAATCATCAAATGAATCACCAAAAATAGAAAAATCATCCATAAAAATCTCAAGAAAACATTCAACCATATCACTAAATATGCGAAGCATGCATCTTTGAAACGTGGTTGTTGCATTACATATTCCAAAAGGCATCCTTCGATATGCAAAAGTACCAAATGGACATGTGAAAGTAGTCTTCTCTTGATCTTCCAATGCAATTTCAATTTGGTTGTAACCTGAATAACCATTTAGGAAACAATAAAATTCATGACCTGCAACTCTTTCTAGGATTTAATCCATGAAAGGTAAAGGGAAATGATCTTTTCTAGTAATTGAATTAAGTTTCCTATAGTCAATGCACATGCGCCAACCAGTGATAGTCCTAGTTGGAATTCACTCATTTTTCTCATTTGTTATCATAGTGACTCCAGACTTTTTAGGTACAATTTGGGTAGGACTTACCCATTTGCTGTCAGAAATAGCATAAATGATTCCATTATAGAAGCTTAATGACTTCATTTTTCTCTACTTCTTTCATATTAGGATTAAGCCTTCGTTGCATTTCTCTAGAGGGTTTCGCATTTTCCTCAAAATAAATCTTTTTTGTGCAAATCAAAGGGCTAATTCCTTTTATGTCAGCTATGGTCCATTCTAATGCAATTTTGTGCATTTTCAGAGTCTGTAATAACTTACCTTCTTGATTTACATTAAGTTTGGAAGAGATTACTACTGGAAAAGTTTCATTTTCTCCCAAAAATAAGTATTTAAGATTAAATGGTAACGGCTTCAAATAAGGTTTTGGTGGTTGAACACTTGAAGTTATGGACTCAATTAATCGTGGTGGCAATTCTTTAATTTATGGTCTCCAATTACATGCCTTTGATTCTTCCTGAAAGTAGACCATTTGCAAATCATCAGATTCATCAATCTCAGTTTCACTAGAAGTGGTTTGAAATTTTTCATGAACTAATTTTTCAATAAAGTCTACTTCTTGTAAATTATTATCATCTCCATGTTGCTTGTAAATGTTGAAAATATTCATCTCCAATGTCATGTTTCCAAATGATAGCTTCATCAGTCCATTCCTACAATTAATCAATGCATTAGAAGTGGCAAGAAATGGACATCCTAAAATGACAGGAATTGAATTACATGCTTTAACAGGTTGTGTATCCAAGACAACAAAATCTACAGGCTAAATGAATTTATCAACTTGTACTAACACATCCTCAACTATTCCTCTATGCATTTTTATAGATCTATCGGCAAGTAAAAGAGTTACAGAAGTTCGTTTTAACTCACCTAGATTGAGACTTTGAAAAACCGAATATGGAAATAAATTCACACTAGCTCCAAGATCAAGTAAAGTTCTTTCAATTTTATGTTCTACAATAAAGCAAGAAATTGTAGGACAACCAGGGTCTTTATATTTCAAAGCATTATTTTCTGAAGAATAGCAATTACTTTTTCGGCTAAAAATGCTTTCTTTTTCACATTCAGTTTTCTCTTCACAACGCATAGATCTTTCAAAAATTTAGCATAACAAGGTATTGTTTAATAGCATCCAACAAAGGTATATTGATCCTTACCTATTTGAAAGTTTCAAGGATTTCAGAATTGTGATTGACTTTCCTTTGTTTGGTCATGGCATGAGGAAATGGAAGTGCTGGCGGAGAATCAGTCTTTTCTTTACGATGTTCAAATTCAACCCCTTGCTTACCCTCAAAGATTGACTCATCATCTTTCTCACAAGGTTCAAGAGTAGGTTTTTCAATAACCTTACCACTGTGAAGAGTGATGACTGATTTGACTTGATCCATGTGTTGACTTCCAGAACTACTTGCATTTGCATTGTATTGCCCCTTTGGATTTTGCTGTGGTTGAGATGAAAACTTATCTTTCTCTTGGAAACTAAGAGCATAAGTGAATTTTGCAAGAGTATCTTTAAAATCTATCATGCATTGAGCAAGTTGAGTGTTGATTACCTCTTACTTTTCAATGAATGCATGCAATGTTTCCTCAAGATTTCTTCTAGGAGGTGAAGCATAAGGAGGTGCATATCCATGAGAATTTTGAAAATTATGGTGTGCTTGAAACGGTGGCTTTGAAGTTTATGCATTATATTATCGCTATTCGAACTTAAATTTGGGTGATTTCTCCAACCAGGGTTGTATGTTTGCGAGTATGGGTTATGATTGGGCCTTTGGAAACTGTTTAAAGCATGTGCATATTCATAGAGGCATTCTTTGAAAGAAGGCAATGTTGGACAATCATTGGTTGCATGTTCATTTATTTCACAGATTTGACAAACAATGTCTTGAATAGATTTTAATTGACCACTCTTTTTCAATTTTAGTGCCTCAACTTTTGTAGCTAAAGATGCAAACTTGGCTTGGAGTTCATGATCTTTCCTAAGGTTATACATACCTCCACTAGATGTATGAGGTTGAGTTTTACTTGGTGCCTCATAAGTGCCTGTAGTGTCCTAATTTTATGCATTTTTAGCTAGCAAGTCTAGGTACTCTATTGCTTCATTAGGGTCTTTATCTTCAAAAGTTCCATTGCATATCAATTCAACCATTTGCCTATCTTTAGGTGTTAACCCTGACACGACCAAAAGCTTGATGTCTTTTCCCAAGTGCAGGAGTGTCGAAGTAATAAATAACCCAGCAAGATCGGGGTCGAACCACAAAGAGGTTAATTGTATAAATTATAAATAACAATACAACAACAACAATAATTATTATTATTATACTCAGTACGTGGCGTTGTTATACCTAAGAATGATCTAAAAGATCGGGTCACAGGTTTCCAGCCTATATACTGAGTTTATGAAAAGATCAAAGATATATATTATATAATATAAACAGAATGTAAATAATAATAATAATAATAATAATAAAAGCAGAAGATGAAGAAATTAATTAGAACTTTGAGATGAAAGATTAACGTAAGGATTAAACAATGATAAAAACAAATGTCAAGGTTAGAGGATCCACTAATGGTACTTCAAACAAGTATAGTATAAACTCTTATTACTCAATTGGAAACCACACATAAAGGAGGTTCCAATCAGATTAAAAATTATTAACATGATTACATTAGTTATCTTATTCGAATAAAGCTAATACTTGTAAATGTTGGCAGGCATTCATGATTATAACTTATGTTAACAACAAATCAAGTTCCTTTCATAGCTCAGGTGTCGGTTATACCATACAGTATGGGCTATGAAAGTGCCAAGTATTTGTTGTACCAAGTGTTATACAACATAAATCTTGATTAACCATTTAACAAGCAAAGTATTAAAAGTGAACAAGATTACAAATATAAAACATGTTAGTATCCAACGTTAAGTTTATATTATACTTATTCTTACACCATTAGTGTATCCTTTTCACCTTGACATAATTAACTTAGCTAAACATAATGAAAGAAAGAAACATAAATGAACAAGATAAGAACATAAATGAAAAAAAAGTTAACTAAGTAAAGGAAAGGAAATGAAGTGCATAAACTTGATATTATTGAAAGCAAAACATAAGCAATACAAAGAGAGAAAGCAAGAGCATGATCTTGATCTGGAAACCAAGATGCCTCAATACATGGTAAGTGCCTCCTTTTATAGGCCAAAATTTGGGACTATTGATTTGTTGACTAATTGATGAGTGGGTGGCCACATCTTGACTTGGTGACAATCCTTATCTTCTTGTCTGAACAATACGTCATTGTTAACATCATAATTTGCCCAGAATCCTCAGGAATGTTCTAGAAAATTGTCTCAGCTTTCCAACAAAAAAAAGATGAGGTCATTTGGACTTCTAGAACTCAAGATATGGGTTGAACACTAAATGGTGTCTGGGCTGCAGGATAGCTTCGGACTTCTTCGTTGTTCCTTCAATTTGGACTTCAAAACGGTCTTTTTAAATCTTGAGCTCCCATAAAAGTTGTAGGTCTTTGTCTTACCTTTCCATCCATATAAAATGGACCTAAATCCAAGATCTAGAGCTCCAGATATGATCCAATTACCGAGCAATGTTCGGGTTTGGACTGCACCAACAATCTCTTTTCTAAGTTTGGCCATCTCTTTGTCCTTTCACTTTCAATACTTAAACTCATCAATCAATCTTTTCATTTATGTGATAGACCTGCATTTAAGATGAACATTTACCATAAATTAAGGTATCTTATAGTATCAAACTTGTTATTATAAAACATGCTTTAGTTAAGGAGTTATTGATACTTCAAGTCAAAATGATAATATAAAACCTTGATAAACATGCACTTTTAAGTACTAATCAAACCCTTCATAAAATTGTGAAACCAATCTACATGTTTCAAAACCATGATGAGAGCAAGTATTAAGCAAGTCTCGATACCTATCCCAATGCTTGACCGCTTTTTATGATCGGCTTGTTTTAACTCGCAAGTGCACGAGTGTACGATGTAGCAATTAAGTTGGTAAGATCGAGGTCATATCCACAGAGAGCTAGATCTAGAAATTAAGCTAGGTAACAACAAAAAAAACTCAAGAGAAATTAAATTAACAATAACTTAGTTGAAAATAATTGATGGATTTGTTTTCAAAGATGAAAAAATGTAAATAGATTTTAAAAGACAAGAAAAAGTAAGTCTTGGTCCAAATCAATTTTAATGGTGATGTATTGGTGATTTCTTCAACATATATAAGATAACTCAACCTAATATCAACGATGGTGATATTAGATCGGAAGATATTACAATGAAGTTTAAAAGGATGAAGATTAATTATTGCTTCAGAATGAACAAGTACTTTCAAATTAAGTAAGACATTGAATCAAGCAATCTCTATACCAAAACTAAGGTTTGTGCATAAAAATTCAAGATTATAACATTACCTAAATGATTTATAAAATTTCTTTGCAATAACAAAACATTCATGAAGAAAATGAGAAGATAAACATTAAGATTAATTCATATCTTAAAAAACTCACCTCAATCACCACCGTCCTTGATTTGGATCCAAGAAAGAGATTAGCCAACCATGATTATATATAAGAACACTTTAATAAACATGAAATAACTTGAATCAAACTGAAATAATAAGTTTTACAAACTAAAGAACCGAAATCTACAAAGAAGAACACAACAGAATTTCAGTAAAAATTCAGACACAAATCTGACTCTAACTTTGGACAGCAATTCTACCCTCTTAGAAGCCTCCTTTGGAGATGGCTATTAGACACATGTTTATAGGCCATTCGGTTAGCTGTCCAGAGAATTAAAGAACAGCTAATTTGGACATCTGAGTCAAACGTTATGGGCAAAACACCGAAAGGTGTTTTGAAAACTCAAATCAGGCCAGCTTGGAGAACACTTTGGTGCACGTTTTTCTTCCTCCTTTATGAGCTGTCTCTTTCTTCTTTTTGACCCAAAATAATGTCACAATGTCCCTTCCAGCTTTCCATCCATGTGCTTGCCCTCTTGGATCAATGAATTGCCCAAAATAAAGCAAATGTTATTTGTTGTGTGGACATGTAATGGATTATGCTTGGGCTGATTTTGGGCTGAATTTGAGCATCAAATAAGTATACAAATGTACCTATTATTTAGGCTAAGATTGACATTGAAACCTTGAGTGTTTGATGGTTGAAGTTTGCACACAACATAAGGCAAGTTTAGAGCACTTATTTGAACCAAGATTTGCTTCAATCTTCAACTAAATTTCTCTTCAATTCTTTGTTTCGAATTCTGACATTGAATTTTCTGAAATAATTCATTTAAGCTCCAAAAACCTATCGAAACATTAAAAGAAACTTAATTACTAAAAAGCACATCACTTATTATAAAAACCCAAATAAAAACAATAAATACATATGTAAAATAAAAGACTTAATGATACTTTTGATGCACAATCACACCCCCCAACTTAGATTTTGTTAATCCTCAAGCAAAACAAAACATAAAACCTTTGAAATAAAAACAATAATAATAACATACTTAGGCTTGACTCATCACACTTAAAGGACCTATCATGCAAACATTGGTATCTTTAACTTAGTGCACACAATAGCAAATAAAGAAAAATAAGCATACTCACATTCTCTAAATCAAACATCCATACAAAATTCCAAATTCAATCGTATTTATCATGCAACCAACATAATTGATTTACGCAAAAACTCAACTTGTAATCTTCCCTTCTCACTACTACAAACAAGGTAGCAAACTAGAGAAATATCTATATACTTTTTTTTTCTTTTCTTTTTTTTTTATTTTTTGAAGATATTATTTATTCTTTGTCTTTAAGTGGTCACTTCCCTTTTGACGCGAATACAAACATTTGTGATGAATGCACCCGGTTACTCACAAAGTCACAAACTTAAAGTGCTTTTGCATACTCATATTTCAAGCTGCCTTTTGACGTAAAGATAAACATTTGTGATGAATACCCCTAGTTACTGAGCAACTCAAAACATTGGAGTAGATAGAACTTTGTACACATTTATTTATTTATTTGTGTAATAATTATTACTTTATTTACTTAAACCTTGTTTAGGACTAGATCAAAAGGGATAATCACAAGTAAAGCATCACACTCATCTTTCATGCATAATCACACAACTCACACAACTTTTACAAGGAAAGATGTACTTCAATAATCTAAAAAAAAAAGTATGCTATATCTTGCTTTATAAGATATTATCTATCCCAAATTAAAGCATGCAATGTTCAACACAATAATGAATCCAAAAATGTAATGTTGATCCTAAACAAGTCTCATTCACATTCGAATGCAAGTTTTTTTTTTTTTTTTAAAAACAAGCATGGTTATCTCAAGCATTCAACATAATCAAATATCTAAAATTAAGTTTTACATTATCCTCAATGTAAAAAAGAAAGAGAAGAAAGGTATAAAGATTAGAAAACTGTTACTCCCCTTTTGTTTTCAAGGATGAATGTCTGATTGACTTGGACATGAGCTGACTTCTTGCTTGATTTTTTTTTTAACCTGCATATCACAACTAAAAGAAAACATTGATTTTTTTTTTTTGAAAATAAAGAACCTCACACCCCCCAACTTAAAATAATGCATTGTCCGTAATGCATGAACAAGAAAATATAAGAGATGGAAGAAAGAAAATAAAAATAAAAATAAAAATAAAAATGAAAATGAAAAAAAAATAAAAATAAAAACTCATTACTTCTGATACTACAATGGTATTGGATCTTCAAGATCAAATGTCTCAACTTCAGCCACAACGTTTTCAAGATAAGGTTTCAATCGATGACCATTTACTTTGAAAACATTTCCATTCTTAGGATTTTCTACCTCAAATGCACCATGCTCAGAGATGGATTTAATCACAAATGGACCAATCCATTTTGTCCTCAACTTCCCAGGAAAGAGATGTAATCGTGAATTATACAAGAGAACCTTTTGACCAATATAAAAGGATTTTCTAAAAATATGTTTATCATGCAAATCTTTCATCTATGTTTTGAATTTTTTGCATTTTCAAATGCATCATTTCTCAACTCCTCTAATTCATCCAATTGAAGCTTTCTATTTTTTTCAACCTCGTTTTCATTGTCATTGAATTGCCGGATGACCCAATATGCACGGTGCTCAATCTCAACAGGGAGATGACAAGGTTTTCCATAAACTAGCCTATAAGGAGACATTCCTAAAGAGGTCTTGTAAGCAGTGTGATATGCCCACAAAGCATCAACTAGTCGTAGGGACCAATCCTTACGGTTTGGATTGACTGTTTTCCCTAAAATGTTCTTGATCTCCCTATTTGCCAACTCAGCTTGGCCACTAGTCTGTGGGTGATATGGGGTACTGACCTTGTGAATTACACCATATTTTCTCATCAACATCCCAACGGTCTTGTTACAAAAATGCTTTCCCCCATCACTAATCATAGCCCGGGGCATGCCAAAACGAGAGAAAATATTTTCTTTCAAGAATTTGACAACAACTAGATGGTCATTGGTGCGAGATGCAATGGCCTCCACCCATTTAGACACATAATCAACAGCTACAAGGATGAAGTGGTAGCCAAATGAACTTGGAAAAGGTCCCATGAAATCAATCCCCCAACAATTAAATATTTCCAAAACAAGAATGGGGTAAAGAGGCATCATGTTACGCCTAATGAGGTTACCTAGTCGTTGGCATCGATCACATGCAACACAGAAGGCATGGACATCATTGAACATGGTGGGCCAATAAAAACCACACTGCAACATCTTGGCAGTGGTTTTCTTGGAAGAGAAATGCCCACCACAGGCTAATGCATGACAAGAATTTTTGTTTATCAAGTTTAGACCAATGAGAAGGAATCTGACTTGTGGCTAGGTAATTTGCTATGTCAGCATACCATGGAGAGCCAATGTAGGAAACAATACCTGCACAAAATAAATTTTCATCAGCAAAGAATTCATTTATTGGAGATTCATCAGTTATGGTCTCATAGCTTGAAAGACGGGACAAATGATCAGCCACTACATTCTCTACTCCCTTTTTATCTCGAATTTCAAGGTTAAACTCTTGGAGTAGGAGGATCTATCGAATCAAACTTGGCTTGGCATCCTGTTTTGTGAGCAAGTATTTCAATGTTGCATGATCAGTGAAAACAATTACAAGAGATCCAACCAAATAAGACCTGAACTTGTCTAATGCAAAGACCACAACTAAGAGTTCTTTTTCGGTTGTAGTGTAATTCAATTGAGCATCATTCAAAGTCTTGCTAGCATAATAAATGACATGAGGCTTCTTATCTTTTCTTTGCCCTAAAACAACCCCTACCGCAAAATCACTAGCATCACACATCAGTTCAAATGGTAAAGACCAATCAGGAGCTTGCATGATTGGTGCAGTGGTCAACAACCCTTTAAGCTTTTCAAAAGCTTCTTGACATTTTGATGTCCAATCAAATTGGACATCTTGTGACAACAAGTTACACAATGGTTTGGTAATGGTACTAAAAGAATGAATGAATCTTCAATAGAAACCAACGTGAGTGGCTATAGGTACAAATTTTTGGCAATGGTACAAAAATTTGGGTGGTTCCTCCATCCAGGATTATAGGTCTTAGAGTAGGGATTGCCTACTTGGTTTGAAAATGGCTTTCTAACATTACTTGAATCAGAAGTGTGGCCATATAGCACTTCCTTGAAGGCTGGAATGGTAGGACACTCAGTTGTCCTATGCCCTTTGCTCTCACAAACAACACAACTTTCCTCTTGTTGTTCACTCATGACATGCATTTTTTTAATCTCAAGAGACTCTACTTTCCTAGCCAATGAGGCTAATCTAGCATTAAGATCATCAGTCTCTTTTAATTGGAACTTCCCAGTTGAATGAGAAATGGTGTTTCTAGACTCAACATGAAGTGGGAGAGAAGTCTCCCATTGCTTTGTGTTTTCAGCCAATTGATCAAAAAAATCGAAGGCTTCACATGGTTCTTTGTCATAAAACTCACCATTACACATGGTTGACACTAGCTTTTTAAAATCTGCGGTAAGAGAGTCATATAAGAAACTCACTAACCTCCACATCTCAAACACCATGGTGGGGGCATGCATTTAACAAGTCTTTTAACCTTTCCCAAGCTTGGTGAAATGACTCATTTGAACTACAAGAAAAATTCATCATTTGACGTTGTAAGGCTGTCGTCCTATGAGTGGGGAAGTATTTTTTCAAAAATTCAGCTTGCATTTCTCTCCATGTACCTATAGACCTAGGACGCAAGGAGTTTAGCCAAAGCTTGGCTTTATCCTTTAGAGAGAATGGGAACAATTTAAGCCGAATAGTTTCTTCGGTGCATGTTCTATCAATAAAAGTATTACATACCTCTTCAAAGTCCTTAATGTGTATGTATGGATTTTCAGAATTCATATCGTGAAATGTGGGAAGAAGTTGAATCATGCCCGGTTTCAAATTGAAAGCTTGTTGGTTAAGAGGCAAGATAATACACGAAGGTGTACTTTGTCTAGCCGGGTGAAGATACTCTCTAAGAGTTCGAAAATTAGGTTGATCATTAAATTGTGGAGGTCCATTACCTTGAACACTCCCTTCACCCTCTACATCTTCAACATTAGCCATGAGAAAATAATAATAATAATAATAATATAACAATTATATGAATACGAAGGGAAAGGGAAAAAAAATTGCAAATAAAACGCAAAAGATAAAGTAATAACTCAAAAATAAAAATACAACAAATTAATAAATTCACTCTCCAACTAATAAGCAATATTAACAACAATAAACATTAAAAGATAATTATAACTAGCATGAATAGAGAGGCGGTAATACCGGCCAAGCACTTCAAACAATAAATATAAGAGAAATAATAACAACAAAATAAAATAAAATAAACAAGAGGCGGTAATACCGGTCATGCACTTCAGACAATAAATATAAAAGAAATAATAACAATAAATAACAACAAAATAAAATAAACAAGAGGCGGTAAAACCAGCCTTATAATATAAACAATAAATATTAGAAACTAACTAGAATAGACAATAAAAGAAAAATTGTTGAACCAACCAAAATCCAACAATTAATAGTCCAATCCACAGTCCAATATCCGAAAAGTTAAGGTCAAATTTTTTTTTTTAGGCGGTAAAACCAGCCTTTTGATTTTTTATTTATATGATTTTTTTTTTCAAATAATCAAATATAAATTTGTTACCTTTGCTTGCTAGCTCCCCGTCAACGGCGCCAAAATTGCTTGACTGCTTTTTATGATCGGCTTGTTTTAACTTGCAAGTGCACGAGTGTACGATGTAGCAATTAAGTCGGTAAGATCGAGGTCATATCCACATAGAGCTAGATCTGGAAATTAAGCTAGGTAACAACAAAAAAAACTCAAGAGAAATTAAATTAACAATAACTTAGTTGAAAATAATTGATGGATTTGTTTTCAAAGATGAAAAAATGTAAATAGATTTTAAAAGACAAGAAAAAGTAAGTCTTGGTCCAAATCAATTTTAATGGTGATGTATTGGTGATTTCTTCAACATATATAAGATAACTCAACCTAATATCAACGATGGTGATATTAGATCGGAAGATATTACAATGAAGTTTAAAAGGATGAAGATTAATTATTGCTTAAGAATGAACAAATACTTTCAAATTAAGTATAACATTACCTAAATGATTTCTAAAATTTCTTTGCAATAATAAAACATTCATGAAGAAAATGAGAAGATAAACATTAAGATTCATTCATATCTTAAAGAACTCACCTCAATCACCATCATTCTTGATTTGGATCCAAGAAATAGATTAGCCAACCATGATTATATATAAGAACACTTTAATAAACATGAAATAACTTGAATCAAACTGAAATAATAAGTTTTACAAACTAAAGAACCGAAATCTACAAAGAAGAACACAACAAAATTTCAGTAAAAATTCGGACACAAATCTGACTCTAACTTTGGACAGCAATTCGACCCTCTTAGAAGCCTCCTTTGGAGATGGCTATGACACATATTTATAGACCATTCGGTTAGCTGTCCAGAGAATTAAAGAACAGCGCATTTGGATATCTGAGTCAAACGTTATGGGCAAAACACTGAAAGGTGTTTTGAAAACTCAAATCAGGCCAGCTTGGAGAACACTTTGGTGCACGTTTTTCTTCCTCCTTTATGAGCTGTCTCTTTCTTCTTTTTTACCCAAAATAATGTCACAATATCCCCTCCAGCTTTTCATCCATGTGCTTTCCCTCTTGGATCAATGAATTGCCCAAAATAAAGCAAATGTTATTTGTTGTGTGGACATGTAATGGATTATGCTTGGGCTGATTTGGAGGCTGATTTGGGGCTGAATTTGAGCATCAAATAAGTATACAAATGTACCTATTATTTGGGATAAGATTGACATTGAAACCTTGAGTGTTTGATGGTTGAAGTTTGCACACAACATAAGGCAAGTTTGGACTTGAAATAGATCATATGATATTCTTTTTTAGAATTGGAATAGAATTGATTTTTGAGGCAAATTTAGAGCACTTATTTGAACCAAGATTTTCTTCAATCTTCATCTAAATTTCTCTTCAATTCTTTGTTCCGAATTCTGACGTTGAATTTTCTGAAATAATTCATTTAAGCTCCAAAACCCTATCGAAACATTAAAAGAAACTTCATTACTAAAAAGCACATCACTTATTATAAAAACCCAAATAAAAACAATAAATACATATGTAAAATAAAAGACTTAATGATACTTTTGATGCACAATCACCCAACATTGGTAAAAGTTTTCACCTAGTTTTTGAGTGAAAGTGGTGATTTGTCTTTTGAAAGAGTTGGTTCTATGAGATGAAAAAAACTTCTTTAAAAATTGTTGTTGCATTTCATCCCAAGCACGAATGGATCCTGACCTAAGATTTTGTAGCCATGTTTTAGCTTTATCTTTTAATGAAAAAGGAAAAAGCTTTAATCTAATGGTATTCATGCTACAATTTAAGTCATTATAGGTGTTACAAACTTCAAATTTTCTCAAATACAAGTATGGATGAGGGTAAAAGTAGGTAAAAGTTGCATAATATCTAGCTTAAAATTAAAATGAGATGCATCAAGAGGGAAAACTATGCATGAGGGTGCACTTGTTCTTGTGGGATTCATGTGGTCTCTAAGTATTCTAACATGGTTATTCTAATTATTTTCATTATGAAGTGACTGGTTATCTTCTTTAGCCATATTTTCTGAAAATGATGAGGATACCCTACAAAGTCTACCACTTAATGTACGTGACCAAACACTCATGCACGTGTAGAAAGAGAATAAAAGGAAGAAGAAAAAAAAAGAAACAAAGTTAGATACAAGAAAAGTGAAAAGTGAAAATAAAATAAATAATATAATTTGTACAAGAATTTACCTCCCCGGCAACGGCGCCAAAAACTTGACACGATCAAAAGATTGATGTCTTCTCCCAAGTGCAGGAGTGTCAAAGTAATAAATAACCCGGCAAGACCGGTGTCAAACCACATAGAGGTTAATTGTATAAATTATAAACAACAACAACAACAACAATAATAGTAGTAATAATAATAATAATATTTATAATAATAAAGAAGAAGAAGTTGATGAGAACTTTGAGATGAAAGATTAATATAAGGATTAAACAATGATAAAAACAAATGTCAAGGTTATAGGATCCACTAATGGTATTTCAAACAAGTATAGTATAAACTCTTATTATTCAACTAGAAACCACACCCAAAAGAGGTTTCAATTGGATGATTTGTCATTAATAGCTCATTATAAATTGTTAACATGATCATATTAATTATTTTATTTAAGTAACACCAAACTTTTCAATATTATCAGAAATTCATGATGCTAACTTATGTTAACAACAAATCAAGTTCTTTTCATAGCACAGGTGTAGGTAATACCATACGGTTGGGCTATGAGAGTGCCAAACATTTGTTGTACCAAGTGTTATACAACACAAATCTAGATTAATCATTTAACAATTAAGGTATTAAGAATTAGTAAAATAAAAAGATAAGACATGTTAATATTAAACATTAAGGTCCATGTTGAGTTTACACCATACTTATTCTTACACCATTAATGTAACCTTTTCACCTTGACATAATAAACTTAGCTAAACATAATGAATAAGAGAAACATAAATAAACAAAATAAGAACATAAACAAGATACAAGTTAACTAAGTAAAGGAAAAGAAATGAAAAGCATAAACAAGATATTAATGAAAGCAAAACTTAAGAATTACAAAAAAGTATATATAAAGAGAGAGAGCAAGAGCAAGTTCTTGATCTGAACAACCAAACCCCTAAATGCATGGCAAATGCGTCCTTTTATATGCCAAAATTTGGAACTATTGATTTGATGACTAATTGTTGAGTGGGTGACTAACTCTTGACTTTGTGAAAATCCTTATCTTCTTGTCTGAATAAAACGTCATTGCTAGCATCAGAACTGGAACCACATGTACTCATGAAAGTTATAGAAAATTGTCTTATCTTTTCAAGAAAAAAAACATTGTGGTCATTTGGACTTCTAGAACTTGAGATATGGGCTGAACACTGAACGGTGTCTGGGCTGCAAGATAGATTCGGACTTCTCCGTTGTTGCTATAATTTGAACTTTAAAACGACCTTTTTAAATCTTGGCCTCCACATGAAAGTTATAGGCCTATGTCTTACCAAATCTGTCAAAAACATTGAGATCATTTGGACATCTAGACCTCGGGATATGACCCAATTACTGAATAGTGTTCCAGTTTGGACTGCACCGACATCTCTTTTCTAAGTTTGGCCCTCTCTTTGTCCTTTTAATTTCAATACTTAAACTCATCAATCAATACTTTTATTTATGTGATAGGCCTACATTTAAGATGAACATTTACCATAAATTAAAGGTATCTTATATTATTAGGTATATTATTTTAAGGCATGCTTTAGATAAGGAGTTATTGATACTTCAAATGCAAAATAATGATATAAGACCTTGATAAAAATGCACTTTTAAGTACTAATCACAAGGCCAGTCCTAAAAGCACGACATACCAGCTGTTTCTAGGGAGGGTGTCGAGTCAGAAGCTGATCAGGTTATTACTAATGGCTGGGTTACTATGGAATCTATATGTAAATCCAACAAGTAGGGGATGATACTTGTGCTTGGTTGGTTTGCTCCAACGTTGTAGATTTTGGATGGAAGTCTATTGATGGCTTCTCATTTTGTATTTGTGATATTGCTCTATGTAGTGTTGTTTGCTTGGTCTTTTGAAGCTGGCCATCCTTTGTTGCTTCTTGCTGGCCTGTTGCTGTTGTTACTGGCTTCGTTTTGCTGGGTGTCCATTGTTGTGCTGAATGGTTGTGTATGGTGCTTGTGTCTGCTGATTTGCTAGTTGGGTAGCCTGAGGCTATGGATTTGAATTTGGCTGCTGATTTCCCTTTGTTGGATTGGATGTCTTCCTTGTGTAGCTGCTGTATGGGCTGCTTTTGATAATTTTTTGTATGAGGGTTGCTTTGTGGAGATGTGTTTGTTGGTCGTACCCTCTGTGGTTTGGCACTTGTTTGCTAGTTATGTTTACTTTGCTAGATTCTTAGGTTTGGTTTAGGGAGCATGTTCCCTTCCCACGTTTAAGGGAGTCTGTTCCCTTTTGCTTGTATGTACATGCCTATATATCTTGACTAACTAGTTTCCAGCTTTGTTTCAGTTTTGATCTATACAATTTCTTACATTTGATATAAAAAAAAGAGCTCTTAGTAAGAAAGAGCTCTTAGTGAAGTAAGAGAGAGAAGCTGTTGGTTGTAGAAAGTGAAAAACCCGCAACTATTCGTGTTTTCTCCATTTTCTTGTGCAACATTTTCTTTTATTGCTTTCTGCACTCTCATAGTCTCTTCTTCTGGTCTCTTGGTGTAACCTTGCTATATTTTTCTAGGTTGGTTTGCAGGGCAATGCTTTCTGCCCCTTCCTGTGGCCTCTCTGTTTGGCTCTTTGTTCAGCTTCCTCCAGAATGGATGAAGTCAATTTTCCTATAATGGTTCTGCTTGCTGGCTCTGCATTCTTGCAGCTGGTTTGTTGTTGTTTTGGCGGCGCTTGCTTGACCGCTATTTATGATTGGTTTGTTTTAACTCGCAAGTGCATGAGTGTGTGATGTAGCAATTAACTCGGTAAGATCGAGCTCGGTAAGATCGAGGTCATATCCACATAGAGCTAGATCTGGAAATTAAGCTAGGTAACAACAAAAAACTCAAGAGAAATTAAATGAACAATAACTTGGTTGAAAATAATTGATGGATTTGTTTTAAAAGATGAAAGAGTGTAAATAGATTTTAAATGACAAGAAAAAGTAAGTCTTGGTTCCAAATCAATTTTAATGGTGATGTATTGGTGATTCCTTTAACATATATAAGATAACTCAACCTAATATCAACGATGATGATATTAGATCATAAGATATTACAATGAAGTTTAAAAAGATGAAGATTGACTATTGCTTAAGAATGAAGGAGTACTTTCATATTAAGTAAGACATTGAATCAAGTAATCTCTATACCAAAACTAAGGTTTGTGCATAAAAATTCAAGATTATAACATTACCTAAATGATTTCTAAAATTTCTTTGCAATAACAAAACATTCATGAAGAAAATGAGAAGATAAACATTAAGATTAATTCATATCTTAAAAAACTCACCTCAATCACCACCGTCCTTGATTTGGATCCAAGAAAGAGATTAGCCAACCATGATTATATATAAGAACACTTTAATAAACATGAAATAACTTGAATCAAACTGAAATAATAAGTTTTACAAACTAAAGAACTGAAATCTACAAAGAAGAACACAACACAATTTCGGTACAGATTCTAATACAACTCTGACTCTAACTTTGGACAGCAATTCGACCCTCTTAGAAGCCTCTTTTGGAGATGGATATAGAAACATATTTATAGGTCATTCTATTAGCTTTCCAGATCATTAAAGAATAGTACAGTTTAACATCTGAGTAAAAAGTTATGGGTACAACACCGAAAGGTGTTCTGGAAAATCAAATCAGGCTAGCTTAGAGAACACATTGGTGCATATTTTTCTTCCTCCTTTATGAGCTGTCTCTTTCTTCTTTTTGAACCAAAATAATGTGACAATGTCCCCTCCAGCTTTCCATCCATGTGTTTTCCCTCTTGGATCAATGGATTAGCTAAAATAAATCAAATGTTATTTGTTGTGTGGACATGTAAGATCATGGATTGTGCTTGGGCTGATTTGGGGCTGAATTTAAACATCAAATAAGGATACAAATGTACCTATTATTTGGGCTAAGATTGACATTGAAACCTTGAGTGTTTGATGGTTGAAGTTTGCACACAACATAAGGCAAGTTTGGGCTTGAATTAGATCATATGATAATCTTTTCTAGGATTGGAATAGAATTGATTTTTAGGACAAATTTAGAGCATTTATTTGAACCAAGATTTGCTTCAATCTTTAACTAAATTTCTCTTCACCTCTTTATTGTGAATTCCGACGTTAAATTTTCTGAAATAATTCATTTAAGCTCCAAAAACCTATGGAAACATTAAAAGAAACTTCATTACTAAAAAGCACATCAATTATTATAAAAAACCCAAATAAAAACAATAAATACATATGTAAAATAAGAGACTTAATGATACTTTTGATGCATAATCACACCCCCCAACTTAGATTTTGCTAGTCCTTTAGAAAAACAAAACATAAAACCTTTGAAATAAAAAGAATAATAATAACCATAATTAGCCTCGACTCATCACACTTAAAGGACCTATCATGCAAACATAGGTATCTTTAACTTAGTGTAAACAATATCGAATAAAGAAAAATAAGCATACTCACATTCTCTAAATCAAACATCTATACAAAATTCCAAATTCAATCGTATTTATCATGTAACCAACATAATTGATTTACGCAAAAACTCAACTTGTAATCTTCCCTTCTCACTACTACAAACAAGGTAGCAAACTAGAGAAATATCTATATATATATATATATATATATATATATATATATATTCTTTCTTTCTCTTTCTTTTAGAGATATTATTTATTTTGTCTTTAAGTGGTCACTTCCCTTTTGACGTGAATACAAAAACATTTGTGATGAATGCACCTGGTTACTCATAAAGTCACAAACTTAAAGTGCTTTTGCATACTCATATTTCAAGCTGTCATTTGATGTAAAGATAAACATTTGTGATGAATACCCCTAGTTACTGAGCAACTCAAAACATTGGAGTAGATAGAACTTTGTACACATTTATTTATTTAATTGTCTAATAATTATTACTCTATTTACTTAAACCTTGTTTAGGACTAGATCAAAAGGGATGATCACAAGTAAAGCATCACACTCATCTTTGATGCATAATCACACAACTCACACAACTTTTACAAGGAGAAATGTACTTCAATAATCTTAAGGAAAAACAAGTGTGTTATATCTTGCTTTATAAGATATTATCTATCCCAAATTAAAGCATGCAATATTCAACACAATAATGAATCCAAAAATGTAATGTTGATCCTAAACAAGTCTCTCTAACATACATGAATGCATTTGTTTTTTTCAAAACAAGCATGGCCATCTCAAGCATTCAACATAATCAAATATCTAAAATTAAGTTTTGCATTATCCTTAATGTAAAAAAAAAAAAAGAGAAGAAAAGAATAAAAATAGAAAACTGTTACTCCCTTTTTTTTTAAGGATGAATGTTTGATTGAATTGGACATGAGCTGACTTCTTGTTTGATTTTTTTTTTGAACCTGCATATCACAACTAAAAGAAATCATCAAATCGATTTTGTTTTTTGAAATTAAAAACCTTACATTAAAAACATCACACCCCCCAACTTAAAATAATGCATTGTCCCTAATACATGAACAAGAAAATATAATAGATGGAAGAAAGAAAAAAAATGAAAAAAATAAAAAAATAAAAACTCATTACTTCTGATACTATAATGGTATTGGATCTTCAAGATCCAATGTCTCAACTTCAGCCACAAAGTTTTTAAGATAAGGTTTCAATCAATGACCATTTACTTTGAAAACATTTCCATTCTTAGGATTTTCTACCTCAAAGGCACCATGCTCAGAGATGGATTTAATCACAAATGGACCAACCCATTTTGTCCTCAACTTCCCAGGAAAGAGAAGTAATCGTGAATTATACCAGATAACCTTTTGACCATAAGAATATGTTTATCATGCAAAGCTTTCATCTTATGTTTTGACATTTTTTTCATCAAAATACCAATGGGCTTATTACAAAAATGCTTTCCCCCATCACTAATCATAGCCCGGGGCATGCCAAAACGAGAGAAAATATTTTCTTTCAAGAGTTTGACCACAACTTGGTGGTCATTGAGATGTAATGGCCTCCACCCATTTAGACACATAATCAACAGCTACAAGGGCGAATTGGTAACAAAATGAACTTGGAAAAGGTCCCATGAAATCAATCCCTCAACAATCAAATATTTCCAAAACAAGAATGGGGTCAAGGGGCATCATGTTACGCTTAGTGAGGTTACCTAGTCATTGGCATCGGTCACATGCAACACAGAAGGCATGGACATCTTTAAACATGGTGGGCCAATAAAAACCACACTGCAAGATCTTGGCAATGGTTTTCTTGGAAGAGAAATGCCCACCACAAGCTAATGCATGGCAAAAAATAATGACACTTGGAATTTCATGATCAGGGATGCACTGCCTAACAATTTGGTCAGGGCAGTATTTAAATAGGTAGGGGTCATCCCAAAAAAAGGTATGCACGTTGCGCAAGAATTTTTGTTGGTCAAGTTTAGACCAATGAGAAGGAATTTGACTTATGGCTAGGTAATTTGCTATGTCAGCATACCATGGAGAGCCAATGTAAGAGACAGTACCTGCACAAAATAAATTTTCATCAGCAAAGAGTTCATTTATTGGAGATTCATCAATTATGGTCTCATATATTGAAAGACGGGACAAATGATTAGCCAATACATTCTCTACTCCCTTTTTATCTCGAATTTCAAGGCTAAATTCTTGGAGTATAAGAATCCATTAAATCAAACATGGCTTGGCATCTTGTTTTGTGAGCAAGTATTTCAATGCTGCATGATCAGTGAAAACAATAACAAGAGATCCAACCAAATAAGACCTAAACTTGTCCAATGCAAAGACCACAACTAAGAGTACTTTTTCAGTTGTAGTGTAATTCAATTGAGCATCATTCAAAGTCTTGCTATCATAATAAATGACATGAGGCTTCTTATCTTTTCTTTGCCTTAACACAGCCCCTACCGCAAAATCACTAGCATCACACATCAGTTCAAATGGTAAAGACCAATAAGGAGCTTGCATGAATGGTGCAGTTGTCAACAACCCTTTAAGCTTTTCAAAAGCTTCTTGACATTTTGATGTCCAATCAAATTGGACATCTTGTGACAACAAGTTACACAATGGTACTAAAAGAATGAATGAATCTTCGATAAAAACCAGCGTGTTCAAAAAGGATCTCACATCTTTCATAGTCCTAGGGGTAGGTAATTTTTTAATGACTTCAACTTTTGACTTATCTACCTCTATCCTTTTTGAAGAGACAATGCGACCTAAGACAATGCCATGTGTCACCATAAAATGACACTTCTCCCAATTGAGTATAGGATTGCTCTCTTCACACCTTTCAAGAATGTTTTTCTAAATGCACTAGACACAACTCATAAGAATCCCCATAAACTGAAAAATCATCCATGAAAACTTCCAAAAAAATTTCCACCATATCACTAAAGATACTCAAAGATACTCATCATACATCTTTGAAAAGTGGCTGGTGCATTACACAAGCCAAAAGGCATTATTTTATAAGCATAGGTACCAAAAGGACAAGTGAAAGTTGTTTTTTTCTTGGTCTTCTAAGGAAATCTCAATTTGGTTGTAACATGAGTATCCATTAACAAAACAATAGAAAGCTCTTATCGCTACTCTTTCAAGCACTTTGTCTAAAAATAGAAGTGAAAAATAGTCCTTTCTAGTCACCATGTTCAAGTTACGATAATCAATGCACATACGCCATCCAATTTGGATTCTAGTTGGCACTAGCTCATTATTTTCATTCTTCACTACTGTGACTCCAAATTATTTAGGGACAACTTGAGTTGGACTAACCCATTTTGAGTTTGCAATGGGGTAAATGATACCTGCATCAAGTAGCTTAAGCACTTCACCTCTCACTACTTCTTTCATGTTTGGGTTCAATCGTCTTTGCATTTGCCTCACAAATTTAGCCTCTTCTTCAAGATAGATTTTGTGTGTACATAAAAAAGGCTAATTCCTTTCAAGTCAGGAATTGTCCACCCAATTGCTTTCTTGTGTTTTCTCACCATTCTTAGAAGTTTTTGTTCCTGCTCTATGCTAAGTTTTGATGAAATCACAATAGGATATGATTCATCTTCCCTTAGAAATGCATATTTAAGATCACTTGGTAAAGGCTTCCTTTCTGGTTTATAAGGTTGGACAAGAGATGCCTCAACTTTCACTTGGGGTGAAATCAAAGGCTCAAACAATGAGGTCCATTGACCTATTGACATAATAGGCATTGGATCTAGATAAGTCTCATGTTCTGTTACTTCCTCATCAACACATTCCAAAGAATAAAATCTTTCATCATGAATTAAAGTTCTCTCCAATGGATCCTTTATCCACTCTCTCTCAAAGTGTTCTTGACAAACTATTTGGATCAAATCTACCTCTCAAATGTCCTCATGTTCACCAATTTTTTTGGAGAAATTGAATATGTTCTTCTCCACAATCATATTCCTAAAAGATAATTTCATCACCCCATTCCTACAGTTAATTAAAGCATTAGATGTAGCTAAGAAAGGTCTACCTAAGATGACTGGGATGGGAGCATTAGGACCTTAAATAGGTGCAGTGTCTAACACTACAAAATCAAAAGGAAAGTATAATTTACCTACTTGGACCAACACATCCTCAACAATACCCCTGGGAATCTTGATTCGAGTGGGCTTGATTTCTCATAAACCTAACTGTTCGTAAACAATGTAGGGTATTAAATTCACACTTGCACCTAAATCCAACAAAGCTTGATCTATCTTATGACTTTCAATAATGCATGAAATTATAGGACAACTAGGATCTTTGTATTTGGGAGGGGTCTTAAACTGGATGATGGCATTAGCATGTTCAGTTAGAAAGGCTCTTTCTTTCACATTCAATCTCCTTTTGGTTGTGCATAAGTCCTTAAGGAACTTTGCATAAGATGGGACTTGTTTAATTGCATCAAGGAGTGGAATGTTGACTTTCACTTGTTTGAACAATTCATAGATTTTCAAGTTTAAAAGATCATGTTTAGGTTTGCCTAACCTTTATGGAAATGGTGCTTTAGGAACAAACTCTAAATCACTCACTTTGACTCCAATTTTTCTTGAATCATCTCCTTTACAGCCCATAGATCGAATGCTATGAGGATTGTCTCTATCTTTACAGCCCAAAACTCGTAATTTGTGCCATTAAACTGTGGAGTTCTTAGATCTCCTCCAACAGAGCTTGATCCTACCATTTTTGAGTAATTAACAGTTTAATCAATCTATTTTTCATAGTTTACGCCCCTCTTAGGAATCAATTTTAGAGCTTTGATACCATGTTTGTTTTCTGGAGGTTTTGAGAAGAAATTATAAACAAGTTTCCAGAGAAGATTGAGAAGAAATTCTTGTAATTTTTCTTACTTTCATTAATGCAGCAAGCTCTACTTTTATACACATTGCATGTAACTAATTCCACTATTTTAGGAACCAAGATCATCTCATCCATCCATTAATGGAGGGCCACGATTCTTACACATGTAAGAAACGGTTGTAATAGTTTTGTAACAGTAAAAATGACTATAACTGCGATAATTATTTTAACTGCCTCTTTAACCAATTTAACAGAATTCCTTCCATTTCTTCATTCTTCTTGTTACAGTCTGCGTAGTCTTCTTCTAAGACTTCAATCACAAGTAATCAGCTTAGCTTTCAACATGTTTGTGGTTCCCACCGTTTTGGTTGTCTGTTGGTTTGTGCATTGGTTGCTGAACTGGCTTTGATGTTGTTAGTTGCTTTTGTTGCTGGTTTGCTTCTAGGTTGCTCTGCTACTCAGTGTTCTGGTTCTTGTTCTGCTTTTGCTGTGGAGTCGGTTCCCTAAGCTTGTTTGGATTAAGTTGTCAGCTGATGTTAGGCTGGTTTACTATATTGGTTTCTACACATTGTTGTGCTTTATAGTCGATTTGCTTGTTCTGGGGAGGTTATTCCCTAGCACAAGCCTTTTGTGTAGTTGGCTTAGATTATCTTCAGTTCAGTAAGATATGCTTGCTTTGGTTTTCTCAAGGGAGTCTGTTCCCTTTGCCTGTCCATCTATGTATATATGTACTATTGGTTTCCAGCTTATTCAGTTTTGATCTATAAATTCTTACATTTGATAAAAAAAAAAAAAGAAGCAGTAAGGAGAGAGACGCTCTCGGTTTTAGTGAGAGAAGGTGTCATTGTGCTTGCACTGTGCTCTTGGTTTCCTCTCATTGTGCATCGTTTTCTCTTTCTATCTCACTACTCACTATGACGAAATCAAAGAACAAGTCTTTGCATTTCAAGTTTGCCTAAGGCAATTTTTGCCTTCAATATCCTAGTTATGGGTCTGGCTTGTGAGTATCTAGGGCATCGTCTAGAAGCTGCTCTCCTATTCGGAGAGAGTCCGTAGGGCTGAAGCTGTCTTGGAGCAGCACCAAGCACTTCTTCAAAACAACATGGATAATGCGCAGCTGCTGGCTTAGGATAATAAGCCCTGTCTGGAGCTTGTAAACCTTAAATCAACTGAGAAAATGTTTTATAGCCAAAAACTGAAATGTAATTTCTCTAAAGACAGTGATAGAGGGACTAGTTTCTTCCATGCCTTGATGAACCAAAAGCACAAAAAGAACTTCATTCCCGCTATTCACCGTAATGATGGTTCACTAACAACTTCAGTGAGGAAGGTAGGGGAGGTCTTTGTCAATTTCTTCAAGCAGCTCCTGGGTACTTCACGAGCCACTTCCCCTCTAGACGAGTCTATTGTTTGTTGCGGTCCTTGTCTTGATCCCACCTTGCACACTTCCTTACTAGCAGATTTCTTAAATGATGATATGAAAAAGGCCTTTTTTAGTATTGGCGATGGCAAATCCCCAGGCCTTGATGGATACTCCTCTTTATTCTTTAAGAATTCTTGGGATATGGTTGGGTAGGATTTATGTGCTGCAGTGAGAGATTTCTTTCAATCAGGTCAGCTTCTTAAGCAGATAAACCATTTAATCATAATAATGGTCCCGAAGTCTGCCCATGTCTCTAATGCTAGCGACTTTAGACCCATTTCCTGTAGTGTACAAGATTATCTCAAAAATTCTAACTAACAGAATGGGGCATGCTCTAGACGGGATAATCAGCCCCATGCAAAATGCCTTCTTGGGTGGTCGAGGAATGGCAAATAATATCAATCTGTTACATGAGCTGCTCAGACAATATAAAAGGAAACAAACCTCCCCTAGATGCTTTATTAAAATAGATTTCAGGAAAGCCTTTGACTCAGTCTAATGGCCATTCCTACAACATCTGCTTCTCCTCTTTGGCTTTCCTGAAAGATTTGTTCACCTTATTATGACTTGTGTTGAAACAGCCTCATTTTTAGTTGCTGTCAATGGAGAACTCTTTGGTTTTTTTCCAAGAAGATGCGGTGTGAGGCAAGGGGATCCATTATCATCATATCTTTTTATCACTTGCATGGAATATCTCTCTAGAATGCTAAGCTTAGCTACTTAGAATTCTTCTTTTCAGTTTCACCTGAAATGCAAGCCATTTGATCTATCTCATCTCTCCTTTGCTAATGATATCATCCTGATATGTCGAGCGGACAAGGGTTATGTTCAGGTGCTTTTCGAGCGATTGTTGCTCTTTGGGAAAACATCTGGCCTAAATATTAATATCTAAAAATCATTAATATATTTTGGTGGAGTTGGTGAAAATGTAAAGCAAGCTATCTTATTAGACACTGGCTTCTCTGCAGGTGCCTTCCCTTTCAGATATTTGTGTGTTCCTCTAAACCCCCATAAGCTACTTGCAAGCCAATACTCTCCCCTCCTTCACAAACTAGAAGTAGTTATTCATGGATGGGCAGGTAAACATCTTACCTATGCAGAAAGGCTAGAGCTTATCAAGTCAGTATTATATGGGATGGTGCAATTTTGGGTTAGTATTTTTCCTATGCCGCTAGCTATTATCAGGCGAATTACCTACCTCTGCAAAAAATTCGTATGGACAAGAGATATAAACCACAATAAGTTTGCTCTTGTGGCATGAAAAATTATTTGTCTACCAAAGTATGAAGGAGGTCTAGGCTTGCTTGATATCCAGGTGAGTAACAACTGCTGCATTGCCAAACACCTCTAGAACATTTACCTGAAGCAAGATTCCATTTGGATTAGATGGATCCATCACTTTTATTTAAGCACTCACACTGTTTGGAATGCCCATGCTCATAAGACCTCCTCACCATTGTGGAAATCAATCATTCTTCTCAAAAACCAACTTGTTGAAATCTATCTAGGGGGTCATCAACAAGTTATTGAATTAGATGGATTCATCGCTTTTATTGATGGCAGATTGGGATCGGCAGAGAGGGGGGTTCACTTTTAATGCTTATACCTCTCTAGGACCTCAAAGTGCAGCAGACATAGTTTTACCCTATGGCTAGCCATGCTTGGGAAACTTCGTACTAAGGACCGGCTGAAGTTCATTTACACTAACACATTATGATCTTTTGTAGACAGGTAGACGAAAGCCATGGTCATTTGTTCTTTGGCTGCAACTGGACATCTTCTCTATGGCGCATAGTGAAATCTTGGCTGAAAATAAACAGGTGTATGTCCACCATCAAAAGTGCAGCGTGAGGTCTACCTTGCTAAAAGAAGAATTTGGAAGCCAGAATGCAAAGAGTTTCTCTCTGTGTAATAGTTTACCAGATCTCGGAGGAAAGGAATAAAATAATATTTGATGATAAGAGTACATTACTTGCCCAACTCTTTCAGAAGTTCCAAATCATCTTCTTCATGATTCTTCAATTCCATTAGAAAGACCTTTCCCTCATCAATGTTGCTAAGTGATTTCTCTTGTGGATGAGTCTATTGGTTGTTATGTCTTTTTTGGGGCTAATGTAAGTTGTTATGTGGTTCCTTGGTGTTTTGGTGATTTAGAAGGTTGGGCTGTCTTGTGGCTTTTTGTCTCCGAAGGGTTATGGGTATTTTGTGGTTCTTCCTCCTGGGAGAACGGGGTTGGTTGCATAATCCTTGGAGAGCTGAATTTTAGTTTTCGAGTTGGCTGCTATTATCTCTTTATGGTCCTGCATGCATTCCACGTAGAAAGCATTAATGAATTCCTCCTTTAGCTTGGATGGTTGTGAGCGTGATGAAGACATTTGCCTTGGACAATAAGTGAGTGACTTATGGAGCATTAAGATGCGACTACTATGGAGTAGAGGGCATGCGCAGGTTCCTAGAACAAGTTGACTCTTGTCAAGGTGGTGAGCTTAGTAATGGCATTGTAATACTCAAAGTATGAAAACTGTTGTTACCCATTTTTGGGTCCCCACACAAAAATAATAATAATAATAAAATAAAATAATAATAATAATAATAAAATATATATAGCCATAAAAAATAATAATAATAATAATAATAATAATAATAATAGGAGGCGGGAGCGCTCAGAAAATTGATTAAGGAGGTTAAAAATACAAAGATTTCAATTTTAACAGTATATTGTTGAATGATGAGAGCCCTGTTAGAAAGAAAATTTAAATTTGAGGAGAAAAGTTCAAAACTGGATGTTTATGGACTTAATTGGATTTTATTGATGGTTTAATTGAATCTTTAGAGGGTTTGATTGCAAGAAAAATGGATTTTTAAGTCAATTTGGGCTTTAATTGGAAGAAATTAAAGTTCTCGGGTCAGATTATAATTTTTAAGAGTTGATTTGGTCAAATCAGGGGCTTAATTGCATAAATATTAAAGTTTAATGGCCAATTAGGGACTTAATTGAGGAAATCCAAAACCAAGAACCAAATTGGAAAAGGCGCGTAAATATAGGGGCTGTAATTAACAAAATTAGGGGCCAAATTGAAGAAATTGGAAGTTTATTGATCAATTAAGGGTCAAATGGCATAAATTAGAGGTCAAGGACTGAAGTGAAAAACGCGGCCAACTATAGGGGCGGAGACTGAAATTGGCAGGGATGCAATTGAATGAATTCTTAAAATCAAAATTACATTGTGTGGACATAAAAGAAAAAAGGATCAATTGAGGACTGATTTGGAAATTGATGTGTTTGACGCCATGTTTTTTTTAAATGAAACGACGTGTTTTGTCCAAAACGACGTCGTTTCATGAAAAAAAAAAAAAAGGAAGCAGAACGGTGTCGTTTTGAGCGACACTATTCCCCTTTCTTCTTCCCCTAGACGTGCAGCAGGGGAAGAGAGAACGTTTTTTTTCTTCTTCTTTCTTCATTAAATCCATAAATAGCCATAATGAGGCCCCACTCGCTTGCTCCCTATAAATGGAGATTGAACACCAGCACAAAAAGGAGGAGAGGAGGCAGAGAAATAAAAAACGACAAGAGAGAAAGGAACGAACTGAAGAGAGGAAAACATACCAAAAAAAGGAAAGAAAACCGGGAAAGCCATAAACATGAGAGGGACTGTAAGGGTTAGAGGAAAGGGAAAACGAACCGAAAGAAAAAAAAACATACCGAGAGGAACAGTGAGAGGTAAAGGAGAGTGGACCGTGACCGAACGAGGTTGGGTCTTGGAAAGAAACATCAGCTAAATCAGAACCAAAGGGAAAGGAAACCCAGTAGAAGAAGATGAGGAGAACGGAGGAGAAGGGAAGAGCAGGAGCCTCTTTCTCCACTGTTTGAAACAGTAACAGTACTGTTCAGAGCCGCCGTCCGTGAGCCAGGACACCGCCACCAGCCTCCACCACAGCACCGCTAGCGATAAGATAAGGACCTCCTTATTGAGGAGGACTTTACTTAAACCATAAACAGACCAACAATTAAAATAGGATAACATCTTAGCTTTTTATCAGACAATCAAACAATGCAGCTTACCTTAGGTAAGGCGTATTTGGGGTTCTAATACCTTCCTTTTACGCAATCAATCCCCGTACTCGATCTCTAAGACCAGTTAGGGTTCCTAGTGACCAATATACTAGGTGGCGACTCCCATTCCATTTTTCGTCGATAAAAGACAAGAATTTCTTGTCTCCCCATATTTGCCAAATAGATATTTACATTTTAGATTTAAAGTGGAACCATGTTCGCCGCGACGCCGCACACGTGCGACAAAATGGCGACTCCACTAGGGACCTTGTAGACTAAGCTTTGTTTTTGTTTGATTTTGTTTGTGTTTTCATGTGTTTATTGTTAATATATCTTTCCTTTTATTATTTACATATTTACTTTTTATTTTTTTATGCATATTGTTCAGGCATTGTATAAAACTGTCTCATACATCACTTACTTTGATTTTGAGAAAGCACACACCAGCCTTAAGTTAAGTGGGGAATTAGCGATTTACCCTAAGAATATTGGTCAGGGTTCAGATGCGTGAAACACCCAACTCATATCTGAGTGCCTCCTTGGCAATGGTGGGCATACGTGCCTTAACTGTTCCTTGCAACTCCCCCATACTGTCTTTACAAAAAACATCACTGGGTAGATATGAGACCCTTTAAGACTAGATAGAAAACCTACCCACTCTCACTTAATAAATAGAGCTTGTCCTTAGGTTATATATCTTACTCTCATTTGCATCATGATTAATAATGTTAAATTCATCAATCCAGGTTTTGAGCTGAAATCATGACTAAGTACCTTTCTTTCCAAGAATTTGGGCAAGAATATGAGTTGGCTTAGGTAGCTGAAGGAAAATGTCCAAGAATCAATGCTAGTGGGTTACCTTGCATTATCAAGATAAATCACATGGTAAATGAGTTGGGGACGTTATTGTCTATCATGGAATATGTTGATGATACTCTTTTTGAAAGACGATATGGGAGAATTGCACAACTAATGAGGTTGCCTATACAAGTAACAACAATCAAAGCCCTACTGAATTTTTTGGATCCTAGTTATAGGTGTTTTACCTTCAAGAACATCGATATGACACTGACCTTAGAGGAATATGAGAGGATTTTAGATTTTCCAAACAACAGCCACAAGATCTACCACAGGCAAAGATTTGAGGACACAGCTTCGGAGGTAGTCAGTTTATTAGGCCTAGGAAAGATCAGCTAATGTAAAGTCATCGAGGGGGTTTTTAAATGGAAGGTCATTGAAACCCGAATGAAGAAAAATGTTGAAGAAGGCAAGTTAGGAGATGAACGATACAGGTTGGTAGCCTTCGCCATCTTTGGACTAGTATTGTTCCCTTCTGAAATCGGAGTCATCAGTTTAGAAGCAGCAAATGTCTTCATAGAATACGAGAATGACCGGATCAATCCCTCTTCAGTCATTTTGGAAGAAAACATGTTATAACTCAACCATTACAGGACATATGGAAAAGGAGCCATGAGATGTTGCATCCCTATGTTGTATTTATGGATTATCAGTCATATCGAAACACCAAGGGACATCTTTAACAACTTTTAGTGGTTTGACTTGCGACTGTTAAAGGTTACCATATATGAGACTTGGAAGAACTGGGATGAGAGAGCATGGATAGATAAATATGCAGCATTGCCAAGGAGTAACTTCAAATGGAAAGCACCATGGATGAACAACGCCATCTGCATAATGAGCTGTGGAAGCAAGATATAGGTTCCTTTGATTAGTGTAACCGGTTACATCAGTTATGCACCCACCCTTGTAACAAGGCAGTTAGGTGGAATGCAATACACACCAAGAACTCTGGGTTTAGCTGATTTCATCAGTTTATTCAAGCACCAACCATTCCTCGAAGAGATGAAGCTTATCCGACAAGATTGGGAAAGACCCCTGATGGTAAAAAGGGAAGAAGGGAGCAATTTTGAAACATCATTAGCCAAAATTATGCAGTTTGGAGGAATGAAGAGCTTTCTAAAGTGAGGGATTCCTCAACACAAAAACATCCAGAACGACGATAGAGCAACCAAAAAGGAAAAGGACTGATAATGAGGAAGAGTTAAGAAAGCAACTAGAACGATGCATAATTGATCTCAACAAAAGTAAAGGGCATCAATAACTATTAGAAAGTCAGTTAGAGTATGATGAGGGTTTACTTGAACCAGCGGTTAGAAAAGGAGGATAAGTAGTTAACATCTTTAAAGGAATGGCAGAAAAAGGATGAGGTAGCTGAAGAAATAGCAAAAGGGGTCCAAGCAGAGTTAAGGAATCGAATAACCAAATATGATGAGCTGGTTAAAAAGAATGGGCTCACAGAAAAAGAGTCGGCTAAGGTTAAGAGATCAACAAAAGGCAAGATGAATGTTGATAAAGAGGTGATGGATTCCTTAAAGAAAGGAAGGGGCATTCTTTTAAAGAAAGTAGAAGTTGAAAATGAGAAGAATCAACTAGCCCAGCTCAACATAGAAGAGGAAAGAAGGATCAGAGCTCAATATATGGTGTAACTTGAGGAAGAGAGAAGTGCAAGAAAGGCCGCTGAGTCTGATATGAGAGATTACCAAAAGAGAGCTAAGTCTTCGAAAGGAAGATGATGGCTTTACAATCCGAGATCGAGATACGAGAAGAAGAGTTGAGGGAGTTGAGAAGCCATTACTTCGAGATGGAAGAGGAGCTGAGTAAGGCTAAGCAAGAGCATCAAGAATGTTAAGACTACATGGATAGCTTTGCAGTTCAAATTAACTCCAAAATAGCCGAGCTGGACATCAAAAAGGAAGAACTATAGAGGGTAAGGGATAAGTTGGCACAGTCGAAGGATATGGTTCAAGTATTGGAAAGAAGTAATGAAGCCTTAGGAGCCAGGAACGAAGTGATAATCACAGATAACACCATCTTCCATGATAAGATAAGGCATATGACAAAGCAGGTAGAGCAAGCAGCCCGCTATGCGGAAAGGTTGCAACAACAAGCCACCCAAGTTGGAAATGATACTTCAAAGTATCGAGAATACATAGGGGCCATCACTTCTTTTATTGGGGACTTAACTAATAGAGGAAATGCCTTTTAAGGGTAGTAATGTATAAGGCCCTTTTTTTGTTATCATTTTATATGAGCGACTTCTATTTATAAGAAGGCCATGACCTATTTTTCTTTCTAATGTGTTTTGGTAAGCTATTATGATAAGAACTTGGCAAAACCTCCTTTACAGCAATCAGGTCGACACAAAAATCTTGCCTAAAGGTTTACGAAAGTCATGAATCAGCTCTAAAAATTTTCTTTCACATCACATGTGCACCATATTTTCATCATGCATCTTGTTTTCAATTTATCATATGTATTCCAGATCGTGAAACAGAGGTCCCACATCCAAAATCCACCACACCTGGTCCAAATCGAGGATGGAGAATAAAGAAAGAGCTCATTTAGAATCACATTATCAGACCGAGTTGGAATTCATAAAAAACAAAGTTGCTCGACTGACCGACCTATTTGAGCAACTTCTAAGAGCTAAAAATAGGGAGGGAACATCAGCACAACCGCCTTTAGGAGCGCCAGCAGCTCACATCCCTCAAGTATCTCAAAACCAGGGGGCAAACTCGGCTAATGAACAACATTTTATGCCTATCACCCCTATCCAGCCAACTCATGCTTCAATTATTGTTGACTTAATAACAGAGGGAACCCCGGATAATAGGTCTCCCAGTTTGATGGACTAGGACAAGCTATTTTCCTTGGAAGAAAGATTAGGGCGGTTGAGGGTAATGACTGGTTTGACCCTATGCGAGCAGCCGAAGTGTGTTTGGTACCAAATATCGTGGTGCCAAAAGATTTTAGGATACCAGAGTTCATTAAATACATGGGTTTGGAATGCCCAAACACTCACCTTCGATCCTACTACAATAAAATGGCGGAAGTAATCCGCGATGATAAATTGCTAATCCATTTCTTTCAAGATAGCCTCACAGGATCCGCTTTAAGCTGGTACATGAGGTTAGATAGTGTTAAGATCAGGAGCTGGAGAGACTTGGTGGACGCTTTCCTTAAGCAGTACAAGTTTAACATGGAAATCGCTCTTGATCGAACAAGTCTAATGTCAATGGAGAAAAGGAGCCAAGAGTCGGTAAGGGCCTATTCATAAAGGTCGAGGGATGAGGCAATGCATGTCCAACCCCCTTTGATAGAAACAGAAATGGTGACCTTGTTTGCCAATACCTTCAAGGCACCTTGCTGAAAGGATAGAGCAAGGGATTAAAGTCGGGCGTATAGATGAGCCGTTGGAGAAGAAGGGTTTTATTGGAAGAAAGAGGGAAGGTGATATTAACAACTTGGAAGGTGGATACAAGGGCAAGAGAGTAGATTCCCATAACCCACAAGTACCTACCTCCCAATTCTCCCACATGAACTTTAGCTAACCTTTTCCCCCTAATCGAACAAATAACCAGTCAAACAACCAAAACCACTATAAAAAACCAAATACAAGATACACTTCAGAACAACTACCGCCGTTACCCATACCTTTGAAGGACATGTATGCCAAACTGTTGAGCATTGGACACATAGCTCCTATCCCTGCACTACCACTACAACCACCATTCCTAATTTGGTACAAGCCCGAGTTGACTTGCGAGTACCATGCTGGTAATCCCCGGGCATGGGATTGAAACCTACTATGCTTTCAAAAAGAGGTTGTTGGAGCTTATTAAGATAGGATGGGTATCCTTTGAAGACAAGCCCAATGTAACCCGTTGCCTAAACATGCCCCAAGTAGTAGTGGAGTAGGCATGATAGAAGTTGGAAATCAATGCAAGGCGTTGAAGGTGTCCATGAAGAAGTTGTATGACATGTTGGTACAATCAGGATTTTTAGAGACAAATATGGAAAGCCATTTGGAGGGATGTGATTACTGTGAGTTGCATGAAAGAGATGGACATCATATTGAGGATTGCATCGAGTTTTGCGAAAAGATTGCAAAAATGTTGAAAATGGGAGAATTAAGGATTGAACCCATGGAGAGCAGGGGTGAGGTAAGTATGATGGAAGGTCAAGATGAGATGACAGGAGTATATAGGGTCCAACAAACAACTAATGGGCCACCAAGGCTAATCTTGGTTAAACCTTCCTCCACAAAGGGGAATCACAATGCCATGCCTTATAATTATGGTTATGCCTCCAACGTTCGAGCTCCTCTTTCTTTGTTCCAGACTGAGATAAGTGGTTTGACTCGGAGTGGTTGTTGATTTATGCCTGAGGAGTTGAGAAAGGCAAAAGGCAAAGAAGTGGTAGATCTAGACAAAGCACTAGAAGTTAATAAGCCGGTAATGGAAGAGGAGTCGAATGAATTCTTGAAGTTGATCAAGCATAGCGAATATTGCATAGTAGATCAACTAAAAAAGACTCCATCTAGAATCTCTCTTATGTCCTTGATACTCAGCTCTGAGCCGCATCAAAACACCTTGCAAAAGGTATTGAATGAGGCATATGTACCCCAAGACATTGAACATAAAACCATGGAGCATCTTGTGGGGAGGATCCACGCAACTAATTACCTATACTTCACGACTGATGAACTTGATGTTGAAGGTACCGGACATAACAAGCCCTTATACATTATGGTTAGGTGCAAGGACTGCCTCATAGGAAAAGTACTCATCGATAATGGCTCGACCCTTAACGTGTTGCCAAAGCATATTCTGAAGGAAATGCCACTCGATGAATCTCATATGAAGCCCAAGTACTATTATGGCTAGAGCATATGATGGCTCACCTAGGCTAATAATTGGGACTTTAGAAGTGGAGCTATATGTGGGACCACAAATGTTCCTAGTGACACTTCAAGTTATGGATATCCACCCTTCCTATAGTATGTTGCTGGGAAGACCTTGGATTCATGCAGTGGGGGTCATAGCTTCATCATTGCACCAATGCCTGAAGTATATCATGAATGGGATGTTGGTAACTGTCAAGGCTAAGAAGATAGTATCCATGATAAAGAATGTGGTTGTACCTTTTATCGAAGCAGATGATTGCAAGGATAACAATATCCATGCTTTTGAGATTGTGAACACTGACTGGGTGGTGGAGAACACAGTATTGAGAAGGCCAAGGATCTTAGAAGCAGCAAGGATGGCAACTCAATGTTTCTTGGAGCGCAGGATCCCATTTTAGTATAACCCTATCATGGGGGTACCAGAAGGGGTTAATCCAGCAAAGATGAAAAGTGCTAATCAAAGATTTGGGCTAGGGTATAAACCTAACAAGGAGGATCATTAGTGGGTTGCTGGTCGGAGAAGGGAAAGAAGAATAGCTAGAATTAAAGGAAGAGAGCCTGAAGAAGAAAAGCTAGAAATCCCTCCCTTTAGCGTGTCATTCCCAAAAGCTGCCTACGTAATGCAACATGATAAAGGAAAGTGAGAGGTAAAGGAGAGTGGACCATGACTGGACGAGGTCAGGTCTTGGAAAGAAACATCAGCTAAATCAGAACCAAAGGGAAAGGAAACGCAGTAGAAGAAGAGGAGGAGAACAGAGGAGAAGGGAAGAATAGGAGCCTCTTTCTCCACCACTTGAAACAGTAATAGTACTATTCGGAGCCGCCGTCCGTGAACCACGACACCGCCATTGGCCTCCACCGCAGCACTTCCAGCGAAGCAGCCAGACCAGCAATGCACTGCCTCCTCCACGCTAGGTAACCCTTCTTCCCCCCCCTCATTTTTTTCTTTCATTGGCCATGTTCCTTCCTGCATGCAGAACAAATTCTGCATGCAGGAGGGTGGGGGGAAAATAATTCCCCCCGTCAGTTTTGTTGCTGGGCCAGGCTGATTCTAGCCCAGTGTTGATAGTTTTTGTTTATGTAGTTTTTGTTTCTGGGCCAGGCTGATTCTGGCCTAACCTTGCTGTCTAGGCCAGGTCTGGCCTAGACTAAAAAGTGAAATCTCGGCCCAACCCTTTTGGGGCTAAGTCCGACCTAGTTACTTGGGCCGACCCAGCCCAGCCCACCTAATATTATATATTATTTATTCTAATTTTTTTATATTATTTATATATATAGATATATATCCAAAAAAAATTATGAAAAATCCTTAAAATTTTTGTTGATTTCCTGCATATTTTTATCAAAATTGCTTAATACTGGTTTGTATTTTTATACCGTAAAGATACAAATCTAATATTAAAATACCCGATTTTCATCAAAACATCAAAAAATATAAAATAAACAAAAAAAGAATTGTTTTTGTTTTAATGCATACAGCCTAGTCTCTCCAAAATAGAAAAAAAATCATCACATCATATTTTCATACAACAAAAAAAATTTCAAAAATATATGTATTAGCATGTGCTTTGGCTTTAATAACAAGTTTGTTAGAACCACGAGAACTCGGCCAATAATTCAAAATTCTAAAAAATCTTTTTGTTTTCTTTAAGTATTTGGGATTACGAATTTATACATAAAATGTATTCCTGATATTAACGATACAATTTTTTATATAGACGTTATAACGGTTACGATTTTACCCGATAAGCTAAGGACCTCCTTATTAAGGGGGACTTTTCTTAAACCATAAATAGACCAACATTTAAAATAGGATAACATCTTAGCTTTTTATCAGACAATCAAACAATGCAGCTTACCTTAGGTAAGGCGTGTTTGAGGGGGTGTTGTAAGCCTTGGTGTGAGGCTTGAAAAATCATTTTGGACCGAGCATGGTTGATATGCTCAAAGGGGAATGTTATGTCCTAGAGATAAGCGTTAACACTCTTCAGATGAGATATGACAAACCATCTGGTTAAAGTGATCCTTTGGAGTGAGCAAAGAGGTGCTTTGGTAACTCTAGTAATTGAAAGGTTTGGCAAGTACCATGTAAACTTGGCCAAAGATGCTCTTAGAATGGTAAGCTTGGAAGAGCTGCAGAATGCAAGCATGTGTTGAAGAAGCAAGCGGACAGTTGCCCTACATGAATGGCAAAGGGGGTGATTGTTGGGTTTGTTGCCATTAATGTGCAGCAACCATTAATGGATGACACCGTCCATTGACAAATACAGCAGCTGGAGCTAGAGCTACACCAACCATGTGTAACCTTCCTAAATGTCAAAGGTTGGTAGCCACCATTGTTGAAGATAAGCTAGAGTTGGCAGCCACCATTATTGAAGAAGAGCTGAAGTTGGTGGCACCATTCTTGCCTATAAATTGGCACCGTGAAAGAGCAACAGAGAGAGAGAGAAGTGCAGCCAAAGATGTGAGAAATATAGAAGAGACTGGGCTGCCAAGGGTAGCCAGCAATAGTTGCCATTGCAGCACTAAGAAGAGAGAAATAGAGTGAGGTTGATAGTTGCTACAGAGTGGATAATTCATTCTCCTCTATTGATGTAAATCTTGTTCTCTTCCTATATAATGAAATGGCTTTTCCTGTGGATGTAGGTGGTTTGCTGAACCACGTTAAATATTGTGTTAGTGTGCTTAGCCTCTAATGAGCAACAATCAAAACATCACCGGTCGGAATTACCTACACTTCTACGGATTCCACAGATACAGTTATTGTAGATAATGAACTGGCCCCTTGTGTTGCTTCTGAAGGTTGGATTTAAGTGGAGTCTAGGTAGAAATCAAATAAACACACTCATGGCACCTCTTAAAGGGAAGGAAGTCATTGTTATCAAAGTAGTGTTTGATGTGCATCCATGTACAAAACTAGCTCCCTCTGTCTGTGCTGATGTGGTTGGTTCCCTAGGTGCAGGGGCATTAGTTGGTGCAAATGTGGATTCAGGGACTACCTCTTTCTTGGCACCCTCAAACCTGGGAGAAGGTATTCCAAATGATGGCCCTCCCTTGGAGGAATTGGTCAAGCAAAATAGGAAATATCACAATCAGACAAATATTACTGATAGTAGAAGGGCCTTCCCTTCCCTTGCATCCCAACCTGCAGGGGATGGCTGATAACCAAAATGGTCAATGGTGGTTTGCTTGTCTTGTATTGTCGTAGTCCCCCTTCTCAGAGTTTACTGATTGTTACTCCTTTGGAAGTAGCTGCTAGTTTTTGGTTTATGAAGGCTCATGGTTCCTCAACTTTTGTCTATTGGCTTTGCGTTCGGGTTCTGCTCCTTCACCTATTTCTATTTTGTGTGGCTGGATTATCAAACATGGCTTATATAGTATTTGGCTCCTTGCTGTCCTCGCCATTGCTGGCAGCGCTGAGTTTAATTGTTTTTAGTCTGTTCAAGGAAGTTTATTCCATTGATGTTTTGTTAGGTATGTTGTATTGCTGTTCGTCTTTGGTTTTGTTCAAGGGAGTATGTTCCCTTTTATTCAAGGGAGAATGTTCTTCTTGATTGCTGTTGTCTGTAATTATGTACTGTTGGTCTCCAGCTTGTTTTTGATCTATACATTTCTTACATTTGATCAAAAAAAGACAGATCTCTCAGTTTGGTCATGCATGGAGAAGTCTTAGACGTGCATGTATTTTTACATGTTGATGCTTGTTGTTAGGGCCCCTATTTTGTCCAACTTCCCCCACTGTGTTCTTTGTTATTGCTTTTCTCCTTGAGAATCGTTGCTATGTGAATGCATGGTACATGCATATTGGCTTTATATGATTCATTTTGCTCTTGGGCCCGCCTGCTTTTGTCCTTGGATGGTTTGTGGCTTCTAGCTTATGGTTGTTGGCTTTTAGTGTAAATGCAGTTAAGCATTTATGTGTTGGTGGTTTGTGTAGTTGGTTTGTGGTTGGCTTCTAATTCCTTCGGTTATCCTTGGCACCTAGTCTCTAGGTTCCTAAAATAACCGATGGCATGTTTCTTTAGGTTATATTTTTCTTTGTGCTTGCTGGAAGCTTGTTCCCAGTTCCCATTGGCTTGTTCTATATAGATGTATTTTGGCTTGCTAGTTTTTCAACTAGTTTGATTTTTTGATCTATATAATTCTAAGATTTCACCAAAAAAAGAAAGAGCTCTTAGTAGTTACGTGAGATCTAGAGAGAAAAATTAGAGAGAGATGCTTTCCTTCTGAATGAAGCTTTTCCCTCGTGTTCCCAATCTCCTTGAGAATGTTTGAGAACAATGGTAGCCTTTATAACCGGGCTAAAAGTGTCGGTGTAGTCAAGACCAGGTATTTGTGTATAGCCTTTGGCAACAAGGTGAGCTTTGGTCCGAAACACCTATTTAGAACCCACAATGTTGGTGTCGGCTGGTCGAGGGACCAAATTCCAAGTGTGATTATTTTGCAAAACCTGAACTTTTTCATCTATAGCGGGGAGCTAAGAAGGATTCTTAGCAACAAATTTGAATCCTTTTTGTTCAACAGATGCCAAAAGAGCTGAGAGAAGACCAGAGGATCCAAAAAAAGCAAGATTTGCTGGGTGCCGAGTTTTAAAAATTCCAGCTTTGGATCGTGTGAGCATAGGATGAAAACTCATTTGAGAGACAACAACTACAAGAGGAGGAGCCGATTGAATGGGTGCAAGGGAAGTTGAACTAGGGTCTGAGTGCTGCAGAGAAGAACCTGCAATAGAATTGTCCATCTGCATAGGCTCATTCACGGGATCAGTACAAAGAACACACGAGTTAGATCCGGACTGTGTAATTTGACGGGAATGTGGCGTTGGGGAAGAAGCAGGCATGTTTGGATAGGGAGGGGTTAGTTCCAAAATATTGGAAAATTGAAGGGAAGACATGGATTGAGCTTGAGAGGTATCTAGAGAGGGAAAGTAATTTTCATCAAATTGAGCACGTCGAGTGATATATATTCTAGATGTAGAAGGGTTAAGACAATGGAACCCTTTATAAGAAGTGATGTAGCCTAAAAAAATGCAAGGAATACTTCGAGGGGAAAATTTATTTGGCATATAATCACGTAAACATGGATATACACGACAACCAAAAGGATGAAAATTCTCATAATTGGGAGGAGAACCATATATAAGTTCAAAGGGGGACTTACCTTCGAGAAGCGGTGTGGGCAATCGGTTGATGATGTAGGCTGCAGTGCTAAAGGCATCAACCCAGAAGCGAGGAGAAGCGTGAGAATGGAAAAGAAGAACCAAACCAGTTTCAGTCACATGACGATGTTTTCTTTCAACGCGACCATTTTGGGCAGGAGTATATGGGCAAGATAACTGATGATGGATACCCGAGGTATGAAGGTGAGTTTTGAAGCAATTGCTTGTAAATTATGCACCATCATCACTTTGAAAAATTTTAATGCGAGAAGAATATTGATTTTCAATAAATTTTTGAAATTGAATAAAGGTATCATAGAAATCAGATTTTAATTTCAAAGGATAAAGTCAAGTAAAGCGAGAATAATCATCAATAAACAAAACATAATAATTATGTCCCAAATTAGATTTTACAGGTGAAGGACCCTTATGTCATAGTGAATTAGATCTAACACATTTGATGACTTGTGTTCATTACGAGTATAAGGCAAGCGATGATTTTTTGCAAGTTGACATGTGTCATAGAATTTAGGAGATGGCAATAAAGAGGTGAGATGAAGTTGTCCTTTTTTATTTAATAAAGCAAGAATAAAATGATTCACATATCCAAGGCGTGCATGCCATAAATCATATGAAGCATGAAGAGATTTATTTTTAAGGACAGAAATAAATGCAGAATTGCCACGCTCTAGCAAATATAAGCCTCCATCACGTCTACCGGTTGCCACCACCTTTCCTGTTAGGCAATTTGAATAGTGAAAAAATTATTAGCAAAGGTAACTGATAAAGGAAAATCATTTGTGAGTTTATTGATGGACAAAAGATTTTTAGTAAGGTGAGGAACAACCAAAACATCTAATAATTTGAGATTTAGGGAATGGGAAATATTGCTTGTGTGAGTAAGGGTAGGGACGCACCATTCCCTACAATTACACGTTCCTTACCCATGTAAGCTGTGGACTACTCCAATATGGAATTATCTAGAGTCATGTGAGCTGAAGCCCCTATATCCAAAAGCCAATCAGATTCAACAAGGAATGTTGTGGATTCATG
Source organism: Populus alba x Populus glandulosa (assembly GCA_033617975.1). Classification (NCBI taxonomy): domain Eukaryota; kingdom Viridiplantae; phylum Streptophyta; class Magnoliopsida; order Malpighiales; family Salicaceae; genus Populus; species Populus alba x Populus glandulosa. Next base: position 21,314,314 of record CM066150.1, on the reverse strand, counting down.
CTGGTCATAGCGCTGCTTACAGCGATCAGCATAATGTCCCTCCAGTCGGTAGATCTGGCAGCGTGGTGGACGGTGACCTTGGTTGGTGTGAGTATGGCTCTGTCCAGAATGAGAAGAGAGCTGCTACTGGACCCGTATCCACGACCATGATTATGGCGAAAGGAGCTGCTTCCACGATGAGAAGAGCTTCTGTTGGTAGTGAATGCTGCAACTAGAGGCGCTAAGGTCTCCATAGATTTTTGAAAAATTTCAAAACTCTCAGCTTTAGAGATGAGATCAGAGAAACAGGGGAGAAGAGTTTGTGCCATATGGGCAGTTGAGAAAGTGGAGAAATCTAGCCCAAGACCACAAAGAAACTAGTGAACTTTGTTGATTTCATCAACTAGGCGATCGATTGCATGAAGCTGGTCGCATAAAACCTTGAATGCACGGGCATAGGCAGTGACTGGACGGGTGCCCTGCTTCATCAATTGAAGGTCATCTTTGAGATGAATCTCACGAGCCTTGGAGCGATGGCTGAAGGTGCTTTCCAAGGCTGTTCAGACCTCATTAGATGTGGAGAGGCCGACAGCTTTAGCCATTGCCTCCTCTGTGAGAGAGGAGAGGAGAAGGCTGAGGAGATGCTGGTTAGTTGCTTTCCATGCTAGGTGACTGCTGTTTGGTGTTTGAGAGGTGGGAGGATCAAATGGTGGTGGCGGCACAAGGGTGCCATCCACATGACCCAGCAGACCTTGGCTGTCAAGAAGAGGAAGAAGCTGACTCTTCCATATAAGATAATTGGAGGAGGATAGCTTGATTGTAACCATGTGAATCATGGTGTTGAAAGGATGAAGGGTGGGAGAAGAATCGGATGAACTGGAGGCCATTAGGATCGTGGGATGTTAATCCAATGAAAGCTCTGATACCATGAGAATGTTTGAAATCTGCCACACTAATTTGGTGGTGAGTGCACTTGTATTTATATACATCCAGTATGTAACGTATTACATGAGAAAAGGAAGGTAACGTTATTACATTATTATGAGCAAGAGGAAAGGAAGGAATTAGATATGATTGTGTTGTGATTAGGGCTGTGTATATATGGAAAGGTTGTGATTAAGGCTGATGATCTTCAACACTCCTACCACTGTTTGCACTCTTAGTTTCTTCCATCTGTTGAATCTCGGCTTCTTCCTGATTATGGCTAACAAAAAGAAGAAGGCTGGGCCCATTAAATCTCAGTTGAAACAAGAAAAGTTGCTGGCTGATTCTTAGTTTGTCAACGAACGCACTGTTGTAGCTTTAACAGCCCCGTTTGTGTCTCGTACTGTTCATGCTATTGTTCCCCCAATTTCAAATTCAAATCAAAGCCCGCCTGTTGTCTTTGGCCCTGAGATTTCTAGTCTCAATCACCATGTTCCCTCCTCCTCACGTGGCTCTCTACCTCAGCTTCATGTTGATCCGTCCCTTAGTATCCACCATGTCTTTGTGGAGGACTATTCTGATAATGACGATCTTGATGACGAGGAAGTGGATTTTGACTCTTCTGATGAGGATTATATAGGTGGCTCTAAATTTTTCACCTCTCCAGTGTTTGAGACCCCCTCCGCCACTGTTGCTCCCCCTACAAGTGCTCAGTCAATCCCTGTTGCTTCCCCTGTAGGTACTCAGGCAGCTCCTGTTGTTTCTCCTGTGTGTGCCACGTCACCTCTCGTTGCTCCTATTGAGGGGACTGTCCCTTTGGATGCTACAGTAAGTTAAACTCCTTCTCCTTCTAAGCCTCCACCTAATACTTGGTGTAATATTTTCGCCTCTAATCGCAACACTGCTAGTTGCTCCAGGCTCATCCATTACTTTGCTTTTACTAAAACTCAAGGTTGTAATTTGATAGATGATGATTTGGACACTAAATACAACCTTTGGAAGATGACCCTTGTTGGCTATATTGTTGGTCGTTCACCCAGCTTTAAAGCCTTGTAGAATCTCATTGTTGACTCCTGGCATTGTTAAGCATCCTTAACTATTCATGAATTTGGTTGGTTGATTTTCCAATTTGCTAATGAAGAAGACAAATTGAATGTCCTCTCTGGTGGCCCTTATCTAGTCTACGACAGGCCCCTAATTCTCAAGGTAATGCCAAAATACTTTGACTTCTCTTCTTCTGATATGCACACTGTTCCAGTTTGGGTCAAATTCCCTAACCTTCTTCTCAAGTGCTGGTCTCTCAAATGTTTATCTAAGATTGTAGTGTCCTTGGTAAACCTGTTCAAAGTGACATGCTCACTTCTTCCATGTCCAGACTATCATATGCCAGGGTGTTGGTAGAAGTTAACTTACTCTCTAATCTACCTTACTCCATTGAAGTTTTTTTGCCTAATGGCAATATCTTTTATTAGCAAGTTGTTTATGATACCCTACCACGATTTTATAAGCAATGCAGGACTCTTGGTCACATTACTTCAACTTGCACTAAATCTCAGCCTTCCAATGTTCCAAGCACACAGCGGGCCTATGACTCTGTTGCTCCTATCTTTAAAGGTAGAAATAATGTTTTCAACTATTTGGGACCTCAAGGATGCACTTTTGTAGTTGAATGTCCAGAGGTAAACCTGCCTGCTGACTGTGGACCTACTTCTGTCGATTGAAGCTGAGCTTGTTTCTGCGAGCGAAGCTGCTGCGCATAATTTTGGTGATTGGAAACTTGTTCGGAACAAAAAAGCTAAGCACAAGCCTTCCCTCTCAAAGACTTCTTCTGGGTCTTCTCATGTTGAGTTTTGCCTTGCCCAAGATAATCCTTATATGGTTCACAGGGAACGTTAGCCTACTCCACCACTTTCTGTTGCCCACCACCTCTCTGCACCAGCCCCTAAAGTTTTAGCTGGCCATAGGACTGACAAGGGCAAATCTGTGGTTTCAGGGACATCAGGTCATCGCTCATCTATCAACTGGTATTCCCGTAAGGAGAAGGGCTCAGCAGCACACTGGTGGTGTATCTAGTAGGGCTGAGGGGTTACTTACCACCCCCTCTTCTTTATGTTAATTCGCAGTTGGAATGTCAGAAGGTTAAACAGCCCTCTAAAGCAACATGAGGTTGCCAACCTCATGTGAAAGAACAAATTTGATGTTTGTGGTCTTTTGGAGACCAAGTTGGTTTCATCTAAAGTGACTTTGATGCAGCAATTTCAGCTAAAAAAATGGAAGGTTTTGTCCAATGCAGCTGTGGCCTCAACAGCTAGAATTGTGGTCTTCTGGAACCCTGATACGGTTCATGTTGATTTGTTTGATTTTTCAGCTCAAGGCCTTCATGTTCTAATATATAGCTTGGTTCATCAGTTTAGATTTTATGCTTCTTTTATCTATGGGTTTAACATTATCATTGCTAGGAGAACTCTTTGGGCTGATTTGAGGAACTGGAGTCCTAATTTCCCTTGGCTCATTCTAGGGGATTTCAACTCTCTTCTTACTCAAGCAGACAAGCATCATGGGGAACCTGTGTCCAATTATGAAACTACTGATTTCAGGTAGTGTTGCTCTGACCTTGGGCTAACAGACTTAAACTATTCTGGTTGTCACTTCACATGGTCCAACACTACTAAAAAATGTAGTAATTAGAAATGGACCACTCCGTTGCAAATAATACTAAAATCCATTGCTAAAAAAGTTTAGCAACGGAATCAGCAACGACAAAAATCGGATGTAGATTTGTCGTTGCTGATTTGGCAGCAACGGATTTTCCATTGCAAAATGAGCAACGGATTCTCCGTTGCTAGTTTTGTGAATCAGCAACGGAGAATCCATTGCTGATTGATGCATTATTTATGATCACCAATGGAGAATCCGTTGGTGATTATATTATTTTTTATTAAATTAATTTTTATTTATTTATTAAAATGACTTTTAATTTATTTAATTAATTAATTATGTATATTTTTAAAGTTGTAGACTATATATAACCAACATAAATTAATATTAAAAATAATTGTATCATTAATAAAAAATAGAATAAAAATAATATTCATATTATAAACATTTAGTTAAACTTGCATTAATACAATTAAGTTCAAATACAACAAAAACAAAACAACAAAAGATCCAATCATGGTGCTGGTTGCGAAGACGAACCATGATATTGTGGATCGACACAAGATTGATCAGGATATAAAGGTCGAGGTGTAGGTCGAAAAATTGGTTGAGATGTGGGAACCATAGGCGTCATTATCTGAAGAGCCATAGGTGGTGGTATTGATGGAGTCAAAGGTGGTGGCATACCTTGGTCAATATTTGATGTCCCACCATGGTATCCAAGATTGTTCACAAGATATTATTTCATGGAATTCATATGCCGTTTCATTTCAAGAATAAAATCATCTTTTCTCTTTATCTCCTCTTCTTTATCCTTTATCTCCTTTTGCAATGCTCGATACGATGTACTGGGATATGATGATTCCACCGAGTAGGAATGTGATGAAGAGCTTGTACTAACTATAGATTTTGGCATACGAGGTGCACCATATACCCTACCCTTTGTAACTCCTCCTGAAGCCACACACCAAGCTACTCCATCAAATGAAGGATGATTTTCCCGATTAGTTCCATACTTTGAAATCATCTCCATTTTATAATTTTCCTACAAATAAAATACATGCAACAATAAATTCATTTGAATGTTAAATAATACTTAAGTTATATTAAGAAATAATCAAATAAAAATACATACAACCACTTTTTTAGACTTGTTGTCGACGAAGCTACCAGACTGCTTAGTACTTTGATGCAAAGCTGAAAAGACATCATCCCATGGAGGTTCTTTTCCACCAGCTTCCTCTTGCTTTCAAGATTAATAAATATTATAAAAGATAAATATACAAATTTTAATTTATTATCTTAAGCATAAAAAAAAACATCCTTACCATGTTAGCTCGATATGATGCAAATGACATTGTTCCTCCAGAACGAGTGCTTATTTTGCCATCTGTTTTGGTTAATCGATTCCTCCTAGTAGATTCAGACCTCCTTTGAAATTCAGGGGTGGACCAAACATCTTTGATCATTTGATTCCAGTCATCATTGTTTATCCAGGTAGGACCTTTATCAAGGCAATCTATAATATTTGTAGTGTTTTCTTTTGACATGGCTTTCTTGCGAGCTCGTGTCAATTGTTGATTCAAAGCTATCCTAGCCTTATCTTCCCAAATATTACGAACAATCGACTCATCTTTCTCAGGAAAGGAATATTTTTTCTACCAAATAATATATATATACTAAGTAAAAAGAGTGCATAAAATTTCAAATTATATAAATAATTAATCATATTGTGTTATCTTGTTCAGAATTTGCAAGATGATGTAATAACTAAAGAAATTAAATGATATTAAAGAGTAAACAAGAAATAAGAACAAATTATAACACAAATTAGTCATAGCTATTCAGTTGATAATTTTCATAATGCTACATTAAAGTGATCAAAATTGAAAAGAATATTATGGCAATTAGTGTTGGTTCTTACCTTAAACTCTTTAAAGAGTTCATCCCTGCACATTGAATCTACTTTTTCCCAAGAGTGCCATGCTCCCTTAAAATTGGACCTCAAAATATCTTCGATTGCATGTCCACATGATGTGTTATTGAACCTGAAAATATATAATAACAAACTTATATTAAACAAATAATTACACAATAATAAGTAATTTTTTTCATACCTGAAAATATAATAAGTTAATTTTTAAAAGTTTGAACTTACTCTGTTGTTCCATACAAATAAAGCTCTTTTTTTCTTGTTATTGGATCTATTGGCATGTCAAAACCCTTCCTTTTAACACTTTGATCATAATTGTATGGAGAAGATGTTGAACCGTGATATGATGGAACACCATCTTGATCCTCATCACATACACCTCTCTCATTACTACCGTCTCCCTCATCTTCATCTCTAATGTTCACATCATCATCACCATCATCACCGTCAACTCTCCCATAACTCCTATATAAATTATGTCCTCCATAAACAACTTAGTTATCTCGAGAGAAACCTCCTTGAGTTTGAAGCAAATCTTGGAAACGAAAGCCCTCACAATATTGATATGCTTCAACCCTCCCATAATCATGTTGAGGAGGATGTGTACTCCCCAAAGTAGGTATATAATACTCATTTGTGTTCTGATACACAGGTTGATGAAATGTGGATCCTTTGTTATTATGCCTTGATGTAGTTTGAAATGATTTGGATGAAGCAAACCTGTCACTCCTTGAAGTGGACCTGTCACTCCTACAATCTAATATGGATCCTCGTCGAGGCATGCTAAAAACCAGAAAAAAAATATATACATTATCATATGAATATATATAGCATAACAATAAATTAGCTCATAGTTAAACTATCAGGAACAAAACATTCACAGATATTTTCCCAAAGACTGCCATAACTAGAATGAAAACAAACTGTTAAATCTCATTTTTTTTCCCAATTCATTACAAAAAATATCCAGTTTATGATGTTCAAAATCAGTATGGATTGTCCACTTAATAGCCATCACTTCGAAAAATATTATACTTCAAATAAAATAATTATTGTAACAAAAACAAATATATAAATAACATCAAGACAATTTCATTAAGCATTCCTTGCAATGATAAATAATTAATTAAGCAAAATTCAAAATTTATGAGTATGCTTACCTTAATGTTTGTTCCTATAAATCAAAACATTGAGTAGGAATAACCCTTTCATTCATGCTTCAACATCTATAAGCAAGAAGACAAATCACAAAATAAACTATAACATCAAAATCACAATTTAAAATTGATACTTGAATGGTTAGAAATGGTTTCAAAGGTGAATGAAAATGATATATGTAATGTGATGCATAACACACACTTGAATAAAATAATAAAGAAAAAACATTGAAAGCCTAAACATTGTCAAATAATATGAAATCATCCATACATATAATAAAGATAATTCATTACATATACTACGACATATAATTAACATGTGCTACTCATTATTATCATCACTCCTAACCATCACCACCATAACAATCATCACTTCTAACCATCACCACCATAACAATCATCCTCATCATCATCTTCTTCTTCTTCACCATCACCATCACCATCTTCTTCTTCTTCTTCTTCTTCTTCTTCTTCTTCTTCTTCGTTTCCCCAATTTATGTCAAGTTGAAGCAATTCATGTTCACCGATTTCTTCATAATAAGATAATTCAACAATTATATTTGGATCATCAAGTGTTTGAGTAGGAAGGACACGACATGGTTAAGAAATCTCATCTGATTGATCAACATCAAATGATCTCACATTGTTGGCATGTTCAATAAATTCACCCATGTCAACATTATAACGACTTCTAGCAGTTGTCTTAATAACTGTCCACCATTCAGATGATTTATTACCAGGTGGATATGTATAGTAGACTTGTTGACATTGTTGTGCTAACACAAAATCTTCATTTCCGTGTAGTCGAGATGTATGCTTGATTTCAACCAAACCATTCAAACGATGTACTCTAATCCCTCGTTTTGTATCATACCAATTACATTTAAACATAAATAACTTGCACTTACTCTTAAGCATTCCATAATAATCACGTTCATTATCATCATAGCAACTTCCTTTCACACAAACTCCACTATTCATTGTCTTTTTAAAACACCCATAACTTTGAGTATGAAATTTAAAACCATTCACATAATACCCATTGTAACATTTCACTGAAGTTGAAGGGTCCATAGCAAGTCCAAAGATCTGATTTTCAATTCCGTTAGATTGGTATTCCACCTAGCATAATAGTTAAGTCCATAAGAAATAATGATTTTAATGATATTATTAATATTTTTAAAGTAACTAATTGACATAAAATATAAATTAATTTTATTAAAATACTTACATTATTTTTTAACCAATTTGGAAAGATCACTTAGCATAATTTTTCAATTTCACCATCACTCGCATGTGGTTGTTGTGACTTTAGCTCTTGACAACATTGCCTAAAATTTTAAAATGTTAAAGTTAATAATAAATTATTATAAATTAAGTACAAAATAATATCTTATACTTACTGTAAATAAGGCTTCAATTCTTGACAATTGAATATCACATAGTTATGCGCAATTTGCATTTCAGCATGTGACAATTGCCTTTTATAAAATCTTTTGGATAATTTTTTCCCTGGATAGGAAAAAATAGAAAGACATCCATCTACACTTTTAAGGCCACCATCATCATTCCGTGGAACTCGATTCCAAATTGTTTACACGTCATCACCGAAATAATGAGATGCAAAATTGGTAATTTCATCAATCAAGTATGCTTCACATATGGAACCCTCAACTTTAGCTTTATTGTTCACTTTCTTCTTCAAATAAAACATATACCTATATCATTTTTGTCAATTAGTTTTTTTAATAATAATAAGGGAATAAAATTAACATAGTATGAAAACATACCGTTCAAATGGATACATCCATCGATATTGAACTGGTCCACCAACTTTTACCTCGTAAGGTAGATGTATTGTCAAGTGTTCCATGGAGTCAAAGAAGGATGGAGGAAAAATCATTTCAAGTTTGCAAATTATTTCAATTATATTCATCTGCATTAACTCCATGTGGTGGTCATTTAAATTTGTTGAACAAATATCTCGAAAAAATACGGACAGTTCAGTTAATGCCTCCCACAGTGGCCTAGGTAAGTAAGGTCGGAAAGCGGTTGGAAGAAGTCTTTGAATGAAGAATGACAATCATGGCTCTTCATCCCCGAAACCTTACATTGTGCTTCTTTCACACATCGTGAAATGCTTGAAGCAAAACCATCAGGAAATGATAATTCCTTCATCCATGACAAAACTTCTTGTTGTTGTTTCTTGTGTAGACAATAAGTGCCTTTAAGTTTGTAAACCCGACCACTCATATCTTGTTGCAAATGTAAATTTGGCTTCTGACAATACAATTGAATATCCAACCTAGCCTTTAAATTGTCCTTGCTTCTATTAGGACAATCCATTACTGTATAAAAAAATATTGTCAAAGACATTTTTCTCAATATGCATTACATCAAGATTATGACGAATCAAATTTGTATGCCAATATGGAAGCTCCTAGAAAATGCTCTTCTTCACCCAATTGTGTTTAACACCAAAGCCAGGAATTTTATCATTATATGATGAACCTCCATTATGTCCCTCGGTATACATGGACACTTCGTTTAACATTTCCAAACCAGATGGACGAGGTAAAGAAGGGAGCCTTTCAATTACTCCTTTCAAAAACTTATCAGATTGACATCTATATAGGTGGTTTATGGGTAGGAATCATCGATGACAATAAAAAAATGTAGTTTTCCCTCCATTTTTTAATCTAAAAGCCTTGCTATGCTCCATACAATAAGGACAAGATAGATTTCCATGAGTACTCCACCCCGATAACATGCCATATGCTGGAAAGTCACTAATGGTCCACATCAAAGCTGCCCGTAATTGGAAATTTTCCTTTCTATATACATCATATGTTTCAACACCAACAGACCACAAATTCTTTAACTCATCAATCAAAGGTCTTAGGAAAACATCAAGCTTTTTACCTGGATTCTTTGGCCCAGGAATCATTAATGTCAAAAACATGAATGGTCTAGTCATGCACTTCCACGGAGGCAAATTATAAACAGTCATAATTACTGGCCAACAAGAATATGTATTTGAAGACATGTCAAATGGACAAAACCCATCAGTGCATAACCCTAACCGAATATTTCTTGGATATGATGCAAAGCTTAGGTGGACATGATTAAACTCCTTCCATGCCTCCCCATCAGATGGGTGCACTATAACCCCATTATTTGACTTATGAAAATGATGCCATGTCATATCTTTGGCATGATATGGAGACATGAATAGTCTCTGAAGCCTTGGTGTTAAGGGAAAGTATCGGAGTTGCTTCTTCGCCTTATTGGAACCTTTACTAGTTGGATTTCTAAGTTTGTATCGTGAACTTCCACAAAAATCATAATTTATTTTCATTGCATCTGCCCCATAGTACAACATACAGTAATTAGGACACACATCATATTTCTCATAACCAAGTCCAAGTGGCCGCATAAATTTCTTGGCATCATAAAAATTTGAAACCAAATTTTCATCATTAGGCATGCAACTTTTTGTAAAATCAATAAAGTTGTTGTAGGCAGTCTGAGTCAAATTTAAAGTTGACTTCATATTAAGCAATTGTACACAAGCAGATAATTTGGATTGCTTGGTACACCCATCTCACAAAGGCTCCTCCGCAGCTTTCAAAAGCTTAAAGAAATTAGTTGCCTCTGGATTTGGAAGTTCCTCTGCTACCACAGGACTAGACACATTATCATTAGAGTATGCATCACCAACCCCCATTGCATCTATAACCAGATTCCTATATGGATTTTCTAGACAAACATCATTCACAACATGACTAATTCCAACCGATGACGGTCCAGCCAATATTGGTTCTGCAACATAAGGCTCCCCATGTATAGTCCAATTTTCATAACAAGGTAAAAAGCCTTTTGTCAATAGATACTTACAAACTTCATCTTCCTTTAAAAACTTTTGATTTTTGCACCTCACACAAGGACATATAATTTTCCCCCCAAATATATTTTTATCAATTGAAAAGGCAAAATTGATAAATCTTCTAACACCTGTAATGTATTTAGGATGAATGCGACCATCCATAAGACGACGATACATCCACGATCGATCATCCATGTTAATCTAATTAACATGATAACACCAATAAGCATTTTTATAAATCAGCATACTTTTTTAACTACTAGTACTTAAACAATCATTTAAAATAAAATATGTACCACATAAACAAACTTTAATTATTAGAGTAAACTACTATTTTAATTTAATTTAATTTCATTTCATATCAGATTTTTTTAATATATAAATACTATAATATTATATTTTAATTAGAGAATTATGATTTTAACATGGTGATTTTACTTAATGGCTTGTTTTGCCCCTAAAAAAATTGCAGTATTTATTTGAAATATTTCAAGCATTAAAATTGAATTCAATTACATGATTAAATAATTTATTTTAAATATAAGAATTCTAATAGGTTATTAAGTGAATCCAAATTTAAACAATATTGTTATTTATCCATTCCCTTTTTAATTATTAGAGTAAACTACTATTTTAATTTAATTTAATTTAATTTAATTTCATTTCATATCATATTTTTTTAATATATAAATACTATAATATTATATTTTAATTAGAGAATTATGATTTTAACATGGTGATTTTACTTAATGGCTTGTTTTGCCCCTAAAAAAATTGCAGTATTTATTTGAAATATTTCAAGCATTAAAATTGAATTCAATTACATGATTAAATAATTTATTTTAAATATAAGAATTCTAATAGGTTATTAAGTGAATCCAAATTTAAACAATATTGTTATTTATCCATTCCCTTTTTAATTATTAGAGTAAACTACTATTTTAATTTAATTTAATTTAATTTAATTTCAGATTTTTTTAATATATAAACACTATAATATTATATTTTAATTAGAGAATTGTGATTTTAACATGCTGATTTTACTTAATGGCTTGTTTTGCCCCTAAAAATATTGCAGTATTTATTTGAAATATTTCAAGCATTAAAATTGAATTCAATTACATGATTAAATAATTTATTTTAAATATAAGAATTCTATTAGGTTATTAAGTGAATCCAAATTTAAACAATATTGTTATTTATCCATTCCCTTTTTAATTATTAGAGTAAACTACTATTTTAATTTAATTTCATTTCATTTTATTTCAGATTTTTTTAATATATAAACACTATAATATTATATTTTAATTAGAGAATTATGATTTTAACATGGTGATTTTACTTAATGGCTTGTTTTGCCCCTACAAAAATTGTAGTATTTATTTGAAATATTTCAAGCATTAAAATTGAATTCAATTACATGATTAAATAATTTATTTTAAATATAAGAATTCTAATAGGTTATTAAGTGAATCCAAATTTAAACAATATTGTTATTTATCCATTCCCTTTTTAATTATTAGAGTAAACTACTATTTTAATTTAATTTAATTTAATTTCATATCAGATTTTTTTAATATATAAACACTATAATATTATATTTTAATTAGAGAATTATGATTTTAACATAGTGATTTTACTTAATGGCTTGTTTTGCCCCTAAAAAATGGCTTATTTTTAATGTAAGTTAAAAATTGAAAAAAACAAACTTTTATATTAAATTTAAATTGAAAAAATATTGAGAAACCGAATATATATAAATTGTAAAGTTCAAGGATTTAAGTAAACATTTTATGTGCATTTTGAAAATCATTTATTTATAAAGCCTTTTCTAGTTTTGTTTTTTTTTTTATTTTTAGTCAACAAATTTGATTTAATTAACCTTAAATTTAGCCTAAAAAGATGTAATCTCGTAAAAAAAATTTGAAAATAAAAATTTTTAAAGCAAAATTTTAAACAGTGTATGAGATGGTGAATAGTATTCTGTGTGTATAATAATTTGCCCACGCTAGGATAGGATTGAAGCTTACAAATTTCTTCGATCACAAGTTTGCATTAACTTGTATAAACATCTGGTAATATGGTTTTGAAATTAGATAAAGAAGACCGACGCTTATTCTTATTCTTCTTAAGAGGAAAAATACCAAAAACATGAACTTCAGGAAGCAATATGTAAAAGCATAAAGAAAAAAGACAGTACTCTGTCCAGAAAAGTTAATTAAATATAATCCCATCATCATGTTCACATAAACCTCCAAAACTAGGATCTACAAGGAAAATAAATTTAAATATGCATAATCTTATCCCAATAAAAAGTAGAGTTCCAATTAATTGAAAAAATTAGAATACACATGCCCAGCATACAAATTAAGCATAATCTAATTAAGCAACCATCTAAAAATGGAGCAAAATAGACTTAGCCAATCAGACTTAGCCAACTCTATTGGTTTATATTGTGATCCAATAAGCCATTCATGTTGCAGAAAAAAATAAAAAAAACATAAACAATATGTTAAACCCATCCAGTTATATCCATTGCTAGTCTTTAAAACAAATTTAAGTTAAACTATGAAAAACAGAAAGAATATCTAAGTTAAACTGTTAATTTTTTATATTTTCATGGCACTTGTCTTCTCATAACAATTGTTTTTCTTCTAAGATCTAACCTGAAAATTTTCAATCATGAACAAGATTATGAATGCATTTTGACATTTCAAAATAACTAACATTTAATTTATAACAAGGAACTATCTTATGGTTTTCAAAAACATAATGACTAACTTATAAAATCATGAAAAATACATAGACTAAATTATAATTTACTCTAATTATTATCTCTTAAAACCTATAACTTAATAGGAATCTGTATGGTTAGGACATAATTTTTCTACAAAACCGAGCCTTTGCATAAAAGGAAATTCCAATGAGATGCTTTTAGTTCAAAGAGCTTAACAACAAGGTACAAAAAGCATAGCTGAAATAACTTAGCTATAAAGAAACCTAGCTAACCAAATGTCATATCAATAGAAAAGCAGTAAAGGACCAAGAATTCACAGCAAAGAACTACTGACTTCCCAGCAACAATCAAAATAAATTTGTAGTTAATTGATATATTATTTAGTCATCTCCAGGTTTCATTTTGGTCTCATAATTTCCATCCAAAAAGAAACTTAATATCAGATTTAATGAAAGAAAATCATTCAATTAATTTTTTTATATACAAACTAGCATTGGACATGGATCCTAATAGCCAAGTTTTCGCCAGACTATTGCACTGATTACATTGTTGATGCTCATCAAATTTCTTCTCATCAGGCTCCTTCATTGAGCCACCTATGAACCCAATCTTATTTTTAACTGTCAGAGCCATAGTCATGGATTGGCTCCATGTGCTATAGTTGTCTTCAACCAGGGATTGTGGCGCAAGAACAGTGCCAGGTTGATCTGAATGGTGAAGATAAAATTGATGGTTGGGATGCTTCATTGGTTTTAGTATGCCATAGAAGTCGGCTGGAGGCTTTGTGCTTTATTTTGATACCTAGATTATTGCTTTGATACCATAAAGAGAAATAATATTCTTTTTATTTCAATCAATGAAAAGATTACAACTTATATTGATGGTTTTGCATCAGGATCCTACATTATTGCCTATAATCAAGCCTAATTATTTACAAATAAAGAAATAAATAATTTAACGATTCAATTACAGGTTTACTCCCTATTCAATGCTAATTTGGTTTATTTCCTTACCAGTGACTGCCACTTAATTACTATTTTCTATTTCTTTTTCTTTTTGCTCCTTTGAAAGACAACTCCTTTATAAATATGAGTGGTTGAAGAATGCACATTATTTAAGGGGCATGCATTCAAAGTCAAAATCTAAATCACGGACCAAAGAGCTCATACATCCATCATAGTTATCAAAACCAAATCGAATTGGTCAGCTTAATATAAGAATCGGGAAAATGGACATCTGGCTATTTCAATTTTGATAAAAGACCAGTTATGTATATGAATCAGAAGAACCAGAACAAATTGGCCATTTTTTTAGTTGAACCATTCTACGCAACCAAAACAATCAGCAATCAATATGCACTAAACCATCAAAGAACCGCTAGTTGAACCAATAAACCGACTTCCTTATTAGTTCAACCACCAATTTGGTTATAATTAATAACTAGGACCCTGATTGGAAAACAAAGGAAAAAGAAAAGAAAGAAAAAGGAAACACAACAGCGCATCTGTGCAAATCACTACCAAAAATTCACCTAAAACCAATGGAATTACCGAAGGAATGATTTTGTCGGTACATTGCACTGATAAATACCGACAGATACTATTCCGTCTGTAATTCGATTGGTATTTACCGACAAAATAATGCTGTCGGTATATACCAAACGAAATTACAGACACAATATATATAATTTTTTAAAAATAGATGGTTCGCTTACGTGGAAGTTTTTGTGGTTGATTTTATAGATGAAATCACCAAGGGATTCAAACCGGGATCTCCGTATAGTGACGTGACCAATTCACCGCCACAATTGCCGACGAAACCACCGACATCATAAGTCTGTCGGTGATTCCATTAGAAAAGGTTAATATATCACAACTTTTCCGACTATCTTCTTCCCTATTTCTCCTTCTTCTTCCCCATCCCAACTCTCACCTCCTAAACTACAAACAACCACCCCCAAAAAAAAAAATCCCCCTCTTCTCAACACAAGTCATATTTGTTTAAGTTTTGTGGTCATAGCATCTGTGTTCTGATTTATTGTGGATTTTACCATTTTTTGTAAGTAAATCTATCTTTTTAATTTTAACATTTAAATGTCAATTTTATTGTTTTTTTAGTATATGTATTTTGTTGGTGTATGTATATGTTTTATTGTTATTTCTCAAATAAACTTGTAGTATGAATGTATAATTTTGTACTTGTTATGGTTTGTTTTAGATTTTGTAAAATTATATTTTTTTGTAAATTGTTAAAACTTTGTTGAATTACCGAATTACATGTGTTGTGGTGAAATAATTAATAGCTTGTTTAACGGGTCCGTTTTAATTTGTATCAATGCTATTGCGGAGTTGTAATTTCCGTAAATTTATATGTATAAATTTGTATGGACGTTGATAATTGGTAATGAATATTTATAAGAAGTTTTAATTAGATTGTTGGATAATCTCGAGGTAAACTAATATTTTTGCAAATTTATTTACCTAACATAGTTAATTAATACATGTTGTCATCATAATTTTATAGCGGTTCGATAGAAGTCATGGATGATTGTTCATAGAAGTATCGAGATTCACTCAAAGGATTGCGGAGGATGGATTATTGTAACAGGGTTCAGGGTTTCAGGGTTTTATTTATTTCGCAACATCTATTCCCAGAAATTTTACTGGAGGCGGTATTAGGTGTCCATGCAGGAAGTGTAAAAATAAAAGGTATATGCATCCAGATGTTGTAATGATGCATCTTCTACACAAAGGGTTTATAGAGAATTACATGTGTTGGTATGCACACGAAAAACTATTTGTTTGTAATAAGAGCATTGGAGAAAGGGTGGTTAGGTCAATTTCTAGTGCTAACAACATGCATGGAGTTGTAAATGACAAAAATTATCCTTATAGAAATATAGTTATAGATGCAATAAGAATGAATCAAGGTAATGTCAGTCAATGTCAAATCATAGAAGAAGAACCTAATGCAGATGCAACTAGGTTTTTTGATCTGTTGAAATATTCTAATGAACCATTATGGGATGGCCACACGAACCACAGTAAATTATTGGTTGTAGCACAGGTGTTCACCATCAATTCATATCACGGGTTGAGTGAGGCCGGTTATGATAAAATTATCGAATGCGCAAGAAGCATTTTACCTAAAGGGAACAGGCTAAAAGAGAACTTCTATGCTGCAAAGTCCATGATGACACCGCTCGGTTTAGGATATCAGAAAATTGACATGTGCCCTAACTTTTGCATGTTATACTACCTTGAAAATGCTGAGCTAACCAAGTGCATGACATATGGGCATTTCCGTTACAAACCCAGAACTGACAGGGGAAAGACTCTTATGGCATGTAAAAAACATAGATACTTCCCAATCACACCTAGAATGTAGAGGTTAATCATGTCACCAAGGACTGCTGAGCGCATGACATGGCACCAATCACATGATGCGGTTGATGGAGTGATGGTGCATCCTTCTGACAGCAAAGCATGGAAACACTTTAATAGTATGCATCCTCACTTTTTAACTGAATCAAGAAACGTGCGTCTTAGCAAGGTTCATTTCTGGCTAAATATTTTTCCCATGCCAGAAATAGTACTCAATAATATCATAAGCATTTGCAGGAATTTTTTATAGATAAGAGATGTCAGGAGAAGTAGCTCTGCTTTGGTTGCATGGAAATCTCTCTGCCTACCTAAGGTAGAAGGAGGGCTTTGTATCTTTGATCTTAGAGCTCATAATAGAAGCTTCCTTGCTAAGCAACTTTGGAATATTCATCTTAAAATGGATTCAGCCTGGATTCGTTGAGTGCACCACTTCTATTTGAGTAGTGACACCATTTGGACTGCTCAAGCTCACCAGCATTCCTCCCCTTTTATGGAAGTCTATCATTTCTATTTGGGACATTCTCTCTCAGCATTGTGGAAGTCCAGGGGCTAGCATCCTATTGATGATAAGTTGGTCTACTAGTGAAGGTCCCTTTTTGGCTTATGCATATCATTTCTTTTGGCTAGTAGGTTCAACCAACTCATGGCATAGAGTGGTTTGGGAGCAGCGGTCTCTACCTAAGTATAGTTTCATACTATGGTTGGTTGTCTTAGGCAAGCTCCGCATAGTCATTTGTTCTTTATGATGGATGGCCATGTCGCCTGTGGGCTATGATCAAATCATGGTTGTGGATGGACAAGATCATGAGAACCTTGCATAGTGCTCTTTATTGGTTGCATCCAAAGAAGAAAAGCATGGAAGCACGTATGAGAAGAGTTTCTTTGGGCATAATGGTTTATCTCATCTGGGAAGAGAGAAACAGACGGGTATTCGAAGGGAAAACCAGAGGTGTTAACACAGCTTTCAGACGATTCCAACTCTTGTTTTATATCATCTTTCACTTCCATGAGAAGGATCACCCACTTTTGCAAATTGGCTGATGGGAGTTGTAATGGTCTTGGGAGGGTTTTCCAAAGTTTCTACTCTGCTTGGTGATCAGTACTTAAAAGTGCATTTTATCAAGATTTTATATCATCATTTTGCACTTGAAATATTAATAACTCCTTAACTAAAGCATGTTTTATAATAACATACCTAATAATATAAGATACCTGTAATTTATGGTAGATGTTCATCTTAACTGCAGGCCTATCACATAAATGAAAGGATTGATTGATGAGTTCAAGTATTGAAATTGAAAGGACAAAGAGAGGACCAAACTTAGAAAAGAGATGTTGGTGCAGTTCTAGATGTTTGGAACACTGTTTGGTAATTGGGTCATATCTCAAGTTCTAGATGTCCAAATGATCTCATTTTTTTACACAGATTTGGTAAGACATAGGCCTACAACTTTCATATGGAGTCCAAATTTAAAAAAGCCGTTTTCAAGTCCAAATTATAGCAACAATGGAGAAGTCTGAATCTGTCTTGCAGCCTAGACATTGTTCAGTGTTCAGCCCATATCTCGAGTTCTAGAAGTCCAAATGACCTTAATTTTTTTTCCTAGAAACCTAAGACAATTTCCTATAACTTTCATAGTACATGTGGATCCAGTTCTGATGCTAGCAATGACGTTTTATTCAGACAAGAAGATAAGGATTTTTTTTTGATAAAATGTAAGAATTATATAGATAAAAAAATAGCAAGACAAGCTTGCGGAACAGGTTGAGTCCAGCAATACATTACATATATCAGCGAAGGGAACAAACTCCCTAAAACAACCATTTGCAATTAAACTAACCTAGCAGCAAGACATGCTTGCGGAACAGCTGGAGACCAGTAGAACATTACATATATCATCAAAGGGAACAGGCTCCCTTGAACAAACGCAGAAACATTGCATATATACATCAGCCCATCTACTTAGATATCCAAAATAGCCGCAGCATTGAGCAACAAGCCTACATGATCCATTTCCACCAGAAACGCATCAACCTGCAACTCAACACCCAAGCACCTCCGCACCTCAAAACCTGCAAAACGAATCTGCAACTGATAGCAGTAAATGTGCTATCCCAAAAAAAAACACTCAGCCAGCAACTAGCAACCAGCTGGCCAGA
The DNA here is from genome assembly GCA_033617975.1 of Populus alba x Populus glandulosa. Lineage (NCBI taxonomy): Eukaryota > Viridiplantae > Streptophyta > Magnoliopsida > Malpighiales > Salicaceae > Populus > Populus alba x Populus glandulosa. Next base: position 21,295,497 of record CM066150.1, on the reverse strand, counting down.
GCCAGCAAACAACAATCAAAGTATCCAGCAGGAAGCCAACAATTCAGCAAGTAGACCAATCTGCAAGAAGCAGTAGAATAGCTAGGAAAGCCCCAACAGCAGACCCAATGGCCACCAATCCAATTAACTGGAAGATACAAAATAATTATAGGCAGGAGACTGCACCAATTCAGTACAAAAAAGTAGCAGAACAGTTAAAAAGGACCCAACAATAGACCCGAAGGCCACCAATCCAAATAACTGGAAGGAACATAATAACTACAGGCAGAAGACTACAACAACAAAAACCAAGCTAACAAAAGCAACAGGATAGAGAACTAAAGCAGGCAGAGATGCAAAGCAGGTAAAAATGACAAGTTCCTAAGAAAAAACCAAAGAACATCATAAAGAGGGTGAGGAAGCAGAGGTTGTGTTGCCTGTAATCTCAGCCGAAGAGGAGCTGTTGGAAGGACGACTCTGTTGTGAGGTCTTCCCTGATCGGCCAGAAGTAGCATCAACCTTACTCCTTGTCAAATATTGTCTCCTAGGAGGTAGTTCAGCAATGGTATCATCTTCAGACATAGGCACAACTAGAGGAGAGCCAGGAGGATGGTCATCTAGAGGACCGGCAAGTGTAATCAATTTGGCCCTCTTATGATCAGAAATATCTGCTTGCTCTTCCCCAGCCACGACAGCCTCAGTAGACATGGGATCAAACTCCGGCTCACCTTGAGGTTCCTCTTGAAGAGGCTATTTCTCAACAACTTTAGTGTCTGCTGAAGGGTTAGAACATCCAGAAGGAGTAGGAGTTGTTTGAGCATGCTGCTTGCGTTTATGGCTGGAATTGTTGGCACATGAAGAGGTATTGTGTCCCAAGGACCTGCATTGTTTACAAAATCATGGTAATGATTCATATAACACTTTCTGGGCCATGGTTACTCCATTGGGCAGGGAAATGCTGATCATTTTAGGCAAGTTAGCTAACAAATCAGTCTCAACTAGCACTCTAGTGTATGATAACCGAGTCATGGAGGATGTAGGGGTATCCAGGTGGAGTGGTTTCCCTTTCACACTTGCTAATTTGGAGAGGCAAATCGGGGACCAGCATTGAAGTGGTAGATTAGGAAATCTAATCCATACTGTCATCCGAACCATATCAGAGGTATCGAAATCAAAGAACTCAGACATAATTTTTAGTATCAAAAGCTAGCCATGTACATAGTAAGGGCCTCCATTTAACACTTCTAGCATGTCCATTTCAGAATCAAAAGTGAAGATTAACCTGCCAGAATCATGCATGGAGAAATTTACATTGCATTTCTAGGAATTATTGACAAATGTAGAGATTGAAGTGTAACCTGGAAACTTGCCAGCGATGAACCTAATTAGACTGAACCTCCACCGCTCTTTGTACATACCCAAATCCGTATCCAGAAATGTGCAGGATGATGTAGCCGTGAAATTGGAAAAATGTACTAGGGAAGGGGATTGAGGAACAGTGGGAGTACATGTGGAGCAAACTGGGGAGGAAGGCTTATGACTTTTGGTTGAAGCCTTACCAGGCATATGAGGAGGTGGTGAAGCAGCAACTCCAGTCGGTGCCTTAAGGTTGGGATTTCCAACATCAGGTCATGGGTTAGGAGACCCAAGTTCACCAAGGGGACCACGGCGAGGTTGAGTTAAGGCAGGAGAGGATGTACTGAACCCACATCAACAAGGAGAAGACAATGATTGAGCAGTAGAGGATGTGTGATGTATACCCCTATTTCATTTTTTAGTTCGAACCCTAGAATGGCGCTAAAAATTAACAACATCAGCAAAGGCTACTATTTCTCGTGGAGGACTAGGAGGTGGAGGGGAGCTGGAGGGGTGCTGTATGTTAGGTGAAACACTTCGGCTCAAAGGCACGCTGTGTATTCACCGACGAGGGTCGAGATGAACAGTAATCATAGTCTTGCTGGGCAGACCACAACACAAATGACTTTTTCTTAGATTTTGCCAAGAAGAAATGACACAAAGAGACCAGAAGAAAAGCCTATAACAGTGTAGAGAGTAAGAGAAGGAGACGTTGCACAGGAAGAGAGTAGAAAATGCTAACAGTAGCATGCTAACTCTACCTACAACTTAGAGCTTCTTTCTCTTACTTCTTGCTCTTTCTTAAGAAGATAAGGATTTTCACTAAGATAAGGATTTTCACTAAGTCAAGAGTTGGCCACCCACTCAATAATTAGTCATCAAATCAATAGTTCCAAATTTTGGCCTATAAAAAGAGGCATTTTCCATGCATTTAGGGGCTTGGTTGTTTAGATCAAAAACTAGCTCTTGCTCTCTCTCTCTTTATATTTTTTGTAATTCTTAAGTTTTGCTTTCATTAATAACTTGTTTATGCTTTTCATTTCCTTTCCTTTCCTTAGTTAACTTGTATCTTATTTATGTTCTTGTTTTGTTTATTTATGTTTCTCTTCTTCATTATGTTTAGCTAAGTTTATTATGTGAAGGTGAAAATGTTACACTAATGGTGTAAGAATAAGTATATTGTAAACTCAAGATGGACCTTAATGTTTAATATTAACATGTCTTATCATTTCATCTTACTAATTCTTAATACCTTGCTTGTTAAATGGCTAATCTAGATTTATGTTGTATAACACTTGGTACAACAAATGCTTGGCACTTTCATAGCCCAACCGTATGGTATTACCTACACCTGTGCTATGAAAGGAACTTGATTTGTTGTTAACATAAGTTAGCATCATGAATTCCTAACAATATTTAAAAGTTTGGTGTTACTTAAATAAGATAATTAATATGATTCTGTTAACAATTTATAATGAGCTATTAATGACAAATCATTCGATTGGAACCTCCTTTGTGTATGGTTTCCAGTTGAGTAATAAGAGTTTATACTATACTTGTTTAAAATACCATTAGTAGATCCTCTAACCTTGACACTTGTTTTTATCATTGTTTAATTATCCATTGATCTTCCATCTTAAAATTTTCATCAACTTCTTCCTCTTCTTCTTTATTATTATTAGTATTATTATTATTATTACTATTACTATTATTGCTATTATTGTTGTTGTTGTTGTATTGTTATTTATAATTTATACAATTAACCTCCCTGTGGTTCGACCCCGGTCTTGCCAGGTTATTTATTACTTCGACACTCTTACTCTTATGAGAAGATATCAATGTTTTGGTCGTGTCAAGTTTTTGGCATCGTTGCCGGGGAGGTAAATTCTTATACAAATTATAGTATTTATTTTGTTTTCTCTTTTCACTTTTCTTGTATCTAACTTTGTTTCTTTTGTTTTGTTTCTTTTTCTTTCATTTTCTTCTTCTTTTTATTCTCTTTCTACACGTGCATGAGTGTTTGGTCACGTACATTAAGTGGTAGACTTTGTAGGGTATCCTCATCATTTTCAGAAAATATAGCCGAAGAAGATAACCAGTCACTTCATAATGAGAATAACTGTGTTAGGACACTTAGAGACCACATGAATCCCACAAGAACAAGTGCACCCTCATGCATAGTTTTCCCTCTTGATGGATCTCATTTTAATTTCAAGCCAGACATTATTCAACTTTAACCTTCTTTTCATGGCTTAGATCTAGAAAATCCGTACTTGCTTTTGAGAGAATTTGAAGAAGTTTGTAACACCTATAATGACTTAAATTGTAGCATGAATACCATTAGATTAAAGCTTTTTCCTATATCATTAAAAGATAAAGCTAAAACATGGCTATAAAATCTTAGGTCAAGATCCATTCGTGCTTGGGATGAAATGCAACAACAATTTTTAAAGAAGTTTTTTCCATCTCATAGAACCAACTCTTTCAAAAGACAAATCACCATTTTCACTCAAAAACCAAGTGAAACATTTTACCAATGTTGGGATAGGTATCGAGACTTGCTTAATACTTTCCCTCATCATGGTTTTGAAACATGGAGATTGGTTTCACAATTTTATGAAGGGTTAACACCTAAAGATAGGCAAATGGTTGAATTGATGTGCAATAGAACTTTTGAAGATAAAGACCCTAATGAAGCAATGGAGTACCTAGACTTGCTAGCTGAAAATGCGCAAAATTGGGACACTACGGGCACTTATGAGGCACCAATTAAAACCCAACCTCATACATCTAGTGGAGGTATGTATAACCTTAGGGAAGATCATGACCTCCAAGCCAAGTTAGCATCTTTAGCTAGAAAAGTCAAGGCACTAGAATTGAAAAAGAGTGGTTAATTAAAATATGTTCAAGACATTGTGTGTCAAATTTGTGAAACAAATGAACATGCAACCAATGATTGTCCAACTTTTCCTTCTTTCAAGGAATGCCTCCATGAACAAGCCCATGCTTTAAACAGTTTCTAAAGGCCCAATCATAACCTATACTCACAAACATACAATCGTGGTTGGAGAAACCACCCAAATTTAAGTTGGAAGACTGATAATGATAATGCACAAACCCACTCTTGAACCTTGTGAGAAAGATGATGAGTCAATCTCTGAGGGTAAGGAAGAGGTTGAATCTGAACATTGTAAAGAAAAGACTAATTCTCCTCATGCTATGACCAAACAAAAGAAAGTCAATCATAATTCTGAAATCCTTGAAACTTTCAAATAGGTAAGGATCAATATACCTTTGTTGGATGCTATTAAACATGTACCTTCCTATGCTAAATTTTTAAAAGATCTGCGCACTGTAAAGAGAAAACTGAATGTGAAAAAGAAAGCATTTTTAGCCGAACAAGCAAGTATTCTTCTTCAGAACAATAATGCTTTTTCAAAGTATTAATCTAGATAAGCTGAAACCAACTTCTGTAACTCTTTTACTTGCTGATAGATCTGTAAAAGTGCTTAGAGGAATAGTTGAGGATGTGTTAGTACAAGTTGATAAATTCATTTACCCTGTAGATTTTGTTGTCTTGGATACACAACCCATTGAAGCATGTAATTCAATTCCTGTTATTTTAGGACGTCCATTTGTTGCAACTTCTAATGCATTGATTAATTGTAGGAATGGATTGATGAAACTATCATTTGGAAATATGACATTGGAGATGAATATTTTCAACATTTGCAAGCAACCTAGATATGATAATGATTTACAAGAAGTGGACTTTATTGAAAAATTAGTTCATGATCAATTTCAAACCACTTCTAGTGAAACTGAGATTGATGAACCTAACGAGTTGCAAATGGTCTATTTTCAGGAAAAAGCAAAGGCATGTAATTGGAGACCACAAATTGAAGAATTGCTACAACAATCAATTGAGCCCATACCTTCAAGTGTTCAACCACAAAAACCTAATCTGAAGTCGTTATTTTTGGGAGAAAATGAAACTTTTCCAGTAATAATATCTTTCAAACTTAATGCACATCAAGAAGGTAAGTTATTACAGACTCTGAAAATGCACAAAAATGCATTAGAATGGACCATAACTGACATAAAAGGAATTAGTCCTTTGATTTGCACACACAGGATTTATTCAGAGGAAAATACTAAACCATCTAGGGAAATACAACGAAGACTTAATCCTAATATGAAAGAAGTAGTGAAAAATGAAGTCATTAAGCTTCTAGATAATGGAATCATTTATCCTATTTCTGACAGCAAATGGGTAAGTCTTACCCAAGTTGTACCTAACAGTCTGGAGTCACTGTGATAACAAATGAGAAAAATGAGTTAATTCCAACTCGGACTATTACTGGTTGGCGCATGTGCATTGACTATAGGAAACTTAATTCAATGACTAGAAAATATCATTTCCTTTACCTCTCATGGATCAAATCCTAGAAAGAGTTGCAGGTCACCTATTGTCATAATAAATGAATTACACTACCACTTAAAAGGAATTACTTGCAGTAGTATTTGCATATGACAAGTTCAGATCTTATCTTGTTGGCTCACCTGTTGTCGTTTTTAGTGATCATGTAGCATTGAAATATCTTCTCTCTAAGAAAGATTCTAAGGCTAGATTAGTGTGGTGGATTTTGTTACTTCAAGAATTTGATATCACAATCAAAGACAAGAAAGGCACCGAAAATGTTGTCGCAGATCATTTGTCAAGATTGACAACATATTCGAGATCTGACATCACACCAATCGATGATTACTTACACGACCAAAAGCTTGATGTCTTTTCCCAAGTGCAGGAGTGTCGAAGTAATAAATAACCCGGCAAGACCGGGGTCGAACCACTGAGAGGTTAATTGTATAAATAACAATACAACAACAACAACAATAATAATAACAATAATAATAATTATAATACTCAGTACGTGGCATTGTTATACCTGAGAATGATCTAAAAGATCGGGTCACGGGTTTCTAGCCTATATACTGAGTTTATGAAAAGATCAAAGATATATATTATATACTATAAACAAAATGTAAATAATAATAATAATAATAATAATAAAAGCAGAAGATGAAGAAATTAATGAGAACTTTAAGATAAAAGATTAACGTAAGGATTAAACAACAATAAAAACAAATTTCAAGGTTAGAGGATCCACTAATGGTACTTCAAACAAGTATAATATAAACTCTTATTACTCAATTGGAAACCACACATAAAGGAGGTTCCAATCAGATTATAAATTGTTAACATGATTAAAGTTTTTGAAAGAAAACATTTTAAGTCGATTTGGAATCCCTCGAGCCATGATAAGTGATGGTGGAACACATTTCTACAACAAGCCATTTGAGTCTTTAATGAAGAAATATGGAATCCCACACAAAGTTGCCACTCCTTATCACCCTCAGACGAGTGGACAGGTAGAACTTGCTAATAGGGAGATCAAACAAATCTTGGAGAAAACGGTGAACCCTAATCAGAAAGACTATTTTTTAAGACTTAATGATGCACTTTGGGCTTATCGAACTGCTTATAAAACATCATTAGGTATGTCACCTTATAGACTAGTCTATGAAAAACCTTGTCACTTGCCTGTGGAACTTGAACATAAAGCTTATTGGGCTATTAAAGCTTTCAATTCAAACCTTGATAATGCTAATCAGCTGCGAAAATTGCAAATAAATGAGCTTGAGGAAATAAGAAATGATGCATATGACAATTCAAGAATTCATAAAGCAAGAATCAAAGAGTTTCATGATAAGAAAATACTAAGAAAAAATTCAATGTTGGTCAAAAAGTCTTGTTTTATAATTCTCCACTCCATTTATTTCCTGGAAAACTAAGATCAAGATGGAGTGGTCCTTTTATTATGAAACATGGGTATCCATATGGGGTCTGTGATATAGAGAATCCAAAGAATGGCAATGTTTTCAAGGTAAATGGACATCGTTTGAAAGTTTACTTTGACAATTTTTTAGTTGAAAATGATGCTATTGAATTGGGTGATCCTGTATATAAAGATTGATTTTTTTTCCTCACATTGTTTTTGTGTTTCTATTTTTTTTTTTTTTGTGATTTTTGTTTTGCTAGTTTCTCTCTCCCCGGTCAAATGGCGGATAACGGTACTCCGTAACTCTTAAGTCGGTTCTTTGAGTTTCCCATGATAACTGATATCTGTGTATATATTTGTGAAATTATTTGCTCTTTCTCCTTTCTTTGTATCTCTCCTCCAATTCTTATTTGAAAATGGACACCACTCTTTAAAAATTAAAAAAGTATTTTCCCGCTCTACCTTAGAATGTGATTGAGGTTGTTAATGAACAATGGAATTGAAGATATTTGTTGGCTAATTGAAGCAAAGGTCTGATTATCAGGTGAGTCATCCAATTCTTTCATTTCATACATGCCTGGAACAGGTAAAAGCACTTTTGCAAAGAAACGTTGTGCAAAACGACTGAAAGTCTGTCACAGATGTGCTAGATGGAACTTGTAATGCCACATGTCATTTTTTAGGAATGGTATTTGTAAATCGTGAAGATAAAATACAATTCATTAAGGATGGCCTGAGTAAGTGGTCTTTAGATAACCTTCTATTGACTTTTGAGACGCACCCTAGTGGAGATGTGCATCATGCAATTCATGATTTATGGCCACAATTTCATAAAAACATGCTCAACTTAGTCTTGGAAATCTAACTAAAAAAGACCCTGTTTGCCAGTTTTTAAGAAAACTGGATGGGAAGCCTATCCCCGACCCATAGAGGTCGTTTAAGCCATTTTTGGACATAAAACCAAGAAAAGATGTGAGCCGCAATTACAACTACCTGTACATACACATGCTTTTTCAAAATAAATAAATAAAGAGAGAGAGAGAGAGAGACTACAGCTAGCCTACATATAGGTGGTATGATTGCATTTTCAATTTCTCATCTATAAATTCTTCTCTTCCTTCCTTTCATTTCTACTCAACCCATACATTCAACAAATATAGAAGTGTGTAGAAATGGCAAGTTCCTCAAGTAATCACATAAATAATATTTGTGTTTTCGGTGGATCCAGTCCTGGGAAAGAAAAAGAGTTTTTAGAATCAGTAAATCATCTTGGACAGGTACTAGCTAAGCAAAAGATTCATTTAGTGTATAGAGGAGGTAACCTTGGGTTAATTGGGGGAGTGTCAAAAACTACATATTTAGAAGGTAGTCAAGTTTTGGGGGTTGTCCCCAAAGCTTTAGCATAAGGGGACATCATTGGAAAAACAATTGGAGAGGAATTACAGGTCCCCACAATGTCTGATCGACTTAATGCAATGTTTAACCATGTTGATGCCTTCATTGCCTTACCAAGTGGTCTGGGCACATTGAATGATATCTTTCATATTTCCTCTTGGGCCCAACTGCACAGTCACCATAAACCCATAGGTTTGTTAAATGTTAATGGTTTTTATGATAAGTTGTTGTCTTTTCTTAATCATGTTGTGGAACGGGAATTTCTAACATCTTCAGCACGACAAATCATAATCTTTGCTACTACTGCTGAACAATTGATTGACCAACTACAATCTTTCATCCCTGTAATTAATCCCTCCATGAGTCGCATAAATTGGTCAACTAAGGAAAGCCATAAAAAGCTTAGATTGGATTTGAGCCTTCGTTTGTAAAAAATTTGTGTCTTTTGGTTTTATTATTGTGTTTTGTTGTTTCTTATATTTGTTTAAGTGTGTTTCAGGTTTGTCAGTATTCGCTATTTCAGGTGATGTCTTCTATACTCTATCTTTCTACCTTAAGACATTGAGGATGTCTCATTTTGGTTAGGGGGAAAGGGTAGTAGTTGATATATTAAAAAAAAACTATGTTTTCTATTTCAAAAACTATTTGCAAAACTGTTGTTACTAGGATGGAAGAGTAAAAGGAGTTCTTTTGTTAAAGTGACTTTTGAGACGCATCTTAGTAAACATTCTTAATAAGGTCTATCAGAATACTTATCGAAATATTCAGGTTTACAAACTCTCGTATTGTTAGCACTTGATTTTGCTCATATGCTCATTTAACAAGTATTCTTAAATCTTCATTTTCACACACACACTTTAACATATGATTGTGGGTTGCACATTGGATTATTATATTATTTATGTTATTTTGTTAAAGGTAACAATTAAGGGAAAGGGATAGTATATAATTTGAAAAAAAAACAAAAAAATAATGATAATAAAAACGTAGATAAGTTTGGTTTCGTAGCCTCACTAACCTAAGCAATTAAGCCCGAAGGGGTGTTTTAACACTTAATACCCTAAAGTCAATTGACTTGGGAGCTATTGGCCCAATGCTTGTTACATGGGATGAGGAGAAAAGCTTAAGGAAATCAAACATTGCACTATCTACATATCAGTATCTGCAACCCGAGTTACTAAGCTCGTAGGGGTGTCTCAATACCGAATACCCTAAGACCAACTGGTCTGGGAGTCATTAGCTGAAAGCTCGTTACATGGGTTAAAGATGCATTGTGTCTTAAGTTATATGTATTTATTAAGAAAAAAAAAAAGAAACATTAGAACAAAAATTTGTTTTTCTTCCAAGTAAAGCCCCATAACTATATGTTGATATTTTGAGCACAAAAGAAAGGTTTATTAATATCTTGTTTAAGAGGTATTGAGCAGATATATAAATTTAATGAGAGTTTGTTTATCTGAATAGATTAATGGAAGTTGAATGATGAATGTCTTGCTTTATGGAATTTGCAAATTGTTTTTTTATTTTAACGCTTTGATTACTAGGGACTAGTAATAAGCTAGTTGGGGTGTGTGATTAGTACTTAAAAGTGCATTTTATCAAGGTTTTATATCATCATTTTGCACTTGAAATATCAATAACTCCTTAACTAAAGCATGTTTTATAATAACATACCTAATAATATAAGATACCTTTAATTTATAATAAATGTTCATCTTAAATGTAAACCTATCACATAAATGAAAGGATTGATTGATGAGTTCAAGTATTGAAATTGAAAGGACAAAGAGAGGGCCAAACTTAGAAAAAAGATGTTGGTGCAGTCTAAACTAGAACACTGTTCGGTAATTGGGTCATATCTCGAGCTCTAGATGTCCAAATGATCTCATTTTTTTACACATATTCGCAAGATAAAGGCCTACAACTTTCATGTGGAGTTCAAGAAAAGGTCGTTTTCAAGTCCAAATTATAGTAACAACGGAGAAGTCTGAATTTGTCTTGTAGTCCGGAAACTGTTCAGTGTTCAACCCATATATCGAGTTCTAGAAGTCCAAATGAACTCAATATTTTTTTCTGGAAAGATAAGACAATTTCCTATAACTTTCATGAGTATAGGGGGTTCTAGTTCTGATGCTAGCAATGACGTTTTATTTAGACAAGAAGATAAGGATTTTCACCAAGTCAAGAGTTGGTCACCGTCTCAACAATTAGTCATCAAATCAATAGTTCCAAATGTTGGCCTATAAAAAAAGGCATTTGCCAAGCATTTAGGTACTTGGTTGTTCAGATCAAGAACTTGCTCTTGATCTCTCTCTTTATATATTTTTTTTAATTCTTAAGTTTTGCTTTCATTAATATCTTGTTTATGCTTTTCATTTCCTTTCCTTTACTTAGTTAACTTGTATCTTATTTATGTTCTTCTTTTGTTTATTTATGTTTCTCTTCTTCATTATGTTTAGCTAAGTTTATTATGTTAAGGTGAAAAGGTTACACTAAAGGTATAAGAATAAGTATATGGTAAACTCAACATGGACCTTAATGTTTAATATTAACATGTCTTATCTTTTTATCTTACTAATTCTTAATACCTTGCTTGTTAAATGGTTAATCTAGATTTGCGTTGTATAACACTTGGTACAACAAATGCTTGGCACTCTTATAGCCCAACCGTATGGTATTACCTACACCTGTGCTATGAAAGGAACTTGATTTGTTGTTAACAAAAGTTAGCATCATGAATTCCTAACAATATTTAAAAGTTTGGTGTTACTTAAATAAGATAATTAATATGATCATGTTAACAATTTATAATGAGCTATTAATGACAAATCATCCAATTGGAACCTCCTTTGTGTGTGGTTTCCAGTTAAATAATAAGAGTTTATATTATACTTGTTTGATATACCATTAGTGGATCCTCTAACCTTGACACTTGTTTTTATCATTGTTTAATTATCACATTGATCTTCCATCTCAAAATTTTCATCAACTTATTCCTCTTCTTCTTTACTACTACTACTACTATTATTAATATTATTATTATTATTACTACTATTAATATTATTATTAGTATTACTATTATTGTTATTACTGTTGTTGTTGTTGTTGTATTGTTATTTATAATTTATACAATTAACCTCTTTGTGGTTCGACCCCGGTCTTGCCGGGTTATTTATTACTTCGATACTCTTACACTTGGAAGAAGACATCAATCTTTTGGTCATGTCACTTGGAAGGATTAGGTTCTATGTTTATGGTTCGTGGATTCTAGTCCATGTTGCTTGTATTCTTATTTTATGTAGATTAAGATGGGGTTTTTGTGTTAGTGGTTGTTTCTCTTGGGCTCGGTTATCCTAGGCACTTAAAATCTTTGGGTTCTTTAGATAACCGAGGGTTTGTTTCTTTATGGTGTAACTGTTTGTTGAAGCTTACCGGGAGCATGTTCCCACTAACTTTGCTATGTACATGTGTATGTATAACTTGTTGGTTTTCCAATTAGTCTATTTTTTATCTATAAAATTTCTAACATTTGATAAAAAAAAAAATATGCGTCTTATGTTGTGTAAAGACGGATTTAACCGATTCAGGTCATTTGCTGCTCTTTATTCTTGTTGGCCGGTCATACTCACGGTTTATAACTTGCCACAAGGGATGTGTATGAGGTCGGAGTTCATGTTTTTATCTATTGTCATACCCGATCTGAGCAGCCCGGTTCGGAATATAGATGTTTTTCTTCGATCGTTAATTGATGAGTTGATGCAATTATGGTCCTTCAGAGCTTTGACTTATGATATATCGATAAAACATAATTTTATTATGAGAGCGGCTTTGATGTGGACTATCAATGATTTTCCAGCATATGGAATGGTTTCTAGTTGGAACACGCATGGAAAACTAGCATGTCCATACTGCATGGAAAACAATAAGGCATTCACGCTAACAAACAGAGGTAAAGCTTTTTTATTTTTACTGTCATCGTCATCCAATTTCATGATGTTGTATGAGAGTATAATGACATTGTGTTTGGTCTCCAATCAGGTAAGTAGAAGTTTCTTGGTTTGGTTTAACCCATAATTGGGTAAAACGAAGTATCTTTTGGGAGCTTCCTTATTGGAAGACCAATCTCCTCCGCCATAACCTTGAAATCATACACATAAAAAAGAACATGTTTGAGAACATTTTCAACACCGTCATGGATGTGAAGGGGAAGACAAAAAGACAACATCAAGGCTAGATTGGATATAGCTTTGTTCTATAACCGTAAAAATATGGAGTTGGTTTGTGATGGGTCACAGGTCGCAAAACCAAGAGCAAGCTTTGTGTTAGAAAAATACATAACTACTAGTCTACAAATGGCTTAAGAGTCTGTGTTTTCCTGATAGACCTGCCTCGAACATATCAAGGTTGGTTAATATGGAGGAATGCAAATTGTATAGAACGAAGAGTCATGACTGCCACGTGTTTACATTCCATTAGCTTATCGTGATTTGTTGCCAAAAGTTATATGGGATGCACTCACATAGATCAGTCATTTCTTTAAAGATATATGCTCCAGCAAGTTAAATGTTGATCACATTAAGAGGCTTAAAATAAATATCGTCAATACACTATGCAAACTTGAGATGATATTCCCTCCATCATTTTTTGACTTAATGGAGCATTTCCCCATACATTTACCATTCGAGGTAAAAGTTGGAGGACCGGTCCAGTGTAGATGGATGTATCCATTTGAACAGTTAGATATTACAATTGCAATGTAATTCATATGTAAAAGTATTTTCTTTATTTTTCTTAATTGAAAATATATGATTAATTCAATGCAGGTACTTGTTCAATCTTAAGAAAAAGGTTAAGAACAAAGCGCATGTTGAGGCTTTGATATGTGATGCCTATATTGTTGAGGAGATCTCAACATTTATCTCGTACTATTTTGAACCTCATTTGAGAATAAGAATCAATTGCGTTCCATGGCATGATGATGGCGATGAAGTGCCTTCTAGTGAGAACTTGTCAATATTCTCCAATCTTGGATGACTCACACCTAAAAATGTCGTAAGGGGAAGATATTTATCGGAAATAGAGTTCAGACAAGCACACAATTATTTTATATTTAACTGTGATGAGCTGAAACCTTTTATTTAGTAAGTATATGTACTACTAATTAAACTTTGTTAAGAATGTATTATTTATATATTGTAATATCATAAACTCATATAATTTGGAACAACCTTGTAGCCAACATCGACCATATTTATTGTCCAATAACTCACAACTGACCAAATCCCAAATCTTTCAATTACAAGATGAACAATTTGCCACATGGTTCATAACACATGTAAGTACCATCACAAACTCATTATCTCTTGCAAAGATAGTATTATATGTCATTACAAAATTCTCATTTACTATTCATTGTTCTACATTATATACAAGGTTTATCAAATGGGAAAGAGTGATGATATGTCATTGTCTTTACTAAGCTTGGGCCCTGAAAGAAAACTTAAGAGGTACAATGAGTATTTTGTCAATGGATATGTATTCCATACTGAAGAATACGGGCATGGAAGAAAGACATACATCAGTGGTGTTAGCGTTAAGGGATCGACTTGTAGTGAGTTAGAGGTTGACTACTATGGTAGATTAGATGAGGTCGTCAAACTGCAATATCATAGTGACATAATAGAGTGTTTTTATTTAAATTCTATTGGTATAATGACATGACAAAAAGATTAATGTCTTCTCCCAAGTGTAAGAGTGTTGAAGTAATAAATAACCTGGCAAGACCGGGGTCAAACCATAGGGAGGTTAATTGTATAAATTATAAATAACAATAATACAATAACAACAATAATAACAACAACAATAGTAATAGTAATAGTAGTAGTAGTAGTAGTAGTACTAGTAATAAAGAAGAAGAAGAAGAGGAAGAAGTTGATGAGAATTTTGAGATGTAAGATCAATGTGATAATTAAACAATGATAAAAACAAGTGTCAAGGTTAGAGAATCCACTAATGGTATTTCAAACAAGTATAGTATAAACTCTTATTACTCAACTGGAAACCACACACAAATGAGGTTTCAATCGGATGATTTATCATTAATAGCTCATTATAAATTCTTAACATGATCATATTGATTATCTTATTTAAGTAACACCAAACTTTTAAATATTGTCAGGAATTCATGATGCTAACTTATGTTAACAACAAATCAAGTTCCTTTCATAGCACAGGTGTAGGTAATACCATATGGTTGGGTTATGAGAGTGCCAAACATCTCGTTGGTGTGATGTCCCTGCAGCAGTACAAAACATTTAAGAGAATGCAAATACTTAAGAATACTAATAATGGTAACTAACGGTCTGGCAGTTAAATGAAGCATTAACATTTATAATATCGTCATGTACTTGGTATAAACAGCTAGTAGTACATATAGATGCACCAATTTTATTTTATTTATTTTGCAATCAACCATAATCTTAAACCCGGCTATCCTCTTAAGGCATTATTTGCTGAGGTTAACGGTTCACTCACCCCGATCATCCACTTTGGATGCCATTAGCCAAGCTAATCAATCGTTCGTCCCGTTCATCCTTTCGGATGCCATTAGCCGAAGCTAATCAATCGTTCGTCCCGGTCATCCTTTTGGATGCCATTAGCCGAAGCTAATCAATCGTTCGTCCCGGCCATCCTTTTGGATGCCATTAGCCGAAGCTAATCAATCGTTCGTCCCGGTTAGCCGAAGCTAATCATTCATTTGTCCTGGTCATCCATCTGGATGCCATTAGCCGAAGCTAATCAATCCTTCATCCCGGCCATCCATTCGGATGTCATTAGCCGAAGCTAATCAACCTTTAGTCAACATTTAAGCGTTCGACAATCTAATATCGGTTCTAACAATACGGTAATAATCATATTAAAGTATTTCAATATTCAACGTATGAAAAAAAAGAAAGGTGCAAGTCACCTACCTAGAAGAGGTGCACGTGCTGCCACTCCATGCAATTGTCCAATCCCCACAGCTTTCCCTGTACCACCAAGGATTCAATTTTTATCAACAATACAACCAACATCACATCTTCATTTAATTCTCATTCAACTAGTATTCTCAAACCAATCACAAGGAATTTTCTTTAAGATCTCATACTCTTACTCATTTTCATGTTTATATTCATTCTTATTATTTTGTTATCAAAACCATCACTCAACAACAAATTCCAAATAAAGATTAAAAATTGTCTGATTCCAATCAATTTCGCTTAACCAACCCAGAACACTATCTAGTGTCTTAATCCTAACTAAAGCTGTAAAAACTCAGTTTTGGGTGTGATGTATCTCTATGAAAGGCTAAAACATGGAAATACAACTTTTATGAAGAAACCAACTCCAAATTATTTTGTTTTAAGGCTCAAAATCAACAATCATAATAGCCCTTCCTTTATAGCTAAAATTTTGGGCAACGAGGATTTTCATTTCTTGGGAATCCTTTTCAACTTCCAACTTATTTTTATTGCAAAAACAACATCATCCAAGGTCATTTGGCATCATTAAATCACAAATTCAAACCAAATCTAAAGCAAAACATTCAAACAATTTCCCTACCTTTACAATATAGCAAAGATTAGACCAAAAATAAGGAAACTCATTCCTTTTGGGATTTCTCCTAATATTATTATTAATACAACAAAATGATGAACTATTCATTTTCTTTCACTCTCTCCTCGTGCGATTAAACATATGCGGCAAACCTTAACAATTAATATTCTTAGATCAGTATCATAACAACAATTTCACCCTACTAGTTGGAATCCATGACAATCTTCATTAATTAATCAATTTGCCAAAAATACTTATGGCTAGCTTTAAATATGTTTTATTTTCCATATTTCTTTCATTTTAATTTCTTCTTGATTCCGCCCCATTTATATCCACACAACCAACAAGTTAGCTTTGTATTCAATCAACATGTTCATATAGCGATGTTCCTTACTATTCCTACATAATAATCATACTTCACCTCATATAAAGAATACACAATTAATCTGTAATAATACTAATAACAATAACATATTTTACCATTATATCTTCCATAAAACCTACACCCACACAATTCTAATTTCATCAAAACATGTATTTAATCAAGCTTGCTACATTTTGCCAAAACTAGTAATAGATTCAAAAGGCAATAAGTCATCAAATTTGATTATTGCTCTAAACCCAACGGTCAGACCACATATCATAGAGTTGTCCATACTATATCTCAACATTATAATGATTCAACGGTTAGATCTCCCTAGATCTGCATAAAACCGAGCTTACCTAAAACTGGACGAGCTACTGTTCAACATGCACGAAACCTTGCCTGAGGATGAGTTTCCGATCACCACCGTTCAGAATGCATGACACATCTAGGTGCACCACATATCCAAAACTGAGCATGATCCAACGGTTGAAGAGAGAGCAATCGGCCGGCGACCAAACTGCCCTGCTGGTGCATTTCCTTTTTGTTTTTCAGGAAAGTTCCGATGAGGATTACAGATCTACTTGAACAAATGCTGAGCTCCAAGAATGGAAAAGGGATTTCTGCACAACCTCTTGTGAAAACACCATCAATCCACGTCCTTCATACATCTGAGAACTTGGGGGTAGACTAAATAACTGGGATTCATTTTTTCCCTTTTGCCGCTATCTATCCAAGTCAAACTCAGATCACCGTGAATCCAACAACGAAAGGACCTTCTGACAATAGGTTTACCAATCCCACGGACCATGATAAATGGGTTGCCCTAGAAGAAAGATTGAGAGAAGTTGAAGGAAATAATCTGATTCACCTTGTGATAGCAGCTGAAGTTTGTTTAGTTCCAAATATTGTGGTGCCAAAGGAGTTTAGAGTACTGGACTTCATTAAGTATACCGGACTAGAATGCCCATACACCCATCTCTAGTCATATTACAACAAGATGGCTGAAATGATTCCTAATGATAAGATGCTAATATAGTTTTTCCAAGATAGTCTCACTGGATCCGCTTTAAGTTGGTACATGAGACTAGACAATATCACTATCAAGACATAGAAAGACCTGGTAGATGCCTTCTTAAAGCAGTATAAATTTAATCTAGAAACTGCTCTTGACAAAACCATCTTAATGGCTATGGACAAGGAAAATCATGAGTATGTGAGGGCATATACACAAAGATGACGAGATAAGGCAACATATGTTCAACCTCCACTGATGGATACAGAAATGGTGATGTTATTTGCCAACACCTTTCAATCCCCTCATTATGAGCATTTAATAGGAAGCTTAGCTCAACATTTCCATGAAGTTGTGAGGATTGCTAAAAGAATTGAATAAGCTATGAAGAGGGGAAAGATTGAATGTTTTGACATGAATTCCAAAACAATGATGGGAGATGACTCTGAAGGTGGTAAACCTTAGTTATGTGGTCTAGTTAGGTCCCATTGTGGCATCAACTGCTCAAATATCTTTGTTAAAGATTGACATTCCTCTGCCGCTCGAGTTTGTCTACTAGTATCTGTTAGGCTCGAGACTTATTGCCCCGACTTCATCAAATCCCATACAACCACTGTTTCCTAGGTGGTATCATCCAGATAAGAGATATGAATATCATGGTGGGGTTTTGAGACATTTTAATGGAACAGTTGCAAGAATTTCAAAAATTGAGTATGGAGGTGGATGATCAAGAGGCAAGTTGAGTTTGTTAAAGATAATGTCATCAGCCATATTGTCACCCGAACATCTTCAGAGTGACAAGTGATAAAAAATGCTTGGCAAAACATAGATATTGCTAGAACCACACAAGTGACTGAACAAATTTTGAGCTCACACACAAAATTGAACCACACAGCTAAGTTTTAGTAGTATGCATAATGACATGTAGTGTATTAAGTAGTTATGGACTCATGAATACTGATTTTTACAAAGTCCACATCATTACACTAGACGAGGTCAAAATTTATCGATTCTAACCGACCTTGCTGGAAATGAGAAAAGGCCATCTTTGTTTTATCCTTTCACAATACTGGAAATATATCACTTGCAATCCCATTTTGAGCTTGATAGAATATTATTTTCAAAACAAACCCTGACCAGGATCACACTCCATACTAGGGGAAAATAAGAGATATTTTGAAGACACTAATAGAATCAATGGATAAAAGAAAGGCTTAGAACAAAAGTCCAACGATTGAGAAAAGGCTAGAAGAAGAAAGAAACCATAGACTAAGGGCATGTAAGAAAACTTTGAATAAGGCTCTATGAAATAAAAAGAAGTTGGATTTGCATTATGACCTCTATTAAGAGAATTCTGATATTTGAGATTAACAATATTATATGTCACTTTCTCTACAAAGACAACGAGAGTAAAATAGATTAATGAATAATTGATGTTGATCTTAGGTTTTTGAAACCCTTAAATACCTTTTGAGCTTGTGAAATTCCTTTCTTTCATAGCCATGAACCATAGCTTGCATTACGTGCTTTAAAAAGCTCTTTTTAATCAAGTAAGCAATTTGAACCGATAAATGGTGATCTCAAAACTTGAAGAGTTATTCCATAAGGTTCATGACTTCATGAATCAAGCTACTAATTATTATGCATGCTAATAAAATTGGTGCTAAGAAAAAGAAACAATCTTTCTTGATAAAGCCTCGAGTTTTGACTTGGGTACCTTGTTTTTCTTGAAATTCACAAAAGGTCACCTTATTTATAGACCATCAAATGACACATGATAAGGGAAGTTTTATCATGTATATTTTCCACTATTCATGCTTGATTTTGAAATATTTTGGATGTGTTGCACAAGTTAATTAAAATTTTGGATTCCTTTTTGAGCTATTGATCTCGTGGGTTCAAATACTAGATTACTGAGTAGGCAGAATCCGGTAGTAAACCAAACATTGAATGATTTTGGGCTAAGTCAAAGGCACACTTGAAGTAACTTCACGCATGTTGCACAGTGCGAAGGTAATTAAATTACTTCGCACAATGTTTATGAACAAAATGTGTAGAGAATGAAAGGAGAAAGGAAAGGGCGTACCTTCTTCGGGAGGCGATGAAGATGGTTGTAACGCTGGTGGTGACTCTCGTCTATTGCTTTCTTCCTTCTGTGTCCACTGTCTACTTTCATTTTCCAACAATTTCTGAGATGATGAAGGAGCTAATAAGATGATGCAGATGCCGACTTTCTATGGAAAATAATTTATGGTTCGTTCTTTTTTCTACAGGGATGAAGACAATGGCAGGGCCAATCCTTGTCTTTGCGTTGCTCCTCTGTTTTTCTTTCCTTCTCATCTCTGTGTTTTTTGTTTTGTTTGTTTTCTTTGTTTTTCTTTCCCCATGATCTCTTTACTTTTTTCTTTTTTTTCTTTGTCTCCCTTCCCGTTGCCTTTCTTTGGCTTTTATAAAGCCAGAGACAACCTTGGTGGTGGTAACGGCCGGCCTCCTAAATGCCCTGTAACTGACCCTTTAAACACCTTCAATGACGAAACGTAAGCGTTAGCTGCAAACGGTCGAAACAGAGGAAGAAGACAATGAACAGTTATCTAAGAAACGGCTTTGTTTTCCATTCAACTGCTATTTTTTATTTGGTCCATGAAGTTTTTGAAATTTTTGTAAGCAGGCCCTTAGATAAACTTTAATTGGACCCCTGCATTTCAACGCATTTTACAAAACAGTCCCTGATTTTTGAATGTCTCAATTCAGTCCTGAATTGAATTTTCAAACTTTTAATTCTTTCAAAATTACCCCTGAAAAAATCAGTTAAACTCCCTACGGTACCACCACCTCTTAACTCAAATTTTAATTCATTCTTTATTTTTTTTTATTTTTTATTTATCATCATTTTTCTTATTATCATCATTATTATTTTTATTTTATTATCATTTTTTCAAGGAAAATAATAAGAATAATAATAATAAATTAAAATAAAAGCGTAAAAAATTAGGTTATGACTATTGTCCCCTATTTATAATATTTACAATGCAAAGATATTGGAAAATTTTGTTTTCTCTTGGTTTTGCATTGTAAATTTATAAAGAGTAATAGATACAAAAAGAACTTTTGCTTTTTTAAGAGTCCTGAAAACTTCAAAAAGAGTAGATTGACATACAACCTTTACATAGAGGTTGAAATCAAGAAATAAGTCATTTGGGAGGTGACCCATTTTTTTTTTTGAAATGGATCAAATTGTTTTGGGCAACCTATCCAATGATAAAAGAACGTGAAGAATTTCACGAGTGGTCTAATTGTTCCAGGCGACCTGCCCGATGAAGAATAAAACGCGAAAAGGTTTTCGAGAGTGATCTAATTATTTCAAGCGACCTGCTCGATGAAAGAAGAGACACGAAGGATTTCATGAGTGGTCTAATGACACGACCAAAAGATTGATGTCTTCTCCCAAGTGTAAGAGTGTCGAAGTAATAAATAACCCAGCAAGACCGGGGTCAAACCACAGGGAGGTTAACTATATAAACAACAAATAAAGAAATAGATAATAACAGAAAAGAAGTTGAAGAGAGCTTTGAGATGTGATATTGATGTAAGGATTAAAATAAATATAAAACAATTATCAAGGTTAAAGGATCCACTAATAGTATTTAAATCAAATATAGTATAAATTCTTTTTATTACTAAACTGAAAACCACACTCAAAGAAGGTTCCAATCGGATTATAAATTGTTAACATTAGTTATCTTATTCGAATGATGCTAATACTTGTAAATGTTGTCAATTATTCATGATTATAACTTATGTTAACAACAAATCAAGTTCCTTTCATAGCACAAGTGTCGGTTATACCGTACAGTTGGGGTATGAAAGTGCCAAGTATTTGTTGTACCAAGGGTTATATAACACAAATCTAGATTAACCATTTAACAAGCAAGGTATTAAGAGTGAATAAGATAACAAATACAAAACATGTTACTATCAAACATTAAAGTCCATGTTGAGTTTATACTATACTTATTCTTACACCATTAGTGTAACCTTTTCACCTTGACATAATAAACTTAGTTAAACATAATGAAAGAGAGAAATATAAATAAATAAGATAAGAACATAAATAAGATATAAGTTAACTAAGTAAAGGAAAGGAAATGAAAAGCATAAACAAGAGATTATTGAAAGCACAACTTAAGCATTACAAAAATATAAAGAAAGAGTGTGACACGACCAAAAGATTGATGTCTTCTCCCAAGTGTAGGAGTGTTGAAGTAATAAATAACCCGATAAGACCGGGGTCGAACCACAGGAAGGTTAACTATAAAAATTATAAAAAATGATAATACAACAACAACAACAACAACAAGTTGTAGTAGTAGTAGTAGTAAGAAGAAGAAGAAGAAGCTAAAGAGGTCTTTATGATGTAAGATTAATGTGAGGATTAAACAATGATAAAAACAAATGTCAAGGTTAAAGGATCCATTAATGGTATTTCAAACAAGTATAGTATAAACTCTTATCACTCAACTGAAAACCACACACAAAGGAGGTTCCAATCGGATTATAGATTGTTAACATGATTTTATTAGTTATCTTATTTGAATAATGCTAATACTTGTAAATATTGTCAGGTATTCATGATTATAACTTATGTTAACAACAAATCAAGTTCCTTTCATAGCACAAGTGTAGGTTATACCATACGATTGGGCTATGAAAGTGCCAAGTATTTATTGTACCAAGTGTTATACAACATAAATCTAGATTAATCATTTAACAAGAAAAGTATTAAGAGTGAACAAGATAACAAATACAAAACAAAAGATTAAGGCAAATATAACATGAAATAAAACTTAAACATTACAAAAATATAAAGAGAGAAATAAAGAGCATGATCTTGATTTGAAAACCAAGATGCCTAAATGCATGGCAAATGCCTCTTTTTATAGGCTAAAATTAGGAACTATTGATTTGTTCACTAATTGTTGAGTAGGTGACCACATCTTGACTTGGTGACAATCCTTATCTTCCTTATCTTCTTGTCTGAACAAAACATCATTGCTAACGTCAGAATTCAAACAGACTTGAATCGTGAAAGTTATAGGAAATTGTCTCAGCTTTTCAAAAAAAAATTGAGGTCATTTGGACTTCTAGAACTCAAGATATGGGTTGAATACTTGAACAGTGTTTGGGATGCAGAACAGATGCAGACTTCTCCGTTATTGTTAGATTTGGACTTCCAAACAGCAGAATTGAATCTTGAATTCCGATGAATATTTTAGGCCTATGTCTTAGCTTTCTAGACATATAAACCAAATTGAAATACAAGATATACAACTCCAGATATGAGCCAATGACTGAACATGTTCCAATTTAGACCGAACCAACATCACTTTTCTAAGTTTCACCCTCTCTTTGTCTTCTCAATTTCAATAGTTGAACTCGTCAATCAATCCTTTGATTTATGTGATAGGCCTGCATTTAAGATGAACATTTACCATAAATTAAAGGTATCTTATAGTATCAGACTTGTTATTATAAAACATGCTTTACTTAAGGAGTTATTGATACTTCAAGTGCAAAATGTTGATATAAAACCTTGATAAAAATGCACTTTTAAGTACTAATCAGAGAGCAAGAACATGATCTTCATCTGAAAATTGAAATGCCTAAATGTATGGCAAATGCCTCTTTTTATAGGCTAAAATTGGGAACTATTGATTTGATGACTAATTATTGAGTGAGTGGCCATATCTTGACTTGGTGACAATCCTTATCTTCTTATTTGAACAAAACATCATTGATAACATCAGAATTTGAACATATATTCATTATGAAAGTTCTAGGAAATTGTCTTATCTTTCCAAAAAAAAAAATCGGTGTATTTGGACTTCTAGAACTTGAGATATGGGCTGAGCATTAAATAGTGTCTGGCTGTAGGACAAATTCCGACTTCTCCGTTGTTGCTACAATTTGAACTTGAAAAAGGCCTTTTTGAATCTTGGACTCTTATGAAAGTTTTAGGCCTATGTCTTAGCTTTTCATACATATAAACCAAACCTAAATCCAAGTGCTACAGCTCTAGTTATGATCCAATAACCGAATGGTGTTCCAGTTTGGAATGAACCAGCATCTCTTTTCTAAGCTTAGCCCTCTCTGTCTTCTCAATTTCAATAGTTAAATTCATCAATAAATCCTTTCATTTAAGTGATAGACTTGCATTTAAGATTAACGTTTACCATATATTAAAGGTATCTTATAGTATTAGACATGATATTATAAAGCATGCTCTAGTTAAGGAGTTATTGATACTTTGAGCGCAAAATGATAATATAAAACCTTGATAAAAATGCACTTTTAAGTACTAATCTTCTAATTGTTCCAGGTAACCTGCTCGATGAAGAATAAAACATGAAAAGGGTTTTGCGTGTGGTCTAATTGTTCTAGGCAACCTACCCGACGTGTGTGAAAATACAAAGAAAGGGTCTCATTGGTGCATTATCCCTGAGATGGGAGCTCAAAGGAGCACTTGAAAGGAAGATGAGGAATCAAAGGCGCACTTGAAAGAAAGTGATGACTTGAAGCGCACTTAAAAAAATATGAGGGCTCAAAACGCACTTAAAAAGAGGTAAGGGCTTGAAGGTGCACTCAAAAAGAGGCGAGGGCTCGAAGACACACTTAAAGGGAGATGAGGAACTTGAGGCACACTCGAAAGGAGGTAGGGTTAGGAAACACATTACCTTAGATGGTCGAGGGCTTGAAGGCATACTTGAAAGGAGATGAGGGCTTGAAGGCGCTCTTGAAAAGAGGTAGGGTTAGGAAACACACTACCTTGAATGCTCGAGGGCACGAAGGCGCAGTTGAAAGGAGTTGAGGGCTTGAAGGTGCTCTCGAAAGGAGGTAGGGTTAGGAAACACACTACCTTGAATGCTCGAGGGCTCATAGGTGCACTCGAAAATGAGGTATGGTTAGAAAACGCACTACCTTAGGGATGGAAAATAAAAGGTGGTGAAAAAATATAGAGATTTTTCAAGTGGCCTAATTCTAATGGGCAGCCTGCCCAGGTTGAAAAATTCTCAAAAGTAAAAAAATTTCAAAAGCAATTTAAATCTTAGCCATTTCAAGGTGGCTTTCCATTTGATGGATACCGACAGAAATTTATCTTGTGAAATTTGCAAAACTCATTGTCCAATGTCTCAAATTTTTGGATAATATGCATGCATCTTTTACCTGCTTTGAAATATAGGCCCCCATTTTTTCTTGATCTTCTTATTGATTGATTGATGAGGATTTGCTATCTATGATTTAGGTCATCTTCATTGTTTGGCTTCTAGCCTACTTGAGTTTCCCTATATAAATCTCTTCCCAGATTTGTTTACACAACTCAGCCTTCGTGACCCACTTACTTGCTAGAGATTTTATGTCCTGTCAAATAATTTAAGAGGATCATTCATTACTCCTCGTCTCACTGCTAAAAACATTTGGTGTCACTAGCTGAAAGGATCAAGTTGTCTTTTATAAACCAAAATGTGCCCTTATCTTGTTGTAGGAAATGTTCCTCTCCTTTTATAAAAAGGACCGATTTTCTTCTAAACATAATGTTGCCCCCTTGTACTGGTCATTGCCCCTATGTGTGCTCTATCAGTGACTTAGAAAAATAATGGTTTTAAGAGACCATTCTCTCATTTCTCTTCTTTTCATTTTGGTGAAGGAATATGGGTCGAGAATGAATCTTAATCTTGCATTTTGAAAACAAAAATTGTTTCAATGTGAATTTAAAACAATTTGCTTTAGAAATCCTACAACTTCTTGGTTATTTTCTTTCTTGGAAAAGAGATTATTTTCTCTTGTGTTTGGCGATGAGGTGACCTTCTATTTTTATAGGTTTTTAAAGTGAAGGGCTCAAGAAAAAGCTCGAGGATTTGTTTGGGAAACATTATCTCTTTTGAACACTCATTTTATCAGTATGAATAATAATGAGTAGCTTGTTCTCGATGTCATGACTCTTATGAAAAAAGTACTCTTTGCATTTTGAGAGCATTGTTTATTGTTCCAAGTTGTTTGCTTGCTTGATTAGAAAGGACTTCTATAGACATGTAATGTGAAACCCTAGAAAATTTATGATTTAAATATGCGGATGTATAACCTGACATGTAAACATAAGACTGAAAGTGATATATAATGGAGGGGATGACCTTCATAAAATGAATTTTGTTTTAGAATTCATAAAGACAAAGAAACTGGTAACGTGTTTTGATGAATAAAATAATGAGAGAAATGACAAAATGAATATATTCCAAAATAATAAAATGACCTTAAAGGTTTAGAAGGATAATTGATATTATTTTATGTGAAGATTGAAGAAAATTTAGATAGTTGACGAAAAGTCATAAACTGACCAATTTTACATTAGAAAGCAGAGCTCTCAATCCAATCGTCGGATTGGGATGAAATTTTGCATGAAGTCTATTAATATGTTTTCCTACATTGGTGAAAGATATCATCCCAATGAGAGTTTGGTAAAGACTAACAATTTAAGCAGAAACAAACCGGATGGTTTCCATGAAAAAAAAATAAATAAATAAATACATAAATGAGGGACATAAAGGTAATTAGTAAAACAATGGTGCCTTTAAAAACAGCAAAAGGCCACCAGATTAAAAAAAAAAAAGAGAGAGAAAAACGAAAAGGGGTGAGAGACAATAGAGAATTCGGTTACATAGAGGTGCAGGATTTGGATGAACCAATAATTCTTCGGTGCCCATATCTCTTGAATCCACCGTTGGATCATGTTGATTTTTGGATATATTATGCTTCTCACACTCTTCTATAAACTGACCGGAGAGATTGGAAGGAACATAATCCATTGAGCAGCCATCATCATCGGAAGTGTCCTGGAAAACAAAAGGAAATATACCTGCAGGACAGTTTTGGTCGCCGGCCGATTTCTCTCTCTTCCACTGTTGGATCGTGAATATTTTTGGATATGTGGTGCACCTAGATGTGGCCTACAGTCTGGACGGTGGAGATCGGAAACGCACTCTCCAGCAATATTTGGTTCATGTTGAACAGTAGCTCGTCCATTTTCAGGTTAGTTCGGTTTTATTCACATCTATGGAGATCCAACCGTTGGATTATTCTGATTTTTCGATATATTGTGCACAATACAATGCTATATATTCTGACCGTTGAGTTCAAGGCAATAATCAAAGGTGGATGAGTTGTTGCTATTTGAATCTATTGCTAGTCTTAGTAAAACATTTAGGAAGCTTGATTTAATTACATGTTTTGATGAAATTAGAATTGTGTGGGTGTAGGGTTTATGAAAGATATAATGGTAAAATGTGCTCTTGTTATTAGTGTTGTTATAGATTAATTGTGTTGTAAAATGTGTTAGGGAAGTTTTGAAATTTGGATGAAGGGACGACAATAGAGAATTCGGTTACATAGAGGTGCAGGATTTTGATGAACCAATAATGCTTTGGTGCCCATATCTCTTGAATACACCGTTGGATCATGTTGAGTTTTGGATATATTGTTCTTCTCACACTCCTCAATAAACGGACCGGAGGGATTGGAAGGAACATAATCCATTGAGCAGCCATCATCATCGGAAATGTTCTGGAAAACAAAAGGAAATATACCTGCAGGGCAGTTTTGGTCTCCGGCCGATGTCTCTCTCTTCCACCGTTGGATCGTGCCTATTTTTGGATATGTGGTGCACCTAGATGTCTCCGGCAAGGTTTGGTTCATGTTGAACAGTAGCTCGTCCATTTTCAGGTTAGTTCGGTTTTATTCCGATCTATGGAGATCCAACCGTTGGATGATTCTGATTTGGAGATATATTGTACACAACACAATGATATATATTCTGACCGTTGAGTTCAAGGAAATAATCAAAGGTTGATGAGTTGTTTCTATTTGAATCTATTGCTAGTCTTAGTAAAACATTTAGGAAGCTTGATTTAATTACATGTTTTGATGAAATTAGAATTGTGTGGGTGTAGGGTTTATGTAAGATATAATGGTAAAATGTGCTCTTGTTATTAGTGTTGTTATAGATTAATCGTGTTGTAAAATGTGTTAGGGAAGTTTTGAAATTTGGATGAAGGGACATTGAGTTCGTTGATTTAATGGATATATGTTTTTAGACATTAAAAAGGATTAGGTCTAGTGGTAATTGAAAGAAAACTTGAAGAAAACTTTATCCTCCATTTAATGCAAGGATTCAGCCTAGACATATAAATAAGAGGATGAGCTTAATTGTTTTAATTGCTATGGAATTTCAGTTGAACGAGGTTAGAATAGATATGAAATGAATTGGTAAAGGTTTATATGGAATAATTAAAAAGGGAATCATCCCTCACCATGAATGAAGGCATTCGGCCAAATGAAGAAGAAATAAGGAGATAAGACTTTGATTCATTTTCTATGAAAACTAGGTATGGATACATCTATTTGTATAAAGAAAATTAGGTAGAGTGTCAATTGGAAGAATTTTAAAAAGATTCAAATTCTCATCATAATATGGAATCCAACCAAAAATGAAAATCTTGAACTTGAGTTTATTCGACCTAATGTTATGGGGATTTTTATGGGATTGTGGTTTGTTGAATGCCAAATGAATTGTGTTATGTTTGAAATAATAGATTAATGTGAGGAAAATGTCATTTTGTGGAATTTTAACGCTGTCCAAATGGATAATAAAAGAGGAGGAAAAGGTTAAATTAAGGCCTACATGGAATTATGATGAAAATATGTTGTTAAATTTACTTAAGATGAAGTAATGTGGACTTATGAAAAAGAATTGGAAAACTCATCATGAAAATAAATAAATAAAAAATAAGGTCATTCGACCAAGAGTTGGTTTGATAAGGAAAATGAATTAGTTTCAATGGTATGAATAAATGCAAGGATGTGATGTTACTAAGTCTGTACATGAGGGATTGAGTAGACAAAAATAAAATAAAATAAATTAAGATTGTTAGGTCATGTTTAAAGATACTCAATCTGGAAAAACAAGTCATGAAAAGAAAGGAAATAAATAAATAAATATGCGAATGCATGTGTCCTGCGATTCTAAATTTAAATGAATTTTAGAATGGAATTTTCAATTATGGTGGAGCCACATTTGATATGTATCTTTAATGATACAGGAGAGATTGCAAAATATGTTCAGTAGCATGGGACTTTTGCGCGAGTTCAAGCATTAGGTAGGTGACTTACTCCTTCCTTTTTCATACGTTGAATAATGAAATACTTTAACATGAATATTACCATATTGTGTTATAACCGATATTAGCTTGTTGAATGCTTAAATGTTGGAAAATGGTTGATTAGCTTCGGCTAATGGCATCCGAATGGATGACCGGGAAGAAGGACTGATTAGCTTCGGCTAATGGCATCCGGATGGATGGCCGGAACAAACGAATGATTAGCTTCGGCTAATGGAATCCGAATGGATGGCCGGGACGAAGGATTGATTAGCTTCGGCTAATTGGCATCCGAAGTGGATGACCGGGGTGAGTGAACGGTTAACCTCAGCAAATTATGCCTTAAGAGGATAGCCAGGTTTAAGATTATGGTTGATTGTAAAACAATTAGTGCATCTATATGTACTACAAATTGTTTATACCGAGTACATGAAGAAATTATAAACATGGCTAACAAAAGAGGTTAGCCGGATGTTGGGTAATTCATATGAAATTACCGGATTGACTTTGGCAACCAAGATGGGTTAGCCAAATTTATTTGGTAATTAAGAGAATTATCGGGTTTATTGGTTAACAAGGAAGTTAACTGGATATTGGGTAATTCGTATGGAATTATCAGAATAATTGGCTAACAAAAGAGGTTAGCTGGATGTTGGGTAATTCGTATGGAATTACCGGATTAATTGGCTAACAAAAGAGGTTAGCCGGATGTTGGGTAATTCATATGGAATTACCGGATTGACTTTGGCAACCAAGATGGGTTAGCCAAATTTATTTGGTAATTAAGAGAATTATCGGGTTTATTGGTTAACAAGGAAGTTAACTGGATATGGGGTAATTCGTATGGAATTACAGGATTAATTGACTAACAAAAGAAGTTAACTGGAGGCTGGGTAATTCGTATGGAATTACCAGATGTACTGGTAATCTAGGAAGGTTAACAAAAAATCTGGGTGATTATATGAACTTACCAGAATTATTGGCAATCGAGATGAGTAAGGTTTTGAAAAGAGTATGTGAATTAATTGATTGAAGTTAGAAATAGTAAATTCTAAATGTTATAAGCAAAATAATTAATATAGAACTAAGATATTGAGTAAATTACATAATCACAATTACTTGGAGATTAGAAGGGAATTGATAGATAATTGGTCACCATAATGATGGTGGCTAAGGGTATAAATTGATACTTGGCACTATGATGAGAGTGACCAAGGTTATGTGAAAGATGCTTAGTGACAGTAGTGTCGATAACTAAGATTGTATGCAAATAATACTTGGCAACCGTGGTTACAATGCATATGATGTTAATAAGAAAAATAAAAGGGGTTCGGTACGAATGGAAGAATCAAATGACATTGATTAGCTATCCAGGCGTGGATTGCTAATGGTATCAATGAGGTTTCATCGGTGCCGGTATTTCTTAAATTGATTAGTCTAGCCCAATATTGGAAGACAAATGATGCTAATAAGATTTATTAGTTTCAGCGATTACCTTCTAGCAACAGATTCAGAAAAGGGAAATATTGATTAGCTATTCCAAAAGAGTGAGATAAGCTAATGATACTAAGAAAGGAATATTTTGTTATCAAGTGAAAATTGATTTATAAGAAGATGGTGTTCGCAAACGGTTGAGTTGTGTTGAGATTTCCAAGATGGAATTATTCTTGGCAAATAAAATAGGATATTAGATGAATATTGGTAATAGATGGAAAATATATGTTGTAAAAGAGGTTTATGATGAATTGTATATATAAAAAGAAATTCCATAGAGATTATTATTTGCCATTGTTATTACTTGTTACTATCTTTTATATTTATGTGTACATGTTAATTTCTATTTTCAGGTCCATCAGGGTCGCGTCAAGAATAATACTAGTTTTAATATCTTTTGCTTTTGACCATGTAAATTATTTGTAAATTAAAAGACTAGTCTCCTAAAAAAAAAAAAAACTTGAGATGTAATATTAATCCGTAAATTTTAATGTATGTCCTTACTCTAATGGTTGAAGCTCTTAGTACCTATTTGACCATGCATGTTTCTAGATGGAATTGAATCTTTCATTTGAACTACATTGTATGATGTTATTGAATAAGATGTTTTGTGTTGTTGATAATGAGTTGGGTTGAGACCCAGGATGATTGGGTCGTGATTTTGAGTTATGAGATGTGAGTTATTAGAAGTGTAAATAGGGTTTATATCAATAACTTGGGACCTACCAGTATAGAGGAGACTTTGCTGAAATTTTGGTGGAACCTGTATATATATATATATATATATATAAAAGAAAATTACCCAAAAAATTTTCAATGTATCGCGAAATTGGATGTGGAAAATCGGGGTTGTTACATGTAATGTAGGTTGTGGTTTTTGGCTATGAAAGAAAAGGATTCATAAGACTCAAAGAGTGTTTCAGGGTTTCAAAGATTGATGATCACTATCAGCAGTTCGACTATTGACGTCGTTCATCTTTTCTTTTACTACTCTTTTTTGATTTGCTGCTTCTCCTTTTTTTCTTTTTTTTTATTGCTTTTCTAGGACATACTCACTTTATCTTGGTTATCACTCTTTCTTGTGGTTTGGGCATGCCCCATAACATTTGAGTTTCTTGGGCTCCTTTGCTTTTTTGGTTTTCCCACATCTTTTTTATCTTTTCTCATTGAAATTTTCACTTGCCCCTAGTATGGGGTGTGATCCTAGTTGAGATTTTTTTTCATGAAAGAAAAATTATTTAGGCTTAAAAATAGGATCGCAAGGGATGTATTTTTTCAGAATGTGAAAGGAATAAGAAAGATGGCATTTCCTCATTTCAAGCACAAGCAGTTAAGATCAATAAACTTTGACCTTGTCCAATATGATGGTTTGGTCTTTGCAAATAGATGCATTTTATAAGTCATGGTTCAAGAGTCACGGGGTAAGGGTGACATTTCATTTTCTATTTGTACACTTTGGTTTAGAGCTTAGTCACCTCAATAAAGGAGTTGCTTGATTCATGTGTCATTCTACAAGTAAAATGTCAAAAAATATTGTTTTGAATAAACATCAATTTTTGTTTTTGAAATCCAAAATGCAAGTTTAATTTTTCAAAATTCTAATGGGGAAATGGATTTTGGTAAAAGATATGAATTAGGTCTATGAGATCATGCGAGGCTGCAAGGTATATTTGTGGGTTCTTTGGTATTTGTAGGCACCTTTTATGAAAGATGTGCAAGGAGAAATGATTGGCCCAATCTTATTTTATTGATTTGATAAAGACTTATACATCATGGATAGTATTTCTTTATAGAATCAGAATTCACATGCCTAACTACATCTTCCTCATCCATTCTTGTTAGTATCAATGCTCCTCCTGAAAATGCCTTCTTCACTATGTAGGGACCTTCATACGCGCCCATTTACTGCGATCTTCTCTTGGTAGTGACAATATTTTCCTCAATACCAAATCTCCTTCTTTGAACTCTCTTGGCCGAACTTTCCTATCATATGTCTTAGCCATCCTTCTTTGATATGATTCCATGAGGACCCTTAAAGAGGGAATTTCTACTTCCAATGGTACCACGACCTTGATTCCATATACTAAAGAGTATGGCATAGCCCCTGTTGACGTCCTCACCGCTATTCGATAAGCATGGAGAGCATAAGTAAGCCATTCATGCCAATCTTTATAAGTACTCACCATTTTCCAAACAATCTTCTTTATATTTTTATTAGCAACTTCAATGGTGCCGTTTATCTTAGGTCTGTAAGAGGATGAATTGGAATGCTTGACCTTCCACTTTATTCATAGCTCTGCAATCATCTTTTCACTGAAGTTTTGAGCATTATTAGTCACTACTCTCTCGAGTACACTGATTAATACTTAAAAGTGCATTTTCATTAAGGTTTTATATCATCATATTAAACTAAAGTATCATTAAATTCCCTAACTAAAGCATGTTTTATAATAACAAGTCTGATAATATAAGATATCTTTAATTTATGGTAAATGCTCATTTTGAATGTAGAAATATTTCACAACTCAAAAGATTGATTGATGTAATTAACTATTGAAATTGAGAAGACAAAGAGAGAACTAAACATAGAGAAGAGATGCTGGTTCAATTCAAACCAGAATACCATTTGATTATTGGATTGTAACTGGAGTTGTAGACCTTGGATTTAGGTCTGGTTTATCTTGTTGGAAAGATAATACATATGCCTAAAACTTTCATGAAAAGTCCAAGATTCACATTTTCTGTTTTCAAGTTCAAATCTTAGTAACAAAAGAGACGTCTGAATTTGTCCTATAACCCAGACATTGTTCGGTGTTCAACCCATATCTTGAGTTCCAAAAGTCCAAATAAGATTATGTGCTCCAATTCGGATGTTAGCAATGATGTTTTGCCCAGCCAACAAAGTCAATAACTAGCCTACAATCATCCAACCACTAACTAAGTAATTAGTCATCAAATCAATAGTTCTAAATTTTTGCCTATAAAAGGAGGCATTT
Organism: Populus alba x Populus glandulosa; assembly: GCA_033617975.1. Taxonomy (NCBI): domain Eukaryota; kingdom Viridiplantae; phylum Streptophyta; class Magnoliopsida; order Malpighiales; family Salicaceae; genus Populus; species Populus alba x Populus glandulosa. The sequence continues at coordinate 21,262,255 of CM066150.1, read as the reverse complement.
ACCATAGATTAGGCATCTTAGTTTTTAGATCAAGGTCATATTCTTGCTTTCTTTCTTTGTATTTTTGTAATGTTTAAGTTTTTCTTTCATTAATCTCTTGTTTATGCTTTTCATCATAACTATGTTCTTATCTAATTTATTTATGTTTCTCTTCTTCATAATGTTTAGCAAAGTTTATTATGTCAAGGTGAAAAGGTTTCACTAATGGTGTTAGAATAGGTATAATATAAACTCAACATGGACTTTAATGTTTATACCTAAGAAAGTTTGTTATTAACATGTCTTATCTTTTTATCTTACTAATTCTTAATACCTTGCTTGTTAAATAATTAATCTAGATTTGTGTTTTACAACCCCTAGTACAACAAATACTTGGCACTTTCATAGCCTACTCTATGGTATAACCGACACTTGTGCTATGAAAGGAACTTGATTTGTTGTTAACATAAGTTAACATCATGAATTCTTGACAATATTTAAAAGTATGGTGTTACTAAAATAAGATAATTAATATGATCATGTTAAAAATTTATAATGAACTATTAAGAATAAATCATTCGATTGGAACCTCCTTTGTGTGTGGTTTCCAGTTGATTAATAAAAATAGTTTATATTATATTTATTTCTAATACTATTAGTGGATCCTTTAACCTTGACAATTGTTTTTATCTTTGATTAATACTCATATCAATATCACATCTCAAAAGTTCTTTCAACTCCTTTTCATTTGTTGTTTATAATTTTATATAGTTCACCTCCCTACGGTTCGACCCCGGTCTTGCCAGGTTATTTATTACTTTGACACTCTTGCACTTGGGATAAGACATCAATCTTTTGATCGTGTCATACACCATATCTATATATTAGATCTTTCTCGATGAACCATTTGACCACCTTCTGAGTTATATGGGCATATGAGGAGGCCTCTACCCATTTGGTGAAGTAATCAATCGCTACAAGGATAAAACGATGTTCATTACTAGCTTTCGGATTAATAGGCCCAATCACATATATTCCCTACATTGCAAAGGGTCAAGGGGACACCATGTTGAATAAAGGTACGAGAGCCGCATTAACTTTATCACTATACACTTGACATTTATGGCACCTTCGGATAAAATTTATGTAATCTTTCTTCATGGTCAGCCAAAAATAACCTACTCTCTGCATTTGCCTAGCCATCATGTGTTCGTTTATATGAATAGCACAAATTCCTTCGTGCACTTCTTGCAAGGCTTTGTTGGCTTCTTGATCACCCAAACACCTCAACAAAGTCCCATCAAATGACCTTTTATACAAAATATCCCCATATATGTAGTACTCCATAACCATTCTTCTCAATGTCTTTTGATCTATCTTCGAGGCTCCTGACGGGTACTCTTTATGCTAGATGAATCTTTTTATATTCATGTACCATGGGTTGTCATCCGCTTCTTATTCTATTGAACAATAGTGAGCAGGAGGATTTCTGATCTCAATGCTTATAGGTTGAATTTTGGCACCACAATCAATTATAGCCATAAAAGCTAAAGTAGCTAAAGCATCGGTAAACTGATTTTTGTCTCTCCCTAAATGGGTAAATTCTATTTCATCGAAGCTTTCAGCTAGTTTGGAGAGGTATTCCTAGTATGGTCTTAATTTTTCATCCTTTGTCTGCCATTCACCCTTTACCTGACAGATTATCAACATTTAGTGTTCATATACTTCTAATTTTCCTACCCTCATATCTAATGTGGCTTCTAGTCCGTGGATGCAAGCCTCATACTCAGCCGTGTTGTTCGTGTAACTAAAGTGCAGCTTTATTGAGATATGATATTGCTTTCCTTCTGAGAAAATTATCGCAACACCTGCCTCGTTGCTGAATACATTTACTATGCCGTCAAAATACATGGCCCACCAATCACTCTTCTCTTCTCTTTCCGTTACTAGCATATCTTCACCAGGGAAGTCAAAATTCAATGGCGCATAATCCTCAATAGCATTATTGGTTAAATGATCAGCGATTGCGCTTCCCTTTACTAATTTTCTTGTCATGTAGATGATATCATACTCAGCCAGCAGTACTTGCCATCTAGCTATTCTGCTCGAGATGTATGGTTTTTCAAAGATATGCTTTAGTTGGTCCATTCTTGAGATCAACCAGATGGTGTAGTATAACATATATTACCGCAACCTCTTTGGACTCCCACCAGACTACAACATAGTTTCTCTACCATACTGTAACGGGATTCACACTTGGTGAACTTCTTACTCAAATAGCAGATGGCTTGCTCCTTTCTTTTTGACTTGTCCTGTTGCCCAAGCACACAACCCATGGTTGATTCGGTTATAGTTAAATACGGGATGAGAGGCCTTTCGTTCATAGGTGGTACCAACAATGGTGGTTTTTATAAGTACTGTTTGATTTTATCAAAAGCTTTTTGGCAATCTTCATCTGATGTTTCAGGATTTTTCTTTCGGGGTAATCCAAAACTCGGTTCACAAGTGATTGTAACTTGTGAGATAAAATGAGCAATATAGTTCAAGCACCCCAAAAAGCCTCGAACTCCTCTTTCTATCTTTGGAGCGGGTATGTCTTGTATGACTTTTACTTTGTTAGGGTCTACTTCTATGCCTTTATCGCTCACCAAAAATCCTAATAATTTGCCTGATTTGACCCCGAATGTGCACTTCACGGGATTCAACTTCAACTGATATTTTATTAACCTCTCGAACAATTTCCTTAGAGATGGGATATGGCTTTCTTCATTTTTGGACTTTGCGATCATGTCATCCACGTAGACCTTAATCTCCTTGTGCATCATATCATGAAAAAGTGCTACAATTGCCCTTTGGTATGTTGCTCCAACATTTTTCAATCCGAATGGCATTATTTTATAATAGTAAGTTCCCCGTGGGGTGATAAACATCATCTTTCTCTTATCTGTTTCAGCCATTTTAATTTGATTATACCTGGAGAATCCATCCATGAAAGAATGAGTGGAACTCTTAGTAGCATTATCCATCAGCACATCTATGTAAGGTAGCGAAAAGTCATCATTTGGGCTTGCCTTGTTCAAATCCTGAAAATCCACGCACACCCTGATTTTATTGTCCTTCTTGGGAATTGCTACATTGTTAGACATCTATTCAGAATATTCTACTACCTCTAAGAACCTAGCATCCCACTATCTTGTTATCACTTCTTTTACTTTGAGCAACACATCAAGCCTTGTCCTTCTTAGCTTCTGTTTGACTGACTTGCAACCTTCAATCAAGGGTAACCTATGTACTACTATTTCAGTATCCAGACCAGGCATGTCAGCGTATGACAAGGTAAAAATATCCATATATTCCCACAAGAGGGCGACCAATTCGCTCTTCACATTTGTAGTGATCAATATCCCTATTTTCAAGTCCTTTTTGTCATGCTTGATACCCATGTTTATTAATTCTAATTCCTCTTTTGTAGGCTTCCATGCATGTTCGGATTGTTTTATAAGCTTCATGAACTCCTCAATGTCATCCTCACCATCCTCCTCCTCATCCATTGAAGTTATGATTTTATCAAAATTAGACCAATTATTCTCAATGCAATGGGTTTGTAAGTTTATCGATGACCCGCTTTCAGATTCCCTAAAAGCAGAAAGTTTCTTTGTTACGAGTGCATAATGAAATAGGTGAAACTAAAGGGCATGGTGAAGGGAAAAACAATGCGTGATCTCATTAAAACTTGAAAGGATAGAAGGGCTCAAAACAAAATCCTGTTACCACTATCTTGAGTCACGATTACTGGCAATGCAAATTTATTCAAACAAAATGCAGCAATAATAAAAGGCAAGCAACCAAAAAATGTTTACTTTTTAAAGATAATTAGGACTTCTTGAATTTTCCAATTGTTTAGCTCTTCCCCTTCAGCTAATCTTCTCACAAACTCAGGTAGACCATCTTCTAGAGCACCCATACTCAGTTGGGGTAGTGCTTCATAGGGGCTCTCTTCATCTTTAAAACCTCCTTGGGGTTCTTGTTTGATGATCTCTTCCAGATAGTGGATGGTAGCACCTCTAAATTCTTTGCTCATCCTCTCAATTTCACCCTTAGCGTTTATCACTTGTAGGGGTTGTGGGAATGTCACGTGGATTTGTATCCAATCTTCATTAAGCTCCCTTCCTTTTATTTGAGCCAACCTCCTTTCCCTTTTAAACTTGACTGCTCTTCTGAAATTTGCCTTTCCAGGCTTAAAACCTAAACCGAACCTCTGATTGGCGCATTTCATCTTTATCACTATTCAATATTCAGCCCATATCTCGAGTTCTAGAAGCCCAAATATCTCAATTTTTTTTCCTGGAAAGCTGAGACAATTTCCTAGAACTTTCATGATTTAAGTTTGTTCAATATTTAACGTTATCAATGATGTTTTGTTTAGACAAGAAGATAAAGATTGTCACCAAGCCAAGATGTGGCCACCCACTCAACAATTAGTCATCAAATCAATAGTTCCAAATTTTGGCCAATAAAAGGAGGCATTTACTATGCATTTAGGCATCTTGGTTTTCAAATCAAGATCATGCTCTTGCTTCCTCTCTTTATATTTTGTAATGCTTAAGTTTTGTTTATATTAATCTCTTGTTTATGCTTTTCATTTCCTTTCCTTTACTTAGTTAATTTATATCTTATTTATGTTCTTATCTTGTCTATTTAGGTTTCTCTCTTTCATTATGTTTAGATATGTTTAATATGTCAAGGTGAAAAGGTTACCTTTAAATATTGTTAGGTATTCATGGTTATAACTTATGTTAACAACAAATCAAGTTCCTTTCATAGCATAGGTGTAGGTTATACCATACGGTTGTGCTATAAAAGTGCCAAGCATTTGTTGTACCAAGTGTTATACAACACAAATCTAGATTAACCATTTAACAAGCAAAGTATTCAAAGTGAACAAGATAACAAATACAAAACATGTTAGTATCAAACATTAAAGTCCATGTTGAGTTTACACTATACTTATTCTTACACCATTAATGTAACCTTTTCACCTTAACATAATAAACTTAACTAAACATTATGAAAGAGAGAAATATAAATAAACAAAATAAGAACATAAAAAAGATATAAATTAACTAAGTAAAGAAAATGAAATGAAAGGCATAAATAAGAGATTAATGAAAGCAAACTTAAGCATTACAAAAAATATAAAGAAAGAGAGCAAGAACATGATCTTGATCTGAAAACCAAGATGTCTAAATACATAGCAAATGCCTCCTTTTATAGGGCAAAATTTGGAATTATTGATTTAACAACTAATTGTTGAGTGGGTGGCCAACTCTTGACTTGGTGACAATTCTTATCTTCTTGTCTGAACAAAACATCATTGCTAATGTCAGAATTCGCACAGACTTAAATCATGAAAGTTCTAGGAAATTGTCCCAGCTTTCCAAGAACTTGAGATATGGGCTGAACACTGAACAGTGACTGGGCTGTAGGACAGATTCAGACTTCTCTGTTGTTGCTACAATTTGTACTTGAAAACGGCCTTTTTAAATCTTGGACTCCCATAAAATTTTTAGGCCTATGTCTTAGCTTTCTGATTAGTATTTAAAAGTGTATATTTATCAAGGTTTTATATCATCATTTTACACTTAAAGTATCAATAACTCCTTAACTAAAGCATGTTTTATAATAACAAGTCTAATACTATAAAATGCCCTAATATATGGTAAATGTTCATCTTAAATGCAGGCCTATCACATAAATCAAAGGATTGATTGATGAATTCAACTACTGAAATTTGTGAAGATAAAGAGAGGGTGAAACTTAGAAAAGAGATGTTGATGCAGTCCAAACTGAAACACTGTTTGGTAATTGCGTCATATCTCAAGTTCTAGATGTCCAAATGACCTCATATTTTTACACAGATTCAGTAAGACATAGACCTATAACTTTTATGCTTTTATCAAGATCTAAGAAGGCCGTTTTCAAGTCCAAATTATAGCAACAACGGAGAAGTCCGAATTTGTCCTACAGCCCGAACACTGTTCAGTGTTTGGCCCATATCTAGAGTTCTAGAAGTCCAAATGACCTCCATTATTTTTTCCTGGAAAGTTGATCCAATGGCCTACAACTTTCATGTTCTCTAGTGGACCCAGTTCTAATGGTAGCATTTTTCGTTTTATTCAGACACGAAGATAAGGATTTTCACCAAGTTAAAAGTTGGCCACCCACTCAACAATTAGTCATCAAATCAACAATTCCGAATTTTGGCCTATAAAAGGTGGCATTTGCCATGCATTTGGGAGCATGGTTGTTTACATCAAGTTCATGCTCTTTATTTCTCTATTTATATTTTTTGTAATTCTTAAGTTTTGCTTTCATTAATTTCTTGTTTATGCTTTTCCTTTCCTTTCCTTTCCTTAGTTAACTTGTATCTTATTTATGTTCTTTTTTTGTTTATTTATGTTTCTCTTCTTCATTATGTTTAGCTAAGTTTATTATGTCAAGGTGAAAAGGTTACACTAATGGTGTAAGAACAAGTATGGTGTAAAATCAACATGGACCTTAATGTTTAATATTAACATGTCGTATCTTTTTATCTAACTAATTCTTAATACCTTGCTTGTTAAATGGTTAATCTATATTTGTGTAGTATAACACTTGGTACAACAAATGCTTGGCACTCTCATAGCCCAACCGTATGGTATTACCTACACCTGGGCTATGAAAGGAACTTGATTTGTTGTTAACATCAGTTAACATCATGAATTCCTGAAAATATTTAAAAGTTTGGTGTTATGTAAATAAGATAATTAATATGATCATGTTAATAATTTATAATGAGCTATTAATGAAAAATCATCCAATTGGAACCACCACCAGAAATTCGCTAAATACCAACGGACATACCGACAGAATTTTTTCTGTCGGTATTTTTCGGCCGAAATCACCGACGGACAATATTCGTCGGTAATTCGGTCGGTAATTACAGACCAAAAATTCAGAATTAATTAAAAAAGGGCGGGTAGGTGGCGCGGAGGTTTTGGCGGGTGATTTTTCCGACGGAATCACCGACGGAATTAAAACCTGGGGCCCGTACGTGTGATGGGACCTGTTCACCGTCAAAAATACCGATGGAATCACCGACGGATTTGAAATGCTAGATTCGTACCGGTGCACCGTTAAAAATACCAACGGAATCATCGAGGAATTTGAATAGCAGGTCTGTGCGGTGATGTGTTGATTGCCCATCAGAATTACCGACGGTGTCGCCGACGGAATCAAAACCGTCGGTAAGTCCGTCGGCAAAAGTGAATATATGGCCACTCTGCCGACACTCTCCTCACCCATTTCTCCTTCTTCTTCCTAATCCTAACCCTCCCCATCTGCAAAATAACCAGCCCCCCCTCGCCCCAAAACAAAAATCTTCCTCATCTCAGCACAACAAGTTGTATTTCTTGAAGTTTTGTGGTCACAACATCCGTATTCTGATTTACCGACGGATTTTATCATTTTTTGTAAGTAATTCTATCTTTTAAAATTTTAACATTTAAATGTCAATTTTATTGTTTTTTAAGTATATGTATTTTTTTTTAGTAGATGTACATGTTTTATTGTTATTTCTCAAACAAACTTGTAGTATATAAATGTATAATTTTATACTTGTTATGGTTTGTTTTAGATTTTGTAAGATTGTATTTGTTTGAAAATTGTTAAAACTTAATTTGTAGAATTACCGAATTACATGTTATGTTTTGAAATAATTAAGAGCTTGCTTAATGGGTACTTTTTATAGAGGTTCGATAGAAGTCATGGATGATCGTTCATGGATGTATCTAGATTCACCCCAAGGATTGCGGAGGATGGATTATTGTAACGGGGTTCAGGGTTTTATTAATTTCGCAACATATATTCCCAGAAATTTTACTGGAGGCGGTATTAGGTGTCCATGCAGGAAGTGTCAAAATAAAAAGTATCTGCATCCAAATGTTGTAATGATGCATCTTCTACACAAAGGGTTTGTGGAGGATTACGAGTGTTGGGTCAACTTCTAGTGCTAGCAACGTGCATGAAGCGACAAATGACAACGCTAATCCTTACAGAAACATGGTTATGGATGCAATGAGAATGAATCAAGATAATGTCAATCAATGTCCAATCGTAGAAGAAGAACCTAATGCAGAGGTGGCTAGGTTTTTTGATTTGTTGAAAGATTCTGACGAACCATTATGGGATGGTTGCACAAACCACAGTAAATTATCGGTTGTGGCACAGGTGTTCACCATCAACTCAGATCACGGGTTGAGTGAGGCCGGGTATGACAAAATTATTGATTGGGCAAGAAGCATTTTACCAGAAGGGAACAGGCTCAAAGAGAACTTCTATGCTGCGAAGTCCATGATGAAACCCCTCGGTTTAGGATACCAAAAAATTGACATGTGCCCTAACTTCTGCATGTTATACTACCTTGAAAATGCTGTGATGACTGAGTGCATGACATGCGGGCATTCCCGTTACAAACCCAGAACTGGCAGGGGGAAGACTCTAGTGGCATATAAAAAACTTAGATATTTCCCGATCACACCTAGACTGCAGAGGTTATTTATGTCACCAAGGACTGCTGAGCACATGACATGGCACCAAACACGCGATGCCATTGATGGTGTGATGGTGCATCCTTCTGACGGCGAAGCGTGGAAACGCTTTAACAGTGTTCATCCTGACTTTTCTGCTGAATCAAGGAATGTTCGACTTGGGTTGTGTACAGACGGGTTCAACCCATTTGGGTCATTTGCTGCTCCCTATTCTTGTTGGACGGTCATTCTCACAGTTTATAACTTGCCACCGGGAATGTGTATGAGGCCGGAGTTCATGTTTCTATCTACTGTCATACCCGGTCCAAGCAGCTCGGGGCGGAATATAGATGTTTGTCTTCGACCGTTGATAGATGAGCTGGCGCAGTTGTGGTCCTCCAGATCTCTGACTTATGATATATCGAGGAAACAAAATTTCCTTATGAGGGCGGCTTTGATGTGGACTATCAGTGATTTTCCAGCTTATGGAATGCTTTCTGGTTGGAGCACGCATGGGAAACTCGCATGTCCATACTGCATGGAAACGAACAAGGCATTCACGCTAGAAAATGGAGGTAAAGCTTCTTTTTTTGACTGTCACCGTCGCTTCTTGCCACTTAATCACAGGTTCAGAAAGAACAGAAAAGATTTCTTTGTTGGTGGAGTTGAAAAAGATGTTGCATCCCCGCGTCTTTCTGGTGAAGAATTGCATCATGTTGTATCAGAGTACGGTGACATTGTGTTTGGCCTTCAATCAGGTAAGCAAAAGTTTCCTGGTTTTGGTTTGACCCATAATTGGGTAAAGCGAAGTATCTTTTGGGAGCTTCCGTATTGGAAGACTAATCTTCTCCGCCATAACCTTGACGTCATGCACATCGAAAAGAACGTGTTTGAGAATATTTTCAACACCGTCATGGATGTGAAGGGGAAGACAAAGGACAACATGAAGTCTAGATTGGATATAACTTTATACTATAACCGTAAAAATATGGAGTTGGTTTATGACGAGTCACGGGTTGCGAAACCAAGGGCAAGCTTCGTGTTAGAGAAAAACGCACAACTGCTAGTCTACAAATGGCTTAAGAGTCTGCGTTTCCCGGATGGACATGCATCGAACATATCAAGGCTTGTTAACATAGAGGACTGCAGATTGTATGGAATGAAGAGCCATGACTGCCACGTGTTTATGCAAACACTCATCCCATTAGCTTTTCATGATTTGTTGCCAAAGGGAATATGGGATGCACTAACGGAGATCAATCATTTCTTCAGAGATATATGCTCCAGCAAGATGAATGTTGAGCACATTGAGATGCTTCAAACGAATATCATCGAGACACTATGCAAACTTGAGATGATATTCCCTCATTCATTTTTTGACTCAATGGAGCATCTCCCTATACATCTACCGTTCGAGGCAAAAACTGGAGAACCGGTCCAGTATAGATGGATGTACCCATTCGAACGGTGAGATATTACAGTTGCAATGGGATTCATATCTTAAAGTATTTTCTATGTTTTTCTTATTTGAAAATACTTGAATTGTACTTCAATGCAGGTACTTGTTTAATCTAAAAAAAAAGGTTAAGAACAAGGCGCATGTTGAGGCTTCGATATCTGAGGCCTATATTGTTGAAGAGATATCAACATTTATCTCGTACTATTTCGAACCTCATCTGAGAACAAGAATCAATCGCGTTCCACGACATGACGATGGCGGTGAAGTGCCTTCCAGTGGGAACTTGTCAATATTCTCCAATACTGGACGACCCACACCTAAAAATGCCGTAAGAGGAAGATATTTGTCGGAAATAGAATTCAAACAAGCACACAACTATGTTCTATTTAACTGTGATGAGCTGAGACCATTTATTCAGTAAGTCTATATATGTGTAATAGTAATTAAACTTTGTCATTAATATACTGTTAATTATATATTGTAATATCATACACTCATTATCACTTGCAGGCAACATCGACAATATTTGCTCTCCAATAACTCGCAGCTGACCGAATCCCAGATCTTTCAATTACAAGATGAACAATTTGCCACATGGTTCAGAACACATGTAAGCACTATCACAAACTCATTCTAACGTATGCATGTCATTACGAGATTCTCGTTCATTTACCATGTATTGATGTACATTTAATTACATATATTTACAAGGTTTATCAAATGGGAAGGAGTGCGCCCAAGTCATTGTCTTCACTAAGCCTCGACCCTGAAAGAAAAGTTAAGTGCTACAACGGGTATTTTGTCAATGGATATGTTTTCCATACTGAAGAATACGGGCAAGGAAGAAAGACATACAACTGCGGTGTTTGTGTTAAGGGATCCACAAGTAGCCAGTTAGAAGTTGACTACTATGGTAGATTAGAAGAGGTCGTCGAACTGCAATATCATAGCGAGCAGAATAAAGTGTTTTTATTCAAATGCTATTGGTATGACACGACGGACAGAGGAATCAAAGTTGATCCGCACCATGGTCTGGTCGAAATCAACTCAAAAGCTAGACTCCGCAACATAAACGATGTCTTTGTTTTCGCAAAGCAATGTCAACAAGTTTATTACACATACACCCCTTCATTTAGAAAGGATCGTTCAAGAGTTGATTGGTTGTCCGTTTTAAAACGAAACCACGGGGTCGTGTCGAGGTTGTTCAGGATGAGAACGAAGACACAAGTGTTCAAGATGAAGTCTTTCAAGTTCGTGAGTTGGTTGAACCATATCGAGTTGCTCCTTCGATTGAATTGGAAGAAAATTCAAATTTTTGAGTTCTCGATGATAGTCTTGTTGATATTGACGGAGAGGAGTTGAATGTTGTTCTCAGCTCTAGCGGACAAGCAAATGTCGATGAAGAAGATGATATCCATATTGAAGATTGCGATGAAGATGATGACAATTCAATTGATGAGGAAGAAGAAGAAAATTCCGACTAATTATGAAAATGAAGCCCTATGTAAAAACATTTGTCTCATGTAATTTAGATTATTGATGATGTATTTTGTAAAACAAAATATTTATTATTTAAGCAATGTGGTTATTGTTTTATGTGATAGACAGTTTATCAGTTAAGTTATTGCAGGAAGGTAAATAGGCAATACAAAGACAACCTTTCCTGCATAATGCAAACTTACCGACGTCCATACCGACGGACAACCATCCGTCGGTATCTCACAGAGAGTTCGAAAATATTTACAACAAAATGCCACAATCACCGACGTCCATACCGACGGACAACCATCCGTCGGTATCTCACAGAGAGTTCAAAAATATTTACGCGAAATGCCACCAACACCGACGAAATTACCGACGGCTTCACCGACAACTATACCGACGGAATGAAATCCGTCGGCATCTCACAGTGAGCTCGAAAAACATGCCACCACCATCGACGGGATTACCGACGGATTATAGTCCGTCGGCATCTCACAGTAAGCTCGAAAAACATACCACCACCATCGACAGGATTACCGATGGATTATAGTCCGTCGGCATCTCACAGTAAGCTCGAAAACATACCACCACCATCGACGGGTTCACCGACGGAATAGGTCCGTCGGTAATTTGTCGGTCACACATATTACCGACGGACCGCGCGATTTCCAAAGTGTGTGAATTAATGCGCCTCTGAACTTGTCAGATTACCGACGAAATCATCGACGGACTGCGAAAAATTTGGAGGGCTTTTAAAAATTCGGGGCGAAATTCAAAAAATACCGATGAATTTTTGACCTGTTACCGACGGAATTTTTTACCTTTTACCAACGTATGTTAATTCCGTCGGTGATTCCGTCGGTAAAATTGACCTATAAGTTCCAGCCCCCGCCGCTTCGCCTCATTTTTTCTTCTTCTCCCCGCCCCTTCGCTTCTCCTCCGTTTTTCACCTCAGATTTTTCATTTTTTTCCCCTCAATCCTTAAACACTTTCACCTTTAATCTCTAGCAAGATTTGGTGTTGTAAATCTTCATTATATTAAAAGGTATGTGTTTTTTTTCTAATTTATTTTATTTTATTTTATTTTTAGTTGTTTTTATTTTTGTTGTTTTGGTGTTTTTTGTTGCAATGTAGATAAAGTTTTGAATTTGACACATTATTAAGGTATGTATATTTCGTTCCTTTTGTTTTTGAATTATTTGAATTTTTTGAATTTGTTGAATATTTGTTAATTTAATTGTTGAATAATTGAATTTAATTGTTGAATTTATTGAATATTTTTTTTTGTTGTGTTGTTAGAATTGTTATTAGTTAATTTAACTTAGAATTAGTTAAAGTTCAATATTTGAATTTTTTGAATTTGTTGAATATTTGTTAATTTAATTGTTAGTCTATACTTTTTTTTAATTTATTGAATATTTTTTGTTGTTGTGTTGTTAGAATTGTTATTAGTTAATTTAACTTAGAATTAGTTAAAGTTGAATATTTGTTAATTTAATTGTTAGTCTATATTTTTTTTTAATTTATTGAATATAATTTATTGTTGTATTGCCTATATAATTATTGATTAATTTATTGAATTAATATTGTTAATGTTGAATTTACCTTAGAATTAATAATTGCGTTTGTTGGAATAATTATCGATTTCCAATTTAATTTATTTACTTTTAATTTATTTTTAGTTGTTTTTATTTTTGTTATTTTGTTGTTTTGGTGTTTTTTTTGGTAATGTAGATAAAGTTTTGAATTTGTCACATCATTAAGGTATGTATATTTCTTTCCTTTTATTGATGTAGGTTTTTTTTTTGAATTTTTTGAATATTTTTTATTGTTTTGTTGTCATAATTATAATGATTAATTTGTTGAATTATAATTGTTAATGTTGAATTATAATGATTAAAATGCTCAAAATTGGGACACCACAGGGACTTATGAGGCACCAAGTAAAACTCAACCTCATACATCTAGTGGAGGTATGCATAACCTTAGGGAAGATCATGACCTCCAAGCCAAGTTTGCATCTTTAGCTAGAAAAGTCGAAGCACTTGAATTGAAAAAAAGTGGCCAATTAAAATCTGTTAAAGACATTGTGTGTCAAATCTGTGAAACCAATGAACATTCAACAAATGATTGTCCAACTTTGCCTTCTTTTAGGGAATGCCTCTATGAACAAGCTCATGCTTTAAACAGTTTCCAAATGCCCAATCATAACCCATACTCATAAATGTATAACCCTGGTTGGAGAAATCACCAAAATTTCAGTTGAAAGAGTGATAGCAAAAATACACAAACTTCACAGCCACCATTTCAAGCACAACATAATTTTCAAAATTCTCATGGATGGATATGCACCTCCTTATGCTCCACCTCTTAGAAGAAATCTTGAGGAAACATTGCATGCATTCATTAAAAAGCAAGAGGCAATCAACACTTAACTTGCTCAAGGCATGATAGATTTTAAAGATACTCTTGCAAAGTTAACATCTACTCTCAGTTTCTAAGAGAAAGGTAAGTTTCAATCTCAACCACAACAAAATCCAAAAGGGTAATATAATACAAACGCAAGTAGTTCCGAAAGCCAACACATGGATCAAGTCAAATCAGTCATCACTCTTTGTAGTGGTAAGGTTATTGAAAAACTACTCTTAAATCTTATGAGAAAGATGATGAGTCTATCTCTGAGGGTAGGAAGGGGTTGAATATGAACATTGCAAAGAAAAGGCTGATTCCCCGCCAGCACTCTCATTTCCTCATGCTATGACCAAACAAAGGAAAGTCAACCACAACCAAACAAAGGAAAGTCAACCACAACCAAACAAAGGAAAGTCAACCACAACTCTGAAATCATTGAAACTTTCAAACAAGTAAGGATCAATATACCTTTGTTGGATGCTATTAAACAGGTTCCTTCCTATGCTAAATTTTTGAAAGATCTGTGCACGATGAAGAGAAAATTGAATGTGAAAAGGAAAGCATTTTTAGCTGAACAAGTGCTATTCTTCAGAACAATAATGCTTTGAAATATAAAGACCCTGGTTGTCCTACAATTTCTTGCTTTATTGGAGAACATAAAATTGAAAGAGCTTTACTTGATCTTAGAGCTAGTGTGAATTTACTTCCATATTCGGTTTTCAAAATCTCAATCTAGGTGAGTTAAAACCAACTTCTGTAACTCTTTTACTTGCTGATAGATTTATAAAAGTACCTAGAGGAATAGTTGAGGATGTGTTAAACGCTTGCTTAACACAACTTGGGTTTTGACGGCCAATTCCTCCCAATACTAGGCCTTTTCTACCTGAAGCGTCTTGTCCTGATTGATGACTTTTAGTGATTCCAAGTCGTCCATTGCTTTTATCCGGTCTCAGCCCACAGAGTCTCTTTCTTCCTTAGTCGATTTCCTCATAGCTTTTTCTTCGGCTAACTGAAGCTTTAAGGACAGTCTTAATTCCTCCTTTGTTTTGAGCTCAACTTACAACAGTTTTCTTGCTCTCTCAATTCTTCTTAACAACTCACCCTTTTTCTTCGGATGCTTACGGATTCCAAAATTTCTACCATGTTGGTAACTCCTCTGTTATGCCATTCAGGATACTTTTCACTAACTGTGGGATTCCTTGATCCATTCTCCTTCTCTATTAGCAACAAAGATTTCCAATCCTGCCTAATGCTTTCTAACATCTCCATGGTGGCCCCTTTATAGACTATGGTAAATTAAGTTATGCTGACTATCCTAGGGACACGTATGTTCCTATGCTGCCTTGCAACTAAAACAGGTGCATAATTGATGTATCCTATTACTCCAATTAATGGTACCTAAGGCTTTTCTCCACAACTCATCAAGCTTGCCATATTCTTCATCCAAGAAGCTTTCCAAATAAAAATGCTTAATGGAAGTCTTTGCAATTTTACCTTCCACTCTCCCACTCTTTTCATATGAACAACTCGAATGGCTTTTGGTTAGACCACCAAAAAATTTTAAATATTGGCGTCTCCGTTTCTATATGGCTTACCAACTAGATGAATAGTAATGAGACACAACATCTCATGGAACCTTTACTCGTTTTCTTACAATGATTAAGAGATAGGAGGGTTTCACTAAAATCACGGCACACGGGTTGATTTTTATCTTTTCATATTCCACAAAAAAATTAGTAGCTTCCAAACTGATAATTCCCGTAGTAGAGGGGCATATAACTAATCCAAATATTCCCAAGGCCAATATTTTGTGTTTCTCTAATTTAGCACCCAGGTTAGCCTTTTTAGCAATCATCAACTCCTCTAGTTGTTTCCATCTAAGACCCCTAGAGTTATCTTTCTCTCTATATGGTGTAAGCTAGGGGATTCCCAGTAGTTTGGCAAGCCCATCCATGGTGTCATCAATTCTCTGGTGGAAGTACACTTTATGGGCATCTTCGGGGAATTCAGTCAACACACTATAGTCTTCAATGGTAGGGGTCGTGTCGACATTTCAGAATATGAAACGACGATAATCGGGATCCTAAAAAATGGGTCATGGATTTTATAACCAATGGCAATACAGGCATGATGCAACCATATTATTTGATAGTTTCACCCACATTTAACTAGTGTTTTGCCTATGTTTTATATATAAAATGCCTTGATATTCTTTGTTTTATGTTTTGAAGGCACTTTTGGATGAAAGATGCAAAAAGGAGTAAATTGAAGGTAATTGGCAGATTTGACGTTCAGTCGATGTTTTGTGCAGAACGTGAGCTCTAAAGGTCAAAATGAAGTGATTCCAGTGGCATTAAAAAGCTAACATCCATACCTTTCTGGACATCTAAGGCAAGACAATAAAATAAGGAAGAGCATGGAAATCGCAGCTTTCAAAGTCAAATCTCGCAATCTGCCAATGTTGACCTTCGGTCAGTCCGACTTGAATATCTAGAGCTACAAAAGTCCAATTGATGCAAACTCAATTGTTTTGGATTCCTGACTCAAAGGCCTATAAACGCTCCAAATTTCAGCAAAAAACGATGTCATATGAGGGATGACAACTGAATTCTGCCAGCAAACAGGTTTTGTGAAGAAACAAGTCCAGATTACGTTCCGAAGCATCTAAACCGACATCCAAGTTTTTATTTCAGCAATGTAGCTCCTCTAAGTCAAAGCTTGAAGATTTCATGCAAAACTATTTCTCTTTTTTTAGGAAAATAGTTATTGAACTACTTAAATGTAAATTGTCTACTTAAGGGAGGACTATTTTGTAAAATAGAGATTAGGGTTTCCTAGCATATAAAAAGAATGAGAGAAGAGAAGGGGGGCAGCCACCCAAGAGGAGAAAAACGCCCCCCTACTCTAAGAAACCCTAAATCATGCATTCTTCCATCGTTTTGATTAGTTGTTCAATAAACATGCAAGGCTAAACTCATTTTCTTGGTTGCAAGGACACGGAAACCTTCGGATTTCAAGAACTGTGAGATCTATTTTATCTTTTCTTTTCAGTTTATATGATGAATATGTTTGTTCTCCTATGCTTATTTTTCCTATGATTGTTTATTTTAATTGCTAGAGCGGACTCTAAGTTTTTATTATAGACAATTTATTGCTAAGTTTGATATCAAAACCGGAGTTGTGGTATATGAACTTGTGAAGCAACTGAGTTTAATAATTGTAGCGGATCTACGTTATTAATCTTAGGGAGAACATTCGATCAAAGCAACATAAGCAGACAACTTAGTTGTTAAGATAATGAATTTATCTAGATATTAAGGCTGCCATTGGATTAAATCATTAGTGCAGACACTGTGATTATTTGTTGGTTAGGGTTAGTTATACGGCGGATCCGTTAATTAACCAACGTTAAGAAAAGATAAAAATTCAGAATATAAACTGGAATTTCGTTTCAAGGATCGGTTCTGATTTCTATAGGTGGATGTGTGATTGCGACCAAGGTTTGTTCTCTTGATAATTTTCTGATTTTATTAAATTTTGTTCGATAGTTTTCTGTTTTATTTTTCTTTAGCCTATATAACATCCAACCCCCCCAAATTGCATAACGTATAGCATAAAAATCTGAACTAAATCTTCCTCGTGGGATCAACCCCTTGCTTGCTCTATACTATCTTGTGTGTTGTGTTTGAAGCTAGGGTAATTAATTTGTGCGACCGCGACATCGCAACAAATTTTGGCGCCGTTGCCGGGAAAGTAATTTTAGTTGATTTTTGTGCTTTTACTGTTATTTTTAGTTGCTGTGATTGTTATTTATATTTCTGAAAAAAAAAAAAAAGAGAAACTGAATTTTTGCTTGCGGCGGTACTGTTCACTTGCGGCAACGGTACTGTTTAAAACAGATTGTTTGGTGGAATTAGGTTTTGGTCTTTTGGTTCTTGAAGGGAAACGACGTTCTAAACAGAACTCGTGGTAAACCACTAGCCCCACTCTATCGAGGCTAAATTCCACTGTTTTCTAGGGTTTTTCGACAGTTTTAGTTTTCTAACGTAAGATTTTCATACAATTTGCATTGTTTTTGATCTCTTGCGTGGTTGGTTTCTTTTGAGTTTTCTTGATGCTTTATGCCAGTAACCCGTTCTACTAATCAAAGTCAAGTGCAGTTAGATCTCGAAATAGAAAAAACTTTACGCAGGTTACGAAAGGAAGCTCGCCTTAACACCATGGCTAATGCACGACAACAAACACTCAAGGAGCTTGCTGCTCCTAACGTGGAAAATCAGCCATTGTGCATAAACATCGACAATAGTGTAAACTTTGAGCTCAAATCTGGTTTTATACATTTGCTACCAACATTTAATGGTCTTGCAGGAGAAGATCCTCATACTCATCTCAAGGAGTTCCATATGGTTTGTGTTGGCATGAAACCGAATGGAGTTGACGAAGAACAGGTTAAGTTGAAAGCTTTCCCTTTCTCTTTAAAAGGGGCAGCAAAAGCATGGCTTTTCTCCATTCTCCCAGGTTCAATTGGAACTTGGAATGGCATGAAAAAGATCTTCCTTGAGAAGTATTTCCCAGCATCTCGAGTTGCCAACATAAGAAAAGAAATATGTGGGATTCGACAATCTCATGGAGAGACACTTTCCGAGTATTGGGAAAGATTTGAGCAACTATGTATTCAATGCCCTCATCATCAAATACCCGATCAGCTGCTCATTCAATATTTCTATGAAGGATTGATACCTACTGACCGTAGTATCATTGATGTTGCAAGTGGAGGGGCATTGGTAGATAAGACACCCGAGGCTGCACGCCAATTAATCTCAAACATGGCAGCCAACTCAAAACAGTTTGGCACTCGTGGAGACTTTGCAAACAAACGAGTAAATGAGGTAAGTATTTCTAACCTTGAGAATAAAGTTAATGATCTTACTTCTCTTATGCGTTCTTTGGCTTGTGGCAATGTACAACAGGTGAAAGCTTGTAGCATATGCTCCTTACAAGGACATACTTCAGACATGTGCCCAACAATGCAAGAAGATTACATTGAACAAGCTAATGCAGTTGATGGAGCATTTAATGGACAGCCTCAGCGTAAGTATGATCCTTTTTCCCACACGTACAATCCTGGATGGAGAGATCATCCTAGCCTACGGTATGGGAACCAACCTCAACAAGGCAATCAAGGCCGACAATTCCATCCCAGTGGATTTCAATCCCAACAGAATTAAATGCATCAGGGTAGTTTTGATATCTAGTCTCAAAGGTTTTTCGCATGCTCAGTGATCGTCCTCGAAAGGTTGATATAAGGTTTACAAGCAGCGTGAAGATAGAGGCCCTGAGTAATATCAGTTCGGCATATCGACCACTGTCGAGCAAACAATCATGCGAGAGTTGGATAGTTTCGCGAGCCTTACCCAGGCTAAAGCTATTGGGGTGTCGTTATTCCTCCACTTATCTTAAAGTTAATACCATACATATTTTTTAAAAATGACCTGAGTGATGTGTGAAGGCCTTATATCCATATCCAATATATATGCATGATAAACATGAATATTTGTGCATGCTAAAACAGTAAAAAGAGCAAAAAAAATAAAAAAATAAATGAATAAAAAAAATAAAACTTGATAAACACAAACAACACGACAACAAAAACACCGTAAAACATTTTTAGCAATAAAAAGACAAAAAAACAAAGCCTAGTCCTAAAAGGTTCTTAGTGGAGTCGTCATTCTGTCACACCTCAACATCTTAAAAATTTAATCTGGATTGAAAAAGAACACATATCTGGCATCTTATTCTTTTGATGGGGAAAGGTCTTGTTTAAGGAGTCGCCACTTAGTATTATAGTCACTAGGAACCCTAACTGGTCAACAGAGATTCTATAATTTAGGACTGGTTGTGGCTAGAGAAGGTATTAGCACCTCTAGCGCACCCTACCTAAGGTAAACTGCATTGCTAGTTTTGTCTTAAATTGTTAAAAGTTTGTTGGTTTGTGCTATGATGGCTAATCCTGACTCTAGTGTCAGTAAATATTCAACTATGGATAATTTCACCTCTGGCGTTGGTAAATATTACGTAACTATAAAAACAAAATAAATTTAAATAATTTATTTTACTCCTAACTCTAACGTCAGTGAATAAACAAATAAAATAAATTTATTTTCTACGCATACACATGTTTTTTTACTTTTTAGTTATGTAGCTAAATAAAATAAAATGAAATACAATAAAATAAAATAAATTTAAATCAGTATTTTTATTCAATTAAGTCCCAAACTTATCAATTCTTCAATTAAGCTCTTGATTTGGTTACTAAAACTAATCCAAAGTTTAATTAAATCCCAAAACTTCCAATCATGTTGCCCTTAACCCAAATTTTAATTCATTCTTTATTTATTTTATTTTCTATTATTATTATTATTATTATTTTCTTATTTTCTTATTATTATTATTATTTTCTTATTTTCTTATTTTCTTATTTTCTTATTATTATTATTATTTTCTTATTTTCTTATTATTGTTTTTTCAAGGAAAAATAATGATAATAATAAATGAAAATAAAAAATTAAAAAATTAAGTTATGACAAAATGAAAGGCTATTCTAGTTCACGAAATGGCAGTGAATATTTCCATATGTCATTCGCTGCCAGTTCCATGGCTATCGCAACTCATTTTCACTGGCGAAAATTATTAAAAATCCATGGCTATTCTAGTTCACAAAATGACAGTAGATATTTCCAGACTTCATTCGCCTGTCAATTTCATCACTACCACAACTCATTTTCACTAGAAAAAATTATTAGTGCAAGTTATATAAATATAACTTGCACTAATAATTCATACACATGTTTTTTTTACTTTTTATTTATGTAGCTAAATAAAATAAATGAAATACAATAAAATAAAATAAATTTAAATCAGTATTTTTATTCAATTAAGTCGCAAACTTATCAATTCTTCAATTAAGATCTTGATTTGGTTACTAAAACTAATCCAAAGTTTAATTAAATCCCAAAACTTCCAATCATGTTGCCCTGAACTCAAATTTTAATTCATTCTTTATTTATTTTATTTTTTTATTTTATTTTTTATCATCATTTTTTTTTATTATTAGTATTTTCTTATTTTCTGATTATTATTATTATTATTTCAAGGAAAAAATAATGATAATAATAAATGAAAATAAAAAATTAAAAACTTAAGTTATGACAAAATGGAAGGCTATTCTAATTCACGAAATGACAGTGAATATTTCCATATGTCATTCGCTACCAGTTCCATGGCCATCGCAACTCATTTTCACTGGCGAAAATTATTAAAAATCCATGGCTATTCTAGTTCACAAAATGACAGTAGATATTTCCAGACTTCATTCGCCTGTCAATTTCATCACTACCACAACTCATTTTCACTAGAAAAAATTATTAGTGCAAGTTATATAAATATAACTTGCACTAATAATTCATACACATGTTTTTTTTACTTTTTATTTATGTAGCTAAATAAAATAAAATAAATTTAAATCAGTATTTTTATTCAATTAAGTCCCAAACTTTTTAATTTTTCAATTAAGCTCTTGATTTGGATACTAAAACTAATCCAAAGTTTAATTAAATCCCAAAACTTATTTTCACTAGCGAAAATTATTAAAAATCCATGGCTATTCTAGTTCACAAAATGACAGTAGATATTTCCAGACTTCATTCTCCTGTCAATGTCAATTTCATAACTACCACAACTCATTTTCACTAAAAAAAATTATTAGTGCAAGTTATATATATATATATATATATATAAAATTTCATTGCCTCCAATGCCGCAACTACTACAATAAAAACTTTTGTATTATTAATTTTTATTATTATTATATATAATAATAAATATTTATTAGAAGTCCATGGTTACTATAGTTTATGAAATGACAGTGGATATTTCCAGACTTCATTCGCCTCCTAGTTCTATAGCTATCACAACTCATTTTCACAAGAAAAAATTATTAAAATTCCATAGCTATTTTGGTTCATGAAATAACAGTAGATATTTTCAGACTTTATTCGCCTGTCAACTCCATGACTATATATATATAAAATGGACCATGGCTGGACCACATAAAGACGAAGTTTGTGCCAAATTTATGGTAACACATGAAGGACAGTCTCAGGTTTACCACCACATCCAGCACCTAAAGGAGAAGGAACCATGCCACCCCATATCTTTCATCGGCAAGCAGCCTATTCCAACTAAGAACTTAATGCTTCTGAGCAGCCTGGACCATGGCTGGACCACTGCTATTTTTCTTTGACATATGCACACAATGATAAATATATATATATAAAAAGAGTAGATAAGACCTATATGAACGTAAAATTATTGGCTGCATCTGTGGAAGAGAAATGCTAGTGGTCCAGCCATGGTGTATCCTGGTTCACGAAAAACTTATCGAGAGAATTGAATGGGAGAGCGATGGTTCCCTGCTTTATTAATTTTTTTTTATTATATATAATAATAAATATTTATATTGGTAAAACTAAAAACATAAATTAGAAAAATCTAGTTTCAACCATTAAAATTTAATTTTGTTACTGAATAATTATTTTGAGATACCAAAAATATTTTTTTGACCTGTAGCATCCTGGTGGATCAAGTTCTGACCGAAAATAACGGTTTTAACCTAAAATGACTGGAAATTTATTTTTTATCCTGATCGACATGGTTTGATCTATATTGACTCGGTGATCTTAGCAAAAAAATAACTTTGAACTACTATCGCTACCGCAATTTCAAACAAATTCTAAATGATAAAAAAAGTTTGGGATTTTAGCTGGTCTTTACATCTTGTTCTTGTTTGGCAGATTCTGCATAGTAAAGTGAAAGGTTCTCTTGTATATATGGAGGAGAGATAGACAATGGTCTTTTTATTGTTCTTTTTTAACCTTTTCTTAATTAGCAAAGCAATAAAAAAATGAAATGGAAATAATAAAAAAAAAGCTTTTGAAAAATGAAGCATGTGTTTTTTAGAAAAGAGAGAAAAAAATGGGCCAAAATAGAATTTGTTACTTTTATACTCAAGAACCAAAATTGAGTATACGAACTTTAGGGACCAAATGAAAACACAGGGAAAGATGAAAAGGAAACAACAAGTGCATTATCGTCAAAACATTGTTCTTATCCTCATAACGACGTCGCTAATATCCCACAACAAACCATTTCAAGGGGCATTTTCGCCATGCTACTATTGCAATGCTACAATACATATGCTACAGTAACGGGCAAATAAGATAATTTACTATTTTACAAATGAAATGATGTTGTTTTGTGAAGTACAACTAGTAACATAAAGTAATTTTGCAAACTTAAACTTGAACGTAAAGAACTTGTGGGTTTGGTTAACCTATTTTTAGTTTCGGTTCTCAAGATAACCATAACCTATTTATATAAATATATACAACAAAAATCATTCAAATAATTGAATGAGACAAACATAAATTATTCGTAAGAGCATACATATAACATCCAAAAAAATATATTTTAAACCGATATAAAATAAAAATAGTCCTGAAAAAAAAATTATATTCATTTATACTGCTATTAATGGATTCTGTGATCGAATGGCACTAGACCGAATTAATCAATATGAAAGAATCAGTACAAATAGTATCAAACCAGAATTATTAGAAGAACTCAAAAGTGGGTTCACTGACCAAAAAAAGAGAGAACTAGGATGCCTTAAAGGTAGGGTAAATAAAAAAACATCATAAATAAAAAAGAAAATAGTTGTCCAGCCCTTGCAAGGCACTAGAAGAGGGTCTAGAGCCTGCTTTACACCCAAATCTCCTTTTGGACACTCAAATAAATAAAGCATCCTATAAAAATCCATACTAGAATAATAATAAAAAAAAAGATAAAGTATTTGACATTATTCTTCAAAAAGATAAATAGAATGATAGAATGATCGAGTGTTATACATAAGCCACGTCTAAAGAGGAAAAAGAATAAAAAGAGTTAGACTAGCTATTTCTTTTATAATTGGAATTTAAATTAAAAAATAGTTTGTTATTTAGGGCATACAAGTTCAAAGCGAATAATAATATAAAAAAAAACATTTTCTTCTAAAATCATTAAATATTGTTTGATCCTAATAAAATCAACAAATAATAATAAAAAACTAAAACAAAGCATCTTTTTTTTTCTTATTGCAACTTTAGTATAGAAAATGCAATCAATATCATAGTTAAAAAATCATATTATAAAAAAAGCAACCATATAAAAAATTACAATCCCACAGTCCAATGTTGAATCAATTCATTTATCATTCATTCCTAATAAATAAAACTACTTTTGTACAAGACAACATTATTACATGCTCATTATTTATCAGAATCTAATATTATATATTTTTAAGAACTTGTACTTCTTGCTTATTTATAACCTATCTCATGAATACCAAAGTTAAAGTTGATATATATATATATATATATATATATATATATATATATATATGTGACATAAAAAGACTAAGATGTAGGATTTCTTAAAAATCATGTTTTACATTTATTAGTTTCTTTGATTAATCTCTCAATGATTAAATTATTTCAGTCAATGATTTTTTTGATTAACAATTCAATACTTCTATCAATCACTTATACACATTAATACTTCAATATCATAGCTGACACGACCAAAATATTGATATCTTCTTCCAAGTGCATGAGTGTCGAAGTAATAAATAACCCAACAAGACCGGTGTCGAACCATAAGGAGGTTAACTATATAAATTATAAAACAACAACAACAACAACAACAACAACAACAATAATAATAAGAGCTTTGAGATGTGATATTGATATAAGGATTAAACAATGATAAAAACAATTGTCAAGGTTAGAGGATCCACTAATGGTATTTCAAACAAGTATAGTTGACACGACCAAAACCTTGATGTCTTTTCCCAAGTGCAGGAGTGTCGAAGTAATAAATAGCCCGGCAAGACCGAGGTCGAACCACAGAGAGGTTAATTGTATAAATTATAAATAACAAGACAACAACAACAACAACAACAACAACAATAATAATAACAATAATAATTATTACTATACTCAATACGTGGCGTTGTTATACCTGAGAATGATCTAAAGATCGGGTCACAGGTTTCCAGCCTATATACTGAGTTTATGAAAAGATCAAATATATATATTATATAATATAAACAGAATGTAAATAATAATAATAATGAAAGCAGAAGATGAAGAAATTAATGAGAACTTTGAGATGAAAGATTAACGTAAGGATTAAACAATGATAAAAATAAATGTCAAGGTTAGAGGATTCACTAATGGTACTTCAAACAAGTATAATATAAACTCTTATTACTCAATTGAAAACCACACATAAAGGAGGTTCCAATCAGATTATAAATTGTTAACATGATTACATTAATTATCTTATTCGAATAAAGCTAATACTTGTAAATGTTGGCAGGCATTCATGATTATAACTTATGTTAACAACAAATCAAGTTTCTTTCATAGCTCAGGTGTCGGTTAAACCAGACAGTATGGGCTATGAAAGTACCAAGTATTTGTTGTACCAAGTGTTATACAACATAAATCTAGATTAACCATTTAACAAGCAAAGTATTAAAGTGAACAAGATAACAAATATAAAACATGTTAGTATCCAACGTTAAGGTTTATGTTAAGTTTATATTATACTTGTTCTTACACCATTAGTGTACCCTTTTCACCTTGACATAATTAACTTAGCTGGACATAATAAAAGAAAGAAACATAAATGAGCAAGACAAGAACATAAATGAGAAAGAAGTTAACTAGACAAAGGAAAGGAAATGAAGTGCATAAACTTGATATTAATGAAAGCAAGACATAAGCAATACAAAGAGAGAAAGCAAGAGCATGATCTTGATATGGAAACCAAGATGCCTCAATACATGGTAAGTGCCTCCTTTTATAGGCCAAAATTTGGAACTATTGATTTGTTGACTAATTGATGAGTGGGTGGCCATATCTTGACTAGATAACAATCCTTATCTTCTTGTCTGATCAAGACGTCATTGCTAACATCATAATTTGCCCAGAATCCTCAAGAATGTTCTAGGAAATTGTCTCAGCTTTCCAACAAAAAAAGATGAGGTCATTTGGACTTCTAGAACTCAAGATATGGGCTGAACACTAAATAGTGTTTGGGCTGCAGGACAGCTTCGGACTTCTTCGTTGTTCCTTCCATTTGGACTTCAAAACGACCTTTTCAAATCTTGGGCTCCTCATGAAAGTTGTAGGCCTTTGTCTTACCTTTCCATCCATATAAAGTGGACCTAAATCCGAAATCTAGAACTCCAGATATGATCCAATTACCGAGCAATGTTCCAGTTTGGACTACACCGACATCTCTTTTCTAAGTTTGGCCATCTCTTTGTCCTTTAACTTTCAATGCTTAAACTCATCAATCAATCCTTTTATTTATGTGATAGTCCTGCATTTAAAATGAGCATTTACCATAAATTAAGGTATCTTATAATATCAAACTTGTTATTATAAAACATGATTTAGTTGAGTTATTGATACTTCAAGTGCAAAATGATGATATAAAACCTTGATAAACATACACTTTTAAGTACTAATCACACCCCCCAACCAGCTTATTACTAGTCCCTAGTAATCTAAAGCGTTAAAATAGAGAAACAATTTGCAAGTTCCACAAAGCAAGGCATTCATCATTCAACTTCCATTAATCTATCCAGATAAACAAACTCTCATTAAATTTATATTCCTGCTTCATACTTCGTAAACAAGATATTAATAAACCTTCTTTTTGTGTGCTCAATGAAAACATAGATGATGGGGCTTTTGTTGGAAGAAAACAATATTATGTTCAAATGTTTAAGGTGAACTTCCTTGGGTTGGGATTATTATTTTTTTCTTTTCTTTTTCCTTTCTTTTTCTTTTTATTTATATACACATACAACTTAAAACACAATGTATCTTTAACCCATGTAACGAGTTTTAGGCTAATGACTCCCAGACCAGTTGATCTTAGGGCATTAGGTGTTGAGACACCCCTACGAGCTTAACAACTCGGGTTGCAAATACTGATACGTAGATTCCCTTAAGCTTTTCTCCTTAACCCATGTAATAAGCTTTGGGCCAATAGCTCCCAAGTCAGTTGACTTTAGGGTATTAGGTGTTAAAACACCCCTTCGGGCTTAATTGCTTAGGTTAGGGAGGCTACGTAACCAAACTTATCCACGTTTTATTATCATCAATACTATCTTTTTTTTCTTTTTTCTTTTTTTTTTTTTTTTTTTCAAATTATATACTATCATTTTCCCTTAGTTGTTACCTTCAACAAAAGAACATAATTAATGTAATAATCCAATGTGCAACCCACAATCATATGTTAAAGTGTGTGTGTGAAAATGAAGGTTTAATAATACTTGTTAAATGAGTATATGAGCAGAATCAAGTGATAACAATGTGAGAGTTTGTAAACCTGAATATTTCAAGAAGTATTATGATAGACCTTGGTAATGAAACTTACTAAGATGCGTCTCTAGAGTCAATAAAATTGATTCCATACTCTGCCATCCTAATAACAATTTTGTCAAATGGTTTTAATAATAGCAACTACACTTAGCAAGTTAGTTTTGTTTTTTTTTTTTTTTTTTTTTGAAGTACTACCCTCCCCCCCAACCAAAACGAGACATTGTCCTCAATGTTTGAAGGTAGAAAGATAGAGTATAGAAGACATTACCTGAAACAACAAACAATGACAAACCTGAAACACACTTAAACATAAAAAGTAACAAAACAAAATAATATGCTATTAATAAAACCAAAAGACACAAGGTTTCACAGATGAAGGCTCAAATCTAATCTAAGCTTTTTACGGCTTTCCTTAGTTGACCAATCTAGGCGACTCATACAGGGATCAATGACAGGGATGAAAGATTGTAGTTGGTCAATCAATTGTTCAGCAGTAGCAGTAGAGATTATGATTCGTCGTGCCGAAGATGTTAGAAATTCCTGTTCCACAGCTTGATCAAGGAAAGACAGTGGTTGCCCTGCAAAAGACCCAGCCATTGACATTGAAGGTCGTCAAGGCCATACGGCATTACCCAGCTTAAACCTCTCCAAGCTACAATTTTGTTCCATAGTTTCCAAACCACTTGGCAATGCAAAAGGATGTGGGATACAGTTTCTGAATGCTGCTCACAAAAAGGACACCTGTCCTCCTGAGGGCTTAGAACGTGCCTCTTCACCAGGAAGGCTCTTGTGCAAAGGCCTTCATTTAACACCAGCCATAAAGTCTGTTGTAACCCAATTTTGGATTCACCAAGATTTTTCTGAATGTTATTTTATTTCTATTATTATTTATAAAAATCCAAAACAAATTAAGAAAAAAGTTTAAAATTCAAAAAAAATATTTTTCTCGAGTCAACCGCATATTTCCATCAAAACCAAGTCCACCGGGTCAAACCATGTCGACAAGGGTAAAAAATTATTTTCGGGCTGTTTCGGGTCAAAACCGTCATTTCCTACCAAAACCGAGTTCACCGGGGTAATACGGGTCAAAACATGTCGACCAGGATAAACAATGAGTTTCGGGCTGTTTCGGGTCAAAACCGTCATTTCCGACCAAAACCGAGTTCACCGGGTCAATACGGGTCAAACCATGTCAACCAGGGTAAAAAATGAGTTTCGGGCTCTTTCGGGTCAAAACCATCATTTTCGACCAAAACCCGGTTCACCCGGTCGATACCTATCAAATACGGTTATACCCATTTCTCAAACGATATAAAAATAATTTTATTTTATAAACAAATACTATTCGTCGACACGTCTCTTTTTTAGAAAAGGACCGATGTCAAAAGTTTAAATACCAATATGGATTATGTCCATAGTTTTTTTGTTTTTGGTAACTTAGACGTAAATCTCCTTTTTAGGGTTAAACGTCAATATTTTAGACAAGTCTCCTATTTTTAGGGACTGATGTCATTTTTAACGTGTCTCTTATTTTTAGGGACCGACGTTAACCATAAAAAAAATAATAAAATTGTAAATAAGCTCAAAATATAATATCATTTGAAACAAATAAAAAACACACAAGTAAGGGTAACCTTTCTTTTGAAAGGATGCTTTAAGGGTGGTGTCTACCTTCCCTTAATCATAACTAACCCAGTACCCGAATCTCTAGGACCAGTGTCTAATTTGGGATTTCTAGTTCCCTCAAATTACTAGATGGCGACTCCAATATAATTTTCATTTCCCCCAATTAAACAAATCTTTTTTGTTAAATAAACAAAAATGAGCGGAGCCGTCGCCCGACGTCGTGTATCGACAAAGTCATTTATGTTTTTGGAGGGCAAATGGATTTCCATACATTTGTGACATAAGTTGTAGAACCAGCATACCTGATTCTTTCAAGGGCAAGCATACAAGAGTTGACAGTATAGTCTCCGTCTTTCCCCCACTCCCAAATCAACCTGTCTTCTTTCAATCGATGAATAGCTGCAAGATTAAGATCAGACATTAATCTTTGAACCATCAGGGTCTCACTAGCTTTGAGGGGCCTTTCCAATACCAAGTATCCTCTAACCAGTATCCCATCTGACTAACAAACCCTGATTCGGAGGAGGACAGGTGGAAGAGGGTCGGATAAGAATGAGCTAAGCAAAAGCCAGTCAACCAAGTATCTAACCAAAATTTAACATGATTACCATTACCCATTTTAAGTTTACAAGCAACTCGAATAAGAGAGCTATCAAGATCCAAGCTAGTAATAGTAGAGCTGATTCCTTGCCAAATCCCTGAAAGTTTTTTCTTGAACGTGGGCATCCTATTTATAAACTGAGGTCTGTATTTTGCTTTAATAAAATCTGCCCAACTAGCTTTATCATTGCTTCCCAATTTCCAAATCCACTTGAAGAGGAGAGCTTTGTTTTTTGCTGATATATTCCCAACGCCTAGACCGCCTCTTTCCTTTGCTTTTGCCATTGTATCCCAAGCAAGTCGATGAATTTTCTTGTTATCAACACTCCCACCTCACAAAAACCGAGGCTGCATTGTTGTGATCTTGCATGCCACTATCTTTGGAATGCAGAAAATGGACATGTAATAGAGAGGAATGGCAGAGATTACACTTTTAATCAAAATTGTTCTCCCCGCCAGTGATAATAACCGCCGCTTCCAAGAGTTGAGTCGTCCTCTAATCTAAGAGAGAACAGGTTTCCATGTCGAAATCCTTTTGGGATTAGCACCTAGAGGAAGCCTCCAGTATTTGATAGGGAGAGTATCACATCTACACCTGAGAACACTAGAAATCCCTTCAGCATATATCCCATCCACCCCCATACCCACCAAACTACTCTTATGGAAGTTAACATTAAGCCCTGAGCGTAAACTGAACCAACACAATATTCTTTTGGTATTTAGCAAACATTGAATATCATTTGGAAGGAAGAGAAGAGTGTCATCTGTAAATTGCGGATGATGAATATATGTTGTTCCTTCAGATTCCACTCCATACAAAGCACCCATTTTCAGGCTCCTACTAATGAGAATTGATATGCCTTCAGCTGCCAAACAAAAGAGAAAAGGGGAGAGGGGATCCCCCTGCCGCAGACCACAAGATGTTGTAAACTCAGAAGTAGGGGAACCATTGATTAAAACAGATGGTCTTGCAGACGAGACACATGCCATAATCCATTTCCTCCAACGAGCACCAAAATTCATGTAACCCATAACATCATTAAGATAGGACGAGGACACAGTATCAAAAGCTTTTCTGAAATCAAGTTTGAGAAGGAAACCTTGACAGCTTCGAGATTTCATAGAATCCAGCATTTCATTGGCAATAAGGACTGAGTCCAGAATGTTTCTGCCAACAATGAAAGCTGACTGGGAGGGACTAACCACACTCTGCATGACTGCTTTTAGTCTAGTGGCGAGAATCTTAGCAATAATTTTATATAGCCCATTTAATAAACTAATAGGTCTATAGTCATTAAAAGAGGAGCTACCGGTAACTTTTGGAATTAAAGCAATATAACTGGTGTTAATACCTTTAGGAAGGTAGCCTCTCCTAAAGAATTCAAGAACCATTGTGAACAGGTTATGTTGCATTAGCTCCCAAAATTTCTTATAAAAATTGAAGTTGAACCCATCAGGTTCTGGGGCTTTGGAGCCTTCACTGCTGAATATGGCCAGATGAACCTCTTCTATAGTAACCTCTCTTTCAAGCCAGGCTGCTTGGTTTTCACTGAGCTTCATAAAGTCTGCACTGCCCATCGTGGGTCTTGTAGTCAAAGATTCAGAGTAGATGTTTGAGAAATATGCTTTGGATCCTTATTTGATTTCATTTGGACTGGAGAGAATCTTCCTGTTGTATGTGAGCTGACGAATATATTTTTGCATCCCCTAACTTTTGCTGAAATGTGAAAGAACCGAGTGTTTCTGTCCCCCAGCTTGAGCCAAGACTGTCTTGCCTTTTGTCGCCATATGGATTCAACATATCTACAGAGTTTCCATTGCATTCCTTTTAGCTCATATAGCCTTTGTCGTTCTGAGTCAGAAATCTTGCTAGTTTCAGCGTAATCCTCAACGAGCCGAATAGAAGACTGGATATTTTGTAGAGCCCAGTCTTGATTCCCAAACTCAGTTTTATTCCACTGGCCTAGCTTCAGTCACAAAGCACTAATTCGTTTGATCACCTGAAAGTCACCAGGTATATCATGCATAATTTCCTGCCAGAAGGCCTTCAGAGTGTTTTGGAAAGATGGTGCCATGAGCCAATAGTCTAAACATTTGAATGGCTTCCATCCCTAGTTAACTTGTTCCTTACCAACAATCAGGGGGCAATGATCCGAGAGACCATGATCCAGTCTAATCAGCTTCAGTGAACTAAAGTGAGATAGGCATTGTGTGTGAGCAAAGGCTCTATCTAGCCTACTCATAGAACCAACTCTAAACCAGGTTAAACGATGATTCACCATCGGGTATTCTACCAATTCACAGCCATCAATAAAAGTTTGGAATTCTGAAGCCCCTCTCTTGTCTAGCAGACCACTGCTTCTATCTGTCTTGGATAAGGTCTCATTAAAGTCACCTATTAAAAACCAAGGGTAGTCCGAAAATGCATGTTTAAGCTTAGTAAGTTCTGAACAGGAGGCTGCTCTTTCAGCTCTAGAGTCGGCTCTATAATACCCAGTAATCACACAATCAAAAGCATCATCAACAAAGGAGTCAAATAAGCTAATCCAGCTCCCAGCATATTCG
Source organism: Populus alba x Populus glandulosa (assembly GCA_033617975.1). Lineage (NCBI taxonomy): Eukaryota > Viridiplantae > Streptophyta > Magnoliopsida > Malpighiales > Salicaceae > Populus > Populus alba x Populus glandulosa. Next base: position 21,230,066 of record CM066150.1, on the reverse strand, counting down.
ATTGAATCCACCCTGAAAAGATCCTCATCCCACATGGCTAACAACCCACTTGATCTACCCTGAGCCTCTATGCTGAACCATTTAATATTATGGCCATGCCACAAACTATAGACCAAAGAGTCCGAGCATGAAAGTTTAGTTTCAATAATAAAACTTACAATAACATTAAAATCTTTAATGTATTTGTTAATGGCCTTTCTTTTAGAACTAGATCCCAACCTGCACACATTCCAGCTAAGAATCATAAAAGGCATATAAAACCTTGCACAGATGCATAATAGCCTACTGGACATACCTGTCCCAATGGTCCTACTCTGCGTCAATGGCCTCTTTTATCATGACTTCAATACTCTCTCCAGCTATTCCTGTTTCAATACCCAATTTCTGGCCAATTTCTTTCATAGCCCCAACCTCATCACAAGCTATAGGAAGGTCTGGTGGTGGTTGAGATAGTTGGAGTCGTTGGTTGACAACTCTGATGCAAGAGTCGATTGAGTCTTCATTTCCAGCACTACTACTTGAATCAGTTGAAATGTCTGCCTTCCTGTGACCCTCATAACATTTGATGGTACCAATATGTTTACCATTTCTGAGAGTCATGTTGTGGCCTAGGTTTGATGAAGGCCAACTCTGCTGATCTTCTTCCATGATAGACATGTTGTCTGTTCCTTTGTCCTTGTCTGCACGAGGAATATTAGAAATTGTAGGGGTAGATGTCTGCCATTTCCCTCCTGCAGTCATATCGTGAATCATGTAATCATCCAGGATTTTTGGAAAATAAACCTGAGCTTCAAAACCGTGTGCATCCCTTTCTTTCTCTGCCTCACATATGCTAAAACACTGCATCATAATCACTTCTATGACTATGAGAGCTAGTAGATATTGTTATTCATACTATTGCGCAAAACATGATGTATATATAGGCTTGGAAGAGTTGTTAGACACTTAGAAATTTCATGAGTTGCAAGGTCATTTTTTTTAAAGACCAAATGGTATATAAGAAAATTTATATTGCTTTCAATTCCATCGATAGGTCAACTAATTCAAGCAATGGTGCAAAAAAAAAAACATTTAAGTGAAACAAATGTTCTAGCTACATAGAGTAACATAAGACGTGTATAAAAATAAACATGTAGCGAACAATATAAGAAATAATAGCCATCATAAATATGCAAACTTCAATGTGTATGGCAAGGAGGATAATGGTCAAGCCATGAAATCATATGTATGTTTTTTTTTTTTTAATTTCATGTGTTCAAGGACTTGAAAAGGATTTTCGTTTTATTCAGACAAGAAGATAAGGATTTTCAAAAAGTCAAAAGTTGGCCACCCACTCAACAATTAGTCATCAAATCAATAATTCCAAATTTTTGCCTATAAAAGGAGGCATTTGCCATGTATTTAGGAGTTGGGTTGTTCAGATAAAGTTCATGCTCTTTATTTCTCTCTTTATATTTTTTTGTAATTCTTAAGTTTTGCTTTCATTAATATCTTGTTTATGCTTTTCATTTCCTTTCCTTTCCTTAGTTAACTTGTATCTTATTTATGTTCTTGTTTTGTTTATTTATGTTTCTCTTCTTCATTATGTTTAGCTAAGTTTATTATGTCAAGGTGAAAAGGTTACACTAATGGTGTAAGAACAAGTATGGTGTAAACTCAACATGGACCTTAATGTTTAATATTAACATGTCTTATCTTTTTATCTTACTAATTCTTAATACCTTGCTTGTTAAATGGTTAATCTAGATTTGTGTTGTATAATACTTGGTACAACAAATGCTTGGCACTCTCATAGCCCAACCGTATGGTGTTATGTAAATAACCTACACCTGGGCTATGAAAGGAACTTGATTTGTTGTTAACATCAGTTAACATCATGAATTCCTAACAATATTTAAAAGTTTGGTGTTATGTAAATAATATAATTAATATGATCATGTTAATAATTTATAATGAGCTATTAATGACAAATCATCCGATTGGAATCTCCTCTGTGTGTGGTTTCCAAATTGAGTAATAAGAGTTTATACTATACTTGTTTGAAATACCATTGGTGGATCCTCTAACCTTGACATTTGTTTTTATCATTGTTTAATCCTTACATTAATCTTCCATCTCAAAGTTCTCATTAATTTCTTCCTCCTGTTTTTATTATTATTATTATTATTACTACTACTACTTCTACTATTATTATTAGTATTATTATTATTATTATTATTATTATTTACATTCTGTTTATATTATATAATTTATCTCTTTGATCTTTTCATAAACTCAGTATATAAGCTGAAAACCTGTGACCCGATCTTTTAGATCATTCTCAGGTATAACAATGCCACGTATGAGTATTATTATTATTATTATTATTATTATTATTATTATTATTATTATTGTTATTATTGTTGTTGTTGTTGTATTGTTATTTATAATTTATACAATTAACCTCTCTGTGGTTCGACCGGTCTTGTCGGGTTATTTATTACTTCGACACTCCTGCATTTGGGAGAAGACATCAATCTTTTGGTCGTGTCACAAGACCTGCCCTCATTTATGAGGGAGTATAAATACCTTGAGAGAAAATTTATGCCTTTTCTTCTCCCTTACATTCGGCCAATGCTGCAAAAAAAAAAAAAAAAAAATCGCCCCCCTCTCCTATACACATTTCTCACCCAAAAAGCTCTTGCATGTTACATACACTAAACACTTACATGAGAGAAGAATAATTGGATAGTGTAGAACCATAGCATTATAGTGTTGGAGGGTTTTAAGAGGCGATTGGAATAGTAGCAAAAAGGGAAAGAAAAGCAAAGAAGAAGAAGAAAAATCATCAAAGTATTAGAGAATAATATAAATCATTTCCTGGAACCTCACCTAACAGCTTAAGCTATTGGGTTGAGATGGTTCTTTGACATGGTATCAAAGCCTTGATGACCAAGTGGTCACGAGTTCGAATCTCACCATCTTCATTTATTTGATAAAAATTAAGCACAATATAATGTGAGCCTGTGCAAGTTTCAAGCCCAAAGGGTTTTCACTTGAGGGGGTGTGTTAGAGAATAATATAAATCATATCCTGGAACCTCACCTAACAACTTAAGCTATTGGGTTGAGATGGTTCTTTGACAGAAAGAACACGTCTTGGATAAATTAGTGTGGTAAGAAGAAAACCTTACTCTTCTACTGTTACCTTGATTCAATTTGAGTTCAAGAAGATAAAACCTTAAATGAGACAATCTAGGGTTCTTATATTATTAATTTTTAGAAACAATGATTGACTACAAGTTAATGTTAAAAAGGAACTATTTTAAGATTTTATAACATCTTTAGGACAAAAGAAATTTGTGTGTGTTAAGAGGGAAAGCCCTAGCTAGGGCCGGCCATGAGTGGGTGAAAGGATAATAGAAAATTGTAATAAATTAGGAAATGTGTGGTCTTGAACTAGTGCTCTAAGATGAATGTGTAAGCTGAAAAAAAAAACTTCAAATGTAAATAGGTTGTTTTACATATGCTCAAGTATAGAAATCATCTTATGTGGGTAGCTTGTGAGATAGATGTGTGATTATTCATGTTAACAAACAAGTATAGGGAGTTAATGTAATAATTTACATGACTAAAATTAGTGGAAATGAGAACTACATGTTTCGGCCAAAGAGAGAAAATGGATGGGGGGAATTCTCCAATTGTGTTTCATCATGCAAATATGTTGATATCTTATGTTCCATAATATGAATTGAAGAATTGTGTAGCAAGTAAAATTATTTTGAACATCTCTTTCCAAATTTCTTGATTTACAATCCAATATTTCATGTTGATTCTTGAGATTATGTAAGATTTGTTATCATGAAAAAAAAAAAAAGATTTGATGTCTTGATGATGAATGAACTTCAATTGTTGGTCCCTAATAGATTTTATATGTAATGGAGTCCTAAGAGGTTAAAAAGATGCATATGAAATGTTTAATTAGTGTCCAAATCCATGAATTCAAGTGAGGATAGTTTTGGTGATTAGAATTACAACTATAAGTTAGATAACATTTGGAACTGGCCTTGCCTCAATTGGAGTTATAGAAGTCCAAATATAGGTAAAATACCATTGAGTAGACAAGTTGTTTGTAGCAGGATAAATTTCACTACCTAACTTCTAGCTAATTTTAGAATAGATGAATAATATAATTTTGGGCAACCTTATACATGAAAGTTATATTTAAGGATGCTAAATTTCACTAGGATATGGCCTCACTTGAATATAAGCTCTATAACTCCATTTAGGGACTAAAAATTGCAAACTTGTCATGTTGTGAATTGATGGACAGATGTACAAGTGTGTAAAAGACAAGTGATTTTGGGCATGCTAATGATTCATGTTGAAATTAATTCTTCCAAATCATGAGAGATGTATATGTCAACATTCAAAAGAAATATATAAAAGGGTCTAGATGGAAATAGACACTGAAATTTCATTGACGTAGAAATTGAGTCGTGCAGACACTTGCATGTTGATATACTAACCCTAAAAATATACTTGATATGTGTATATATGTTATGATGAGGAAATGACCATGCATAGAAAGTATCATATGTGTAATGAATGAGTATAGATTGACTAAAGACTTCTTTGTGATTCAGGAGGAGCGACCATGATTGGATCTTTTGTTGGAAGAGGTCACGAGACAGGCAGAGCAGATGCATGTTTTTCCCTCTCTTTTACATTTATTCAATTTAAATTCTTGTTGATGAATGCAATTACAATAATGTTATGTTCAATGTAAATAAAGTCTGGCGTATTAATAAAATTAGCTTCCATTAATAGCATCCGTGATAGGATTGCTAGGAAATGAATTATAAGAATAGCTTCGACTAATGACGTACATATTGGATTCCTAGGAACGATCGATAAGGCTCGATTCGTAAAGGGTATCCGTGTTTGGATGACCTAGGAAAATTGATCAGTATAATTGCCTAAAAATATCCAGGTTGGACTATGTAAAGTTGAAGATTTAATAAAACCAATTAAAAAAAGTTACTATGTTCATGTATTCAATTAAGAATTCGTAAATGATGTCTAATTGGGTTTTAAATGATTCCTAAGAAATTTATAAGTTGATCATTAGAATTCCTAGGAAACCAATAAAAAACTTATGCTTTATTTATATTCATTACATGATCATTTTTTATTTATGCTATCAATATAATTGTATGCTTATTAAGTTGTTTTTGTAACAGGTTCATCTAATACCCAGGAAGCTCATTAGTTTTTAGGATTCTACTTTGTTAAACTTATGTAAAAATTTAACTTAAGCATAATAGTATTAGTTAGATTATGCAATATGTTTTTTGGTGTAAACTTTGTTGTATATAAAAATCTTAGCTCAACAGGTAGTATGTTAGTTATGTAAACTCTAATATAATGTATGAATTAGAACTCAGTTATCCTATAATCAATCCTTTTAAAACTTTTTAGAATACTTATATTATGTTGTAAATTCTCTCATTATATGTTAGTATCCCCTTTTCTTTTAGACTTTATAATATGATATGTGGATTATGTTTATATTGATCTTGTTCATAGGGGGTATATATATAAATTATATGGATAGATTATAAAAGGTGTTGAGTATTGATGATGGAAATAAAGTACGGAATTGTGGGACCTTGTTGTTATGGATTGAATGGGTAAATTGAAAGTAGTCGATAACTTGGGACGTCCTATACACAAAGAAAACTCTATCAAAATTTTGGTAGAATTCTTTACAAATAATAAAAAAAATTGATTATGGTAATGGATGAAAAGGATTTTTTTCTAGGCTCAAGAGAAACCATTTCGCTAATCTTTTCACGGGTTCAAGATTGAAACACAATCCTTTTTCAAGGCTTAGGATCAAACCTCACCAAATTGCCTAAGTGTTTTTGTTGTCACTTTCAATTCAGTTTCACAATAATTAATCACTCAAGCTTCTTACAGGCTAGATATACAAATTTAGCTCATAAACAAGCTCTTTTCAGAATAAATACACTAATTAAGCTCTCAAATTGCTCTAATACTTGCTTCTATCAATTCTCCTTCTCAAATGACCTATTTATAGCCATTTTGGAGAAAATAGTTGTTAGGTACAGTAATTTGACCGTTAGTTACAATAATTTGACCGTAGCTACAGTACTACTACAATTATTTGATCGTCACATAGTTATTTGATTGTTACCTACAGTGCCACACAGTGATCTGACCGTTGCATTGTACTGGATTGCTACAATGCTGTTTTGCTACAATAACCCTGTTGCTACAGTACAAAGCTACTATAGTGTCTTCCATCTTTTATATCATTTTTCATGGCTAATCTTTTTGTATACTTCAACTACATCAATTTAAGACTTTATTCTTCTAGAAAACTTCTAAACGCTCACAAACACTTGAACATAAAATTTTAAATTCAATAATATTTTGTTATGATTAAAATATAATTAATTGATCAAAAAACCTTTAGGCTAACACTATTAAAGGATGCTCCCATGACTATGACATCCTATTCAACAAGAACTATATACCACTTTAAAAGTTTTAAGTGTAAAAATTAACCTCTATTTCATCACACCACAAGATACATGTACTTGCACCATACATGTACTTGCACCATAAGGATGAAAATATTTAATTTAGCACATGTCAATCAATTCCTCTTTATGATTCGTTCTTCCATTTGAATCGAGTTCTTCGGATCTCCAATCTAGGTAAGGTATCGTTATAGGCAGTTTATGTAACAACCCGACTTTTTTAAAGCCAAAATCGGTGGAAATTTTTATTTTTATTATTATTATTTATTTAAGTTCTCGATACTTCTCATAGTGACGTTCCGCAAATTAGTAATTAGGTTCCCTTCCTTATCATGAGATCAAATGGATATAGTTTTTGATGTAACCATATTATTCGATAGTTTCACTCGCATTTAATTAGTGTTTTGCGTATGTTATTTATATAAAATGCCTTGATATTCTTTGTTTTAAGTTTTGAAGGCATTTTTGGATGAAAGATGCAAAAAGGAGTAAATTGGAGGTAATTGGCAGATTTGATGTTTAGTCGATATTTTGTGCAGAGCGTGAGTTCCATAGATCGAAATGAAGTGATTCCAGTGGCATTAAAAAGCTAACATCCATACCTTTCTGGAAATGTAATGCAAGAAAAATAAAAAGAGAAAGATCATGGAAATCATATCCTTCAAAGTCAAATCACGCAGTCTGCCAATGTTGACCTTTTCCCATTCAAAATTGAATATCTGGCACTTCAGAAGTCCAATTGATGCAAACTCAATTGTTTTGGATTCCTTACTCAAAGTTCTATAAACGCTCCAAATTTCACCCAAAACCTATGTCATATGAGGGAGATATGAGTTTTCAAAGATGACAGCTGAATTCTGCCAGCAAGCAGGTTGCGTGAAGAAACGAATCCAAATTTAATCCAGAAGCATCCAAACCGACCAGAAATTTAGCTCCTCTAGTAAATATTCTAGAAGGTCAAGGAAGGTAGCCACCAACCTCAAGGTAGCCACCAACCTCAAGTCAGCCAGCAGCCAGCAGCCAGCCACCAACCTCAAGTCAGCCAGCCGCCAGCCGCCTTCACACTACCACCATCTATTGATGGTCACTACCACCATCTTGAACTTTGATTTTCTTACTTACAATTTGTGTATAAATAGAGGGTGAGTAGAAGGAGGTAGAAGCAAAGAAGAAGGGAGGAAACACAAACTCTCCTCTCTACAAATCAGAAATTATGTATTCTTTCATCTTTAGGAGTAGTTGTTCAATAGATATGTAAGGCTAAGCTCGTTTTCTTGGTTGCAAGGACACAACAAACCTTCAGATTTCAAGAACCGTGAGATTTATTCTTCCTTTTATTTTCAGTTTATGTTATGAATGAATATGTTTGTTTTCCTATGCATATTTCCTACGATTGTTTATCTTAATTGCTAGAGCGGACTCTAAGTTATTATTGTGAACAATCTATTGCTAAGTTTGATATCAAAACCGGAGTTGTCGTATATAAACTTGTGAAGCAACTAAGCTTGATAATTGTAGCGGAACTACGTTATTAAACTTAGGGAGAACATTCGATCATAGTAACACAAATTGACAACTTGGTTGTTAAGATTAATGAATTTATCTGGATCTTAAGGCTGCCATTGGATTAAATCATTAGTGCGGACACTGTGAGTGATTGTTTGTTGGTTAGGGCTAGTTATACGGCGGATCCGTTAATTAACCAATATTAAGAAAAGATAAAATTCATAATATAAACTGGAGTTTCGTTTCAAGGATCGGTTCTAATTTCCGTTGGTGGATGTGTGCTTGCAATCAAGGTTTGTTTTATTGATATATTTCAATTTCAATTGATTTTGTTTGCTAGTTTAATGTCTGCCATAGTTTAAATCATTACAAATCAAACCCCCCCCATTGCATAACGTATAGCATAAAAATCTGACTTAAACCTTCCTCGTGGGATCGACCCCTTGCTTGCTCTATACTATCTTGTGTGTTTTAAGCTAGGGTAATTAATTTGTGCGACCGCGACATCGCAACAAATTTTGGCGCCGTTGCCGGGGAAGTAAGTTTAGTTGATTCTTGTGCTTGTATTATTATTTTTCGTTTATGTGATTGTTATTTATATTTAAAAAAAAAAAAAAAATTTTGCTTGCGGTGTTACTGTTCGCTTGTTGCAGCGGTACTGTTGAAGACAAAATTGTTTGTGGAATTAGGTTTCTAGCCTTTGTTTTCTGAAGTGAAACGACATTCTGAACAAGACTAGTGGTAAACTACTAGCCCCACCCTATCAAGGCCAAATTCCACTCTTTTCTAAGGTTTTTAGGTAGTTTTAGTTTTTTTTAGCGTAAGATTTTCATATAATTTGCATTTTTTTTTATCTCTTGTGTGGTTGCTTTCTTTTGAGTTTTCTTAGCGATTGATGCCAGTAACCCGTTCTACTAATCAGAGTCTAGTGCAGGTTGATCTTGAAATAGAAAGCACTTTACGCAGGTTAAGAAAGGAAGTTTACCTCAACACCATGGCGGTTGCACGACAACAAACACTCAAGGAGCTTGCTGCTCCTAATGTGGAGAATCAACCATTGTGCATAAACATTGACAATAATGTAAACTTTGAGCTCAAATCTGGTTTTATACATTTGTTACCAACATTCAATGGTCTTGCAGGAGAAGATCCTCATACTCATCTCAAGGAGTTCCATATGGTTTGTGTTGGCATGAAACCGAATGGAGTTGATGAAGAACAAGTTAAGTTGAAAGCTTTCCCTTTCTCTTTAAAAGGGGCAGCAAAGGCATGGTTTTTCTCTATTCTCCCAGGATCTATTGGAACTTGGAATGCCATGAAGAAGATTTTCCTTGAAAAGTATTTCCCAGCATCTCGAGTTGCCAACATAAGGAAAGAAATATGTGGGATTCAGCAATCTCATGGAGAGATTCTCTCCGAGTATTGGGAAAGATTTGAGCAACTGTGTATTCAATGCCCTCATCATCAAATACCCGATCAGCTGCTCATTCAATATTTCTATGAAGGATTGATGCCTACTGACCGTAGTATCATTGATGCTGCAAGTGGAGGCACATTGGTGGATAAGACACCCGAGGCTGCACGCCAATTGATCTCAAACATGGCAGCCAACTCGAAACAATTTGGCACTCTTGGAGACTTCTCCAACAAACGAGTAAATGAGGTAAGTATTTCTAACCTTGAAAATAAAGTTAATGATCTTACTTCTCTTGTGCGTTCTTTGGCTTGTGGAAATGTGCAGCAGGTGAAAGTTTGTAGCATATGCTCCTTACAAGGACATGCTTCGGATATGTGCCCAACAATGCAAGAAGATTACATTGAACAAGCTCATGCAGTTGATGGAGCATTTAATGGACAACCTCAGCGTAAGTATGATCCTTTTTCCCACACGTACAATCCTGGATGGAGAGTTCATCCTAACCTACGGTATGGGAACCAACCTCAACAAGGCAATCAAGGCCGACAGTTCCATCCCCATGGATTTCAGCCCCAACAGAATTATCAAGCAAGACAACCCACTCCATTCACAAACTCTAATGTTATGGGGTCGTCATCCAATGATGATCTTCATGAGATGATGAAAACTTTGGCTTCTAATACTGTTACCTTGCAACAAAATGTCATGTCTTTTCAACAGGAAACAAGGTCAAGTATTCACAACTTGGAAAAGCAAATGGGGCAAGTAGCTTCAAGTGTAGGGAAATTGGAAGCACAAATGAATGGAAAATTGCCCTCCCAAGCATTGAATCCAAAAGAGAATGTTAGTGCGATCATGCTGCGAAGTGGGAAAGAACTTGAAGAGAAAAGGTCAAAACAAATTGAGATGAAGGAAGAAGAAGAGATATAAACTGAAATGAGTACAAAGAAGGAACATCATCCTTCTCCTCCACAAACTGAAACAAAGACCAACACTCCAAAGGTAACTCCTCACTCAATGAATTCTAGTTTTAAAACAATTCCACCCTTTCCTGTGAGTTCTTCTAGGTCCAAGAAAGAAGACAAAGAAAAAGAGATTTTAGAAGTTTTCAAGAAAGTGGAATTGAACATTCCTTTGTTTGATGCTATCAAGCAAATTCCCAAGTATGCAAAATTCTTGAAGGAGTTGTGTACTACCAAGAGAGCTTTCAAACTGAAAGGTCATGAAACGGTAAGTATGGGTGAAGTTGTATCTATCGTTGTTCAAAAGAATCTGCCTTTGAAACAAAAAGACCCAGGTGCGTTTACTATCCCATGTGTTATTGGTAATGCTAGTTTTAAAAGAGCTTTATACGATTTAGGTGCATCCATTAGTGTTATGCCTAAACATGTTTATGATTCTCTTAGTCTAGAGCCTTTGAATAAAACTAGTATTGTAATACAACTTGCGGATCGTAGTTTTGTTTACCCACTTGGTGTGATAGAAGATGTCCTAGTCAAGATTGATAGTTTGGTTATTCCATGTGACTTTTATATTCTTGATATGGAACATGATTCTTGTGATTCATCAACCAGCACTCATATATTGTTTGGGAGACCATTCTTGAAAACTGCCAATACAAAGATTGATTGTGGTAAGGATACTTTGTCTATGGAAGTAGGAGATGAAAAAATGGAATTCAATTTTCATGATGCAATGAAATATCCTTATAGCAATGTTTATTCTATCACATGCTGTGACCAAATTGATAAGTGTGTGCAACAAGTTTGTGATTTTGATTGCGAAGATGGATTAAGCATAGCTTTAAGCTATGGCTATGATTTCACCAAGATAGAAGAGATGGAGAGGCACACGTGTGTTTCCCAAAACATGCATGAATCAACATTGGATTTGCAAGCTTTGCAAATTGTCCTTCATGATGCAAGATTCATTTACCCCATCACAAATAGTCAATGGGTGGCGCCTATCCTTTTGGTGCCCAAAAAGATTGGAATTATGGTGGAAGAAATTCGAAATGATGCTTACGAGAATGCAAGGATTTACAAAGAAAAGACTAAGAATCTTCATGACCGAATACTTACAAGAAAGGAGTTTCATGTTGGAGACAAAGTCCTTCTTTATCATTCGCATTTGAAACTTTTTCCTGGAAAGTTACGCTCTCATTGGATTGGACCATTTGTTGTTTCTAATGTTTTTCCTTATGGTGCAGTTGAAATTACAAGTATAGAAACTAACAACATACTCAAAGTCAATGGGCATCATTTTAAACCTTTCTATGAAGGTTGGACGGCAGAAATCACCGCTTCTGCAGAGTTAGCTGAACCAATCTATGAAGAATGAGCATGCAACATGTCGAGCCAATGACATAAAACAAAAGCGCTTACTGGGAGGCAACCCAACACAAAAAGAAAACAAAATCAGATTTGCTTTCTTTTTCCTTATCTTTTATTTTTCGTATTTTACTTTATCTTTGTCATTCTCTTATGTTCCTTTGCTTTTATTTTAACATTGAGGACAATGTGTTTTAAGTGTGGGGGTATTGAGAGAATTTTGGTTTTCTTATTTTAATTTTCTTTGTTGTTCTTAAAAAAAAAAAAAATTTGTTTGGTCTTTTTAACTCCCATTGGTTTTTGAGAATATCAGTATTATATATGAGAATTAATTGAGATAGATGAAGATATAAATCAAATGAAGGAGTATGCATGCAAATTTTAAGGTTTAATTGGTTTAGGGATTGACTTTGAGAATATGTCATGCTGACTTTATAGTGTTATACCAATGCAAGCTTTTGAGCCTTCAACATTATATTCTTTGAGTGTGCATTCTTTCAATGATAAGTATCTCTAGAACTTGCTTCATATCTTATTGAGATTATATTCCATTACAAATATACATGAAGATGATAAAGGCATTAGGAATTTTAACCCCTCGAGCCAAAAAGCCAACCTAAAGCATATTATCCTTAGTGAGCCCGTTTTGAGCTTGTTTATCTTTTCTTTGCTTTATCCATGTATAAGCCTTAACTTTATATATGTTTTTCTTTTCCCCTGGTAAAGGATTAGTAGAGCATATACTTGTAATATCTCATGGAATTATGGTTGGAAATTATATGAAAAGAAAGAAGTGATGCTTGATGAAAAAAAATGGGCAAAGTTGCCGAAGAAAAAGAAAAAAGAATAAAAAAAAAGTATTCCTTTATGTTCTTAAGGTTTTATGTTGAAAGAGCTTGAAATCAAAAGGAGTTAAGCATTTGTGATTAAAGATGAAAAATTTATGAGCTTTAATGGAATATCTTGTTTGAAGTATCATTTTTCAAAATGCTCTACTTTCTTTAGTTTGAACCTTTCCTTTTACTTTCTTTTACCTCACCTTAACCTCAACCCTATTACAACCGGAAAATAAGACCTTTTGATTCATGTAGTAATTGTAATAAGTTGCTAATGGAGATGAGATTGAAAAGCAAGCTTATGGTAGAACATACTCTGTGATTGAATTTGAGAGATTTAAACACATAAACCCTAAACACATGAGTGTTGGAGTCTATATCAATGAGAGGACCTATCACTTTGGCATGACATAGATTTCATTTAAATCCTGACGATTGATTGAGTTTTGAAGTTTGCATGTAAATAAATTCATGAGAATTATACCATTTATCCTTCATGATTGTATTCTTGTTTATAATGCTTGTACTCTTGGACATTGATGGGAGATTAAGAGATTGATCATAGTTATTTTCAATTTAATTTTATTTATCGTTTCTCTAGGACGAGCAAGAGCTAAGTGTGGGGGTATTTGATGTAACCATATTATTCGATAGTTTCACCCGCATTTAACTAGTGTTTTGTGTATGTTATTTATATAAAATGCCTTGATATTCTTTATTTTATGTTTTGAAGGCATTTTTGGATGAAAGATGCAAAAAGGAGTAAATTGGAGGTAATTGGCAGATTTGATGTTCAGTCGATATTTTGTGCAGAGCGTGAGTTCCAGAGATCGAAATGAAGTGATTCTAGTGGCATTAAAAAGCTAACATCCATACCTTTCTGGAAATGTAATGCAAGAAAAATAAAAAGAGAAAGATCATGGAAATCACATCCTTCAAAGTCAAATCACGCAGTCTGCCAATGTTGACCTTTTCCCATTCAAAATTGAATATCTAGCGCTTTCGATGTCCAATTGATGTAAACTCAATTGTTTTGGATTCCTTACTCAAAGATCTATAAACGCTCCAAATTTCAGCCAAAACCGATGTCATATGAGGGAGATATGATTTTTCAAAGATGACAGCTGAATTCTGCCAGCAAGCAGGTTGCGTGAAGAAACGAATCCAAATTTCATCCAGAAGCGTCCAAACCGACCAGCAATTTAGCTCCTCTAGTAAATATTCTAGAAGGTCAAGGAAGGCAGCCACCAACCTCAAGGCACCCACCAACCTCAAGTCAGCCAGCAGCCAGCAGCCAGCCACCAACCTCAAGTCAGCCAGCCGCCAGCCGCCTTCACACTACCACCATCTATTGATGGTCACTACCACCATCTTGAACTTTGATTTTCTTACTTACAATTTGTGTATAAATAGAGGGTGAGTAGAAGGAGGTAGAAGCAAAGAAGAAGGGAGGAAATACAAACTCTCCTCTCTACAAATCAGAAATTATGTATTCTTTCATCTTTAGGAGTAGTTGTTCAATAGATATGCAAGGCTAAGCTCGTTTTCTTGGTTGCAAGGACACAACAAACCTTCGGATTTCAAGAACCGTGAGATTTATTCTTCCTTTTATTTTCAGTTTACGTTATGAATGAATATGTTTGTTTTCCTATGCATATTTCCTACGATTGTTTATCTTAATTGCTAGAGCAGACTCTAAGTTATTATTGTGAACAATCTATTGCTAAGTTTGATATCAAAACCGGAGTTGTCGTATATAAACTTGTGAAGCAACTAAGCTTGATAATTGTAGCGGAACTACGTTATTAAACTTAGGGAGAACATTCGATCATAGCAACACAATTTGACAACTTGGTTGTTAAGATTAATGAATTTATCTGGATCTTAAGGCTGCCATTGGATTAAATCATTAGTGCAGACACTGTGATTGTTTGTTGGTTAGGGCTAGTTATACAGCGGATCCGTTAATTAACCAATATTAAGAAAAGATAAAATTCATAATATAAACTGGAGTTTCGTTTCAAGGATCGGTTCTAATTTCCGTTGGTGGATGTGTGCTTGCAACCAAGGTTTGTTTTCTTGATATATTTCAATTTCAATTGATTTTGTTAGCTAGTTTAATTTCTGCCATAGTTTAAATCATTACAAATCAAACCCCCCCCTCCTTGCATAACGTATAGCATAAAAATCTGACTTAAACCTTCCTCGTGGGATCGACCCCTTGCTTGCTCTATACTATCTTGTGTGTTTTAAGCTAGGGTAATTAATTTGTGCGACCGCGACATCGCAACAGTTTTCATAAATTAATATTCCCGTGAGATAGATACTCAATACATGTGCCCATAATATTATATTTTCATATTCCTACATTTACATTACATCATATTGACATACTCATGATTTTGCATTCCTATTCTAGTCTCGTTATCTACACGAGTTTATACATGAGTGCTGAACGATAATTTAGATAACTAGTACTTTTTATCGTATGATTCTCATGTAAATTCATAATACAACATCCTCATAGAATAGAGTACCAATTAAATATATTCATGACATCGTATGTACATGTTCACACATCCACATCCATGTTCCATTATAGTTTTCATTACAAGTTCTTACAAAAGTGTCAAATGACAAATATTCAATATAACACCGAAAACATACTATTACATAGCACCTTTCAAAAGTGTCAAACCTACGCACCTTAATTGTGTGATGTTCCTATTACAAAAACAACATGGATACAAGAATTGTAAATAATCTAAACATAATAATAACAACTAGAGGAACGTTATCGATACTTTTCATTATCAACTGAAGGTGAGTATATTCTTTCATCATTTATCATATACATTGTACAATTCTTATTATTACGCTAGATGTATTATCCTCATTCATATGCCCCAACCTCTCCATAGGAGTGGTGGGGCCAAAGTTTAATCTTCAATCGAGGTTAATTACTTCACCTTAACCCAGTCATCCACCTTGGATGCTTTTAACTGTAGCTAATCACAATATCTAAACTCGATCATCCATTTCAAATGTCATTAACCAAAACTAATCATAAAAGTCAAACTCGTCATCTCTTACGGATACCATTAACCGAAGCCAATCGTTATAATCAACTCGACCATCCATGTAAGATGTCATTTACCAAAACTAACCATTAACCACAACCCAGTCATCCATCTCGAATGCCATTAGTTGAAGCTAATTATCAAGTGCAACCCGATCATCTATCTTGGATGCCATAAGCTGAAGCTAATCAACAATCACAACCCGGTTGTACCAATTTTTGACCCATCTTTTTTTTTTTTTTCAAAAAATAAAAAAATAGCAAAAAACAACGAAAACCCAAAAAATATGTAAAACCTCTAGGTGAAAAATCATGACATTATAATTTGAGGGTGTAACAAAATATATGTTCTTGATATATTTGCATCGTTTTTAGCATTTTTAGCATTGTCTCAAAAGAATTTAAATTTTCAAAGGTCTTTTGAACGCATTTGACTTTTAATGCGTTATTTTTAAAATCATCAATTTTTTTCATTGAGGCAACGTGGATATTGCTTATTTTTGAAAAATAAAATAAAATATAGATGTTTTACTAAGCATTTGAAAAAAAATGATTTTTTCTCTATAAATAGAGAAGAAAAAAACCAGTTTGAGAGGAGGTAATTCTGCACATTTGGGGGGAACACAAAAATAAACCATAGCAAAAACTTAACCTTTTTTTTTTCCTGCAATAGACGTCGATGTCCCCCCTAGGGGTCCTTGGTTTTTTTTTTTTTTTTGCTCTCCTAGAACCAGAAAGCCAGGGACCCTCTGCCATTTGAACTCCTTTCTTCTCCCTTTCCCCGCTGGTCCCCATTCCATCTCTTTGCCACCCCCCCCTCTCTTTGCCAAAGACAAACTAGACTTACTCCCTTCCCTTGGCAAAACCAAAACTAGCGGCCCCCCACCTTTGCAAAAGAAAAAACAAAAAGCTAGCCAACAGCTCCCCCTTACTTTTCCCTTTCCCCTCAGCAGACCTTCCCTCTCTCAGCCTCTCCATCGTCCCTCTCCTCTCTCAGCCGACCCATCGGCCTCCCTCTCCAGGCTAATGAACAAACCCCACCACAGCAGCAACCGATCTCCTTCACCGCCAACAAGACAACTCGCTAAGACCGAATCAGAGCCTCTAGTAGCAGTTCGAGCACGATAGCGCCCACGAACTCAGATTTATCCACCTTCTCCCTCCAGCAGCACCCGCAAACCTAACAACATCGAAGCCTCCTCCTCGGCAGCATCTTCTTCTTCGGTCTCCTCAATAGCAACGCCCAAAACAACAGCCCAAAGCTAGCCCAGTAGTGACACCCCCTTCTCAACCATTACTCTTAGGAGCCGTCAGCCACCTAAAGCGGAGGAGAAGATGAAGAAACCTAGAGAAAGATAGATCTGCAATGAAATAGATCTAAAAGAGAAGGGAGAGAAGTAGATCCGAAATAGTGAAAGAAGATTAAAACAGATTGCTTGTTGTGTTTTTTGGATTTTTTGCAGTGTGATCACCGACGAGAAAGGGAAGAGAAGAAGAAAGCCAGCTAGATCCACCCGTTTCCAGGCATTGTCTGTGGCGGCGACGCTTGGAGAAGAAGTGCTGCCATTATTCCTAAAGATCCAGAAGTCTTCCCAGCACAGCTATGAATTTTTGGGGGGTTTATTTTGTAAATTTTAAATTGTTTAATGTAATTTTTTTAGTTTTGAATTTTCATAATTTGTAGCTTGTAAATCTGGATGTAAAACAAAAAGAAAAAAGAAAAATAATAAAAGTGAATGTGTGTGTTTGTATTTATTTTTATGATTTTTTATGATAAAATCGCAAAGAATAAAGAAGAATTTAATGTTTTAATTTGTTAACGGTAAAAAATTATGAACTTATATGTAACTCATATTTTTAATATCCAATAAAAAGAAAATCTTTAAAACTTCTTTATCACATCAAATCGCGAAGCAGCTTACCTCAGGTAGGGTACGCTAGGGGTGCTAATAATTTCCCTAGCCACAACTAGTCTCTTACCTATAAATTTCTAACGAGACTAGTACACTCGGGCTTCTTAGGAACCCCTCAATGAAATACTAGGTGGTGACTCTCAAATCAAACCAAATGAATGAAAATCGCCAACAAACACCACATGGGCACGTGCGACACCATTCATCCATCTCGGATGCCATCAGCCGAAGCTAATCAACAAGCACAACCCGATCATCCATCTTGGATGTCACTAATCAATAATCACAACTCGATCATCCATCTTGGATGCCATTAGTCGAAGCTCATCATCAAGCACAACCTGGTTATCCATCTCGGGTGCTATTAGTGGAAGCTAGTCAACAATCACAACCCAATCATCCATCTCGGATGCATTAGCCAAAGCTAATCATCAATCACTTTCAACATTCATAATCGATTTGACATTTGTCAGCAACCCAATTTCACAACAACTCAATTAACATCTTATAGTCAGTTTAATATTCATTGCAACGCAATAATATATCCTCCTCAAACCAATCATTTCAAAACATTAACATTTTTATCATCTTTTCAGCATTCATCGAGAACTCGATCAACATTTCATAGTCATTTCAACATTCATCAAGAATTCCATCAAACATTTCATCGCATTTCATTACTTATCAAGGATTCAATAATATATCATCCATAAGTAAATCATTTCAAAACATCCATAAAGTAGCCAACTCAGGCAGCCTTCAACTGTCAAAATTTGACAGTTCATGGTGTCTACTTTGAACCAACAGTTGGGATCTTTACCAACCGAATCTAGGGCTGAAAGTTTTGCCATGTGAAGACAACATTACCCTCTTCCACCTCCTATAAATAGAAAGGGATTTCATGGCCTGATCATGAAGAAAATCGGGTCCAAAAATCACAAAACATCAGCTCCCTCCCTTATTTTTAATGCCGACATCTCTCTCTCTTCACTCTCTCTCTCCACCATCTCTCAGCGACACCAACCAGAGCCACCACCAGCTCCACCACAGGTAGCTAGCCCAACCACCAGCCGGTTACCCCACGCTTGAAACAACCATTGTTTCTTCCTCTCTCTCACTTCTGTAGAGGTCTTCCTCTTTCTCACACGTGTGCGGCGAAAACAACATCCACTCTCAAAATAATGTATCTTAATCTGTAAAATGTAGGGGAGACAAGGAATTCTTGTCTTTTATTAGTGAACAAATAGAATGGGAGTCGCCACCTAGTATTTTGGTCACTAGGAACCCTAAATGGTCTTAGAGATCGGGTACGGAGACTGGTTCCATAAAGAGAAGGTATTAGCACCCCAAATACGCCCTACCTATGGTAAGCTGCATTGTTTTATTGTCTGATAAAATCTAAGGTCTTGTCGTGTTTTCTAGTTGTTGGTTTGTCTTTGGTTTACAAAAAGTCCTCCTCAGTAAGGAGATCCTTATCTATTTGGGTAATTCTGATGTCAACAAAAGAATTTAATATCCGAAATACATCTTACGTATAAGGTTGTAACCCCGGATATTAAAAGAAAACAAAATAATTTTTTTGGAATTTTTGAAATATTGGCCTAGTTCTCGTGACTTTAATAAACTGGTTTTTAAAGCCAAAATGCATGCTGATACATATTTTTGAAATTTTCTTTGTTATATGAAAATACCATATGAATTTTATATATGTATTTTTTAGAGACTTGGTCGTATGCATGAAAACAAAAATATTTTTTTATATATGTTTTGCCAAAGACCGGGTATCTTAATACAAAATTTGTATCTTTACCGTATAAAAATACAAACTGATATTAATTAAAATACAGTAAAACATTTGGTAGAAAATCATAGATTTTTTTGGAATTTTTTTTTTTGGACAGGGCTGGACCCAACCAAGCTCAGCCTGGTCATTTGGTTCAAACCAGTGACCCGGCTGGTCACTATGCATGTATGCGTGAATTACTCACGCATGATTTGCACAGTGACAAAATTTTGCCTTTGTAACAGCTGAATTTGCAAAGCAGGGCAAACGAAAGAAGAGCGTACCTGGAGCTGCTGCCTTAAGATGAAGATGAAGATGAAGATGAAGATGAGAGTGATCAGTGCTCTAATCGGGCGACTTTTCTTTCATTCCCTCTGCCGCTATTTTCGTTTCTGATTCTCCCTTCGCAGTTCAAATTCTTGTCTGCACTCTTTTTCTTCTTCTACATCTCTGTTTTTTTTTAAATGATGAAGCCGAAGGCAACGCTGGTTCTGATCCCAAAGATTTCCTTTACTTACATTATTTCCTTTTCTCTTCTCGGCTCCTCTCTGTTTTTCCTTCTATCTTTCCCCTCTTATGTTTTTTCTCCTTTCCTCTCTCGTTCCTTCTCTGTTCTGCCCTTTTTCCTTACTGTCACCTCTGTTATCTTTTCTTTACTGCTCCCTTGTTCCCTGGTGCAGTTAGAGGCGAAGTCGTTGCTTGCAGACAAAGAGATGGTGAAGCTGATAGGTTGAAGCTACTCTCTTCTTTAGTTCTTCCTTCTCTCTCTCTCTCTCTCTCTCTCTCTCTCTCTCTCTCTCTCTCTCTCTCTCTCTCTCTCTCTCTCTCTCTCTTTCTTTCTGCGTATTTTTAAATCTTTTTCCCTCCCTCTGTTTTCCTTATGTTCTCTCCATTTGTTCTCTTTTTTTTTTCCTTATGTCGTTCTCCCCCCTCTGGCACGATCTCTCCTCTGGCTTTTATAGCCAGAGGATGCATGCGTTATTGCATGAACATAGTAACAGCCGACGTGTATTAGCAGTGAAACATTCCCCAAAACTAAAGCAATCAGCGGCTTTTGTTGCTGAAACAATTCCTTTTTCCGTTGAAACGGCTCCTGATGAAGAGAATGAATAATGCCTCTAAAACGGCACCGTTTTCGTATTCAAAATGTATATTTTTGATTTGGTCATCGGAGTTTTGTATTTTTGTAATCAAACCCTCCAGGTAAATTATAATTGGATCCCTTGATTTTAGCGCCTTTTCGGTTGGGTCCTTGGTTTCGGATTGTTTCAATCAAGTCCCTAATTGACCATCAAACTCTAATAATTATGCAATTAAAACCCTGATTTGACCAAATCAAACTCTTCAAAATTATAATTGGACCCCAGAACTTTAATTTCTTCCAATAAAAGCCTAAATTGACTTATTGAAAGCAATTTTCTTGCAATCAAACCCTCCATAAATCCAATTAAACCTTGGATAAAATTTAATTGAGTCCATAAACATCTGATTTTGGACTTTTCTTCCTCAAATTGATTTTTCCTTATCAACAAGGCTCTCACTGTCAAATTTCAACCTTTTGTATTTTTGAATCTCCCCAACTAATTTTGGCATTTTTTCAGCATTCCAGCATCATGTTCTTGCTCCTATTATTTTTTGGATTTCTTAATTTTTTTTTTGATATATTTTTTTTATTTTCTCAGTTTTTTGTGGGAACCCAAAAATGGGTAACAACAGATGCCCCCTCTTTACAATACTTACGGAGCAAAGAATTTGCGTAGTAAGTTCTGTAAAGATAAACAAAACTGAACTTTCGATCATGATCTTCTCAAAACTCAACTTATTTGAAATTTTGTCTTTACCGCCCTCCTCCTTCAACTAGGAATTAATGATCCAAACTCTATTATCTTGAGAACCCGATCTTGGTGCCCCTCTAAATTCTATCTCGTTTTCTGCTTCTTCTTCTTCTCTTTTTTTTTTGGAGTTTTTAAATCTCTTGTGACGACTTCCTTTTAACCAAAACTAAAATCTTTTATGTGGTTGGGCTAACCTGAGATCCCCTTTAACCAAAACTAAAAATATATGTGATTAGGCTAACCTGAGATCCCATCTGGCGATCCCCTTTAACCATAACAAAAATCTATGTGGTTGGGCTAACCTAAGATCCCATCCGGCGATCCCCTTTAACCAGAACCAAAATCTGTATGGTTGGGCTAACCTGAGATCCATCCAGCAATCCCTTTTAACCAGAACCAATATCTTATGCATGGTTGGGCTAACTTGAGATCCAATCCGACAATCCCCTTTAACCAGAACCAATATCTTGTATGTGGTTGGGCTAACCTGAGATCCCATCTGGCGATCCCCTTTAACCAGAACCAAAATCTATGTGGTTGGGCTAACCTGAGATCCTATTTGATGATCCCTTTTAACCAGAACCAAAATATGTGTGGTTGGGCTAACCTGAGATCCCCTCTAGTGATCCCCTTTAACCAAAACCAAAAATTTGTGTGGTTGGGCTAACCTGAGATCCCATCCGGCGATCCCCTTTAACCAGAACCAAAAATATGTGTGCTTCTTGTTGACAAGGTTTGAACTTGCTTCCTTCTTCTTCTTCTTCTTGAAAATTTTCTAATGGTAGGGTTCTTGTCATTTTTCTTCTCGTTCCAGGGTCACAACAATGATTCTCTTTTATTATCAGCTCAATTATTCTTTTTTTTTTAAGGATTTTTCTGTAACGAATAAAAATATGTGTGCAATGCTTTGAGGTTAGATGACATGCATGCATCCTTACCTGATTTGAAATATAGGTCCCCCTCTCTTTGATGTTCCATCATCATATGGTGCTTTTATTTGCTAACTGAAGCCTTCTTTGCTCTTTCCACGTACTGGCTCATTCATGTGCTAGCCATCCATTCCATTGTAAATGCAACGCCTATCATAGGTTGTCTTTGATGATTATTGGTTTCACTATTTATCAAGCTTGACAATGCCCCCCAAGTATGGTGTTGCTTGATTCGTCATGAAGGAGCTTAACAAATTATTTCATCCCCTGGATTCTTTCGAGAATCTTTCTTTGATTAGCTGTGTGCATCCTGCTAGCACTCATCAAGAGGTTTTCTAGTGTCGTCCTCATCATAGATTGCTAATCAGCCATTGACTTGCTTCTAGTGCTCGTTCATTTTATTATCTTCCTTTCAACACCATTGTCCTCAGCTTCACTAATTCATCAATTTTTTTTATTGCCCCCTAGCTGATCTGAATACTGCTTGTTTTTCCTTCTCAGGGTCCACTGTATTTCCCCCAGCTGCTCAACTTTTCAAGAAGTGTCGAGAAGTATTGATGTTACTTCTATCAAGGATTTTGCAAACTCGATCGGTGCTCTTTTTGTTTGACAATCTTTCTTGTTCAAGAATCAACTCTTATATTTTGAAGATCATGTATATTTCAAAGTCTAATTGTTGAAATGAAATCAGAGAGATGTCAGTTTTGTAAAAGTATTTTTTTTTTAAATTCAAGCTTCCTTGGTCAAAGACCCAACACACGTCATTTAATACATGTAGTCCTTTGATTATCTTGTATTTTGAAAACAAAAATTGACCCATCGAAAGATTAAAATAGCTTTTTCCATGGTTCTTTGTGTCAATTTTAATCTCTAATCATGGGTATATCTTTTGATGGTTTGTGATGAGGTGATCTTTTTGTGAATTTCAAAAACAAGATGCTAAAGTTTAGAAGTCAACCTTTATCAAGAAAGGTTTTTTTTTTTTGTACTTATTTTATCAGCATGCATAATGACAAGTAGCTTAATCCATGAAGCCACGACCCTTATGGAAAAAATCTCCAAGCTTTGAGAGCGCCATTTATCGGTTCAAATTGCTTACTTGATCGAAAAGAGCTTTTAAAAAAACATAATGTAGGCTATGAAAGAAAGGAAATTTACAGGCTTAAAAGGTGTTTGAGGGTTTCAAAAACCTAGGATCAACATCAACTATTCATCATTTCTCTTTATCTTGTTGTCTTTGTAGAGAAAACGACATATAACCTTATTAACCTCAAATATCAAAATTCTCTTAACATAGGTCATAATGAAAATCTAACTTTTTCTTTGATGAATAACCAATCTCAATCATTTGATAACATAAGGGCTTTATCATGGATGCCAAAAGTCATGTTTGTAGCTCCATTTTTTTTTTTATGGTATTGACTTTTGACATTTATTGTGTCTTTCCTTGATTGAAACTTCTTTTGTCTTTCCTATACTCAATAGGCATTTTCTTTCCTTTATATTTGACTTATCTTCAAGTGGAGGCAATTTTTATGTTTTTTTTTTCACATAGCCTTTCTCACATTTTTCTAACATGCCCCCAGTCTAGGTCTTCTTTCTTTGAGCTCTTTCTCAAACATTGGACTTTTGTTCTAAGCCATCCCTTTCACTTTTATCTTTTCTTATTGGCCCCCAGTGTGGGGTGTGATCCTGGTCAGGGTTTCTTTTGAAAAGAATATTTTATTAGGTTCAAAATGGGATTACAAAGGATAAATTTCTTTGGGAAGTGAGGGGATATCAAGGATGGCCTTTTTTCATTTCAAGCAAGGTTGGTGTGAACCAATAAATTTTGACCTCGTCCAATGTAATGATTTGGACTTGCTTGAACCTTGATTCGTGAGTCCATAACTACTAAATCCATTACATGTCACTATGCATACTGCTAAAACTTAGCTACAAGATTTGTGGTTCAGCTTCATGTGTGGGCTCAAAATCTGCTTGGTCACCCCATATATTTTAACAAGCATCGAGTCATTTCTGGAATCAAAATACTTTTAAACTTTCAAGATTGATTAGCCTTAATTGCGCATTGGAGTTTTGATCAAAATATTTCACCAAAATAAATTTTGAAAGAAACATCTTCTTATTTCAAAACAATAATAAGACTAAGAACAAAACATAATCCATTAAAAGGTGAGATGGGATCCCAAAACCAAAATGATGAACAACACAATTGACAACATGACATTTATAAACAGCTTCTTCATCGGTCATTCACGTCTTGTTATCACTCATTGGTGATGGCATGTTGATGATATAATCATTGGTATCATTCTTCATAAAATCTACTTGTCTCTTGCTCACAAATCTTTTGGACTTAATCTTCAAAGTTCTTGCAATTCTTCAAATTTTCCTCTAGATTATTCCATCTAAAGGATCATGTCTTGGGGTAATGATCTAACGATGATTTTTCCTTAGTGACAAAGGTGAGCTGGAATGGGAAGCACCTATAGAGCAAACCCCTTCCTAATCGTAGCATGTCAATGTGCCCAGTCTTAAGTTAAAGAATATCACATCATGAAAGTATTCTCCCATCAGCACAACATCAACATTGCAAAAGGCCAAGGGGCTTACGTGGGGTTTTTTCCTTGTTAAAACCCCTATGTTAATTGAATGCCTTTTGCTCCATCGTTTTTTGTTATGATCCTCCATGATCCATACTTCTATAAAATTTCTCTCCTTATCGATATAGATCATGGCGAGCTTTCCTTTGTAATCAGTAAGTCTAATATCTTTGTTATCATTGCCCTCAGATGCTGGTAGAGGAAGTGGGAACAAACAATGACTCTCCCTTTTTATATCAAATGCATAGATGTTTCCCTTCCAAGTGAGCCAATGAAATGAGCCATTTACGGATACTTTTTTCATGCGATGAAGGGACTCTTCATAAGGCAACTTCACTTCGTCCAAAAGCTTCCATTTCCAAATTATTGATTCAAACAACTCGACTCTAATGCATTGGTACATATGTGAATGTAATTTGGGCTTTGAGAATCTCACAATCTTGTATCGTAAAGGCTTTGACCTTTCAATCATTAGGCCAAATTCTATAGTATCATATCGTGTCTTTGGATTCGGGATCTTTTGCCATTGTTGGATCGTAGGGATACACACATAATAGCATGATTTATTATGTGCACGAAAAAGTAGAACTCCTTGATTTGTTGATGACACAATCTCCACGTGTTGTGGAAGAAAATCAAAAGGTATTTGCATATGGGTCTTCACAGCATTAGTTGAAACAAAGGAAACTTGATATTTGTTCCGAATCATGCTTTGGATGAGGAAACTAGAGACAATGTTGGTTCTTTGGCTGTGTAGCCTTGTGAAAAGGGATTCGTAGGTCAACTTGTTGTACTCTTTAGAAAGAAGCCTACATTTCCCCACAGTCTCCATTGATGAGCGTGTCAGCACTTCATAGATGGCATCTCAGCACAGGTCCCTAGCTGAGTCCATTTGAAGTAGAGAATCTTATTACCACAGGCTGCCTCTTGAGTGAATTTTCCTTGCCACCGTCAAGTGTTGGTAACTCTTAACTCTAAAGAGGAGAGCAGAATTGAGGAACCTTTATTTCAAACTATGAACATGCATGTTTAAACGTATGAGGATGTTTTATATGACGAGCTTGCCCTTCAAGGGTTGACACATGGTCGTAATCCTTGCAATAATTTTGATTATTGCTCTACATCGGAAATTTTCTAAGCAACGACCAATGTGTCAACCACAAGTCTTAAGTTCAAGATGCTTCAGGAAGGGTTTACTCTAATGCAAAACAAAAGGTAACATGCATAACTTAGGGACATGTTCTATTCATTAAGTGAGACAGAGGGTAGGTTGACTATCTAGTCTCGAAAAGGGTCTCATACCTGCCAAGTGACGATCTTTGTAAAGACAGTGTGGGGGCGTTGCAAGGAACAGTTAAGGCACGTATACCCACCATTACCAAGAAGGCACTCAGATATAAGTTGGGTGTTTCATGCATCTGAACTCTGACCAATAGTCATAGGGCAGATCGCTAATTCCCCACCTAACTTAGAAGCTTGTGTGTGCTTTCAAAAAAATTAAAGCATGTGATGCATGAGGTAGTCCTATACAGTGCATGAACATATATGTACATAAATTAAAGCATGTAAAATAAATAAATAAATAAAATAAGCTTATTAACAAAAAACATGCAAAAAAAAAAAAACACAGTTATCAGACAAAAACAAAGCTTAGTCCACAAGGTCCCAGTGGAGTCGCCATTCTGTCGCACGTGGGGGAGACAAGGAATTCTAGTCTTTTATTACTGGAAAAATAAAATGGGAGTCGCCACCTAGTATTTTGGTCACTAGGAACCGTAACTGGTCTCAGAGATTGGGTATGGGAACTGGTTGCGTAAAGGGAAGGTATTAGCACCCCAAATATGCCCTACCTATGGTAAGCTGCATTGTTTTATTGTCTGATAAAATCTAAGGTCTTGTCGTGTTTTCTAGTTGTTGGTTCGTCTTTGGTTTAAGAAAAGTCCTCCTCGGTGAGGAGATCCTTATCTATTCGGGTAATTCTGACGTCAACAAAAGAATGCGAAGTATAAAAGTCCTCCTCGGTAAGGAGATCCTTGTCTATTCGGGAGATCCTTAGATTTTCGTTTCTGATTCTCCCTTCTCAGTTCAAATTCTTGTCTGCAGTTTTTTTCTTCTTCTCCATCTCTATTTTTTTAAAAATGACGAAGCCGAAGGCAACGTTGGTTATGATCCCAACGATTTCCTCTACTTATATTATTTCCTTCTCTCTTCTCGGCTCCTCTCTGTTTTTCCTTCTGTCTTTCCCCCTCTTCTATTTTTTCTCCTTTCCTCTCTCATTCCTTCTCTGTTCTGCCCTTTTTCCTCACTATCACCTCTGTTATCTTTTCTTTTCTGCTCCCCTGTTCCCTGGTGTAGTTGGAGGCGAAGTCGTTGCTTGCAGACGAAGATGATGGTGAAGCTGATAGGTTAAAGCTACTCTCTTCTTCAGTTCTTCCTTCTCTCTCTCTCTCTCTCTCTCTCTCTCTCTCTCTCACTCTTTCTTTCTGCGTATTTTTAAATCTTTTTTTCTCTCTCTATCTAACATATGATTGTGGGTTGCACATTAGATTATTATATTATTTATGTTCTTTTGTTAAAGGTAACAAAGTGAAAGGGATAGTATATAATTGAAAAAAATAAATAAATATTGATGATAATAAAAACGTAGATAAGTTTGGTTTCTTAGCTTCATAATATTAGAACATAATATTATTTTCTCCCGATAAAAGCCCCATCATTTATGTTTTTATACATTGAGCATATAAAAAGAAGGTTTATTAATATCTTGTTTTAATAGTATGAAGCAAATATATAAATTTAATAAGAGTTTGTTGAATGATGAATGCGTTGCTTTGTGGAACTTGCAAATTGTTTTTCTATTTTAACGTCTTGATTACTAGGGACTAGTATAAGCTGGTTGGGGGGTGTGACACGGCCAAAAGATTGATGTCTTCTCCCAAGTGTAAGAGTGTCGAAGTAATAAATAACCTGGCAAGACTAAGGTCGAACCACATAGAGGTTAATTGTATAAATTATAGACAACAATAATGCAACAATAATAATAACAATAATAATACTAATAATAATACTAATAATAAAAAAGAAGAAGAAGTTGATGAAAACTTTGAGATGGAAGATTAATGTAAGGATTAAACAATTATAAAATAAATGTCAAGGTTAGAGGATCCACTAATGGTATTTCAAACAAGTATAGTATAAACTCTTATTATTCAATTGGAAACCACACACAAAGGAGGTTTCGATCGGATGATTTGTCATTAATAGCTCATTATAAATTGTTAACATGATCATCTTAATTATCTTATTTAAGTAACACCAAACTTTTAAATATTGTCAGGAATTCGTGATGCTAACTTATGTTAACAACAAATCAAGT
The DNA here is from genome assembly GCA_033617975.1 of Populus alba x Populus glandulosa. Lineage (NCBI taxonomy): Eukaryota > Viridiplantae > Streptophyta > Magnoliopsida > Malpighiales > Salicaceae > Populus > Populus alba x Populus glandulosa. Next base: position 21,201,909 of record CM066150.1, on the reverse strand, counting down.
TCCTTTCATAGCACAAGTGTAGGTAATACCACACGGTTGGGCTATGAGAGTGCCAAGCATTTGTTCTACCAAGTGTTACATAACACAAATCTAGATTAACCATTTAACAAGCAAGGTATTAAGAATTAGTAAGATAAAAAGATAAGACATGTTAATATTAAACATTAAGGTCCATGTTGAGTTTACACTATACTTATTCTTACACCATTAGTGTAACCTTTTCACCTTGACATAATAAACTTAGCTAAATATAATGAAGAAGAGAAACATAAATAAACAAAATAAGAACATAAATAAGATACAAGTTAACTAAATAAAGGAAAGGTAATGAAAAGCATAAACAAGATATTAATGATAGCAAAACTTAAGAATTACAAAAAATATAAAGAGAGAGAGAGAGAGAGCAAGAGCAAGATCTTGATCTGAACAACCAAGCCCCTAAATGCATGGCAAATGCCTCCTTTTATAGGCCAAAATTTGGAACTATTGATTTGATGACTAATTGTTGAGTGGGTGGCCAACTCTTGACTTGGTGAAAATCTTGATCTTCTTGTCTGAATAAAACACCACTGCTAGCATCAGAACTGGAACCACTTATACCATGAAAGTTAAATGAAATTGTCTTATCTTTCCAGGAAAAAAAAATTGAGGTCATTTGGACTTTTAGAACTCGAGATATGGGATGAACACTGAACAATATCTTAGCTGCAGGACAGATTCGGACTTCTCCGTTGTTGCTAAAATTTGGACTTGAAAACGGCCTTTTTAAATCTTAGACTTCACATGAAAGTTGTAGGCCTATGTCTCACCGAATCTGTTCAAAACGTTAAGCTCATTTGGACATCTAGAACTCGAGATATGACCCAATTAACAAACAGTGCTCCAGTTTGGACTGCGCCAACATCTATTTTCTAAGTTTGGCCCTCTCCTTGTCTTTTCAATTTCAATACTTAAACTGATCAATCAATTGTTTCATTTATGTGATAGGCCTGCATTTAAGATGAACATTTACCATAAGTTAAAGGTATCTTATATTATTAGATATGTTATTATAAAACATGCTTTAGTTAAAGAGTTATTGATACTTCAAGCGCAATATGATGATATAAAACATTGATAAAAATGCTCTTTTAAGTACTAATCACACCCCCAACCAGCTTATTATTAGTCCCTATTAATCAAAGAGTTAAAATAGAAAAACAATTTGCAAATTCCACAAAGCAAGGCATTCATCATTCAACTTCCATTAATCTATTCAGATAAACAAACTCTCATTAAATTCATATATCTGCTCAATACCTCTTAAACAAGATATTAATAAACCTTCTTTTGTGCTCAAAATATCAACATATAGTTATGGGGCTTTATTTGGAAGAAAACAACATTTTTGTTCTAATGTTTAAGGTTAAGTTTCTTGGGTTAAGATTATTATCTTTTTTTTAATATATATATATAACTTAAAACACAATGCATCTTTAACACATGTAACGAGCTTTCAGCTAATGACTCCTAGACCATTTGGTCTTAGGGCATTAGGTGTTGAGACACCCCTACAAGTTTGTAACTCGAGTTGCAAATACTGATACGTAGATAGTGCAATGCTTGATTCCCTTAAGCTTTTCTCCTCAACCCATGTAACAAGCGTTGGGCCAATAGCTCCCAAGTCAGTTGACTTTAGGGTATTAAGTGTTAAAACACCCATTTGGGCTTAATTGCTTAGGTTAGGGAGGCTACAAAACTAAATTTATCTATGATTTTTTATTTGTTTTTTATTTTTGTTTTTGCAAATTATATCCACTTGCCTTAGTTTTTATATTTAACAAAAGAACATAAATAATGTAATAATCCAATGTGCAACCCACAATCATATGTTAAATTGGGTGTGTAAAAATAAAAATTTAAGAATACTTGTTAAATGATCATATGAGCAGAATCAAGTGATAACAATACGAGAGTTTGTAAACCTGAATATTTCAAGAAATATTCTGATAGACCTTGTTAAGAATGTTTATTAAGTTGCGTCTCAAGAGCCACTTAACAAAGAAAACTCATTTACTCTTGTTGCTACCCAATTTTTGACCCATGTTTTGATAAATTTTCAGAAAAATCCAAAAAATATGTTTTTTAATATATTTTCGTCATTTTAGCACTTTCAACGTCGTCTACAAAAGAATTTAAATTTTAAGGGTCTTTCGAACGCGTTCGACTTTTCACCCGTCTTTTTAAAAATCATTGATTTTCCTCATCGAGCCGACATTGATATTGCTCATTTTTAAAAAAATACAAAAAAAATTAAGAAAAATCAAAATTTAAAAAAAAAAAGAAGTTGAGGGACCAATTTTGAGGCCCAAGCAATATTTTGCCTATAAATAGTAGCCTTCAACACCCACAAAAAGGGGGCAGTTTTGAAAGAAAATACAAAAAAAAAGGGGAAACCTAACGCTAAACGTATCAAACCAGAGAGCCACCCCCCACCCGGCTTTGATTTTTTTCTCTCCAAAACCAGGCGTTTAAGCCCTTTCCCCCAAGCTTTTTCCCGATCTTCAACCTTCAGTTGGAGGCTACCTCTCTCTCAATCGTCCCCCTTCATCTTCCCCATTTTAGATCGCCTCCCCTCTCCTACATCCTCCCCTCCCTTTCCTCTCATCTTCTCCAAGTCGTCGCTCCCTCCGTTGGAAAACAAAACCACCACCGAACTCTCCCTCCCGGTCATCTCCCCCCTTCCCAATGAAAAACTCTCACCCAAGCAGCTGATTCCTTCTCCAGCCAAAACCAGAGAAGCCAACGCAACCCCCCTCCATTCATTGGTCTTACTCTCGGCCAAAAACAAGCCAAAAAGTCACCCCTCTGGTTTTGATTTGTTTTCTCCAGCCGGTCGCGAGACAAGCCCTCCTCTCTCAGACCCATAGCCTCTCAACCACCCTGCACACAACGCCTTCCTCTTCTCCCGCTAACTCGAAACAACCTCTCCTTTCTCAGAGGCCTCTCACAACATCTCCTTCCCCATCAACAACGTCTTCTTCTCAAATCGGTCTGCCTGCTTCCTCTGGACTAGCCCGAACACAGCGGCGACACCCGCTGGTCCGAGCCCTAGGAGTACCACCTCCTCTCGGTCGTCACGCCTTCCCACTAGCAGATCAAGGCCACCAAAGTAAAGGGTCACCTTTACAGTAGAATCGTATACAGAGGAGAAGAAAAGGGAACCAAAAGTAGATTGGTAAAAATGAAGAAATAAAATCAACTGGCTTGTGTGTGTTTTCTCCTTTTACAAGTGACGGGGATCCTCACCGCCGGCAGAAAAGTGAAGAGGGGAAGAAGTTGATCCAGATCCCCCCTATTTTTGGGTTTTCCTCGTGGCGACGCGTGAACCCACACACCGCCATTGGTGGCGGCCCGTGGAGAGGACGCGTTGCCTCTATTCCCGCATTTCCAGAAGGCCTTCCCTGCCATTCTTGAAGTTTTAGGGGTTGTTTTATAATTTTTAAAGTATTTAATGTAAAATTTCAAAGAATAAAGAAGAATTTAATATTTTTATTTGCTCACGGTCTAGAATTATGAACTTATACATAAGTCGTATTTCTAATATCCGATGAAAAGACAATTATTAAAACTTCTTTAACACATTAAAGCCACGAAGCAACTTACCTCAAGTATGGTGCGTTAGGGGTGCTAATACCTTCCCTAACCACAACCAGTCCCTTACTCGTGAATCTCTAACAAGACTAGCACATCCAGGTTTTTTAGTAACCCTCAATAAGATACTAGGTGGCAACTCCTAAGAACAAATCAGCTAACGAAATGAAAAATTGCCAACCGACGCCGCTCGGGTGATGTACGACATAATGGCGACTCCACTGGGGAAGGTACTGTTTCTGACAATATTGGACTAAGCTTTGAGTATTTGATGTGTTTAAGTTTTAGCAATTTTATCTCTTTCTTCAATGTTTGTTTCCATGCATTTTATAGAATTGTTTCATGCATCACTTGTTTTAATTTTGAAAGCACACACAAGCTTCTAGGTTAGGTGGGGAACTAGCGATCTGCCCTAAGACTATTGGTCAGGGTTCAGATACGTGAAACATCCAACTCATATCTGAGTGCCTGCTTGGTAATGGTGGGTATACGTGCCTTAACCATTTCTCACAACGCCCCTATATTGTCTTTACAAAGACTGTCACTGGATAGATATGGGACCCTCTTGAGACCAGGTAGAAAACCTACCCATGTTCATATAATGAATAGAACATGTCCTTAGGTTGTATGTGCTATCGTTATTTGCATCAGGGCAAACCCTTCTTGAAGCATCTTGAACTCAAGACTTATGGGTGACACAATGGTCGTCACTTAGAAAATTATCATTGTAGAGTTTGGGCAAGAATCAAGATTCTGGTTTCATCATACAAGAGTTACGACCATATGTCGCCCCTCAAAGGGCGAGTTCATCATATAAATTACATGTTCATACATTTGTCATGCATGCACCAGAATGAAAAGTAGGTCCCTGACAAGTCTACAACACTCGACTTTGAGAGAAAAACACAGAAGATGATGATTGTGCTCGTCGTAATGTCCATTTTCAAGAAAAGTTGGAGTCTCTAAAGAAAAGCTCGACTCACTTCTAGCTTACTCGAGCAAATACTAAGAAATAACTCTAGAGAAGTTCCTTCCAACCGACCTATCATCTTTGTTCAAAACCCAACAACGACTTAGCCCGAAGAAATTAGGGGCAAACATGGTCAAGATGCCTCAACACAATCTAGCATTTCTGTAAAAAGCTTTTGTGGGAAGGTTGACCGAAGGGGAATTGCACCACTGGTGCAGAATGGAGCCTATTCTTGTTCTGCAAAAAAAAAAAAAAAACCTACCTCTGTTTGATCATGCCTGCAAAACTTCTTGATTTTGTTTCAACCTGTTCCAGTTTTTGTTGGTAATTTGGCTCAAAATTCCACAACGCATTCCTTGTGAGGTGAGCCTTTATTGTTAATAAGATCATGTGCTTATAACATACCTTCATTTTTGTTGTTGTTTCATGCAAATAACACATTGAACATAACCTTTAAGCATGAAACCATTACACCAAGAATCTTTGGGTATGTTTCCCCTTTCTTCCAAAACTATGCATGATTGCACATAAGGATTTTTTGGAATTCAAAGTTTCAAAGTTTAGTACAAAAATAGAAATCAGGTTGATGTTTGTCCAAAACAAACGAGTTCTAGAAATTCAGGTGATTCCTCAGAAAGGTAACCATACACTTAGAAATCCAAAAAAAAAGAGAAAAAAAACAAAAAAAACAAACACCATGAAGTGACTCCAAAAGCTGAGTTTTATTTGAATGAATAATGAGAAATCAGGTTGCATACTCGTATGAAAGCAATGCTTACCGATCCTAAGTGCATGAGCTTGAAATGAGGAAAGACCATTTTTTTTATAATCATTTCACGAGGCTAAAATATATCCTTTGTAGTCCCCTTTTGAGCATGGTAACATTTTTTTGAAACAACCTTGGTTAGGATCACACCCCACACTAGGGGCAAGTGCAAGAGACATAGCAAAAAAACAAAAACCTTAATGATTGAAAGTGCCCAAGCAACACTGGGGGGCATAAAAGAAAATTCTCAATCATCAAAAGTGCCCGAACAAAGCTTGGGGCATGAAGAAAAATCCAAATGACCCAAAAATTTTGAGCAAAAAGAAAAACCAATATGATGATGCTCAAAACCATATGAAGAAAACAAAAGCAAAGAGAAAGAGCCCAAGCCCAATAATGGAGGGCACGATAGACCATTTTGAAAAGACAATTCAAAAGACAAAAGGTCAAGAAACAAGCACAAGTGATCCTTAGTATTGAAATCCCTTAAACATGTTTTGAGCTTGTAAATATCCTTTTTCTTCATAACCAATAGCCCAAGCCTACATTACGTACCTAATCAAGCCTTTTTTGATCAAAGGCAAGCAATCTGGATTGGTAGGTAGTGCTTTCTCATGTGAACTAAATCATTATTCATGCAAATAAAACAAATGCTTTGAAAATCAGTTCTTTGTAACTCTCAAATTGAAATTTGAACCATTTTTGACCAACCAAGCGTCACTTCACATTGTTCACCAAAAGCAAAACAGAAAAATTTTCATCACTTCTTAAAACCTCTTAATAGGAATCATTCGAATTTCTTTAGAATGAGTTCGCTTTGAATCGATGTCAAAATGATTTTTGTGTCTGGAATAGCTTTGAAATTCCAAAAAAAAAATTCTACATGAAAACAAATCCTTGTCAAACCTTCCTTCACATAGCCTCATCCTCAAACCTGAATTGAATACTTAGGGGCATTATCAAGCTAGGGGGCAATAAAAAAGTGCATTATAGGGTTGGGTCCAAGATTCGTTCCTAAGAAAAATTTCAGGCGAAATTGACAACACTTGAGATCAAGGGTGGAGGACAAAGAAGTATGATGACATCAAGTCCTTCCTAGAGGTCAAGATCACAGGATGTGACTCGAGTAAGCAAGAGGGACAAAACCATCGATGTTTACTATCAACACTCCAACTTTTGAGAAAAGAAAGACACCACGAAGAAATGGGGACCTATATTTCTTAGGTACGTGTACATGCATATTGATCATAATGCATTATTTTCAACATTGTCAAATCGGTGTTTCATCATCACCTTTTAGGTAGTGCGTTTTTTAACCCTACCTCATTCCAAGTGCGCCTTTAAGCCCTCACTTCCTTTTGTGTCCGCGTTTGAGCCACCATTTCTCAGGTAGTGCATTTTCTAATCCTACCTCATTTCAAGTGCGCCTTTGAGCCACCATCTCTTTGGGTAGTGCATTTTCTAACCCTACCTCATTTCGAGTGCGCCTTTGAGCCATCGCCAACTTTTTTCTTGGTAGGTCACCCATTACAACGCAACCAATTCTCCATGTTTTTTTACCTGGGTAGGTCACCCATTACAATGAGGACCACACTTCACATTTTTTCCATCTGGGTAGGTCACCCATTACAATGAGATCGCACTTCATATTCTTTTCATCTGGGTAGGTCACCCATCATAATGAGACCGTTTTTCACATTATTTCCACCTGGGTAGGTCACCCATTACAATGAGACCACTTTTTACACATTCTTTTGTTTTGGTTAAATGAGGTCGCCAGATGGAATGTTAGATAGCTTTGGTTAATGGGAATCGCCAGATAGGATTTTAGGTTAACCGAGTTGCACATATTTTTTTGGTTTTGGTTTAATGAGGTCGCCAGATGGGATCTCATGTATCTTTGGTTAAAGGAAATCGCCAGATGGGATTTCAGGTTGACCGAGCTACATATATTTTTTTAGTTCCAGTTGAATGAGGTCACCAAATGGGATCTCACGTGGCTTTGGTTAAAGGGAATCACCATATGGGATTTCAGGTTGACTGAGACACACATATTTTTTTAGTTCCAGTTGAATGAGGTCGCCAGATAGGATCTCAAGTGGCTTTGGTTAAAGGGAATCACCAGATGGGATTTCAGGTTGATCGAGCTACACATATTTTTTGTTCTAGTTGAATGAGGTCGCTAGATGGGATCTCAAGTAGCTTTGCTGAAAGGGAATTGCCAGATGAGATTTCAGGTTGACCGAGCTACACACATTTTTTGTTCTAGTTGAATGAGGTCGCCAGATAGGATTTCAGGTTGACCGAGCTACACATGTTTTTTGGTTTTGGTTAAAGGAGATCGCTAGATGGGATCTCCAGTAGCTTTGGTTAAAGGGAATCGCTAGATGGGATTTGAAGTTGATCGAGCTACACATATTTTTTAGTTCCAGTTGCAGGACGTCACCAGATGGGATCTCCATTAGCTTTGGTTAAAGGGAATCGCCAGATGGGATTTCAGGTTGACCGAGCTACACACATTCTTTGGTTTTGGTTAAAGGATTTCGCTAGAAGGGATCTTTGGTTTTGGTTAACAAAAGGAAAAAAAAGAGAGAGAAAGAAATAAAGAAAAAAGATAAAGAAAAGAGAAGCAAAAGAGAGAGAAAAAAAAGAATCGAGAGTAACGTCTTTAGATGAGTGAATTCAACAAGTTAGGAAGACAAGTTTTTCTTTACAAAGCTTACTATGCAAAACATTGAGGAGTTTTACTTCGTAAAAGCATTGTATAGAGGGGCATCTGTTCCTACCTAATTTTTGATCCATGTTTTGATAAATTTTCAGAAAAATTTAAAAATAGATAAAAAAAAAATGAAAATCCAAAAAATATGTTTTTTTAATATATTTTTGTCATTTTAGCATTTCCAACGTCGTCTAAAAAAGAATTTAAATTTTTAAGGGTCTTTGAAACACGTTCGGCTTTTCACCCGTCATTTTTAAAATCATTGATTTTTCTCATCGAGTCGACATTGATATTGCTTGTTTTTAAAAAATACAAAAAAATTAAGAAAAATCAAAATTTACAAAAAAAAGAAGAAGTTGAGGGACCAATTTTGAGGCCCAAGCAACATTTTTCCTATAAATAGTAGCCTTCAACACACACAAAAAGGGGGCAATTTTGAAAGAAAAATACAAAAAAAAAAAAAGGGAAACCTAACCCTAAACCTATCAAACCAAAGAGTCGCCCCCCACTCGGCTTTGATTTTTTTCTCTCCGAAACAGGCGTTCAAGCCCTTTACCCCTAGCTTATCAAAGTATATATGTTTGCTTGTTTTTGTTGTGTGGATGTTTTTTTTTTTTTATGATAAAATTTCAAAGAATAAAGAAGAATTTAATATTTTGATTTCCTCACGATCCAGAATTATGAACTTATACGTAAGTCGTATTTCTAATATCTAATGAAAAGACAATTATTAAAACTTCTTTAACACATTAAAGCCACGAAGCAGCTTACCTTAGGTAGGGTGCGTTAGGCATGCTAATACCTTCCCGAACCACAACCAGTCCCTTACCTGTGAATCTCTGACAAGACCAGCACATCCGGGTTTTCTAATAACCCTTAATAGAATACTAGGTGGCGACTCCCAAGAACAAATCAGCTAACAAAATGAAAAATCATCAGTCAACGCCATGTGGGTGACGTACGACATCTCTTCCATCCTAGTAATAACAGTTTTGCAAATAGTTTATGAAATAAAAAATATAATTATTTTTAAAAAATAACCAAAATTAGACATTGTCCTCAATGTCCTAAGGTAAAAAGATAGAGTATAGAAGACATCACCTGAAATAGCGAACACTGACAAACCTGAAACACACTTAAAGAAATATAAGAAACAACAAAACACAATAATAAAACCAAAAGACACAAAGTTTTTACAAACTAAGGGTCAAATCCAATCTAAGCTTTTTACGGCTTTTCTTAGTTGAACAATTTATGCGACTCATGGAGAGATCAATTACAGGGATGAAAGATTGTAGTTGGTCAATCAATTGTTCAGCAGTAGCTGCAGAGATTATGATTTGTCGTGCCAAAGATGTTAGAAATTCCTGTTCCATAGCATGATCAAGAAAAGACAACAACTTATCATAAAAACTATTAACATTTAACAGACCTATGGGTTTATGGTGAATATGAAAGATCTCTTCCAATGTGCCCAGACCACCTGGTAAGGCAATGAAGGCGTCAACATGGTTAAACATTGTATTCATTCAATCAGACATTGTGGAGACATGTAGTTCCTCTCCAATTGTTTTTCCAATGATGTCCCCTTGTGCTAAAGCTTTGGGGACAACCCCCAAAACTTGACTACCTCCTAAAAATACAGCTATTGACACTCTCCCCATTAACCCAAGGCTGCCTCCCCCATACACTAAATGAATCTTTCTCTAAGCTAGTACCTAACCAAGATGATTTGCTGATTCTAAAAACTCAATTTCCTTACCAGGACTGGATCAACTGAAAACAAAAATATTTATTAATTGATGACTTGAGAAACCTGCCATTTCTACACACTTCGATATCTGTTGAATATGTGGGTTGAGTAGAAATGAAGGGAAGGAAGAGAAGATTTTATGGATGAGAAATTGAAAATGCAATCATACCACCTATATGTAGGCCAGCTGGAGTCTCTCTCTCCCTCTCTCTCTCTCTATTTTTTTTCTAAAAAAAACATGTGTATGTATACGTAGTTGTGGTTGTGGCTCACATCTTCCCTTGGTTTTACATCTAGGAACGACTTAAACGCCCTCTATGGTCAGGGATAGGCTTCCCATCTAGTTTTCTTAAAAATTAGAAAACAAGGTCTTTTTTAGTCATTCCCAAGACTATGTGGAGCATGTTCTTTATGGAATTGTGGCAATAAATAATGAATTGCATGATGCACATCTCCACTAGGGTGCATCTCAAGAGTCAATAAAAGATTATTTAAAGACTTGTTACTCAGGCCATCCTTAATGAACTGTATTTTATCTTCATGGTTTACAGATACAAATTCTAAAGAACGACATTTTGCATTACAGGTCCATCTAACACATCTGTGACAGACTTACAGTCATTTTACTCGACGTTTCTTTGTAAAAGTGCTTTTACATGTTCCAGGCATGTATGAAATGAAAGAATTAGAGGACTCACCTGATAATCAGACCTTTACTTCAATTAGCCAGCGAATATCTTCAGGAATTTCATGGTTCATTAACAATCTCAATCTTGCACACCTAACACCATAAATTTTTGTAATTGCATTCTGAAGCAAAGTGGGAAAATACTTTTTTCAATTTTTCAAGAGTGTTGTCCATTTTCAAATGAGAAGAGATGCAAATAAGGGAGAAATAGCAAAGAATTGCACAAATATATACACAGTTATCACTTATCATGGGAAACTGAAAGAACCGACTTAAGAGTCACGGAGTACCGTTATTTGCCATTTGACTGGGCTGAGAGAAATTAGCAAAACAAAGGTCACATAAAAAAGAAACACAAAAACAATGTGAGAAAAAGAATCAATCTTTATATACAAGATCACCCAATTCAATAGTCATTTTCAACTAAAAAATTATCAAAGTAAACTTTCAAACGATGTCCATTTACCTTGAAAACATTACCATTCTTTGGATTCTCGATATCACAGGCCCCATATGGATACACATGTTTCACAATAAAAGGACCGCTCCTTCTTGATCTTAGCTTTTTAGAAAATAAATGTAGTTGAGAATTATAAAGTAAAACTTTTTGACCAGTATCAATTTTTTGATAATTTTCACAAGTTTTACAGAATGCATGTATGTCCTTGAACGTGGTGGGCCAACAGAATCCACTTTGTAAGATTTTCGCATCTGTCTTTTTAACTTGAAATGACCCCTACATGCATAAGAATGACAAAGTTTAATGACACTACTTACCTCATTATTGGGATTACATTTTTGAAATATTTGATCTGGATAATATTTGAATAACCTTACCACTGCCTGAGAATGACAAAGTTTAATCACTCATCATGTTTCTCACAAGGTTTAAGATTGGGTTTTTCAATAACCTTACCACTGTAAAGAGTGATGTCTGATTTAACTTAATCAATGTGATGGCTTCCAGAACTACTTACATTTACATTGTATTGCCCCTTGGGATTTTGATGTGGTTAAGATGGAAACTTACCTTTCTCTTAAAAATTAAGAGTAGATGTGAATTTTGCAAGAACATCTTTTGGATCTGCCATGGTTTGAGCATTTTGAGTGTTGATTGTCTCCAGCTTTTCAATGAATGCATGCAATGTTTCCTTAAGATTTCTTCTAGGAGGTGGAGCATAAGAAGGTGCATATCCATAAGAATTTTGGAATTTATGTTGTGCTTGAAATAGTGGCTGTGAAGTTTGTGTATTATTGTTACCACTCTCCCAATTGAAATTTGGGTGATTTCTCCAACCAGGGTTGTATGTTTGCGAGTATGGGTTATGATTGGGCCTTTGGAAACTGTTTAAAGTATGGGCTTGTTTATGGAGGCATTCCTTGAAAGAAGGAAAAGTTGGACAGTCATTGGTTGAGTGCTCATTGGTTTCACAGATTTTACACACAATGTCTTGAACAGATTTTAGTTGACCACTTTTTTTTTAATCCTAGTGCCTCGAAATTTCTAGCTAAAGATGCAAATTTAGCTTGGAGGTCATGATCTTCCCTAAGGTTGTACATACCTCCACTAGATATGAGGTTGCATTTTACCTAGTACCTTATAAGTGCTCGTAATGTCCCAATTTACGTATTTTCAGCTAGCAAGTCTAGATACTCCATTGCTTCATTAGGGTCTTTATCTTCAAAAGTTCCATTGCACATCAATTCAACCATTTGCCTATCTTTAAGTGTTAACCCTTCATAAAATTGTGAAACCAATCTCTATGTTTCAAAGCCATGATGAGGGCAAGTATTAAGCAAGTCTTGATACCTATCCCAACATTGGTAAAATGTTTCTCCTGGCTTTTGAGTGAAAGTAGTGATTTGTCTTTTGAAAGAGTTTGTTATATGAGATGGAAAAAACTTCTTTAAAAATTGTTGTTGCATTTCATCCTAAGCATGAATGGATCCTGACCTAAGATTTTATAGCCATGTTTTAGTTTTATCTTTTAATGAAAAAAGAAAAAGCTTTAATCTAATGGTGCTCATGCTATAATTTAAGTCATTATAGGTGTTACAGACTTCTTTAAATTCTCTCAAATGCAACTATGTATTTTCTAGATCGAAGCCATGAAAAGAAGGTAAAAGTTGAATAATATCTGGCTTAAAATTAAAGTGAGATGCATCAGGAGAGAGAACTATACATGATGGTGCATTTGTTCTTGTATGATTCATGTGGTCTCTAAGTGTTCTAACTCGGTTATTCTCATTATGAAGCGACTAGTTGTCTTCTTTGGCCATATTTTCTGAAAATGATGAGGATACCCTACAAAGTCTACCACTTAATGTACGTGGCCAAGCTCTCATGCACGTGTAGGAAGAGAATAAAAGGAAGAAAACAAAAGAAAAAGGAAACAAAAGTTAGATAAAGAAAAGTGAATAAAATAAATATTATAATTTATACAAGAATTTACCTCCCCAGCAACGGCGCCAAAAACTTTACACGATTAAAAGATTGATGTCTTATCCCAAGTGGAGGACTGTCGAAGTAATAAATAACCCGGCAAGACTAGGGTCGAAACATAGGGAGGTTAACTATAATAATAACAACAATAACAAGGATTGTTGTAACCCATTTTTGGGTCCCCACAAAAAATAATAAATACAAAAAAAAAAAAAACAGAGAAAGCTCAAAACGGTGCCGTTTTGAAACGGCACCATCGTCTTCTTCCCCTGGACGCGCAGAGAACAGGGGAGAAGAATTTTTTTTTTTTTTCTTCTCTTTTCGCCTACTTTCTTTCCCGACTTTGGCGCAATAAGACGCCCACAATTCACCCACTTGCCTGGCGTTGTTATCCGTTGAAGGTAGTGGAGGGGGCAGCCAACAGTAGCCGCCCCAACACGTTCTCCCTCCCCTGTTTTCCTATAAATACAGGGGAGGGCTGCTGAAAAAAAAACAAGAGAAAAAACCGAGAGAGAGGAGAAGACCGAGAGAAGAGAGGAGAGAAGGCAGAGAAGAAAAAGGAAGAAGCAGAGAAGAAAACAAAAAAAATATAGAGGAGAGAGAGAGAGAAGGAAAACCGCCGGCGCCGCCGCCACCACCACTGCCGCATCAGCTTCTGTCAACATCACCACCGCTCCAGGTAGCCTTTCCCGTCGTTTTTTTTGGTTCAGCTTCATCTGCATGCAGAACGTTTACGTTCTGCAGCAGATGAAGATTAATTAGCAAGTTACTGTGCTGATATGCACAGTAACTCGCTAATTAATTCACGGGTGACTGTGTGCACAGTAACCCGCATATTAATTCTCTGGTTACTGTACACACAGTAACCCCGGTTGCTATGTGCACAGTAACCAGCCCATGCTTTGGGCCAGGTTCGGCCCAGCCCATATATTTGGGCCTAATCCGGCCCATTTCAAAGAAAAAAAAATCAAAAATATTTGTTTCAACATTTTATAATTTTTTTCGCGTAATTTTTATGTCATTTTGATTAATATTTGGTGGTAGTTTTTATGTTGTTAAAAATACAAAAATCTGATATTAAAATACCCGGTTTTCGTCAAAAACTTCCACAAAATACAAAAAAATTAAAACAAGAGAAAAAAATATTTTTGTGCATATGGCCAAGTGTCTCAAAGTTAAAAATTCATATTGTATTTTTCATACACCAAAAAAAATGTTTTAGCATGCATTTTGGCTTTAATAACCAGTTTATTAAAGTCAAGAGAATATTGGCCAAAATTTCAAAAAAAACAACAAAAATTTTATTTTGTTTGTCTCTTAGTATCCGGGGTATGACTTTACATGTAATGCATATTCCAGATATTTAATTCTTTTTTTTTTTTGGACAATAGAACCTGGGGTATGACATTACATGTAATGCGTATTCCGAACAATTAAAAACCACAACACGACCTTAGATTTTATCAGACATTAAAACAATGCAGCCTACCTTAGTTAGGGCGTAGTTGGGGTGCTAATACCTTCCCTTTACGCAACCAGTCTCCGTACCCGATCTCTAAAGACCAGTTAAGGTTCCTAGTAACCAGAATACTAGGTGGTGACTTCCAGTCCATATTTTCACTTGTAGAGACAAGAATTCCATGTCTCTCCTTTTTTTTTAAGGAATAAATATTTCCAATTTTTTCCTTGAGGGTGGACGATCGCCGCGTCGCCGCACACGTGCGACAAGGATGATGGTGATGATGAGTTAATGAGGACTTTGAGATATAAGATTAATGTGAGGATTAAACAATGATAAAAACAAATGTCAAGGTTAGAGGATCCACTAATAGTTTTAGAGATAAGTAAAGTATAAACTCTTTATAAATTATCAACAGGATCATATTAATCATCTTATTTACATAATACCATACTTATAAATCTTATCAGGTATTCATGATGCTAACTTATGTTGACAACAAATCAAGTTCCTTTCATAATAACGATGTCAGCCGAAGACTATAAAGGATCAAGTATTTGATGTACCAAGTGTTATACAACACAAATATAGATTAATCATTTAACAAGCAAGGTATTAAGAATTAATAAGATAAAAATGATAAGACATGTTAATAGCAAGTTGTTTAGGATATAAGCATTGAAGTTCATATTGAGTTTATATTATACTTATCCTAACACCATTAGTGAAACATTTTCACCTTGACATGATAAACTTAGCTAAACATTATGAAGAAGAAAAACATAAACAACAAATATAAGAACATAAACATGATATAAGTTAACTAAGTATAGTAAAGGAAATGAAAAGCATAAACAAGAGATTAATGAAAGCAAAACTTAAGCATTACAAAAATATAAAGAAAGGGAGCAAGAAAATAATCTTGATCTGAAAACTAAGATGCCTAAATAAATGGCAAATACCTCCTTTTATAGGCTAAAATTCAAAACTATTCATTTGGTAATTGATTATTGATGTTGTCGCAAGTATACAACGTCGCGGCGATCGTCCACCCTCAAGGAAAAAAAAATGAAATATGAAATTATTCTTGGAAAATGTGAAGAGACAAGGAATTCTTTGCTCTTATCAGTAAAATATAAACTGGGAGTCGCCACCTAGTATTCTGGTCACTAGGAACCCTAACTGGTCTCAGAGATCGGGTACTGAGACTGGTTGCGTAAAGGAAAAGTATTAGCACCCCAACTGGGAGTCGCCCTAAAGTCTTGTTGTGGTTTCTAATTGTTGGTCTGTTTACGGTTTAAGAAAAGTCGTCCTCTGTAAGGAGATTCTTATCTTATCGGGTAAAAACCTAACTATTCTAAGTTGTCAAAAGAAAATATCTTTTTAATATCAGGAATACGTTTTACGTATAAATTCACAATCTCTGATACTAAAATTAAACAAAATAAAATTTTTTTTGTTTTTGAAATTTTGGCCAATGTTCTCTTGACTTTAATAAAATGGTTATTAAAGCCAAAATGCATGCTAAAACATTGTTTTTTTAGTGTATGAAAAACACAATATGATTTTTTAGCTTTGAGACACTTGGCCGTATGCACAAAAACATTTTTTCTCTTTTTGTTTTTTCATTTTTCGTATTTTGAAAGTTTTGATGAAAACCAGATATTTTAATACCGGATTTTTATTTTTAACTACATAAAAATACTACCTGATATTAATCAAAATGACATAAAAACTACGCGGAAAAATTATAAAATGCCTAAACAAATATTTTTGATTTTTTTCTCTTTTGAATGGGCTGGGTCAGGCCCAAATACATGGGTTGGGCTCAAGCCCAGCCCACCACAGCTGGTTACTGTGCATGAGCATCGTAACCAACTTTACCTCACCTGTAGAGATGTGCACCGTGCACGTCCTGCATGGCGAGGGAAGAAAAGAAAGCAAAAGAAAAAAGGGGCAGAGTGTTTACCTGGAAAGGCGGCGATGCTGGTGACTGCTGGTGGCAGCAGAGGCAGTAGGGGCAGTGGTTCTTCTTCTTCTTCTCCCCTGTCTTATGCTCTGCTTTTTTTTCTTCTCTTTCTCTCTTCTTCTTTATTTTTCTGTTCTTTCATCCTCTTTGGGTATTCTTTTTTTTCTTTGTTTCGGTCTTTCCCGACCTTCTCTCCTCTCTCTCTCTTTGTTTTTTTTGTGCTCTCCCCCTCTGTATTTATAGGCAAAATAGAGGGGAGAGAGGCAGGGGCGGCCACTGTGCAGCCGCCCCAAAACAACCGACAAAGGGGCACGTCCCCTCTGTTTTCTTCTTCAACGCCCCGTGGTACGCCACGGGTCAGAGTTTATGCAAGTGGCTGTCCTTGGTAGGCGTCTTTTTGAGCAAAAGCAGGAAGGGAGGTCGGTGAAAATGGGGAAGAAAAAATCTTCTTCTTCCCCTACCTCGCGCGTCCAAGGGAAGAACAAGACCCATAGTGCCGTCAAAACGGCACCGTTTTGGGCTTCTTTTTTTTTTTGTTGGTGAACAGTGTATGAAACGGCGTCGTTTTTCCCAAAACACGCCCTTTCATTTAAATGGATTTTGGCGCCAAACGCATCAGATTCAAAATTAGGCCTTCAATTTGCGTGTGTTTTACAATTTAGTCCTTGGTCTCGGATTTCCTCAATTAAGTCCCTAATTGGCCATTAAACTTAAATATTTATGCAATTAAGCCCCTGATTTGACCAAATTAACTTCCAAAAATTATAATTTGACCCCAGAACTTTAATTTCTTCCAAATAAAGCCCAAATTAACTCCAAAATCAATTTTTCTTGCAATTAAACTCTCCATAAATTCAATTAAACCTTCAATAAAATTTAATTGAGTTCATAAACTTCTGATTTTGCACTTTTCTTTCTCAAATTGAATTTTCTTTGTCAACAGGGCTCTCATCAGTCAATGATATACCGTCAAATTTTAATCTTTGTATTTTTAAACCTCCTCAACCAATTTTTTATCATTGTTTTGAGTGTTCTGGCATTTTTTTTTTCACTGTTATATTTTTTAAAAATATTTTATTATTTTTTATATGGGGACCCAAAAATGGGTTACAACAGATGTAGTGGCCAACTATTGATTTAGTGGACTTGGTGGACAGTAGCACTCAAGCATTTTGGTTGGATGAAATGACATTGATGCAATTAGAATTTGGTAAAGTGTTCTTTATGAAAGTTGTTGGAAATCATCTCCTCTTTCAACCCACCGAATTTCAAAGCATTTGGATCACTATAACTTGAGATATGTCAAAAATACTGAGTTGTGCTTATGGTGGACGTGGTGGATAGCCCTCAAGCTCTTGTCTAGATGAAATGTCATTGGTAACATCAGAATTTGAACATATTGTCTCATAAAAGTTGTTGGAAATTGTCTTATCTTTCCACCCACCAAATTTGACATCCTTTTGCCTTCTAGAACTCCAGTTGTGGGTAAAATTCTGAGCAGTGTTTGGGCTGGGTTAGAGGATAAATTCTGACTTCTTTTTTGTGGCCAAACTTTGAATTTGAAAACAACATATTTGGGTCTTCCATTCTTCATGAACATTGTAGGCCTATTTTTTATCTTTCTATCCATATAAATCAAACTAAAATCCAAGATCTACGACTCCAGATATGACTTAATGACTTAACAGTGTTCCAATTTGAATTGAACCAACATCTTCCATTCGTTGTCCTTTCACTTTCGATAGTTAATCACAACAATCAATCCTTTGAATTATGAGATATGCATGCATTTAAAATGAGCATTTACCATAAATTAAAGCTATCTTATATTTTTAGACTTGTTATTATAAAGCATGCTCTAGTTAAGGAGTTATTGATACTTCAAGTGCAAAATGATGATATAAAACCTTGATAAAAATGCACTTTTAAGTACTAATCACTAGGCCAACACCGGTCTGGCCCAAAGTCAATGTGAATTATTTGTAGAACGTGATCAATAGTTCACGTTCTGCATGCAACCAAAATGGTTGCAGAAAATAGAGGTTGACGAAGGAGCGACTCACTCAAAGCAGGAGTCTCAATCGTGATCAAGAGGCTTAGCTAGTGGTTCTGGCGGCGTTGCTGTGAAAAATGATGGCCAGAGTTGTTCACGAGGAGAAGAGGAAGACCTCTGCAAAAGTGACAGAGAGGAAGAAATAGTGGTTGTTTCATGCGTGGGGTAACCGGCTGGTGGTTGGGCTAGCTACCTGTGGTGGAGCTAGTAGTGGCTTTGGTTGGTGTTGTTGAGAGCATGGTGGAGAGAGAGAGTGGAGAGAGAGAGATGTCGGCAATAAAAATAAGGGAGGGAGTTGATGTTTTGCAATTTTTAGACTTAATTTTCTTCATGATCAGGCCATGAAATCCCTTCCTATTTATAAGAGGTGGAAGAGGGTAATCTTGTTTTCACATAGCAAAACTTTCAACTCTAGATTCGGTTGGTAAGGATCCCAACTGTTGGTTCAAAGCATACACCATGAACTGTCAAATTTTGACAGTTCAAGGCTGCCTGAGTTGGCTACTTTATACCGGCACTAGGGCCATTTTGATGATAATATTCCTGAGCTGACCATACTCGAGGATAGAGGGATGTTAGGTGACCATTTTGGTTCATGAGTTGTCAATTTTGGTGACCATGTGAGACATTAAATGCACCTGTAAATTTGTCACCCAAGCAGCTTTTTCAGCAAAATAATGATAAAATAATGAACAGTACTAGAGTTCTGTCTTTAGCCAAAGTTTAATTCAGTCCTCCCTATTTAAATGTAATTTAATTGCACCCTTAATTGACCCTAAACTTTTAATTTAATGAGATTAATCCCCTGATGAACTTTAATTTGAACCTTGTATTTACGCGCATTTTGCACTTTAGTCCTTGGCTCGGATTTATGCAATTTAACCCCTAATTGACCGATAAATTTTTAATTTTCTTCAATTTCACCCACAATTTTAATCAATTATGCCCCCATAGTTTTGAACCTTTTGCAGATTGATCCTTGGCTGCGAAATCTTTCAATTTAACCCTTAATTGGCACCAAAACTTTAATTTTCTTGTGATTTTGCCCCTGATTTCAATCAATGAACTTGGTAAAAATTAAATTTGGTCTCTTAAAATTTTAATTTTCTCAATTAAGTCCAAATTGGGCTCCCAAACTTAATTTTTCACCAATTAAGCCCCTAATAAAATTAATTTGACTCATTTAAAGTATAATTAAGTTGTTGCACTTAATTAAATACTTCAATTGGATCTATAATAATTCTTAAACATAATTAAAATTTAATTTGGCCCATGATTAAATCAAATTGGCCTATTAAAATTTAATTATGTTCTTTGACTTAATTTTTATGCTAATTCTTCCAATAATAATTTAATTTGACCTTAAATATGCATTATTTTTCTATTTTCAGGCATAATAGGGTACAATTAGGTCTCAAATTTCTTCTAAAATTGCAGTTTGATTTCCCAGCTTGTTGTCTCCATGTTGCCATCCCTTATTTTATTTATTATTTTTTTTTTTTAAAAGGTAATTTTTTTTTGGAATAACCCAGAATTGGGTTATGACAACTATCAAGAAAAAACAATAAATTTTGTCTAAAAGGATTAAAAACTATTAAAAATTCGGGCCATACAAATTTAATAATATTATTAATATTATAGATTTTATTAATTTCATTAATATTATTAAATTTGAAATAAATTTTATTACCATCGAAAAAACATAAATTTAATTTTAATGATAAAATCAATTATTATTATTATTATTATTATTATTATTATTATTATTAACTTGGCTCAAGCATCCCCTTCCAGACAAGTTTAATGATATTATTGATATGATAAATATTATTATCTTTATTATAATTAAAAGTATTAATATCAAGAATATTATTATTGTGATATATTTATTATGATTTTATTATAATTAATATTATTAATATTAAAAATAACTTTATTATTTTATTATAAATTTCAAAGAAATATTATTGATGATTTCATATGAACAGTAAAATTAAAAATATTAATTATCATCATCATCATCAGTAAATTAAAAATAAACTATTATTACTATCAAATAAAAACCATAAATATTTTTTAAAAAAAGATTAAAATATATAACTTAAGTAGACAAGTTAAATATTATTATTAAATTAAAAAAAACATTATTACTTCAAGAACTGCAAAAACGAGCGAGACAGGTTTAATATTATTATTAATATAAAAATTATTATTATTTACATTATAATTTTATTATTTTTATTATAATTAATATTGTTTCTATAATAATTAATCAATTGGAATGGATCCCACCACAGAACCATCAACCCTGAATCTAGAAGCGGACAAATTAGACATGGGTCCTGACACAAGACCCATTAGACTTAGGTGTTGCCGCAGGACCCAAGAGAATTGGGTCTTACCACAGGACCCAACAAGATTGGATGCAGACGAGCGGGTCTACAGAGTCGCATGCCTAGATTCTACAAACCCGCTCGCGGATTGCAAACCCTTGCCCTTGGAGCTACAGACCCGCTCGCTTGGTCTGCAGAACCCCGTGCCTAGGGTGTGCAGAACTGGGAGCGAGGTCTAGACCTGCTCGCCTGGGTCTGAAGAATCCCATGCCTAGGGTGTGCAGAACCGAGAGCAGGGTGTAGACCCGCCCACCTAGATTTCTGACACGACCAAAAGATTGATGTCTTCTCCCAAGTGCAGGAGTGTTAAAGTAATAAATAACCTGGAAATACCGGGGTCGAACCACAGGGAAGTTAACTATATAAATTATAAATAACAACAACACAACAACAACAAGAATAATAATAATAATAATTAGTAGTAGTAGTAATACTAATAGTAGTAGTAGTAGTAGTAGTAATGATATTAATAATAGTAATAGTAATAATAAAGAGAGCTTTGAGATGTAAGATTGATGTAAGGATTAAAAAATAATAAAAACAAATGTCAAGGTTAAAGGATCCACTAATGGTACTTTAAACAAGTATAGTATAAACTTTTATTACTCAACTGGAAACCACACACAAAGGAGGTTCCAATCAGATTATAATTATTAACATGATTACATTAATTATCTTATTCGAGTAATGCCAATACTTGTAAATATTATCAGGTATTCATGGTGATAACTTATGTTAACAACAAATCAAGTTCCTTTCATAGCACAGGTGTAGGTTATACCATACGGTTGGGCTATAAAAGTGCTAAGCATTTGTTGTACCAAGGGTTGTTCAACACAAATCTAGATTAACCATTTAACAAGCAAGGTATTAAGAGTGAGCAAGATAATAAATATAAAACATGTTAGTATCAAGCATTAAAGTCCATGTCGAAACAATGATCACAAAACAGTGATAAAGTTTTTGAAAGATAATATTTTGAGTTGATTTGGAATTCCTCAAGCCATGATAAGTGATGGTGGAACACATTTTTGTAACAAGCCATTTGATTCTTTAATGAAGAAATATGAAATCACACACAAAGTTGCCACCCCTTATCACCCTTAGACAAGTGGACAAGTAGAGCTTGCTAATAGGGAGATCAAACAAATCTTGGAGAAAATAGTGACCCCTAATAGAAAAGACTGGTCTTTAAGACTTAATGATGCACTTTGGGCTTATCGAACTGCTTATAAAACATCATTAGGTATGTCACCTTATAGACTAGTCTATGGAAAACCTTGTCACTTGCCTATGGAAATTGAACATAAAGCTTATTGGGCTATTAAAGCTTTCAATTCAAACCTTGATGATGCTAGTTAGCTGCGAAAATTGCAAATAAATGAGCTTGAGGAAATAAGAAATGATGCATATGACAATTCAAGAATTCATAAAGCAAGACTTAAAGACTTTTATGACAAGAAAATACTTAGAAAAACATTCAATATTGGTCAAAAAGTCTTGCTTTATAATTCTCGACTCCATTTATTTCTTGGAAAACTAAGATCAAGATGGAGCGGTCCTTTTATTGTGAAACATGTGTATCCATATGGGGCCTGTGATATCGAGAATCCAAAGAATGGAAATGTTTTCAAGGTAAATGGGTATCGTTTGAAAGTTTATTTGGACAATTTTTCAATTGAAAATAACTCTATTCAATTGAGTGATCTTGTATATAAAGATTGATTCTTTTCTCACATTGTTTTGTGTTTTGTTTTGGTGTATCTTTTGTTTTGCTAGTCTCTCTCTCATCCCGGTCAAATGGTGGATAACGGTACTCCATGACTTAAATCGGTTCTTTCAGTTTCGCAAATAACTGATATTTGTATATATTTGTACAATTCTCTGCTCTTTCTCCCTTCTTTGAATCTTTTCCCCAATTCTTGTTTGAAAATGGACATCACTCTTGAAAAGTTGAAAAAGTATTTTCCTGCTTTGCCTCCAAATATGATTACAAAAATTTACCATGCTAGGTGTGCAAGATTGAGGTTGTTAATGAATCATGGAATTCCTGAAGATATTCACTGGCTAATTGAAGCAAAGGTTCGATTATCAGGTGAGTCCTCTAATTCTTTCATTTCACACATGCCTGGAACAGGTAAAAGCACTTTTGCGAAGAAACGTCGTGCAAAACAATTGAAAGTTTGTCACAGATGTGCCAGATGGACTTGTAATGTGACATGTCGTTCTTTAGGAATGGTATCTGTAAACCGTGAAGATAAAATACAATTCATTAAGGATGGCCTGAGTAAGGGGTCTTTAGATAATCTTTTGTTGACCCTTGAGATGCATCCTAGTAGAGATGTGCATCGTGTAATTCATGATTTATGGCCACAATTCCATAAAGAACATGCCCAACTTAGTCTTGGGAATCTGACTAAAAAAGACCTTGTTTGCCAGTTTCTAAGAAAACTAGATGGGAAGCCTATCCCTGACCTATAGAGGACGTTTAAGTCGTTCTTGGATGTAAAACCAATGGAAGATGTGAGCCACAATCACAACTACCTGTACATACATGCTTTGTCAAAATAAATAAATAAAGAGAGAGTGTGTGAGACAACAGTTGGCTTACATATAGGTGGTATGATTGCATTTTCAATTTCTCATCTATAAATTCTTCTCTTCCTTCCCTTCATTTCTACTGAACCCATACATTCATCAAATATAGAAGTGTGTAGAAATGGCAGGTTCCTCAAGTCATTACATAAGAAATATTTGTGTTTTCGGTGGATCCAGTCCTTGGAAAGAAAAAGAGTTTTTAGAATTAGCAAATCATCTTGGTCGTGTACTAGCTGAGAGAAAGATTCATTTAGTGTATGGGGGAGGCAGCTTTGGGTTAATGGGAGGTGTGTCAATGGCTGCATTTTTAGGAGGCAGTCAAGTTTTGAGGGTTGTCCCTAAAGCTTTAGCAAATGGGGACATCATTAGAAAAACAATTGGAGAGGAACTACAAGTCCCCACAATGTCTGACCGACTGAATACCATGTTTAACCATGTTGATGCCTTCATTGCCTTACCAGGTGGTTTGGGCATACTGGAAGAGATCTTTCATATTTCATCTTGGGCCCAACTGAATATTCACCATAAACCTATAGGTTTGTTAAATGTTAATGGTTTTTATGATAAATTGTTGTCTTTCCTTGATCAAGCTGTGGAACATGAATTTCTAACATCTTCGGCACGACAAATCATAATCTCTGCTGCTACTGTTGAACAATTGATTGACCAACTACAAACTTTCATCCCTGTCATTGATCCCCGCATGAGTCGCCTAAATTGGTCAACTAAGAAAAGCCGTAAAAAGCTTAGATTAGATTTGAGCCTTCATTTGTGAAACCTTGTGTCTTTTGGTTTTATTAATAACATATTGTTTTGTTTTGTTACTTCTTATATTTGTTTAAGTGTGTTTCAGGTTTGTCATTGTTTGCTGTTTCAGGTGATGTCTTCTATACTCTATCTTTCTACCTTAAGACATTGAGGACAATGTCTCGTTTTGGTTGGCGGGAGAGGGTAGTAGTTGACATTAAAAAAAATAAAGGGTAGTAGTTGACATTAAAAAAAAAAAACTAACTTACTAACTGTTTTTGCTATTATTAAAACCATTTGACAAAATTGTTATTAGGATGGCAGAGTAAGGAGTCAGTTTTATTAACTCTTGAGACGCATCTTAGTAAGTATCCTTATTAGATGGCAGAGTAAGGAGGAAATTTTATTGACTCTTGAGATGCATCTTAGTAAGTATCATTACCAAGGTCTATCATAATACTTCTTGAAATATTCAGGTTTACAAACTGTCACATTGTTATCTCTTGATCCTGCTCATATACTCATTTAACAAGTATTCTTAAACCTTCATTTTCACACACACACTTTAACATATGATTGTGGGTTGCACATTGGATTATTACATTAATTATGTTCTTTTGTTGAAGGTAACAACTAAGGGAAAGGGATAGTATATAAATTGAAAAAAAAATTGATAATATTGATGATAATAAAAACGTAGATAAGTTTGGTTTCGTAGCCTCCCTAACCTAAGCAATTAAGCCCGAAGGGGTGTTTTAACACCTAATACCCTAAAGTCAACTGACTTGGGAGCTATTTGCCTAAAGCTTGTTACATGGGTTATGATGAAAAGCTTAAGGGAATTAAACATTGCACTATCTATGTATCAGTATCTGCAACCCGAGTTGCTAAGCTCGTAGGGGTGTCTCAACACCTAATGCCCTAAGACCAACTAGTCTGGGAGTCATTAGCCTAAAACTCATTACATGGGTTAAAGATACATTGTGTTTTAAGTTATATGTGTATATAAATAAATAAATAAATAAAAATAAAAAGAAAAAAAATAATAATAATCCCAACCCAAGGAAGTTAACCTTAAACATTTGAACATAATATTGTTTTCTTCCAACAAAAGCCCCATTATCTATGTTTTCATACATTGAGCATATAAAAAGAAGGTTTATTAATATCTTGTTTAAGAAATATGAAGCAGGAATATAAATTTAATGAGAGTTTGTTTATTTGGATAGATTAATGGAAGTTGAATGATGAATGCCTTGCTTTGTGGAACTTGCAAAAACTTTTTCTATTTTAACGCTTTGATTACTAGGGACTAGTAATAAGCTAGTTGGGGGGGGTGATTAGTACTTAAAAGTGCATGTTTATCAAGGTTTTATATCATTATTTTTGCACTTGAAGTATCAATAACTCCTTAATTAAAGCATGTTTTATAATAACAAGTCTGATACTATAAAATGCCTTAATATATGGTAAATGCTCATCTTAAATGCATGCATATCACATAAATCAGAGGATTGATTAATGAATTCAACTACTGAAATTTGTGAAGATAAAGAGAGGGTGAAGCTTAGAAAAGAGATGTTGGTGTAGTCCAAACTGGAACACTGTTCAGTAATTGGGTCATATCTAGAGTTCTAAATGTCCAAATGATCTCAACTTCTTACAAAGATTTGGTAAGACATAGGTCTACAACTTTCATGTGGACACCAAGATCTAAGAAGGGCGTTTTCAAGTCCAAATTATAGCAACAACGGAGAAGTCTGAATCTGCAGCCCAGACACTGTTCAATGTTCAACCCATATCTTGAGTTCTAGAAGTCCAAATGATCTCAATTGTTTTTTCCTGGAAAGCTAAGAGAATTTCCTAGAACTTTCATCAGTATATATGGTTCCAGTTCTGATGTTAGCAATGATGTTTTATTCAGAAAAGAAGATAAGGATTTTCACCAAGTCAAGATGTGGCCACCCACTCAACAATTATTCATCAAATCAATAGTTCCAAATTTTGGCCTATAAAAGGAGGCATTTTCCATGCATTTAGGCATCTTGGTGTTCAGATCAAGATCATGCTCTTGCTCTCTTTCTTTGTATTTTGTAATGTTTAAGTTTTATTTGATGTTATATTAATCTCTTGTTTATGCTTTTCATTTCCTTTCCTTTATTTGTATAAATATGTTCTTATCTTGTTTATTTATGTTTCTTTCTTTCATTATGTTTAGCTAAATCTATTATGTCAAGGTGAAAAGGTTACACTAATGGTGTAAGAATAAGTATAGTATAAACTCAACATGGACTTTAATGCTTGATATTAACATGTTTTATATTTATTATCTTGCTTACTCTTAATACCTTGCTTGTTAAATGGTTAATCTAGATTTATGTTGAACAACCCTTGGTACAACAAATTCTTGGCACTTTCATAGCCTAATCATATGGTATAACCTACACCTGTGCTATGAAAGGAACTTGATTTGTTGTTAACATAAGTTATCACCATGAATACCTGATAATATTTACAAGTATTGGCATTACTCAAATAAGATAATTAATGTAATCATGTTAACAATTATAATCTGATTGGAACCTTCTTTGTGCGTGATTTCCAGTTGAGTAATAAGAGTTTATACTATACTTGTTTGAAATACCATTAGTGGATCCTCTAACCTTGACATTAGTTTTTATCATTGTTTAATCTTTACATTAATCTTCCATCTCAAAGTTCTCATTAACTTCTTCCTCTTCTTCTTTTTTTTTTTTTAATTTTTATTACTACTACTACTACTACTATTATTATTTACATTCTTGTTATATTTTATGTACATTAAGTATGCTCTGTGTTTGATCAATGATCCTGACATTGTTGGTCTTGCCTTGTTCATTCACATTGGAAATCTGTTTATATTATATAATATATCTCTATGATATTTTCATAAAATCAGTATATAGGCTGGAAACGTGTGACCCGATCTTTTAGATCATTCTCAGGTATAATAACGCCACGTACTGAGTATTATTACTATTACTATTATTGTTAGTATTGTTGTTATTGTTGTTGTATTGTTATTTATAGTTTATACAATTAACCTCTCTGTGGTTCGACCCCGGTCTTGCTGGGTTATTTATTACTTTGACACTCCTGCACTTGGGAGAAGACATCAAGCTTTTGGTCCTATCAACTAAGAATTTTTGTAGTAAGTTTACGTATTCGTATTAATCCAGTGATTAAAATGATTACATGGTGTGATTGTAATATGTGGAACACTTGAA
The DNA here is from genome assembly GCA_033617975.1 of Populus alba x Populus glandulosa. Lineage (NCBI taxonomy): Eukaryota > Viridiplantae > Streptophyta > Magnoliopsida > Malpighiales > Salicaceae > Populus > Populus alba x Populus glandulosa. The sequence continues at coordinate 21,174,452 of CM066150.1, read as the reverse complement.
TATGAACTTATGTATGCTTGGAATATGCATGGTGACGAGTTGGGTGATTACTGAATACGAATGTATTGATTTGTGGTCATTGATGTTTTAGGTGGTGTGACTGGGATCGGACCTTTATTAGGACAAGGACACCCTGCGGGTAGAATAGGTAGGTAGTTTCCATCTTTTTCTCGTATGATGTTAATGTTTTGAAATGATTTACTTATGGATGATATATTATTGAATCCTTGATGAGTTATGAAACGATGATGAAATGTTTGATGGAATTCTTGAAGAATGTTGAAACGACTATGAAATGTTGATCGAGTTCTCGATGAATGTTGAAAAGATGATAAAAATGTTAATGTTCTGAAATGATTGGTTTAAGGAGGATATATTATTGCGTTGGGATGAATATTAAACTGACTATAAGATGTTAATTAAGCTGTTATGAAATTAGGTTACTGACAAATGTCAAATCGATTATGAATGTTGATTGTGATTGATGATTAGCTTTGGCTAATGCATCCGAGATGGATGATTGGGTTGTGATTGTTGATTAGCTTCCGTTAATAGCACCCGAGATGGATAACCAGGTTGTGCTTGATGATGAGCTTCAACTAATGGTATCCCAGATGGATGATTGAGTTGTGATTGTTGATTAGCTTTGGCTAATGACATCCAAGATGGATGATTGGGTTGTGCTTGTTGATTAGCTTCGGCTGATGGCATCTGAGATGGATGACCGGTGTCACACATGCCCACGCGGTGTCTGTTGGCGATTTTCACTCATTTGGTTTGATTTAGGAGTCACCACCTAGTATTTCATTGAGGGGTTATTAGGAAGCCTGAGTGTATTGGTCTCGTTAGAAATTCACGGGTAAGAGACTGGTTATGGCTAGTGAAGGTATTAACACCCCTAGCGTACCCTGCCTGAGCTAAGCTGCTTCGTGATTTGATATGATAACGAAGTTATAAATATTGTCTTTTCATTGGATATTAGAAATACGAGTTACATATAAGTTCATAATTCTTTATCGTGAACAAATCAAAACATTAAATTCTTCTTTATTTTTTGCAATTTTATCATAAAAGAATCATAAAAGTAAATACAAACACACACATTCATTTTTATTATTTTTATTATTTTTTCTTTTTTTTACATCGACATTTACAGGCTACAAATTATAAAAATTCAAAACTAAAAAAAAATACATTAAACAATTTAAAATTTATAAAATAAACCCCTCAAAATTCATAGCAGTGCTGGGAAGACTTCTAGATCTTTAGGAACAATGGCGACGCTTCTTCTCCATGCGTCGCCACCACTGGTGGCTTTTATACCCACGCGCCGCCACAGTTAATGACCTAAAACGGGTGGATCTGGCTGGCTTTCTTCTTCTCTTCCCTTTCTCATTGGTGGTCGCACTACAAAACACCTAAAAAAATGCAACAAGCAATCTGTTTTAATCTTATTTCATTGTTTCAGATCTGCCTCTCTCCCTTCTCTTTTAGATCTATTTCATTACAGATCTATCTTTCTCTAGGTTTCTTCTTCTTCTCCTCCGCTTTAAGTGGCTGACGACTCCAAGGAGTAATGGTTGAGAGGGGGGTGTCGCTGCTGGGCTAGCTTTGGGCTGCTGTTTTGGTCGTTTCTATTAAGGAGACCAAAGAAGAAGATGCTGCCGAGGAGGAGGCTTCGATGTTGTTGGATTTGCGGGTGCTGCTGGAGGGAGAAGGTGGACAGATCTGAGTTTGTGGGTGCTGTTGTGCTCGAGCTGTTACTAGAGGCTCTGATTCAATCTTGGCGAGCTGTCCTGTTGGCGGTGAAGGAGATTGATTGCTGTTGTGGTGTGGTCTATTTATTAGTCCAGAGAGGGAAACCAATTGAGAGAGGAGAGGGACGATGGAGAGGCTGAGAGAGGGAAGGTCTAGTGAGGGGAAATGGAAAAGTGAGGGGGGCTGCTGGCTGGCTTCTGGTTTTTTCTTTTGCAAAGGTGGGGGGCCGCCAATTTTGGTTTTGCCAAGGGAAAGGAGTAAGTCTAGTTTGTCTTTGGCAAAGAGAGAGGGGTGGCTGAGGGATGGAATGGGGACCAATTGGGAAAAGGGAGAAGAAAGGAGCTCAAATGGCAGGGGGTCCCTAGCTCTCTAGTTCTAGGAGAGCAAAAGAAAACCAAAGACCCCCGGGGGGATGACAACCTCTGTTGCAGGAGAGAAAAAAAAAAGGGTTAAGTTTTTGCTATGGTTTATTTTTGTGTTCCCCCTAAATGTGCAGTACCCCCTCTCAAACCGGTTTTTTTCTTCTCTATTTATAGAGAAAAAATCATTTTTTTTCAAATGCTTAGTAAAACATCTATATTTGATTTTTTTTTTAAATGAGCAATATCCATGTCACCTCAATGAGGAAAATCAGTGATTTTAAAAATAACGGGTTAAAAGTCAAATGCGTTCAAAAGACCTTTGAAAATTTAAATTCTTTTGAGACAATGCTGAAAATGTTAAAAACGATGCAAATATATCAAGAACATATATTTTGTAACACCCTCAAATTATAATGTCATGATTTTTCGCCCAGAGGTTTTACATATTTGTTGGGTTTTCATTATTTTTTGCTATTTTTTGATTTTTTGAAAACTAAAAAACAAATCGGTCAAAAATTAGGTAGCAACAACCAGGTTGTGATTGTTGATTAGCTTCAGCTTATGGAATCCAAGATGGATGATCGGTTTGCACTTGATGATTAGCTTCGATTAATGGCATTCGAGATGGATGACTGGGTTGGGGTTAATGGTTAGTTTTGGTAAATGACATCCTACATGGATGGCTGGGTTGATTATGACGATTGACTTTGGTTAATGGTATCCGTAAGAGATGACGAGTTTGACTTTTATGATTTGTTTTTGGTTAATGACATTTGAAATGGATGATCGAGTTTAGATATTGCGATTAACTACGGTTAAAAGCATCCAAGGTGGATGACCGGGTTAAGGTGAAGTAATTAAACTCGATTGAAGATTAAACTTTGGCTCCACCACTCCTATGGAGAGGTTGGAGCATATGAATGAGGATAATACATCTAGCATAATAATAAGAATTGTACAATGTATATGAGAAATGATGAAAGAATATACTCACCTTCAGTTGATAATGAAAAGTATTGATAACGTTCTTTTAGTTGTTATTATTATGTTTAGATTATTTACAATTCTTGTATCCATGTTGTTTTTGTAATAGGGACATCACACAATCAAGGTGTGTAGGAAAACCATTCCACAGGTTCACATATTATGAAAGGTGCTATGTAATAGTATGTTTTCGGTGTTATGTTGAATATTTGTCATTTGACACTTTTGTAAGGACTTGTAATGAAAACTATAATGGAACATGGATATGGATGTGCGAACATGTACATACGATGTCATGAATATATTTATTTGGTACTCTCTTCTACGAGGATGTTGTATTGTGAATTCATATGAGGATCAAGAAAAAAAGTACTAGTTATGTAAACTATCATTCAGCACTTATGTATAAACTCGTGTAGATAACGAGACTAGAACAAGAATGCAAACTCATGAGTATGTCAATATAATGTAATGTAAATGTAGGAATATGAAAATATAATATTATGGGCACATGTATTGAGTATCTATCTCACGGGAATGTTAATTTACAAAAACTATATCCATTTGATGTCATGATAAGGAAGGGAACCTAATTACTAATTCGTGGAACGTCACAATGAGAAGTATCGAGAACTTAAATAAATAAATAATAATAAATAAAAAAAATTCCACCGATTTTGGCTTTAAAAAAGTCGGGTTGTTACATAAACTGCCTATAAGAATACCTTACCTAGATTGGAGATCCCAAGAACTCGGTTCAAAGGGAAGAACGAATCATAAAGAGGAGTTGATTGACATGTGCTAAATTAAAATTTTTCATCCTTATGGTGCAAGTACATGTATCCTGTGGTGTGATGAAATAGAGGTTAATTTTTACACTTAAAACTTTTAAAGTGGTCTATAGATCTTGTTGAATACGATGTCATAGTCATGGGAGCATCCTTTAATAGTGTTAGCCTAAAGGTTTTTTTTTATCAATTAATTATATTTTAATCATAACAAAATATTATTGAATTTAAAATTTTATGTTCAAGTGTTTTTGAGTTTATAGAAGTTTTCAAGAAGAATAAAGTCTTAAATTAATGTAGTTGAAGTATACAAAAAGATTAGCCATGAAAAATGATATAAAAGATGGAAGACACTATAGTAGCTCTGTAGTGTAGCAACAGGGTTATTGTAGCAAAACAGCATTGTAGCAATCCAGTACAATGCAACGGTCAGATCACTATGTGGCACTGTATCTAACAGTCAAATAACTATGTGACGATCAAATAATTGTAGCAGTACTGTAGCTAATGGTCAAATTACTATAGCTAACAACTATTTTCTCCAAAATGGCTATAAATAGGTCATTTGAGAAGGAGAATTGATAGAAGCAAGTATTAGAGCAATTTGAGAGCTTAATTAGTGTATTTATTCTGAAAAGAGCTTGTCTATGAGCTAAATTTGTATATCTAGCTTGTAAGAAGCTTGAGTGATCAATTATTGTGAAACTGAACTAAAAGTGACAACAAAAACACTTAGGCAATTTGGTGAGGTTTGATCCTAAGCCTTGAAAAAAGGATTGGGTTTCAATCTTGAACCCGTGAAAAGATTAGCGAAATGGTTTCTCTTGATCCTAGAAAAAAAATCATTTTCATACATTACCATAATCATTTTTTTTTTTTGTAAAGAATTCTACCAAAATTTTGATAGAGTTTTCTTTGTGTATAGGATGTCCCAAGTTATCGACTACTTTTAATTTACCCATTCAATCCATAACAACAAGGTCCCACAATTCCGTACTTTATTTCCATCATCAATACTCAACACCTTATATAATCTATCCATGTAATTTATATATATACCCCCTATGAACAAGATCAATATAAACATAATCCACATATCATATTATTAAGTCTAAAAGAAAAGGGGATACTAACATATAATGAGAGAATTTACAACATAACATAAGTATTCTAAAAAGTTTTAAAAGGATTGATTATAGGATAACTGAGTTCTAATTCATACATTATATTAGAGTTTACATAACTAACATACTACCTGTTGAGCTAAGATTTTTATATACAACAAAGTTTACACCAAAAAACATATTGCATAATCTAACTAATACTATTATGCTTAAGTTAAATTTTTACATAAGTTTAACAAAGCAGAACCTGTTACAAAAACAACTTAATAAGCATACAATTATATTGATAGCATAAATATAAAATGTTCATGTAATGAATATAAATAAAGCATAAGTTTTCTATTGGTTTCCTAGGAATTTTAATAATCAACTTATAAATTTCTTAGGAATCATTTAAAACCCAATTAGACATCATTTACGAATTCTTAATTGAATACATGAACATAGTAACTTTTTTTAATTGGTTTTATTAAATCTTCAACTTTGCATAGTCCAACCTGGATATTTTTAGGCAATTATGCTGATCAATTTTCCCGGGTCATCCAAACACGGATACCCTTTATGAATCGAGCCTTATCGATCGTTCCTAGGCATCCAATATGTACGTCATTAGTTGAAGGTATTCTTATAATTCATTTCCTAGCAATCCTATCACGGATGCTATTAACAGAAGCTAGTTTTATTAATACGCCAGACTTTATTTACATTGAACATAACATTATTATAATTGCATTCATCAACAAGAATTTAAATTGAATAAGTGTAAAAGAGAGGGAAAAACATGCACCTGCTCTGCCTGTCTCGTCACCTCCTCCAACAAAAGATCCAATCATGGTCGCTCCTCCTGAATCATAAAGAAGTCTTTGGTCATGATTCCTTTAAGCCAAATGTTATAGTCAATCTATACTCATTCATTACACATATGATACTTTCTATGCATGGTCCTTTCCTCATCATAACATATATACACATATCAAGTATATTTTTAGAGTTAGTATATCAACATGCAAGTGTCTGCACGACTCAGTTTCTACGTCAATGAAATTTCAGCGTCTATTTCCATCTAGACCCTTTTATATATTTCTTTTGATTGTTGACATATACATCTCTCATGATTTGGAAGAATTAATTTCAACATGAATCATTAGCATGCCTAAAATTACTTGTCTTTTACACACTTGTACATTTGTCCATCAATTCACAACATGACCAGTTTGCAATTTTTCGTCCCTAAATGGAGTTATGGAGCTTACACATCCTAGTGAAATTTAGCATCCTTAAGTATAACTTTCATGTATAAGATTGCCCAAAATTATGTTATTCATCTATTCTAAAATTAGCTAGAAGTTAGGTAGTGAAATTTATCCTGCTACAAACAGCTTGTCTACTCAATGGTATTTTGCCTATATTTGGACTTCTATAACTCCAATTGAGGCAAGGCCAGTTCCAAATGTTATCTAACTTATAGTTGTAATTTTGATCACCAAAACTATCCTCACTTAAATTCATGGATTTGGACATTAATTAAACATTTCATATGCATCTTTTTAACCTCTTAGGACTCCATTACATATAAAATCTATTAGGGACCAACAATTGAAGTTCATTCCTCATCAAGACATCAAATCTTTTTATTTTTTTTTATTTTCATGATATCAAGTCTTACATAATCTCAAGAATCAACATGAAATATTCGATTGTAAATCAAGAAATTTGGAAAGAGATGTTCAAAATAATTTTACTTGCTACACAATTCTTGAATTCATATTATGGAACAAAAGATATCAACATATTAGCATGAAACACAATTGGAGAATCCCCCCCCGTCCATTTTCTCTTTTTGGTCGAAACATTTAGTTCTCATTTCCACTAATTTTATTCATGTAAATTATTACATTAACTCCCTATACTTGTTTGTTAACATGAATAATCACACAACTATCTCATAAGCTACCCACATAAGATGATTTCTATACTTGAGCATATGTAAAACAACCTATTTACATTTGAAGTTTTTTTTTTCCAGCTCACACATTCATCTTAGAGCACTAGTTCAAGACCACACATTTCCTAATTTATTACAATTTTCTATTATCCTTTCACCCACTCATGGTCGGCCCTAGCTAGGGCTTTCCCTCTTAACACACACAAATTTCTTTTGTCCTAAAGATGTTATAAAATCTTAAAATAGTTCCTTCTTAACATTAACTTGTAGTCAATCATTTAGGTTTCTAAAAATTAATAATATAAGAACCCTAGATTGTCTCATTTAAGGTTTTATCTTCTTGAACTCAAATTGAATCAAGGTAACAATAGAAGAGTAAGGTAGTTGAGAATAATGGAATGTGTTGGGTTGTGCCTTAGCTAACCTTCCTATTTATATAGAGGCAGCAGAACACTATAGTAACTGTAATGATTACAACATCCTATATTAATTTCCTATTCTGATAGATACATGATATACATTCTATAATATGCCCCCTCAAGCTGGGGGTGGGGGATCAACCCGAAGCTTGAACCGAAAAGCAGGAAAAGGATGCAACAGGAAGCGGTTTAGTGAAGACATCGGCAAGTTGATCCCGAGAGGAAACAAAATGAATCTGAATTTCTTTCTTGGCAACACGGTCATGGACAAAGTGATAATCCACTTCAATATGCTTAGTACGAGCATGGAAGATAGGATTTGCTGAGAGATAGGTAGCACCAAGATTATCACACCAAATGGTAGGAGCAGAGACTAAGGGAACCTGCAAATCTGTTAACAAGTATTGAAGCCAAATGACTTCAGCGGTACCATCAGCAAGGGCTTTATACTCAGCCTCAGTAGAGGAGCGAGCAACAGTGCGTTACTTGTCGGATTTCCAAGAAATCAGTGTCTGACCAAAAACAAGATAGCCACCCGTAGGCTTGCGATCATCAATACTACCAGCCCAATCTGCATCTATAAAGCCATGTAGAGCAAAAGAGGAGCCTCGAGTGATATGGAAACCATAAGATGTCATACCTTTAAGATATCATAAAATATGTTTGACAACGGCCCAATGAGAATCTGTAGGAGCATGCATAAACTGACAGGACTCTGTTAACAACAAAACATATATCTGTACGGGTGAAGGTAAGATATTGAAGAGCACCCACGATTTGATGAAATCATGTAGGATCAGAAAATGAATGATTCGGTAATAAAATGACTTTCGAAGGGGAGACTGAAGTATCAACTGGTTTGCAGGAAGTCATACCAACTCGGGTGAGGATGTCAAGAATATATTTATGTTGACGCAACATTAAACCCATACCGGTAGACTGAACTTCAATACCCAGAAAGTAGTGAACAACACCTAAGTCACGAAGCTTGAACTCAGAGCTGAGTAACTGTATAAGGTGATGGAGCGTAGCAAATTTGCTACCCATGAGCAGGATATCATCAACATACACCAGGAGATCAAAGATATTAGTAGCATCAGATAAGATAAATAGGGAGGTGTCAACCTTGGAAGCTCAGAAACCAATGGAGAGCAAAAAATTACTTAGACGAGTGTACCATGCTCTCGGTGCCTGTTTCAAACCATACAATGATTTGTGCAATCTGCACACATGAGATGGAAGAGAAGAGTCAACACCATTGAGGAAGGCATTATGAATATCAAGCTGATGAATCTTCCAATTTCGTGAAACTGCGATAGAGAAAACCAATCGGACAGTGGCCTGCTTGATAACTGGACTGAAGGTTTCAGAATAATCAATACCTTCCTACTGGGTAAAACCTCTAGCAACAAGGCGCGCTTTATAGCGCTCAATACTACCATCAACACGACGTTTGATCCGATATACCCATCTACTGCCAACAACGCTCATCGAAGGATAAAATGGAACCAAAGACCAAGTGTGATGTTCGAGTAAAGCGGTGATCTTATGACACATAGCATTATACCAAACTGTATACCGGTCAGCATCAGAGAATGCAAAAGGCTCAAAAGAGGGAGAATACAGTACCCATGTGGAGGTAGAAGTAGCTAACGACTATTTTCTCCAAAATGGCTATAAATAGGTCATTTGAGAAGGAGAAATGATAGAAGCAACTAGTAGAGCAATTTGAGAGCTTAATTAGTGTATTTATCCTGAAAATAGCTTGTTTGTGAGCTAAATTTGTATATCTAGCTTGTAAGAAACTTGAGTGATCAATTATTGTAAAACTGAACTGAAAGTGACAACAAAAACACTTAGACAATTTGGTGAGGTTTGATCCTAAGCTTAGAAAAAGGATTGGGTTTCAATCTTGAATCCGTAAAAAATTAGGGAAAAGGTTTCTCTTGAGCCTAGAAAAAGATGCTGATAATAAGAGACTTGATAGTGAGAGCTCGTTGAAAAATTCTAAAAGCTACCCACTAGGTCGTTAGTGACTAAACCACTATAAATCACTGTGCAAACTATTCTCCCTATCTCTCTCTGTGTTTGCGTTTTGTATTTGCAAAAATTTTGAGACGCCCAATTCACCCCCTCTCTTGGGTTGCTTGGGAATTACAGATAAACCCTCCTATATAAGCTTGAAAGTGAGGTTGTTTTCTTTGAGAATTAGACTAATTCTCTAGAAAGCTCATGAACGTTGGGATCAAACACATGGCCATAATATGCTGGTTGTGAAGGTCATGGCAGAGTGCCTAGATATAATGTGTATGATACAATATTTGTCTCCCATATTAAAGCCTGAGTTCAAGACATTGTTCACAATTGGCTTAAGAGCAATATTATTGAAACACTAACTAAGGGTTCAAGCTATCAGCACCTTTATTATACATATTATTCGTTTCCTTACTCGAATGAATGACTTATATTTTTATAAAAATAAGTGGGGGATTGTTGAAGAATTTTTTATAAACATGAGATTTCAACAATGCAAAATTATTAGAAAGAACCTAACATATGAATTTTTTTTAAAAAAAAATACACATGATTTCATGGCTCCTTTTCAAGTCCTTGAACACATGAAATTAAAAAAAAAAAAACAAATACATATGATTTCATGGCTTGACCATTATCCTCCTTGCCATACACATTGAAGTCTGCATATTTATGATGGCTATTATTTCTTATATTGTTCGCTGCATGTTTATTTTTATACACGTCTTATGTTACTCTATGTAGCTAGAACATTTGTTTCATTTAAATGTTTTTTTTTTTGCACCATTGCTTGAATTAGTTGACCTATTGATGGAATTGAAAGCAATATAAATTTTCTTATATACCATTTGGTCTTTAAAAAAAATGACCTTGCAACTCATGAAATTTCTAAGTATCTAACAACTCTTCCAAGCCTATATCTACAGCATGTTTTGTGCAATAGTATGAATAACAATATCTACTAGCTCTCATTACATATATCGATATCCTCTCCCACTTTTCTTCGCCATAAAATTATCACTTTCTTATTCTTCTTTTTCGAGTAAGAGGTGCTAAATTTTGTGTAGAGTTTCACATCTTATAGGTAGTGCATGCTTATAAGATATGGTAGGCAACTAGGCTTGATGTATCACTAAGATGGTTTGCTATAACACAATTTTGAATCGTTGCACCATATTTACCTGCGATAGGCACATATTGTCCTAGGAAAGTGACATAGGCATGCCTCAAGACAACTACCTAATTATTCGGTAATCAGCAAATTTGTGTTTTCCTTTGCTATTTTCATGTAATATCCTGCCTTTTATTTTTCCAGTAAGATTTATTAATGATGATTAAACAATCAAAAAGGAAGAAATACAAATAAAATATTGAGCAAGCCCACTACGGCTCCAACAAGGGATAATACCAATGCACACCAACACAAACATCATGCTATCAAAATGTTTTTTGCCTCTGCCTCCACCACTAGGGGTGTTAAATAAAACCGCAAACATGTGAACTTGACCTGAATCGCATGAATCGAATTTGTAAAGTAGGTTAATCAAACTTGAGTTCAGGTTCACTTCAAACCGAACCTGAAAAGCTCAGGTTTAGGTTTCTAACTTGTGGTTCTAGATTAACTAAACAGAACCTAAATTATAGGTTTAAATTTGAACCTAAACATGATGTATACACAAATTTCATATATTTAGACATAATTTAAGTGGCTATTGATTAGTACTTAAAAGTATATTTTTATCTAGGTTTTATATCAGCATTTTGCACTTGAAGTATCAATAACTCCTTAACTAAAGCATGTTTTATAATAACAAGTCTGATAGTATAGGATACCTTAATTTATGGTAAATGTTCATCTTAAATGTAGGTCTATGGTAAATGTTCATCTTAAATGTAGGTCTATCACATAAATGAAAGGATTGATTGATGAGTTTAAGTACTGAAATCGAAAGAACAAAGAGAGGGCCAAACTTAGAAAAAAGATGCTGGTGCAGATCTCAGATTTAGGTTTGCTTTATATGGATGGAAAGGTGAGACATTGGCCTAAAACTTTCATGGAAGTCCAAGATTTAAAAAGATCGTTTTTAAGTCCAAATTATAGCAACAACGAAGAAGTTCGAATCTGTCCTACAGTCCAAACATTGTTCAGTGTTCAGCCCATATCTCAAGTTCTAGAAGTCCAAATGACCTCAATTTTTTTTTCTATAAAGTAGAGATAATTTCCTAGAACTTTCATGAGTAAAGTTGGTTCAAATTCTGATGTTAGCAATGACGTTTTGTTCAGATAAGAAGATAAGGATTTTCACCAAGTCAAGAGTTGAGAGTTGGTCACCCACTCAACAATTAGTCATCAAATCATTGTTCCAAATTTTGGTCTATAAAAGGAGGCATTTACCATGCATTTAGGCATCTTAGTTTTTCAGATCAAGATCATGTTCTTGCTCTCTTTCTTTATGTTTTTTGTAATGCTTAAGTTTTGCTTTCATTAATATCTTGTTTATACCTTTCATTTCCTTTCCTTTACTTAGTTAATTTATATCTTATTTATGTTATTATCTTATTTATTTATATTTCTCTCTGTCATAATGTTTAGTTAAGTTTATTATGTCAAGGTGAAAAGGTTACACTGATAGTGTAAGAATAAGTATAGTGTAAACTCAACATGGACTTTAATGTTTGATACTAACATGTTTTGTATTTGTTATCTTGTTCACTTTTAATATTTTTCTTGTTAAATGATTAATCTAGATTTGTGTTGTATAATATTTGGTACAACAAATGCTTGGCACTTTCATAGCCCAACCGTATAGTATAACCTACACCTGTGCTATGAAAGAAACTTGATTTGTTGTTAACATAAGTTATATTCATGAATACCTGACAATATTTACAAGTATTAGCATTATTCAAAAAAGATAACTAATGTAATCATGTTAATAATCAATTTATATCCGATTGGAACCTCCTTTGTGTGTGGGTTCCAGTTGAATAATAAGAGTTTATACTATACTTGTTTGAACTACCATTAGTGGATCCTCTAACCTTGACAATTGTTTTTATCATTGTTTAATCCTTATATCAATATCACATCTCAAAGCTCTTATTATTATTGTTGTTGTTGTTTTATAATTTATATAGTTAACCTCCTTATGGTTCGACACTGGTCTTGTTGGGTTATTTATTACTTCGACACTCATGCACTTTAAAGAAGATATCAATATTTTGGTCGTGTCAGCTATGATATTGAAGTATTAATGTGTATAAGTGATTGATAGAAGTATTGAATTGTTAATCAAAAAAATCATTGACTGAAATAATTTAATCATTGAGAGATTAATCAAAGAAACTAATAAATGTAAAACATGATTTTTAAGAAATCCTACATCTTAGTCTTTTTATGTCACATATATATATATATATATATATCAACTTTAACTTTGGTATTCATGAGATAGGTTATAAATAAGCAAGAAGTACAAGTTCTTAAAAATATATAATATTAGATTCTGATAAATAATGAGCATGTAATAATGTTGTCTTGTACAAAAGTAGTTTTATTTATTAGGAATGAATGATAAATGAATTGATTCAGCATTGGACTGTGGGATTGTAATTTTTTATATGGTTGCTTTTTTTATAATATGATTTTTTAACTATGATATTGATTGCATTTTCTATACTAAAGTTGCAATAAGAAAAAAAAAAGATGCTTTGTTTTAGTTTTTTTTTATTATTTGTTGATTTTATTAGGATCAAACAATATTTAATGATTTTAGAAGAAAAGGGTTTTTTTATTATTATTATTCGATTTGAACTTGTATGTACAAAATAACAAACTATTTTTTAATTTAAATTCCAATTATAAAAGAAATAGCTAGTCTAACTCTTTTTATTCTTTTTCCTCTTTAGACATGGCTTATGTATAACACTCGATCATTCTATCATTCTATTTATCTTTTTGAAGAATAATGTCAAATACTTTATCTTTCTTTCTTTTTTTTATTCTAGTATGGATTTTTATAGGACGCTTTATTTATTTGAGTGTCCAAAAAGAGATTTGGGTGTAAGGCAGGTTCTAGACCTTCTTCTAGTGCCTTGCAAGGGCTGGACAACTAATTTTTTTTATTTATTTATGATGTTTTTTATTTACCCTACCTTTAAGGCATCCTAGTTCTCTCTTTTTTCCGTTAGTGAACCCACTTTTGAGTTCTTCTAATAATTCTGGTTTGATACTATTTGTAATGATTCTTTCATATTGACTAATTCAGTCTAGTGCCATTCGATCACAGAGCCATTGATAGCAGTATAAATGAATATAATTTCTTTTTCAGGACTATTTTTATTTTATATCAGTTTAAGATGTTTTTTTTTGGATGTTATATGTATGCTTTTACGAATAATTTATGTTTGTCTCATTCAATTATTTGAATGATTTTTGTTGTATACATTTATATAAATAGGTTATGGTTAGCTTGAGAACCGAACCTAAAAATAGGTTAACCAAACCCACAAGTTCTTTACGTTCAAGTTTAAGTTTGCAAATTACTTTATGTTACTAGTCGTACTTCACAAAACAACATCATTTCATTTGTAAAACAGTACATTATCTTATTTGCCTGTTACTGTAGCGTATGTATTGTAGCATTGCAATAGTGGCATGGCAAAAATGCCCCTTGAAATGGTTTGTTGTGGGATATTAGCGACGTCCCTATGAGGATATGAACAATGTTTTGACGATAATGCACTTGTTGTTTCCTTTTCATCTTTCCGTGTGTTTTCATTTGGTCCTTGAAGTTCGTATACTAAATTTTGGTCCCTGAGTATAAAAGTAACAAATTCTATTTTGGCCCATTTTTTTCTCTCTTTTCTAAAAAACACATGCTTCATTTTTCAAAAGCTTTTTTTTTATTATTTCCATTTCATTTTTCTTTATTGCTTTGCTAATTAACAGAAGGTTAAAAAAGAACAATAAAAAGACCATTGTCTCTCTCTCCTCCATATATACAAGAGATCCTTTCACTTTACTATGCAGAATCTGCCAAACAAGAACAAGATGTAAAGACTAGCTAAAATCCCAAACTTTTTTTATCATTTAGAATTTGTTTGAAATTGCGGTACCGATAGTAGTTCAAAGTATTTTTTTGCTAAGAAATGTATCAAAATAAAGTTTTTTTTTTATATTTTTAAAAAATTATTTTTGACATTAGCATGACATCAAAACAATCCAAAAATATATAAAAAAATTCATTTTATGAAAAAAAAAATAAAATTTAAGGGAACGCGGTTTGTACTGTATTTCCAAACACTCTTTTAGTACATTAGTAGGTGGCGGTATAATCCGATTTTGAATTCATCAAAAAAAAATTGAATGTTATTTTTTTTATTTAAAAAAATCAAAGAAAAATTTTCAAATTCAAAAATATATTTTTCTCAGGTGAACCGCCTCTTTCCATAAAAAAAGGAGTCTACCGGGTCCATATGAATCAAACTATGTCGACCAAGGTAAAAAAATGAGTTTTGGGTCGTTTCAAGTAAAAACCGTTATTTTCAGTGCAAACCAAGTTCACCGAGTCCATACGAATCAAACCGTGTCGACCAGGGTAAAAAATGAGTTTCGGGCTGTTTTGGATCAAAACCGTCATTTTCAGTCAAAACCAAGATCACCGAGTCAATATAGATCAAACCATGTCGATCAGGATAACAAATAATTTTCCGGTCATTTTAGGTTAAAACCGTTGTTTTTGGTCAAAACTCGGTCCACCAGGTTAGTACTGGTCAAAAAATATTTTTGATATCTCAAAATAATTTTTCAGTAACAAAATTAAATTTTAATGGTTGAAACTAGATTTTTCTGATTTGTGTTTTTAGTTTTACTAATATAAATATTTTTTATTATATATAATAAAATAAAATCAATAAAACAGCGAACCATCGCTCCCATTCACTCCCATTCAATTCTCTCGATAAGTTATTAGTGAACCACGATACACCATGGCTGGACCACTAGCATTTCTCTTTCACAGATGCAGCCAATAATTTTACGTTCATATAGGTCTTATCTACTCTTTTTATATATATATATTTATCATTGTGTGCATATGTCAAAGAAAAATAGCAGTGGTCCAGCCATGGTCCAGGCTGCTCAGAAGCATTAAGTTCTTAGTTGGAATAGGCTGCTTGCCGATGAAAGATATGGGGTGGCATGGTTCCTTCTCCTTTAGGTGCTGGATGTGGTGGTAAACCTGAGACTGTCCTTCATGTGTTGCCATATATTTGGCACAAACTTCGTCTTTATGTGGTCCAGCCATGGTCCATTATATATATATATATTTTTGGAACTTGTAGTAATAATTTGTCCCCCTATCATTGTCCAGCCCCAGAGGACCACATGTACCATGCCACGTCATCATAATCAAGCAAATGAAATCTAGAAATATCCACAAACAAACACACGCGCCAGTCGACATCACCGAAATCAAATTTCTGCCAGCTGAAAGCAGGGACTACTCGCACTCCCACTCAGTTCAAACACACGCGCCCATCATCATCAGTGAAATTAAATTTCTGCCAGCTAAAAGCAGGGACCCATCACTCTCCCATTCAATTCTCGTCCAAACACACCATGGTCCATTATATATATATATATATATAGTGACAGGCGAATAAAGTCTGAAAATATCTATTATCATTTCATGAACTAGAATAGTTATGGATTTTTAATAATTTTTTCTAGTAAAAATGAGCTGTGATAGCTATGGAACTAGGTGGCGAATGAAGTCTGAAAATATCCATTGTCATTTCGTAAACCATAATAACCATGGACTTCTAATAAATATTTATTATTTTATATAATAAAACAAAATTAATAACACAAAAGTTTTTATTATAGTAGTTGCTGCATTGGAGGCAATGAAATTATATATATATATATATATAAAACTTGTACTAATAATTTTTTCTAGTGAAAATGAGTTGTGGTAGTCATAAAATTGATAGGCGAATGAAGTCTGGAAATATACTGTCATTTTGTGAACTAGAATAGACATGTATTTTTAATAATTTTCGTAGTGAAAATGAGTTGCGATAGCCATGGAACTGGCAGCGAATGACATATGGAAATATTCACTGCCATTTCGTGAACTAGAATAGCCTTCCATTTTGTCATAATTTAATTTTTTTTATTTTTATTTATTATTATCATTATTTTTTCCTTGAAAAAACAATAATATAATAATAATAATAATAATAAGAAAAATGATGATAAAATTAAAATGAGATGCATCAGGAGGGAAAACTATGCATGAGGGTGCATTTGTTCTTGTGGGATGCATGTGGTCTCTAAGTGTTCTAACACGGTTGTTCTCATTATTCTCATTATGAAGTGACTGGTTATCTTCTTCGGCTATATTTTCTGAAAATGATGAGGATACCCTACAAAGTCTACCACTTAATGTACGTGACCAAACACTCATGCACGTGTAGAATAATGAGAACAACCGTGTAGAATTAGAGAATAAAAGGAAGAAAAAACAAAAGAAAAAGAAACAAAAGAAAAGAAACATACAACAAAAGTGAAAAGAGAAAATAAAATAAATACTATAATTTGTACAAGAATTTACCTCCCTGACAACGGCGACAAAAACTTGACACGACCAAAAGATTGATGTCTTCTCCCAAGTGTAAGAGTGTCGAAGAAATATATAACCCGGCAAGACAGGGGTCGAACCACAGGGAGGTTAATTGTATAAATTATAGACAACAATACAACAACAACAACAACAATAATAATAGTAATAGTAATAACAACAACAACAAAAATAACAAAAACAAAAACAACAACAACAACAACAACAACAACAACAATAAAGAAGAAGAAGAAGAAGAAGAAGAAGTTGATGAGAACTTTGAGATGGAAGATTAATGTAAGGATTAAACAATTATAAAAACAAACGTTAAGGTTAGAGGATCCACTAATGGTATTTCAAACAAGTATAGTATAAACTTTTATTATTCAACTAGAAACCACACACAAATGAGGTTTCGATCGGATGATTTGTCATTAATAGCTCATTATAAATTGTTAACATGATTGAATGTGCATCAAAAGTATCATTAAGTCTTTTATTTTACATATGTATTTATTGTTTTTATTTGGTTTTTTTATACAATAAGTGATGTGCTTTATAGTAATGAAGTTTCTTTTAATGTTTCGATAGGTTTTTGGAGCTTAAATGAATTATTTCAGAAAATTCAACGTCGGAATTAGGAACAAAGAATTGAAGAGAAATTTAGTTGAAGATTGAAGCAAATCTTGGTTCAAATAAGTGCTCCAAATTTGCCCAAAAAATCAATTTGAAAACGTGCACCAAAGTGTTCTCCAAGCTAGCCTGATTTGATTTTCCAGAACACCTTTCGGTGTTTTGCCCATAACGTTTGACTCAGATGTCGAAATGAGCTGTTCATTAATGATCTATAAATCTAACATAATTTCCTATAAATATGTCTCTAATAGCCATATCCAGGGGAGGCTTCTAAGAGGGTCGAATTGCTGTCCAAAGTTAGAGTCAGATTTGTGTCAGAATTTTTACTGAAATTGTGTAGTGTTCTTCTTTGTAGATTTCGGTTCTTTAGTTTGTAAAACTTATTATTTCAGTTTGATTCAAGTTATTTCATTTTTATTAAAGTGTTCTTATATATAATCATTGTTGGCTAATCTCTTTCTTGGATCCAAATCAAGGATGATGGTGATTGAGGTGAGTTCTTTAAGATATGAATGAATCTTAATGTTTAATCTCTTTATTTGAGTTTTTTTTGTTACCTAGCTTAATTTCCAGATCTAGCTCTTTGTGGATATGACCTCGATCTTGCCGAGTTAATTGCTACATCGCACACTCGTACACTTGCGAGTCAAAACAAGCAATTTAGGCGTCGTTGCCGGGGAGCTAGCAAGTAAAGGTAACAAATTTATATTTGATTATTGGAAAATAAAAAAAAAATCATATAAATAAAAAATCAAATGGCTGGTTTTACCGCCTAAAAAAAAACATTGAACTCAACTTTTCGGATATTGGACTGTGGATTAGACTATTAATTGTTGGATTTTGGTTGGTTCAACCATTTTTCTTTTATTGTCTATTCTAGTTAGTTTCTAATATTTATTGCTTATATTATAAGGCTGGTTTTACCGCCTCTTGTTTATTTTATTTTGTTGTTATTATTTCTCTTATATTTATTGTCTGAAGTTCTTGGCCGGTATTACCGCCTCTTTTTTATCTTATTTTGTTGTTATTTGTTGTTATTATTTCTCTTATATTTATTGTTTGAAGTGCTTGGTTGGTATTACCGCCTCTTTATTCATGCTTGTTATACTTATCTTTTAATGTTTATTGTTGTTAATATTGCTTATTAGTTGGAGAGTGAATTTCTTAATTTGTTGTATTTTTATTTTTGAGCTATTACTTTATCTTTTATGTTTCATTTACTTTTATTTGCAATTTGTTTTCCTTTCCTTTCGTATTCATATAATTGTTATATTATTATTATTATTTTTTATCATGGCTAATGTTGAAGATGTAGAGGGTGAAGGGAGTGTTCAAGGTAATGGACCTCCACAATTCAATGATCAACCTAATTTTCGAACTCTTAGAGAGTATCTCCACCCGGCTAGACAAAGTACACCTTCGTGTATTGTCTTGCCTCTTAACCAACAAGCTTTCAATTTGAAACCGGGAATGATTCAACTTCTTCCCACATTTCACGGTATGGATTCTGAAAATCCATACATACACATTAAGGACTTTGAAGAGGTATGTAATACTTTTATTGATAGAACATGCACCGAGAAAACTATTCGGCTTAAATTGTTCCCATTCTCTCTAAAGGATAAAGCCAAGCTTTGGCTAAACTCCTTGCGTCCTAGGTCTATAGGTACATGGAGAGAAATGCAAGCTGAATTTTTGAAAAAATACTTCCCCACTCATAGGATGACAGCCTTACAACGTCAAATGATGAATTTTTCTTGTAGTCCAAATGAGTCATTTCACCAATCTTGGGAAAGGTTTAAAGACTTGTTAAATGCATGCCCCCACCATGGTTTTGAGATGTGGAGGTTAGTGAGTTTCTTCTACGACTCTCTTACCGCTAGTGTCAACCATGTGTAATGGTGAGTTTTATGACAAAGAACTAAGTGAGGCCTTCGATTTTTTTGATCAATTGGCTGAAAACACAAAGCAATGGGAGACTTCTCCCACTTCATGTTGAGTCTAGAAACACCATTTCTCATTCAAGTGGGAAGTTCCAATTGAAAGAGATTGATGACCTCAATGCTAGATTAGCCTTATTGGCTAGGAAAGTAGAGTCTCTTGAGATTAAAAAAGTGCATGTCATGAGTGAACAACAAGAGGAAAGTTGTGTTGTTTGTGAGAGCAAAGGGCATAGGACAACTGAGTGTCCTACCATTCCAGCCTTCAAGGAAGTGCTATATGGCCAAACTACTGATTCAAGTAATGTTAGAAAGCCATTTTCAAACCAAGTAGGCAATCCCTACTCTGAGACCTATAATCCTGGATGGAGGAACCATCCAAATTTTGGATGGAGAAATGAGGGTTCTTCAGTACCCCAACCATTTCAACCTCTTATGCAAAGTTCCTTAAGGTTTATGCAATTAAACAAGTCCCATCTTATGCAAAGTTCCTTAAGGTTTATGCATAGTCAAAAGGAGATTGAATGTGAAAGAAAGAGCCTTTCTAACTGAGCATGCTAGTGCCATCATCCAGTTTAAGACCCCTCCCAAATACAAAGATCCTGGTTGTCCTACCATTTCATGCATTATTGGAAGTCATAAGATAGACCAAGCTTTGTTGGATTTAGGAGCAAGTGTGAATTTGATACCCTACACTGTTTACGAATAGTTAGGTTTAGGAGAAATCAAGCCTACTCGAATCACCCTTCAATTAGCTGATAGGTCAATCAAGATTCCTAGGGGTATTGTTGAGGATGTGTTGGTCCAAGTAGATAAATTCTACTTTCTTGTTGATTTTGTAGTGTTAGACACCGCACCTATTCAAGGTTCTAATGCTCCCATCCCAGTCATCTTAGGTTGACCTTTCCTAGCTACATCCAATGCTTTAATTAACTGTAGGAATGGGGTGATGAAATTGTCTTTTGGGAATATGACTGTGGAGATGAACATATTCAATGTCTCCAAACAAATTGGTGAACATGAGGACATTAGAGAGGTAGATTTGATCCAAACAATTTGTCAAGAACACTTTGAGAGAGAATGGGTAAAGGATCCATTGGAAAGAACTTTAATTCATGATGAAAGATTTTGTTCTTTGGAATGTGTTGATGAGGAATTAAGAGAACTCGAGACTTATCTAGATCCAATGCCTATTATGTCAATAGGTCAATGGACCCCATCGTTTAAGCCTTTGATTTCACCCCAAATGAAAGTTGAGGCATCTCTTGTCCAACCTTATAAACCAGAAAGGAAGCCTTTACCTAGTGATCTTAAGTATGCATTTCTAGGGGAAGATGAATCATATCCTATTGTGATTTCATCAAAACTTAGCATAGAGCAGGAACAAGAACTTTTGAGAGTGGTTAGAAAACACAAGAAAGCAATTGGGTGGACAATCACTGACTTGAAAGGAATTAGCCCTCTTTTATGTACACATAGAATTTATCTTGAAGAAGAGGCTAAATCTGCGAGGCAAATGCAAAGACAATTGAACCCAAACATGAAGGAAGTAGTGAGAGGTGAAGTGTTTAAGCTACTTGATGCAGGTATCATTTACCCCATTGCAAACTCAAAATGGGTTAGTCCAACCCAAGTTGTCCCTAAAAAATCTGGAGTCACAGTAGTGAAGAATGAAAATAATGAGCTAGTACCAACTAGAATCCAAACTGGATGGCATATGTGCATTGATTATCTTAAGTTGAACATGGTGACTAGGAAGGACCATTTTCCGCTTCCATTTTTAGACCAAGTGCTTGAAAGAGTAGCGGGAAGAGCTTTCTATTGTTTTCTTGATGGATACTCAGGTTACCACCAAATTGAGATTTCTTTAGAAGACCAAGAAAAAACCACTTTCACTTGTCCTTTTGGTACCTATGCTTATACAAGAATGCCTTTTGGCTTGTGTAATGCACCAGCCACTTTTCAAAGGTGTATGATGAGTATCTTTAGTGACATGGTGGATTTTTTTTGGAAGTTTTCATGGATGATTTTTTAGTTTATGGGGATTCTTATGAGTTGTGTCTAATGCATTTAGAAAAGTTCTTGAAAGATGTGAAGAGAGCAATCTTGTACTTAATTGGGAGAAGTGTCATTTTATGGTGACACATGGCATTGCCTTAGGTCACATTGTCTCTTCAAAAGGGATAGAGGTAGATAAGTCAAAAGTTGAAGTCATTCAAAAATTACCTACCCCTATGTGAGATCCTTTTTAGGACACCCTGGTTTTTACCGAAGATTCATTCATTCTTTTAGTACCATTGCCAAACCATTGTGTAACTTGTTGTCACAAGATGTCCAATTTGATTGGACATCAAAATGTCAAGAAGCTTTTGAAAAGCTTAAAGGATTGTTGACCACTGCACCAATCATGCAAGCTCCTGATTGGTCTTTACCATTTGAACTGATGTGTGATGCTAGTGATTTTGCGGTAGGGGCTGTTTTAGGGCAAAGAAAAGATAAGAAGCCTCATGTCATTTAGTATGCTAGCAAGACTTTGAATGATGCTCAATTGAATTACACTACAACCAAAAAAGAACTCTTAGCTGTGGTCTTTACATTAGACAAGTTTAGGTCTTATTTGGTTGGATCTCTTGTTATTGTTTTCACTGATCATGCAGCATTGAAATACTTGCTCACAAAACAGGATGCCAAACCACATTTGATTCGATGGATCCTCCTACTCCAAGAGTTTAACCTTGAAATTCGAGATAAAAAGGGAGTAAAGAATGTAGTGGCTGACCATTTGTCCCGTCTTTCAAGCTATGAGACCATAATTGATGAATCTCCAATCAATGAATTCTTTGCTGATGAAAATTTATTTTGTGCAGGTATTGTTTCCTATATTAGCTCTCCATGGTATGATGACATAGCAAATTACCTAGCCACAAGTCAGATTCCTTTTCATTGGTCTAAACTTAATAAACAAAAATTCTTGCGCAACGTGCGTACCTTTTTTTGGGATGACCCCTACCTATTTAAATATTGCCCTGACCAAATTGTTAGGCGGTGCATCCCTGATCATGAAATTCCAAGTGTCATTAATTTTTGTCATGCATTAGCCTGTGGTGGGCATTTCTCTTCCAAGATCTTGTAGTATGGTTTTTATTGGCCCACTATGTTCAAAGATGTCCATGCCTTTTGTGTTGCATACGATCGATGCCAACGACTAGGTAACATCACTAGGCGTAACATGATGCCCCTTAACCCCATTCTTGTTTTGGAAATATTTGATTGTTGGGGGATGATTTCATTGGACCTTTTCCAAGTTCATTTGGCTACCAATTCATCCTTGTAGCTGTTGATTATGAGTCTAAATGGGTGGAGGCCATTGCATCTCGCACCAATGACCATCGAGTTGTTGTCAAATTCTTGAAAGAAAATATTTTCTCTCGTTTTGGCATGCCCCGGGCTATGATTAGTGATGGGGGAAAGCATTTTTGTAACAAGCCCGTTAGGATGTTGATGAGAAAATATGGTGTAATTCACAAGGTTACTACCCCATATCACTCACAGACTAGTGGCCAAGCTGAGTTTACAAATAGGGAGATCAAGAACATTTTAGAGAAAACAGTCAATCCAAACCATAAGGATTGGTCCCTACGACTAGTTGATGCTTTGTGGGCATATTGCACTGCTTACAAGACCTCTTTAGGAATGTCTCCTTATAGGCTAGTTTATGAAAAACCTTGTCATCTCCCTGTAGAGATTGAGCATCGTGCATATTGGGCCATCCGGCAATTCAATGACAATGAAAACGAAGTTGACAAAAATAGAAAGCTTCAATTGGATGAATTAGAGGAGCTGAGAAATGATGCATTTGAAAATGCAAAAATTTCAAAACATAAGATGAAAGCTTTGCATGATAAACATATTTTTAGAAAATCTTTTCATATTGGTCAAAAGGTTCTCTTGTATAATTCACGATTACATCTCTTTCCTGGGAAGTTGAGGACAAAATGGATTGGTCCATTTGTGATTAAATCCATCTCTGAGCATGGTGCATTTGAGGTAGAAAATCCTAAGAATGGAAATGTTTTCAAAGTAAATGGTCATCGATTGAAACCTTATCTTGAAAACCTTGTGGTTGAAGTTGAGACATTGGATCTTGAAGATCCAATACCATTGTAGTATCAGAAGTAATGAGTTTTTATTTTTATTTTTATTTTTTTCATTTTCATTTTTTTTTCTCTTATTCTTCCAAGTCTTATATTTACTTGTTCATACATTTGGGACAATGCATTATTTTAAGTTGGGGGGTGTGAGGTTCTTTATTTAAAAAAAAAAATGGTTTGATGTTTTCTTTTAGTTGTCATATGCAGGTTAAAAAAAAAAAAGAATTAAGCAAGAAGCTAGCTCATTCATCCTTGAAAAAAAAAAGGGAGTATCAGTTTTCTAATCTTTATTCTTTTCTTCTCTTTTTTTTTTTAATTTTACATTAAGGATAATGTAAAACTTAATTTTAGATATTTGATTATGTTGAATGCTTGAGATGGCCATGCTTGTTTGAAAAAAAAAAAAACTTGCATTCGTAGGTGAGTGAGACTTGTTTAGGATCAACATTACATTTTTGGATTCATTATTGTGTTGAACATTGCATGCTTTAATTTGGGATAAATAATATCTTATAAAGCAAGATATAACATACTTTTTTCTCTTTAAGATTATTGAAGTACATCTTTCCTTATAAAAGTTGTGAGTTGTGTGATTATTCGTAAAAGATGAGTGTGATGCTTTACTTGTAATCATCCCTTTTGATCTAGTCCTAAACAAGGTTTAAGTAAATATAGTAATAATTATTAGACAAATAAATAAATAAATGTTTACAAAGTTCTATCTACTCCAATGTTTTGAGTTGCTCAGTAACTAGGGGTATTCATCACAAATGTTTATCTTTACGTCAAACGGCAGCTTGAAATATGAGTATGCAAAAGCACTTTAAGATTGTGACTTTGTGAGTAACCGGGTGCATTCATCACAAATATTTGTATTCGCGTCAAAAGGGAAGTGACCACTTAAAGACAAAGAATAAATAATATCTCAAAAAAAAAAAAAAAAATTATATATAGAGATATTTTTCTAGTTTGCTACCTTGTTTGTAGTAGTGAAGATTACACGTTGAGTTTTCGCGTGAATCAATCAATGTCTTACTTAATATCACAGTATTTGTCCATTCTTAAGCAATAATCAATCTTCATCTTTTTAAACTTCATTGTAATATCTTCCGATCTAATATCACCATCGTTGATATATGTTGAAGAAATCATCAATACATCACCATTAAAATTGATTTGGACCAAGACTTACTTTTTCTTGTCTTTTAAAATCTATTTAAACTTTTTCATCTTTGAAAACAAATCCATCAATTATTTTCAACCAAGTTATTGTTAATTTAATTTCTCTTGAGTTTTTTTTGTTACCTAGCTTAATTTCCAGATCTAGCTCTCTGTGGATATGACCTCGATCTTACCGAGTTAATTGCTACATCGCACATTCGTGCACTTGCGAGTCAAAACAAGCCGATCATAAAAAGCGGTCAAACAATGATCATATTAATTATCTTATTTAAGTAGCACTAAACTTTTAAATATTGTCAGGAATTCATTATACTAACTTATCAGGGTGTGATTAATACTTAAAAATGCATTTTTATCAAGGTTTTATATCATCATTTTGCACTTAAAGTATCAATAACTCCTTAACTAGATCATGTTTTATAATAACAAGTCTGATAATATAAGATAACTTTAATTTCTGGTAAATGCTCATTTTAAATACAGGCATATCTCACAATTCAAAGGATTGATTGTTGTGATTAACTATTGAAAGTGAAAGGACAAAGAAAAGGCTAAGCTTAGAAAAGAGATGCTGATTCAATTCAAATTGGAACACTGTTCAATCATTGAGTCATATCTAGAGCCGTAGATCTTGGATTTTAGTTTGATTTATATGGATAGAAAGCTAAGAAATAGGCCTACAACATTCATGAAGAATGGAAGACCCAAATCAGTCGTTTTCAAATTCAAAGTTTGGCCACAAAAGAGAAGTCAGAATCTATCCTGCAATCCAGCCCAAACACTACTCAGAATTTTACCCATAGCTGGAGTTCTAAAAGGCAAAAGGATGTCAAATTTGATGGGTGGAAAGATAAGATAATTTCCAACAACTTTTATGAGACAACTTATTTAAATTCTGATGTTAGCAATGACATTTCATCCAGACAAGAGCTTGTGGGCTATCCACCATGTCCACCAGAAGCATTACTCAATATTTTAGACATATCTCAAGCTGTAGTGATCAAAATGCTCTGAATTTGGTGGGTGGAAAGAGGAATGATTTCCAAAAACTTTCATGATGAACACTTTACCAAATTCTAATTGCATCAATGTCATTTAATCCAGCCAAAATGCTTGAGTGTTGTTGTCCACCAAGTCCACTAAATCAATAGTTGGCCACTACATCAATAATCAATTACCAAATGAATAGTTTCAAATTTTAGCCTATAAAAGGAGGTATTTGTCATTCATTTAGGCATCTTGGTTTTCAAATCAAGATCATGTTCTTGCTCTCTTTCTTTATATTTTTGTAATGATTAAGTTTTGCTTTCATTAATCTATTGTTTATGCTTTTCATTTCCTTTACTATACTTAGTTAACTTATATCATGCTTATGTTCTTATATTGTTTATTTATGTTTTTCTTCTTCATAATGTTTAGCTAAGTTTATCATATCAATGTGAAAAGGTTTCACTAGTGGTGTTAGGATAAGTATAATATAAACTCAATATGGACTTCAATGCTTATATCCTAAACAACTTGCTATTAACATGTCTTATTATTTTTATCTTATTAATTCTTAATACCTTGCTTATTAAATGGTTAATCTAGATTTGTTTTGTATAACACTTGGTACATCAAATACTTGATCCTTCATAGTCTTCGGCTGACATCGTTATTATGAGAGGAACTTGATTTGTTGTCAAGATAAGTTAGCATCATGAATACCTGATAAAATTTATAAGTATGGTATTACATAAATAAGATGATTAATATGATCATGTTGATAATTTATAAAGAGTTTATATTTTACTTATCTCTAATACTATTAGTGGATCCTCTAAACTTGACATTTATTTTTATCATTGTTTAATCCTCACATTAATCTTACATCTCAAAGTCCTCTTTAACTCATCATCACCATCATCCTTGTTGTTGTTGTTGTTGTTGTTGTTGTAGTTAACCTTTTTATGGTTCGACCCCGGTCTTGTTGGGTTATTTATTACTTCGACACTCCTGTACTTCGGATAAAATATCAATCTTTTGATCGTATCACCCAGCCTAAGTATCTGGGCTGGGTCAAGCCTGGCCCAACCATTTTGGGTCGATATCGGCCACCCTATTTTGGGGTTGTGCTCGGCCTAGTTAGCCGGGCTAGCCCAGCCCACATGTTTTAATAATATTTAATTAATATATATAATATTATATATTTTTAAAAAACAAGAGAAAATCCAAAAAAATTCAAAAATCATTTCAAAAAAATTGTGATTTTCTTAAATATTTGTCTAACAATTTTGCATGATATTGGGTTGTATATTTACACTGTAAAATACAAATTCGGTATTAAAATACCTAGTTTTCTCCGAAATATTTCAAAAAAACTCAAAAACAAATCTCAAAAACTTTTAAATTAGTTTCCTTTTCAAAAACAAAAAAAATATATTTTGTTTTCATGCATATGGTCAAATCCTAAAAATTTTCCAAGCATATTTTCATTAAAAAATGGCATCTTTATAATGTTTTTGAAAATCCAAAAAAATTGATATCATAACGAGTTTATTCATCCATTAGGGTTTGATCAAAATATCAAAAATCTTTTTCCAATCTTTTTTCTAGGATCCAGATGTAGACTTTAATATCTGTGGAGTATAAAATTACACGATAAAGTACACCCTCGAGTATTAAAGATACAATGTGTAAATAAATACGATGCTAAAATTTGGACTTTAGAACAATTAGGATTTAACCTAATAAGGTAAAGACTTTCTTATGAAGAGAGATTTACCTTGAACTTTAGAAAAGACCAACTAATAGAAATTCGACTTAGAAAAAACAATCAAACAACAATGCAACTTACCTTAGGTGGGATGCACTGGGGGTGATGCATCTTCTCCTTGCACAACCAGTCCATTATCCAGACTCTCGTAGACCATAGGTTCCTAGTGACCATAATACTAGGTGGCAACTCCTATACATTAACCATAATTTTTTGATTAAATCCAAAAACCCTCCCTAACACACACCACACCTCATTAAGAGGCACAATAAAAGCATTTGTCATTGCCAGACAACATCGCGGTGCAACCACGTGACAATAGTGATAATATTTTTTTTTCAAATTTATTAATGATAATGATAATGAAAAATAAATAAGAGAAAAGAAAAAAATTACAGTATCTTAGCAGAACCCAACGTTGTTTGATGGATCTTGCTGGGGGCAGGGCCTAACCCTCTTTGATGGGTGCTACTGAGTATAGTGTAGCACCTAGGATCACGGGTACTATTGGCAATAGAACGTAACCGGGTGCTGCTGCGTGCAGGACCAAAGGCCATGGGGTCCTGCTGGCAATAGAACATAACCGGACAAAGGACCCAAAATAATTGGGTCCTGATGCAAGACCAGAGAGGATTGGGTCCTGCCTTTTGAACCCAATGCTCTTGGGTCCTACATCAGGTCCCAAGACCTTAAAATGTGATATGAACCAAGTTAGGTCCAAATTTGACATTAAAATATTTGCTGACTAGTTTTGCAAGATTAAGCATATCTTTCAAACTGTATATTGGATAAAGCTAAAATTTTATATGGAAATATAAGATACATGAAAATATATTGTGGTAAATTTTCAGGTCAAATGGAGTTAGGGAACATAATATTTCAGAGGGTCAAAGTTAGTAAACTAATATTGTCAAATATGTTAAACAAGACCTTCGTGTATTGTTTGGGACATATCTAGAGCTACCAATGGAATTTTTCTTCACTTAAAGTTGAGATAGAAACTAGACGTCTAAAACTTTTCAACCATATATTGTAGGCCCAATAATTCACCCAAACGAAAGAGAACGACATGTTTAAAATCAGGACTCAAATCTGCCAAGAATATGCAAAAATTAGAGATTCAGGTTACATGGAGGAATTTTAACATGAAAACTTTTTTTTATTATTCTATTTTTTTTATTTATTTATTTATTAATAATTATTTTTAATTTGAATTTTTTTAACGCATTAGACATTGTTTACGGGTTTATTTCATTATTGAATTTATGTTAGTTAATTACTAATTTAAACTCATTAGCTTGCAACCCAAAAGGCATTTATCAGGAGTTATTGTGATGAGAACAACCAGGTTGTCACTAGGTTTATGTGTGCTTTCTACATTTCAGTGATTTCCTTGTATTGAAAAATTTTATTCTAAAACTTTTTATTTCTTCATGTCATTAATTTATTAATTCATACTATTTATCTCTCTAATTTTATTTAGATCACTCATTAATTATAATATTGTTGACTCATTTTATCAGATTTTAATGTAATTTAATTTCTTGACTAAAATTATCAATATATAATTAGTTAAAAAAAATACTTATGATTTTACGATCCGATTTTATATTGTATTTTTCATGTCGTGTCAAAAAAATATTTTTGACAACCTTGTTGGCAGCCAAGCACCAGGTGTCCGCAGCCTTAGTGGGCGTGCCTCCAGCCTGACACTCGGGGCCTACAATTGCAACCTCACCATGCCCCCGCCAAACATAATAAAAATAATACTATTTTTAATGTTAATATTATTCATTATACTAAAAATAATAATATTTATTGTCATACCCTCGCGTAAGCGTGGTGTCATGACGACCCTTTCTAGAGCAGGGAAATGGTTTCGGGGTTTTTGTTTTTGTGAATAAGGAAATCGCCACCTAGTATTATATTCACTAGAAAACCTAAATGGTCTTTCAGAGATTCTAAGGCAAGGGACTGGTTGCGTAAATGGAAAGTATTAGCACCCCTAGTACGCCTTACCTAAGGTAAGTTGCATGGTGTTTGGTTTGCCTTGCTATGGTATTGGTGATCTCTAATTAGTTTTCCTGGGATAGGTTTGATATGATCAATGGGCATAGGTTCAAAGTCTAAAAGCAAGAACCCTTGGCCAATATAGATCAGACCTTTAGATATGTATACAGAGTGCCAAGAAGAACCGATGCAAATCTCTTAAAATTTGTGTTTGATTTGAAATAAATTTATAACCTATGAATTAAAAGATAGCTAAGATAGAAATCTATGGAGATTCAATATGCTTTAAAAGCTCATTTTTCTCTTAGTATTTCAAGTGTTCGCGACTCGTAAATCACAAGGAAAAGGGATAAAAATTTAGAAATCTAAGGAAATTTAGAGCGCTTTAAAAGCCTATTTTTGCCATAGTGTTTCATACTCTCACGGCTCGTAAATCGTGGAGTAAAAAAAAAATTGGTGTGAGGAACTTATCATGAATCCATTAACTTCTGCTGCTTCCATTATTGTTGCTGGGTTGGCCGTTAGGCTTGCGTCTATTGGACCTAGGGTTGGTCAAGGTGCTGCTGTGGGCCAAGCTATAGAAGGTATTGCGAGACAACCCGAGGTAGAGAGAAAAATACAAGGTACTTTATTGCTTAGTCTGGCTTTTATGGAAGCTTTAACAATTTATGGACTAGTTGTAGCAATACCTCCCGATATATCAAATAATTTGGTTTTATCTATTTTGTAATTATAAAAAAGCTCTTGCTTATTATTTAATTGGAATGGTAATTCATAAATAAATGAGTCTTTTTTATCTTCATGATTAATGGATTTATATAATAAAATATTATATCTATAGTATTTTTTTAAAATTATCTTTTTGGTTCGATAATGAATCTACTTCAAAATTATTTTGTTTTTCATAATGAATTAATTGGTCTTTGTCATATAAATTCCATTTATTTAAATCTGTATTTTGAATCATATGCTGTTGATTCATTCTATTTCGCCATTTTTGAAATATTAAGCTAGAGCATCTGATTGAGATAAATCGTATTTATATTGATAATTACTTCTTACCCAGTTTTTCCATTCATTCATTACAGAATTTCTAAAATTTGTATCTTTTAATTTGAACTGAAATCTTCTATGGACTCCAAGAGCCGTGGCAATCGCACCTATCAAAGCAACTAAAAGAATTATTGAAATAAATTCAAATGGAAGAAAAAAATATGTTGATAAATGAATTCCAATTTGTTGACCATTACTTACCAAATCTTGGTCTATAATCTGGTTTTCTCTTGTAGTCCAATTTGAAATAATATTAATTAGTAAAACAAAACAACTTGTACAAATTAGAGAAGTAAGACCATTCCTAACAGTCCCAAGTGGATACTTGACATGTCCCCCCTCTTTCAGGTCCATCACAAGGGAAACAAAAACCAAGATTTGCTTTATCTGGTATCAAATGAGAGCTAAGGGCAAATAGAACTCCTTTCAGGAGTATCAATACCATCACATGAATTGTAACTTCATGAATGTGATGGACAAAAAATCCGTAATTCCTAATGGAATAGGTAACAAAGCAACCTTGGCCCCCACTGCCACTAAATCATCACCCCCCCCAAGTCAAACTGGTGTTTGTTGTTGCACTAGGAGCCATTGCACCAGGTGCTAAAGCATGCATGTTTTGTATCCATTGAGCAAAGACAGGTTATAATTGTATAGTCTTATAAATGGATTAAGTTTTTTGATTTTTACTGGAGATTAGGAATAGATGGACTTTCTCTATGACCTATTTTACTGATCGGATTTATCACCACTTTAGTTACTCCAGCGGCTCGGCCAATACTAGTGATTCCCGATTATTTTTTGATGAATAATAGTTCGAGTAAGTCTTGAATGAGCCCCACGAAAGCTTGATGTGAATAAATGATTTTTTGTTTGATTTATCCTAAAGATTTCATTTCAATTGGAATTTGGTTATTAACCATGTACGAGGATCCCCGCTAAGCATCCATGGTTGAATTGTTAAAGCACCCAACTCATAATTGGCGAATTCGTAGGTTCAATTCCTACTGGATACACACTAATGGGACCCTCCAATAAATCTATTGGAATTGGCTCTGTATCAATGGAATCTCACCATCCATACATAACGAATTGGTGTGGTATATTAAGAAGAAGAAGAATCTTTGATTCTTTTTTACAAAAAAGGAAATAGATTTCTTTGGAATAATAAGATTGTTCAAATTCCAATACTCGTGAAGAAAGAGTCGTAATAAATGCAAAAAGGAGGGATCTTTCACCCAATAGCGAAGGATTTGAACCAATTTTTCTAGATGGATGGGTTACGGTATTAGTCCCTCTGACATATAATTTAAATGTGGGAATTTGCCCTCTAAAAAAGGAAATATTGAATGAATTGATCGTAAATTATGATATTTTACTATTTCTGATCTTTCTAAAGAGGAAACTAATCATAAATGTCCTCAATTATAATCGAGGCTTCTTTCAAGGATGTGTGATGACTTATTATTCCTAGAAAAATATTTCGGATATTAACCACTTGGGGTTTCTTTATCCAAACATTAACAATGAATAATAACAAGTTATTCCCAATAATATTTTGGATATTCATCCCTTTGGGATTTATTTATCCAAATATAATGGTAAATAATAGATGAATTCCCTCAAAAATAAAATTTTTGTATTCTTTTAGAATATTGGCCAACATCCTTTGGAGTTTTACAAACATGTTGTAAAAATCTAGAATGCAAGAAAATAATTTTTTTGTGTTTAAGAAATCTATGCTAAAACACATTTTCTTCTAAACTTCAAATATTTGTTTTTTTCTTTTAAAAAAGAAAATTCAAATTATGTTAGGGTATTGGCCGTATGCAATACACAAGAAAACATTTATTCCAGGTATTTTAAATACGAGATTGGTTTTTTTTTTCCATATATAAAAAAAATACAAACATTAACATAAATATGTCAGAAGACCATTAATATTGAAACCAATAGATTTGGCCGGGTCACATGCCCAAGCAAGTCGCCCTTCTGGACACAAAAGGGGCTCAGCTACTGTTTAAGTGAATTATAATTCACTTGAATAGTAAACACAAAAGGCATGCACAATAACTATGTAATTAAAATGCAAAGTGAAAAAGAATGCATGGAAACTTACCTGGTGCTAAGACGGGCGAAGGCGATGGTCATTGAAGCTTCTGGTCATGGGTTCTGGAGACAAAACACGATGGCCACGCTAGTTTTAGTCTCCCTTTTCTTCTTCTGCTGATGCTATCTCTAGAGATGGCAAAGATGATGGTGATGAAGGCGTGATGTGTTGGTTGGATTGACACCATTGCCTTTTTTTTTTCTCTTGCTTTCGACTATGTTGTTTTGTTGCCTACTGCTCTCTTGATTCTTCCTGTTTTCTTCTTTTTCTTTCCCTCTTTTATGTTTTGTTTTCCTTTTCCTTGTTTTCACAGTGATGAAAGGATGAAAGAAAAGCTCGCTCTCTTCTCCCTTGTTATCTGCGCTGTTATCTCCTCTCTCTTTCTCTTCTTTTCGTTTCCTGGCCCCCTTTCTTTCTCTCCTTGTATTGCCTGCCTCTCTCTCCTTTCTTTTTCTCCTTTCTTTTTCTCCCCTCTACTCCCAACAGAGGAGGTTTATACAGCCTAAAATGCAGCTCTATTTAGGAAACAAATATTACATTAATTCTAGGGTGTAATCTCGGAAGATCAAACAAAGCAAAAATAGGAAACTAGAATTTTCTGATTGATATTATGATGATTTTCCAGTGATTTATTTCTAG
Source organism: Populus alba x Populus glandulosa (assembly GCA_033617975.1). NCBI lineage: Eukaryota > Viridiplantae > Streptophyta > Magnoliopsida > Malpighiales > Salicaceae > Populus > Populus alba x Populus glandulosa. Next base: position 21,140,937 of record CM066150.1, on the reverse strand, counting down.
TAATTAGAGGATGTTGCGGCTCCTTTCTGTCCTTTCATAGCTGGGACCATGAGGCACCAGCTATTTCCTTTGATCTAAGGCAAGAAAAACGTGGCCTGCAGCTCCAAAAATCAAGCGCAATGATAAAGGAAACCAATAGGAATTTGTAGAGAAAAGGAAATAATGGCATACGGGGAGGGGTACTATTCAAAACATAAATGAATAGTACCATGATAATTAAATCCGATGTTGCTGCAAAGACTTAAACGGTGGCCTTTTTTTCTTATGAAGAGAAGCAAAATATATAATCCAACGTGGCGGCTAGTAACATAAACTATTATGATGTTTTCTAATCTAGTCCCTATTTTTCAATTCCTTCAACAAAACCAATTATCTTTCCAAAGTTTAAAATTGGTCTTTAATTAACCCGATAAATTCTTGAAACATTAAATCGGGTCCCTCGAATCAGAATTGCAAACTTAGGTTAGAATCCTTCTTGTGGCAGGATTCTCTGCTTTCATGCTAGACATTCAAACATGAAAATCTTGAGCTTCTGATATCAAAATTAGGCAATTCAAGAAACCAAATTCATCTACACGTACAGGGCTATAACTCTCATGAAGGATTCAAAGTTAGATAAAATTGTTTTGAAGAACAGAATTGCAAAAACTCGTGCCTAAACCCTTCTCGCGGCAGGATTCTCTACTTTCATATTAGATATTCAAAAGGAAATATCTTGAGCTTTGATATCAAAATCAAGCGATTAAAAACCCCAAATTCATCTAAACATATAAGACCATAACTTTCATGAAGGGTTAAAAGTGAGATAAATTCGTTTTGAAGAACATAATCTGTCGGCAATCTAATTGGTCACAAAGGTCTCTTGATCTGATTCGAAAACTGACAATGCTAAGCATCCCAATCTGACTGAGAGTTTGACATAAGAACAGTGGGGTCTAGGGCCCAATAAAGGTGCAGATCAACTCTTTAACAAGTCATGAATGCCAGCGTATAGCTAGAATAGTCGGATATTGCACGAAGTCAAGTTAGAACCAAAGCCTAATTTAGAACAAAGTTGGTATTACAAGCAGAATTGCAACAGCAGCAAAATCAGTTTCTTTAGTGCAAATTCTAAGAAATTTATCCAAACTTAAAGACCAGATAAAAAAGGGACAAGTTTAGCATCACAAAGACTTCTAATTAATCTAAGAATCCTGATGATTTTGGCAACGAAGAAGAACTATAAAGAGAGCAGAAAACAGCTGAAACAGGGTTCGAAAAACATTTCTTTCTTCTCTGCATTGTCAATCTTCCAGAACCCATGAGTTAAACTCCTGCATTTGGTTCAATAAAGGTATACACCATCTTCAGCACATGGGGTTAAAAAATGAGTAACAACATTTATAACACCAATAATACTATTTTTTATATTAATACTTTTGATTATAGTAAAAATAATAATATTCATAACACAAATAATATTATTTTTAATATTAATACTATTAATTATACTAAAAATAATAATAATTATAACACCTATAATACTATTTTTTTATATTAATACTTATGATTATAGTAAAAATAATAATATTCATAACACATATAATACTATTTGTAATATCAATACTTTTAATTGTACTAAAAATAATAATATTTAGAACACAAATAATACTATTTTAAATATCAATAGTTTTAATTATAATAATAAAAATAATATTTATAAGACAAATAATAATATTTTTAACAATAATAATAATGGTAATTGTTATTATATTTGTTTTTCATTTTTCTTCTCTACAGGTTTTGCCGATCCAGCCACGCGGGCCTTTAAACCGAAGGGCAATCAAAACAGAACTCGGCAGCCGGGTCTAGACCCAACGCGCATATCTGTAGGCCAGGTGCTCGGGTCTATAGACCCTGCCTCGTGGGTCTGCAGCCCACTCGCCCTGTGGCTACAAGCAGGCGCGCGGGTCTACTCCTAGTGCCCAAAGCTGGGGAGACCAAGTGCCAGGTGGCTGTAGCCCGGGGTGCGGCCTGCCCAACACCCAGGCTTGGCAGTTAGGCGTATGGTGTCTGCAACCCCAGTGGGTGTGCCTCCAGCCTGGCGCTTGGAGCCTACAGGCTGTAGTCTCACCATACCCCCACCAAACAATGTAGTTTACAGTTAAATCACTCACGGTCTATAGTACCCGCGCTACAGTGCAGAACAATACAATCCACAATAAAAGCACTCACAGTTCATAGTAACTTGTACTATAATAAAATACCAATTAGTTTTAATTATAGTTAATTACAGAAACAAGATTGCCAGAACAACTAGGACGTACCTCATGGATTCGTCCATTTCCACCATCAAACTTATTCAGGATATCACCAGAGAGTGGAGTTGGGGGAATGTGGCCAATGTGGAGAACTACAAATATCAGTCAGCATTGAGCGTACAGTTCAAGGTTTTAGTGCAATTATTAATCCAGCTGTGTAAATATGATTTCAATAAAATGTATGTTCAGTAACTGATAACATGAAATGCAAATGTCCTGTCAATTATTGAGATTTATTTCAAAAATAAATTGTCGTTCCTAATTCTCACCTAATATAAACAAACCTGTCATATATTTTGAGCAGCCACTACAAAAGTACTATGTGTCTCATTCTTACCCTACAAAATTCAAACATTTATTTTTCATCTTACCACATGCAACTAATTAACTTTTTAAGAACACATTTATAACAAGTATGAATTTGAAAGCAACAGTAATGTTTTTCAATGACGTCCCATATCCCTAATCAATTGATTCCAAGAAGGCCTGCATTCTCAATATTTTTATACGATGTCTAAATAGGTGTCTTATTTTGTTTTAAAAATCATTTATTGCCATCGAATTTGGTATGTCAGTTAACATGCTAATTGATATATTGTCCAAAGGATAATTATTTATAGGATTTATTTTTTTAAAAAAGTCAACATGGATATATAATTATAATCTTAGCAATAGAATAAATGCTGATAGGAAGCTTTTATTTTATCATAGGACTTTTGTTTCAAAGAGAATATCTTTTTTTAATCATAATTAAGATTGTTTCAACTAAAACATATTATGATCAAATACTAACCACATATTTTAAATGTTGTAAACTATTATAGAATAGGATTCTAATATAGGATGTTGTAATCATTATAGTTACTCATGTATCTATCAGAATAGGATTCTGATATAGGATGTTGTAATCATTATAGTTATTGCAGTGTTCTGCTGCCTCTATATAAATAGGAAGGTTGACTAAGGCACAACCCAACACATTTCATTATTCTCAACTTGGTATCAGAGCCACATAACCCTAAAATAAATTAAACCTACTTTTCTCACAGCCTCCCAGCCTCCCTTCCTCAATGGAACAGCCGCTACATACATCTTCAAATCCTGCAGCACCAGCAATCCAACTTTCTTCTTCTCTGACATTGCAGCCCTCTTCTCTTGCAGCGCCTCCTCTACTTTCTTCTACTGCGTCACCACCTGGATTCTCCTCTGCCATGGCTGGTGAATGCCTCCTCTTGTAGCCCACGTCTGCTGCCTCTACTACCGCAAGCATTATCTCCCTTTCTCACACTCATCAAGTCATCTCCCTCAAATTAACAAACACCAATTATTTATATTGGCGTATGCAGATGCTGCTTTATCTCCTAGGCCAAGGAGTTTTTGGTTTTGTTGATGGCTCCAACACATGTCCATCAACACATGTTCTTACCCATGATGGTATATCTCTTCAGGTAAATCCGCTTTTTCAAACCTGGGAACAACAAGACCAACTCATTCTAAGTGCTCTTCTTTCCTCCCTATCTATGAAAGTTTTGCATCTTGTTGTTGGTTGTCAAAGTTCTTGTTCAACTTGGGGCACTCTTGAGCGAGCTCTCGCTTCCACCCCAACTCTCGTATTATGTAACTTCACGGCTCTCTTCAGGATCTTTGATAGGGTGATGAATCAGTAACTCAATTTATACAAAAAGCGAAGGCCTTATTTGATGAATTGGCCACTGCTGGTCGGCCAGTTTCGCTTGAAGATTTCAATGTATATGTGTTTCGTGGTTTCGGGGAGAGTTTAAAGACTTAGTTACCAGTCTTATTACCAATGTTGAACCTTTATCATATGCAGATCTTCATAGCCATCTCCTCACACATGAATTTCTTCACAAATCTTTTGCTGCCATACATGCTCCTCTGTTGCCCACACCCAGCATTCCATCTTTTGCACATGTTGTGCAGCACCAGACTTTTGGCAATTCTGGCCGCAGCAAGGGCCGCTTCAACGGTGGCTGGCGTCCCAACCAGTCCAACAGCAGAGGCAACCGATTTGCTGGCTCCAGACCTGATCACCGCAGTTTCCAAAACTCCTCCTTCGGTGACAATAGGCAGGGCTCTTGGCAGCGCAATAGGGGGCAGAATCCACACTGCCAACTGTGTCAGAATTTCGGCCATACAGCTCCCCATTGCCCTCAATTCCAGCAGCGAGGTTATGGCCAACAACCTACTGCCAACCTGGTGCATCGCAATCTCTCCTCAACCGGTTCTATTGATTGGTTTCCAGATACCGGTGCCAATCAACACGTCACACCTGATCTTGCCACCTTGACCGCTTCAGAACTGTATCTTGGTAATGATAATTTTCATGTAGGTGATGGTAAGGACCTTCCTATATCTCATCTTGTTCATACAAAAATATATACACCACATCGTTCTTTCACCTTATCTAATGTTCTTCATGTTCCTACAATCACAAAACCTCTGCTCTTTGTTCAGAAATTTTGTCTTGATAATAATGTTTATTTTGAATTTCACCCTCGTGTGTTTTATGTCAAGGATTTCAACACCCATGAAGTCCTTCTCTCAGGTTAGACTAAAGATGGTCTCTATGCCCTGACCAAGTCTTCTGTCACATCAGTTCCTCAAGCCTATTGGTCTCCCTGCACTTCTACCTCTGCTGATTTATGGCATCGTTGACTAGGTCATCCTAGTTCACGTATTTTTCAATTGTTAATCTCAAAAAATAAGATCATTTGTAACAACAAACGTCTTAATTTTCAATGTCAAAGTTGTCGTTTAGGAAAATCATCGCGTTTGTCTTTAGGACCTACGGGTCACAAAACTTTTGCTCTACTTGAATTAATTTTTAGTGATGTATGGGGTCGTACTCCTCTTTTTTCTTCATATGGCTATCGTTATTTTGTTATCTTTGTTGATGCTTATACTAAATATGTATGCTATTATCCTCTCGTTGCCAAGTCTGATGTTTACTCTGTTTTTCATCAATTTCAGACTCTTGTCGAACGTCAATTTTCATTAAAAATAAAATATGTTCAAACTGATTGGGGCGGTGAATACCAAAAACTATCCACATTTTTTCAAACCATTGGTATTCATCATCATCTGATTTGTCCCCACACTCATGAACAAAATGGAACAGTAGAGCGTCGTCATAGGCATATTGTGGAAACAGGTCTTACTCTTTCAGGGAAATGTAAAGCACCTTTTCGATTATGGAATTATGCTTTTGAAACCTCTGTTTATCTTATAAATCGCATGCCTACTCCTATTCTTGCCCATCGCTCTCCGTTTGATTGTTTATTTCAACGATCTCCTGATTATCATTTTTTGCGTACCTTTGGGTGTCTCTGTTTTCCTTTTCTGCATCCATATAATAATCATAAATTGGATTTTCGTTCCTCTCCATGTGTATTTTTTGGATATAGTTCCTCGCATCTTGGTTATCGATGTCTTGACATTGCATCTCACCGTATTTATATTTCTTGTCATGTCCGCTTCCATGAACATGTGTTTCCATTTGATAATTCTGAACAGATTGCAAAGGTCTCCACCACAACCCCCACCCCACCCGCTACTGTCACCCTCCCAAATTTGCTAAACCAACCACCGCCACCCACTTTCACTAGCCACCCAAACAGCCCACAACACTCCACTTTGCCACTCCAAATAGCCACCCGACCACAGCCTCTACCCATCCCTTGCCCATCATCCCATGCTTGTTTATATAACTCTTATGATGCAGGTTCAGATCGTCAATTATTCTCCTCTCCTCATGGTCTTGGGGCACTTTCTAGTCCCTCCTCTGCTTCGCCCTCCCTGGCCAACACTCTTACAGCTTCAATCTCTACTTCTAGCCCCTCCTCTGCTAACAGTCCTGTGCTTGAGGCTGCTTTTTTATAATCCTCTCCCGCTAGTCTGCAACTTGTCGCACGTGTGCGGCGGCGCGGCGATCGTCCACCCTCAAGGAAAAATCGGAATATTTATTCCAGGAAAATAGGGAGAGACAAGGAATTCTTGTCTCTATAAGTGAAAATATGGATTGAGAGTCGCCACCTAGTATTCTGGTTACTAGGAACCTTAACTGGTCTTTAGAGATCGGGTACGGAGACTGGTTGCGTAAAGGGAAGGTATTAGCACCCCAACTACACCCTACCTAAGGTAGGCTGCATTGTTTTAATGTCTGATAAAATCTAAAATCGTGTTGTGGTTTTTGAATTGTTGGTTCGTTTACGGTTTAAGAAAAGTCCTCCTCTGTAAGGAGATCCTTATCTTTATCGGGTAAAAAACTAACTATTCGAAGTCGTCAAAAGAAAATATCTTTTTAATATCAGGAATACGATTTACGTATAAATTCAAAATCCCTGATACTAAAATCAAACAAAATAAAATATTTTGTTGTTTTTGAGATTTTGGCCAATGTTCTCTTGACTTTAATAAATTGGTTATTAAAGCCAAAATGCATGCTAAAATATTGTTTTTTGACATATGAAAAATACGATATGATTTTTTGATTTGAGACACTTGGTCGTATGCACAAAAACATTTTTTTTCTTTTTTTTGTTTTTAATTTTTTTGTAATTTTGAAAGTTGTGATGACAACCGGGTATTTTAATACTGGATTTATATTTTTACGATGTAAAATACTACCCGATATTAATCAAAATGACATAAAAATTGCACGGAAAAATTATAAAATGCTGAAGCAAATATTTTTTATTTTTTTCTTTTTGAATGGGCCGAGTCAGGCCCAAATACATGTGTGAACAATGCCGTAAATAGTGCCCACAACAGTATTGTGGGACGAAAACTGGGTATTTTAATATCAGATTTATATTTTTACGATGTAAAATACCACCCGATATTAATAAAAAAAAATGTGCTGGAAAAATTAAAAAAAAATATCAAATTGAAATGGGTCGGACCCGGCCGAAATGCATGGGCTGGGCCGACCAGGCCATTTACATGGGCTGGGCCGTCGGCCCAGCCCAGGCCCAAACGGGCTGGTTACTGTGCATAAGCACAGTAACTAGCCCTTCGTTATTTGCAGAACGTGAATTAATTCACGTTCTGCATGAAGGCACTGGCGACCATAAGCAAAGGGAGGCAGAGGCGGAGCAACGGGATGGCGTACCTGCGGTGGCGTCGAGGCGGTGCTGCTAGCGGTGTTGGCACGGTGGCGATGGTGGCGGAGGCACGGTGGCCGGCAGTTTTCCTTCTCTCTCTCTCTTCTGTTTTTTTCTCTTTTTCTTCTGTTTCTGTTTTGTTTCTCTTTTCTCTTCTCTTCTCTCTTCCCTCTCCCTTCTGTTGTGCTCTCTCTCTCTCTCGTCCTCTCCATTCTTTTTTTTTTCTCTTCGGTCCTCCCCTATTTTTATAGGCAAAAACAGGGGGGGACAATTGTGGTGGGGCGGCCACTGTTGGCCGCCCCTCCACTATCCGTTCAACGGATAAAAAGGACGCAAGTGGGCGTCGAATGGTGGGCGTCTTATTGCGCAAAAACGGGGAAAGAAGTTAGGCGAAAAGGGAGAAGAAAAATCTTCTTCTTCCCCTGCCTCGCGCGTCCAGGGGAAGAAGAAGACCTACAGTGCCGTCAAAACGACACCGTTTTGGGCCTCTGTTATTTTTTTTTTTTGCAACAATGAATGAAACGGCACCGTTTTGGTCCAAACGCGCCGTTTCATTTTAAAGAAAAAGGCGCCAAAACGCGTTAGATTTCAAAGAAGGCCCTCAATTTGCGCGCGTTTTACAATTTCGTCCTTGGTCTCGGATTTCTTCAAGTTAGTCCCTAATTGGCCATTAAACTTCAATATTTATGCAATCAAGCCCCTGATTTGACCAAATTAACTTCCAAAAATTATAATTTGACCCCAGAACTTCTATTTCTTCCAATAAAAGCCCAAATTAACTCAAAAATCAATTTTTCTTGCAATTCAAATCTCCATAAATTCAATTAAACCTTTAATAAAATTTAATTGAGTCCATAAACTTCTAATTTTAGACTTTTCTTCCTCAAATTGAATTTTCTTTATCATCGGGGCTCTCATCAGTCAATGATATACTGTCAAAAAATAATTTTTATATTTTTGAAAATCCTCAAACAGTGTTTTAGCATGTTTAGGGCGCTTTGACATTTTTTCACTGTTATATTTTTTTATAATATATTTTTTAAATTTTTTTGTATTTTATTATTTTTTATGTGGGGACCCAAAAATGGGTTACAACACAACTTATGGTTGATTTGTCTTCTTATCAGCTGCCACAGGTCTCCTCGCTACAACCTTCTTCCCCTGTGTCTCCACCAGCACACAACAGACATCCTATGACTCTTTGACTGTGGCAGCCGAAGACAACTAATTTGGTTGCTTCCACTGCCGCTACTTCTACCTCCATACGGGTACTGTATTCTCCCTCTTCTAAGCCTTTTGCATTCTTTGATGCTGACCGGTATGCAGTTTGGCATAATGTTATGTGTGATGAGATCGCCACTTTACGTGAAAATCGCACTTGGTCTTTGGTTCCATTTCATCCTTCGATGAACGTTATTGGTAGTAGATGGGTATATCGAATCAAACATCGTGTTGATGGTAGTATTGGCGCTATAAAGCGCGCCTTGTTGCTAGAGGTTTTACCTAGCAGGAAGGTATTGATTATTCTGAAACCTTCAGTCCAATTATTAAGCAGGCCACTGTCCGATTGGTTTTCTCTATCGCGGTTTTGCGAAATTGGAAGATTCATCAGCTTGATATTCATAATGCCTTCCTCAATGGTGTTGTTACTGAAGAGGTCTACATGAAACAGCCTCCAGGTTTCATTGACTCTTCTCTTCCATCTCATGTGTGCAGATTGCACAAATCATTGTATGGTTTGAAACAGGCACCGAGAGCATGGTACACTCGTCTAAGTGATTTTTTGCTCTCCATCGGTTTCCGAGCTTCCAAGGTTGACACCTCCCTGTTTATCCTATCTGATGGTACTAATATCTTTTATCTTCTGGTGTATGTTGATGATATTATGCTCATGGGTAGCAACTCTGCTATGCTCCATCACCTTATACAGTTACTCAGCTCTGAGTTCAAGCTTCGTGACTTAGGTGTTGTTCACTACTTTCTGGGTATTGAAGTTCAGTCTACCAGTATGGGTTTAATGCTGCGTCAACATAAATGTATTCTTGACATCCTCACCCGAGCTGGTATGACTTCCTGCAAACCAGTTGATACTCCAGTCTCCCCTTCGAAAGTCATTTTGTTACCGGATCATTCATTCTCTGATCCTACACGATTTTGTAAAATTGTGGGTGCTCTTCAATATCTTACCTTCACCCGTCCAGATATATGATTTGCTGTTAACAGAGTCCTGTCAGTTTATGCATGCTCCTACAGATTCTCATTGGGTCGTTGTCAAATGTATTTTATGCTATCTTAAAGGTACGGCATCTTATGGTTTCCATATCACTCGAGGCTCCTCTTTTGCTCTACATGGCTTTACAAATGCAGATTAGGCTGGTAGTATTGATGATCACAAGTCTACAGGCGGCTATCTTGTCTTTTTTTGTCAGACACTGATTTCTTGGAAATCCGGCAAGTAACGCACTGTTGCTCGCTCCTCTACTAAGGCTGAGTATAAAGCCCTTGCTGATGGTACCGCTGAAGTCATTTGGCTTCAATACTTGTTAATAGATTTGCAGGTTCCCTCAGTCTCTGCCCCTACCATTTAGTGTGATAATCTTCGTGCTACCTATCTCTCAGCAAATCCTATCTTTCATGCTCGTACTGAGCATAAAGTGCACATTGCAGCTTGCAAACATGTTGTGGAAGATGAGGGTCTACCATTCCTAGTGATTGTTCCATGTAGATGGTTTTAGATATTAAACCATGCAAAAATGCATTTTTAACATCAAGTTCTCGTAAAGGCCAGTGATGGACAAGGGCTATAGAAATAATCAACCGAATGGTTCCTGGCTTGACAACTAGAGAGAATGTTTTAGTATAATCAAGTCCATCAATCTGGTGATATCCTTTAGCAACAACACGAGCCTTGAGGTGATCCAAGGTTCCATCAGATTTGAGCTTGGTTTTAAATACCCATTTAGAACCTATGACATTCATATCTGTGGTGCGGGGTACCAGCTACCATGTTTGGTTTTTATGTAAAGATGTGAGTTCATCCTCCATTGCTGCTTTCCATCCTGGGTGAACTAGTGTTGATCTCACTGTTCGAGGTTCTCAAGGTATGCTAGCAGAGATAATACAATTTAATGCATATTTGGGATTTGGTTTTGTGATGCCATGTTGTGAACGAGTAGTCATATGATGAGGATTTGAGACTGAGGAACCATGAAGGAGTTCTCTCGCTATAGAAAGGGAATTATCATGAAAAAAAGTGTGTCCAGTTTCCTGAAAAGCACTTTGTGAACGAGTGACCATAGAGTGAGGAACCGAGATTGAGGGTCATATCCCCTGTTGAGTGGTTGAGGTGGGATAGTGCTGCTGCTACTGCTGACCTGAGGGATGTTGAGCAATAAGGTGTAATATGTTGTGCTGAGTCATTGTTGACACGACCAAAAGCTTGATGTCTCTTCCCAAGTGTAGGAGTGTCGAAGTAATAAATAACCCGGCAAGATCGGGGTCGAACCACAGAGAGGTTAATTGTATAAATTATAAATAACAATACAACAACAACAATAACAACAATAACAATAATTATTATTATAATACTCAGTACGTGGCGTTGTTACACCTGAGAATGATCCAAAGATCGGGTCACAGGTTTCCAGCCTATATACTGAGTTTATGAAAAGATCAAAGGGATATATTACGGAATGTAAATAACAACAACAACAACAACAACAATAATAAAAATAATAATAGTAGTAGTAGTAGCAATAGAAGAAGATGAAGAAATTAATGAGAACTTTGAGTTGGAAGATTAATGTAAGGATTAAACAATGATAAAAACGAATGTCAAGGTTAGAGGATCCACTAATGGTACTTCAAACAAGTATAATATAAACTCTTATTACTCAATTGGAAACCACACATAAAGGAGGTTCCAATCAGATTATAAATTGTTAACATGATTACATTAGTTATCTTATTCGAATAAAGCTAATACTTGTAAATGTTGGCAGGCATTCATGATTATAACTTATGTTAACAACAAATCAAGTCCCTTTCATAGCTCAGGTGTCGGTTATACCATACAGTATGGGCTATGAAAGTACCAAGTATTTGTTGTACCAAGTGTTATACAACATAAATCTAGATTAACCATTTAACAAGCAAAGTATTAAAGTGAACAAGATAACAAATATAAAACATGTTAGTATCCAACGTTAAGGTCCATGTTATGTTTATATTATACTTGTTCTTACACCATTAGTGTACCCTTTTCACCTTGACATAATTAACTTAGCTAGACATAATAAAAGAAAGAAACATAAATGAGCAAGACAAGAACATAAATGAGAAAGAAGTTAACTAGACAAAGGAAAGGAAATGAAGTGCATAAACTTGATATTAATGAAAGCAAGACATAAGCAATACAAAGAGAGAAAGCAAGAGCATGATCTTGATCTGAACACCAAGATGCCTCAATACATGGTAAGTGCCTCCTTTTATAGGCCAAAATTTGGAACTATTGATTTGTTGACTAATTGATGAGTGGGTGGCCACATCTTGACTAGATAACAATCCTTATCTTCTTGTCTGATCAAGACGCCATTGCTAACATCATAATTTGCCCAGAATCCTCAAGAATGTTCTAGGAAATTGTCTCAGCTTTCCAACAAAAAAAAGATGAGGTCATTTGGACTTCTAGAACTCAAGATATGGGCTGAACACTAAATAGTGTTTGGGCTGCAGGACAGCTTCGGACTTCTTCGTTGTTCCTTCAATTTGGACTTCAAAACGACCTTTTCAAATCTTGGGCTCCTCATGAAAGTTGTAGGCTTTTGTCTTACCTTTCTATCCATATAAAGTGGACCTTAATCCGAAATCTACAGCTCCAGATATGATCCAATTACCGAGCAATGTTCCGGTTTGGACTGCACCGACATCTCTTTTCTAAGTTTGGCCATCTCTTTGTCCTTTAACTTTCAATGCTTAAACTCATCAATCAATCCTTTTATTTATGTAATAGTCCTGCATTTAAAATGAGCATTTACCATAAATTAAGGTATCTTATAATATCAAACTTGTTATTATAAAACATGATTTAGTTAAGGAGTTATTGATACTTCAAGTGCAAAATGATGATATAAAACCTTGATAAACATGCACTTTTAAGTACTAATCACACCCCCCAACCAGCTTATTACTAGTCCCTAGTAATCTAAAGCGTTAAAATAGAGAAACAATTTGCAAGTTCCACAAAGCAAGGCATTCATCATTCAACTTCCATTAATCTATCCAGATAAACAAACTCTCATTAAATTTATATTCCTGCTTCATACTTCGTAAACAAGATATTAATAAACCTTCTTTTTGTGTGCTCCATGAAAACATAGATGATGGGGCTTTTGTTGGAAGAAAACAATATTATGTTCAAATGTTTAAGGTGAACTTCCTTGGGTTGGGATTTTATTTTTTTATTTTATTTTATTTTTTTCTCTTTTTATTTTCTTTTTATTTATATACACATACAACTTAAAACACAATGTATCTTTAACCCATGTAACGAGTTTTAGGCTAATGACTCCCAGACCAGTTGGTCTTAGGGCATTAGGTGTTGAGACACCCCTACGAGCTTAACAACTCGGGTTACAGATACTGATACGTAGATAGTGCAATGTTTGATTCCCTTAAGCTTTTCTCCTTAACCCATGTAACAAGCTTTGGGCCAATAGCTCCCAAGTCAGTTGACTTTAGGGTATTAGGTGTTAAAACACCCCTTCGGGCTTAATTGCTTAGGTTAGGGAGGCTACGAAACCAAACTTATCCACGTTTTATTATCATTAATACTATCTTCTTCTTTTTTCTTTTTCTTTTTTTCTTTTTTTTTTTCTTTTTCTTTTTTTTTTTCTTTGCAAATTATATACTATCCTTTTCCCTTAGTTGTTACCTTCAACAAAAGAACATAATTAATGTAATAATCCAATGTGCAACCCACAATCATATGTTAAAGTGTGTGTGTGAAAATGAAGGTTTAATAATACTTGTTAAATGAGTATAGGAGCAGAATCAAGTGATAACAATGTGAGAGTTTGTAAACCTGAATATTTCAAGAAGTATTATGATAGACCTTGGTAATGAAACTTACTAAGATGCGTCTCTAGAGTCAATAAAATTGATTCCATACTCTGCCATCCTAATAACAATTTTGTCAAATGGTTTTAATAATAGCAAAAACAGTTAGCAAGTTAGTATTTTTTTTTTTTTTTTAAACTACTACCCTCTCCCCCCAACCAAAACGAGACATTGTCCTCAATGTTCGAAGGTAGAAAGATAGAGTATAGAAGACATCACCTGAAACAGCGAACAATGACAAACCTGAAACACACTTAAACAAACATAAGAAGTAACAAAACAAAATAATATGCTATTAATAAAACCAAAAGACACAAGGTTTCACAGATGAAGGCTCAAATCTAATCTAAGCTTTTTACGGCTTTCCTTAGTTGACCAATCTAGACGACTCATGCAGGGATCAATGACAGGGATGAAAGATTGTAGTTGGTCAATCAATTGTTCAGCAGTAGCAGCAGAGATTATGATTCGTCGTGCCGAAGATGTTAGAAATTCCTGTTCCACAGCTTGATCAAGGAAAGACAGCAACTTATCATAAAAACCATTAACATTTAACAAACCTATAGGTTTATGGTGAATGTGCAGTTGGGCCCAAGATGAAATATGAAAGATCTCTTCCAATGTGCCCAGACCACCTGGTAAGGCAATGAAGGCATCAGCATGGTTAAACATGGTATTCAGTCGGTCAGACATTGTTGGGACCTGTAGTTCCTCTCCAATTGTTTTTCCAATGATGTCCCCAGTTGCTAAAGCTTTGGGGACAACCCCCAAAACTTGACTGCTTCCTAAAAATGCAGCCATTGACACTCCTCCCATTAACCCAAGGCTGCCTCCCCCATACACTAAATGAATCTTTCTCTCAGCTAGTACCCGACCAAGATGATTTGCTGATTCTAAAAACTCTTTTTCTTTCCCAGAACTGGATCCACCGAAAACACAAATATTTCTTATATGATGACTTGAGGAACCTGCCATTTCTACACACTTCTATATTTGATGAATATATGGGATGAGTAGAAATGAAGGGAAGGAAGAGAAGAATTTATAGATGAAAAAGTGAAAATGCAATCATACCACCTATATGTAGGCCAGTTGTAGTCTCACAAACTCTCTCTCTCTCTCTCTCTTTATTAATTATTTATTTTGAAAAAGCATGTATGTACAGGTAGTTGTGATTGTGGCTCACATCTTCCCTTGGTTTTACGTCCAAGAACGGCTTAAACGCCCTCTATGGGTCGGGGATAGGCTTCACATCCAGTTTTCTTAAAAACTGGCAAACAGGGTCTTTTTTAGTCAGATTCCCAAGACTAAGTCGATCATGTTCTTTATGGAATTGTGGCCATAAATCATGAATTACACGATGCACATCTCCACTAGGATGCGTCTCAAGGGTCAACAAAAGATTATCTAAAGACCCCTTACTCAGGCCATCCTTAATGAATTGTATCTTATCTTCACGGTTTACAAATACCATTCCTAAAGAACGACATGTCGTATTACAAGTCCATCTGGCACATCGATGACAGACTTTCAGTCGTTTTGCACGACGTTTCTTTGCAAAAGTGCTTTTACCTGTTCCAGGCATGTGTGAAATGAAAGAATTGGATGACTCACCTGATAATCGAACCTTTGCTTCAATTAACCAACGGATATCTTCAGGAATTCCATGATTCATTAACAACCTCAATCTTGCACACCTAGCACGGTAAATTTTATTAATCGCATTTGGAGGCAAAGCGGGAAAATACCTTTTCAACTTTTCAAGAGTGGTGTCCATTTTCAAAAGAGAATTAGAGAAGCGATTCAAAGAAGGAAGAAAGAGCTAAGAATTATACAAACATATACATATATCAGTTATTTGGGAAACTGAAAGAACCGACTTAAGTCACGGAGTACCGTTATCCGCCATTTAACCGGGGTGAAAGAGAGACTAGCAAAACAATAGATACAACAAAACACAAAACAATGTGAGAAAAACAAAATAATCAACCTTTATCTACAAGATCATTCAAACCAATGGATTCATTTTCACTAGGAAACTCATCAAAGTAAGCTTTCAAACGATGTCTATTTACCTTCAAAACATTGTCATTCTTTGGATTCTCAATATCAAGGGCCCCATAAGGATACGCATGTTTCACAATAAATGGACCGCTCCATCGTGATCTTATTTTTTCAGGAAATAAATGGAGTCGAGAATTATAAAGCAAAACTTTTTGACCAGTATCAACTTTTTGACAATTTTCACAAGTTTTGCAGAATGCATGTGTGTCCTTGAACATGGTGGGCCAATAGAATCCAGATTGTAAGATTTTTGCAATCGTCCTTTTTGACGATAAATGACTCCCACATGCCTCAGAATGACAAAGTTTAATGACACCACTTACCTCATTGTCGGGAATGCATTTTTGAAATAATTGATCATGACAATTTTTGAATAAGTAAGGGTCATCCAAATAAAAGTTCTTCACCTCGTTCAAAAACTTTCCTTTGTCTTCGATACTCCAGTGAGCTGGCAAATCTCCTGTTTCAAGAAAATTGATATTTTTAGCAGACCAAGGCATTGAACAATGAGAAAGTAAGGATTCGTTAGGAGAGTAAGCATCGATTGGTGGGATGTCAGATGTCAAATCTGTTGTCACTCTTGACAAAAGATCGACATCAATATTTTTGGTGCCTTTTTCATCCGTGATTTCTTCCTGAGAATAAATCATTTTCAAATCTTCAGATTTATCCAACTCAATTTTACTCAAAGTAGATTCAAGTTGATCATGAACTAATTCTTCAATAAGATCTACTTCTTGTAAATCATTATCATCTCCGGGCTGCTTGCAAATGTTGAAAATATTCATCTCCAATGTCATGTTTCCAAATGATAACTTCATGAGTCCATTCCTACAATTAATCAATGCATTAGAAGTGGCAAGAAATGGACGTCCTAAAATAATAGGAAATGAATTACATGCTTCAACAGGTTGCGTGTCCAAGACAATAAAATCCACAGGATAAATGAATTTATCGACTTGTACTAACACATCTTCAATTATTCCTCTAGGCACTTTTACAGATCTATCGGCAAGTAAAAGAGTTACAGAAGTTGGTTTTAACTCACCTAGATTGAGACTTTGAAAGACTAAATATGGAAGTAAATTCACACTAGCTCCAAGATCAAGTAAGGCTCTTTCAATTTTATGTTCTCCAATAAAGCAAGAAATTGTAGGACAACCAGGGTCTTTATATTTCAAAGCATTATTGTTCTGAAGAATAGCACTTACTTGTTCGGCTAAAAAGGCTTTCTTTTTCACATTCAGTTTTCTCTTCACAGTGCACAGATCTTTCAAAAATTTAGCATAGGAAGGAACCTGTTTAATAGCATCCAACAAAGGTATATTGATCCTTACCTGTTTGAAAATTTCAAAGATTTCAGAGTTGTGATTGACTTTCCTTTGTTTGGTCATGGCATGAGGAAATGGAAGTGCTGGCGGGGAATCAGCCTTTTCTTTGCAATGTTCAGGTTCAACCCCTTCCTTACCCTCAGAGATAGACTCATCATCTTTCTCACAAGGTTCAAGAATAGGTTTTTCAATAACCTTACCATTACGAAGAGTGATGACTGATTTGACTTGATCCATGTGTTGGCTTCCAGAACCACTTGCATTTGCATTGTATTGCCCCTTTGGATTTTGCTGTGGTTGAGAAGGAAACTTACCTTTCTCTTGGAAACTGAGAGCAGATGTTAATTTTGCAAGAGCATCTTTAAAATCTGTCATGCTTTGAGCAAGTTGAGTGTTGATTGTCTCCTGCTTTTCAATGAATGCATGCAATGTGTCCTCAAGATTTCTTCTAGGAGGTGGAGCATAAGGAGGTGCATATCCATGAGAATTTTGAAAATTATGGTGTGCTTGAAACGGTGGCTGTGAAGTTTGTGCATTGTTGCTATCACTCTTCCAACTGAAATTTGGGTGATTTCTCCAACCAGGGTTATATGTTTGTGAGTATGGGTTATGGTTGGGTCTTTGGAAACTGTTTAAAGCATGGGCTTGTTCATGGAGGCATTCCTTGAAAGAAGGCAAAGTTGGACAATCATTGGTTGCATGCTCATTTGTTTCACAGATTTGACACACAATGTCTTGAACATATTTTAATTGACCACTCTTTTTTAATTCTAGTGCCTCGACTTTTCTAGCTAAAGATGCAAACTTGGCTTGGAGGTCATGATCTTCCCTAAGGTTGTGCATACCCCCACTAGATGTATGAGGTTGAGTTTTACCTGGTGCCTCATAAGTACCTGTGGTGTCTCAATTTTGAGCATTTTCAGCTAGCAAGTCTAGGTACTCCATTGCTTCATTAGGGTCTTTATCTTCAAAAGTTCCATTGCACATCAATTCAACCATTTGCCTATCTCTAGGTGTTAAACCTTCATAAAAATGTGAAACCAATCTCCATGTTTCAAAACCATGATGTGGGCAAGTATTAAGCAAATCTCGATACCTATCCCAACATTGGTAAAATGTTTCTCCTGGCTTTTGAGTGAAAGTGATGATTTGTCTTTTGAAAGAGTTTGTTCTGTGAGATGGAAAAAACTTCTTTAAAAATTGTTGTTGCATATCATCCCAAGCACGAATGGATCCTGGTCTCAAATTTTGTAGCCATGTTTTAGCTTTATCTTTTAATGAAAAAGGAAAAAGCTTTAATCGAATGGTGTTCATGCTACAATTTGAGTCATTATAGGTATTACAGACCTCCTCAAATTCCCTTAAATGCAAGTATGGATTTTCTAAGTCTAAGCCATGAAAAGATGGTAAAAGTTGAATAATGCCTGGCTTAAAATTAAAATGAGATGCATCAGGAGGGAAAACTATGCATGAGGGTGCACTTGTTCTTGTGGGATTCATGTGGTCTCTAAGAGTTCTCATTCGGTTATTCTCATTATTCTCATTATGAAGCGATTGATTATCTTCTTCGGCCATATTTTCTGAAAATGATGAGGATACCCTACAAAGTCTACCACTTAATGTACGTGACCAAACTCTCATGCACGTGTAAGAAGAGAATAAAAGGAAGAAACGAAAATAGAAGAAAAAGAAACTAAAGAAAACAAAACAAAAGAAACAACAGTTAGAAAAAAATGAAAAGTGAAAGGAGAAAATAAAATAAATATTATAATTTATACAAGAATTTACCTCCCCGGCAACGGCGCCAAAAACTTGACACGACCAAAAGCTTGATGTCTCTTCCCAAGTGCAGGAGTGTCGAAGTAATAAATAACCCGGCAAGATCGGGGTCGAACCACAGAGAGGTTAATTGTATAAATTATAAATAACAATACAACAACAACAATAACAACAATAACAATAATTATTATTATAATACTCAGTACGTGGCGTTGTTACACCTGAGAATGATCCAAAGATCGGGTCACAGGTTTCCAGCCTATATACTGAGTTTATGAAAAGATCAAAGGGATATATTACGGAATGTAAATAACAACAACAACAACAACAACAATAATAAAAATAATAATAGTAGTAGTAGTAGCAATAGAAGAAGATGAAGAAATTAATGAGAACTTTGAGTTGGAAGATTAATGTAAGGATTAAACAATGATAAAAACGAATGTCAAGGTTAGAGGATCCACTAATGGTACTTCAAACAAGTATAATATAAACTCTTATTACTCAATTGGAAACCACACATAAAGGAGGTTCCAATCAGATTATAAATTGTTAACATGATTACATTAGTTATCTTATTCGAATAAAGCTAATACTTGTAAATGTTGGCAGGCATTCATGATTATAACTTATGTTAACAACAAATCAAGTCCCTTTCATAGCTCAGGTGTCGGTTATACCATACAGTATGGGCTATGAAAGTACCAAGTATTTGTTGTACCAAGTGTTATACAACATAAATCTAGATTAACCATTTAACAAGCAAAGTATTAAAGTGAACAAGATAACAAATATAAAACATGTTAGTATCCAACGTTAAGGTCCATGTTATGTTTATATTATACTTGTTCTTACACCATTAGTGTACCCTTTTCACCTTGACATAATTAACTTAGCTAGACATAATAAAAGAAAGAAACATAAATGAGCAAGACAAGAACATAAATGAGAAAGAAGTTAACTAGACAAAGGAAAGGAAATGAAGTGCATAAACTTGATATTAATGAAAGCAAGACATAAGCAATACAAAGAGAGAAAGCAAGAGCATGATCTTGATCTGAACACCAAGATGCCTCAATACATGGTAAGTGCCTCCTTTTATAGGCCAAAATTTGGAACTATTGATTTGTTGACTAATTGATGAGTGGGTGGCCACATCTTGACTAGATAACAATCCTTATCTTCTTGTCTGATCAAGACGCCATTGCTAACATCATAATTTGCCCAGAATCCTCAAGAATGTTCTAGGAAATTGTCTCAGCTTTCCAACAAAAAAAAGATGAGGTCATTTGGACTTCTAGAACTCAAGATATGGGCTGAACACTAAATAGTGTTTGGGCTGCAGGACAGCTTCGGACTTCTTCGTTGTTCCTTCAATTTGGACTTCAAAACGACCTTTTCAAATCTTGGGCTCCTCATGAAAGTTGTAGGCTTTTGTCTTACCTTTCTATCCATATAAAGTGGACCTTAATCCGAAATCTACAGCTCCAGATATGATCCAATTACCGAGCAATGTTCCGGTTTGGACTGCACCGACATCTCTTTTCTAAGTTTGGCCATCTCTTTGTCCTTTAACTTTCAATGCTTAAACTCATCAATCAATCCTTTTATTTATGTAATAGTCCTGCATTTAAAATGAGCATTTACCATAAATTAAGGTATCTTATAATATCAAACTTGTTATTATAAAACATGATTTAGTTAAGGAGTTATTGATACTTCAAGTGCAAAATGATGATATAAAACCTTGATAAACATGCACTTTTAAGTACTAATCAATTGTCTATATGATCTGTAGAGGTGTGGACTGTTTGCTGCTGCTGTTGTTGATCCTGTGCAGTGGCTATGACATAGGCAGCATTAGCTAGAGGAATAACTGTAGAAGAAGAACATGCTAGTTTGTGTGAAGACATTGGATGAAGCGTGGATGTAGGAAAAGAGCTCAAGCATGGTGGTTCTTCTAGTGTTTCAAGTGTATCTGCATGAGAACTTAAAACATGAATAGGTAGCCATGAGTCAAATATGGTAATGACATGGTCAGGAGGATTTGTATGGTTGCTGCTGCCAAGTTGTTTATACGGAAAAATTGATTCATTAAAGACAACATGTTGTGAGACAAAAAATTTCTTGCTTGTTGGATGAAAACATTTATAGCCTTTATATTGATCATTATAGCCTACAAAAATACATGGAACACTTTTGGGATCAAATTTATTTTGTTTTGTGTCCCAAGTATAAGGAAAGTATTGTGAGCCAAAAATACAAAGAGATGAATAAATAGGATGTCTTCCATGTAATAGGAAGTAAGGAGTGTTAGAATTAAGAGTAGATGAGGGCAATCTATTAATAAGATATACAGTAGTTGTAAAAGCCTCTACCCATAAAAATAAAGGAGTACCACTATGAAATAGCATTGTCATACCTAGTTCTCTTATAATTCTGTGTCTCCTTTCAACCATACCTATTTGCTCAGGAGTGTATGGACAAGATACCTGATGAACAATTCCTATTGAACGAAAGTGACTTGCTAATTTGGAGTTAATGAATTCCCCTCCTCCATCTGAGTGGAAAACTTTGATCTATTTATTGAATTGTCTACTGACATACTTTTCAAATGTTAGATAAACTGGTAGAAAGTTAAATTTATTTTGGAGAGGAATTATCCATGTATATTTAGAGAAATCATCTACTACACAAACATAATACTTAAATTTTTCAATAGATAAAACAGGGGCAAGTCCCCATAAATCACAATGTATTTTTTCAAAAATATCAGTACTGGAATGTTTAGAATGCGAAAAAGGTAACTTGCTAAGTTTTCCTAATTAACAACTATCACAAAGGTGCTTAGTCTTCATAGCTCTTGTGACGTCAATCAATCCTTTATTTTTTAATAACTGCACTGTAGAAAATTGAGAATGTCCTAAATGTTGGTGCCAGACTTCTGTTGATCCAGTTTTAAAGCGATAAGAGAAATGTAATTCTGGCGAGTTATGCAAGACATAAAGATCACCCTTACATCTACCTTTGATCAGAGATTGTCCTGTTTTCCGTTCCTTAACACAAAAATCAACATTAGAGAAATTGTTTTGTTAGCTGACTAACTAAAAGTAAATGTTTGGTCAATTCAGGAGCAAGTATGACATCATTGATAGGTAATTTAGTATTGTTCTGTTTGATAAATGAGTCTCCAATACCAACAATTGGCAGAGAAGATCCATTTCCAATAATGATAGAATCAGTTCCAAAATATGTTCGAATATCAGTTAACATACCTGGTTTGCTTGTCATGTGATTTGAGGCACCGATGTCTGAAGTCCATTCAGTGTCGCACACAGTATTGTCTAGTGTAAGGGCTGCCAATGCTTGTGGAATTTCACTATCATGAATAGTTTTTTGCTTAGGTATCCACCAACAAATTTTAGCAATGTGGCCCATTGTGCCACAATATTGGCACTTGTCCTCGCGATAAAGGTCTCTTTCTGTTTGGGTCATGCAACGTTCTCCTAGTGGTGGAGGGTGTCGTTGTTGAGTAGGGGTGAATCTATGGTTTTGATCTCTGGATTGTTGTGCTTGAAATCCTCTCACATTGGATGAAAATGAATATATGTTGTGTGAGGATGGCTGTTGTGAGCTTTGGTGATTGCGTTGCTATTGTTGCCCATAAAATGCAAGCTGTTGGGAAAATTGTGAGTTTGTCATGTCTGTATAAGAGGAGAACCAGTTATGATGCTGATCAAAATTCTGGAGTTGAAAGACCAATTCTGAATAGGATGGTCTTGGGGGCTTTAACATGGTTGTTGTGAAGTTTTCATACTATGGACCAAGGCTGGTGAGAAGACAGAAAACCTTTTCACTGTCTGAAAACCTTTGAATGTGCGAATGTGTTCCTCCATAGATTGATTGTCATGTTTCCGGAAATAAGTGACTTGTTGGCGAAGTGTAAACTCACGTTCTTATGAGTCTTTAGCATAAGCATTCTTAAGTGCTTCCCAAACAACAGATGATGTTTTTAAGCCAACAACAAGGCTAAGTGCTTCTTCAGACAAGGTTCCAATAATCCAACCACGAAGAAGCAGATCAGATTTTCTCCAAGTGATGAAAGCTTCAGTTAGGACTGGTACTATATTTTCTGTGTTTGAGTTATTGACTGGATCTTTTATGATGAATTTTATTGGTGCAGGATCTTCATTGGTGAGATGCCCGACTAGCTCCTAACTCTCTATAAGAGACAGAGCTTGTTCCCTCCATAAATGGTAGTTTGTTTGACTAAGCTTGAGGGTGATGAAGTTCCCAACATTGAGTGACAGTGAAGTCATTATGTGGATATGTTTGTGTTTGTTTGTGTGTGCTCACTCCAAGGCTCTGATACCAAGAGAAAAATATGGCAAAGGAAGAGAACAAGCAACGGAGATGGTCTCTGAATTAATTTCTCTTATACTTTTTATTAGTATATCAAAACAAGGCGTAAGCACACATAATACAATATGTGCAGGATGTAAATATATATAAATAACAAACAGAGTAACTATTGACTTTCCATAGTTGTATTTGTTTCTATAGTTACAGGATTTCTTAATTATGGAGGCTGATTTGTTGTCATCCTGGAGTGTAGTAGCCGTTGGAGTATTTTCTTGATTATGGTGGCTGATTTGATTCCGATTTGCATGCAGATGAAATTTTCATGTATGATGAGTTGCCATTCTAGAGTGTAGTAGCCGTTGGAAAGATTTGGTCAGGAGATGTTGTTGTTGCTACTGCTTCGGTGATGTTGTTGTTGTTGTTGATCCTGTGATGTTGTTGCTGCTTCAGGGGATGCTGTGATGTAGCTGTTACTTCAGGGGATGCTGTGATGCAGGAGCTGCTGCTGCTTCGGTGATGCTGTTGCTGATCCTATGATGTTGCTGCTGTATTATTGCTAATAATATGTTGTTCGAAGAATAATTTTTGTTGGAAGATTTATTTGTTTTTTTTTAAGTTAACATACATATAAAAATATTATCTTAGCAAACAAATAAAAGTTAAGAGGAACTATCTTTTATTTTTTAATTATAATTAAAAATATTTCGACTAAAACATATTTAAATTAAGTACTAGGCACAAATTCTTAATGTTCAAAATGATAACAAATAATTATGATGATTAAAATAAATTATTAGACTCTAAAAAAAAATCATAGATATTTAAATATGTCTTATTTTAAAATATATATATTATCATGGAATTTTACATATGACTTTCAATAAGTTTCATAACTTAATTTATATTAGCGAATAAATATTGGTGAAATAATTTTTAACTTTCATATCTTAATCTTAAAAAAAAAATATTTTGTTATTTAACAGGAGGTGGTTTTTTTATTATATAAGGTGAAATAATTTTTAACTTTCATATCTTAATCTTAAAAAAAATTATTTATTTTATTTATTTTGTTGTTTAACGAAAGGTGGATTTTTATTATATAAGGATGAACAACCTATCATCGCTAAATCTTATATTGCCCTTCCCAATCTTTGAACTTAAGACTTGCTGATTAGAGATCTTAGGTTTTATCTTTTTGATTAAGATTGATCGAACAATTTAAATTATATTTTTTAAAACAAAATATTTTGAGTATATAAATTGTTTATAATCAATATATTAAAAAAAGTACTCAAATAAAAATGTATTAATTATTAAATCAAATATTTATGCTTATCAAAATTATTAAAAGAGAAAAAGAGAAATACAGATTATGAATAAGAAAGCAATGAAAGTAACATATTTGTTAAGATTATCAACTATTTTTACCACATTTATAAATATGTTAGTGACATGACTAAAAGATTGATGTCTTCTCTCAAGTGCAGGAGTATCGAAGTAATAAATAACCCGGCAAGATCGGAATCGAACCATAAGAAGGTTAACTATATAAATTATAAAT
Organism: Populus alba x Populus glandulosa; assembly: GCA_033617975.1. Taxonomy (NCBI): domain Eukaryota; kingdom Viridiplantae; phylum Streptophyta; class Magnoliopsida; order Malpighiales; family Salicaceae; genus Populus; species Populus alba x Populus glandulosa. The sequence continues at coordinate 21,116,300 of CM066150.1, read as the reverse complement.
AACAACAACACAACAACACAACAACAACAACAATAATAATAACAACAATAATATTAACAACAACAACAATAACAATAACAACAATAATATTAACAACAACAACAACAATAATAACAACAATAATATTAACAACAACAACAATAACTAATGGACTTTGAGATGTAAGATTAATGTGAGGATTAAATAATGATAAAAACAAATGTCAAGGTTAGAGGATCCACTAATGGTATTTCAAACAAGTATAGTATAAACTTTTATTACTCAACTAGAAACCACACACAAAGGAGTTTCCAATCGGATTATATTAATTATCTTATTTGAGTAATGCCAATACTTGTAAATATTATCAGGTATTCATGGTGATAACTTATGTTAAATAGTAAATCAAGTTCCTTTCATAGCACAGGTGTCGGTTATACCATACACTTAGATTATGAAAGTGCCAAGTATTTGTTGTACCAAGGGTTGTTCAACACAAATCTAGATTAACCATTTAACAAGCAAGGTATTAAAAGTAAGCAATATAATAAATATAAAACATGTTAGTATCAAGCATTAAAGTCCATGTTGAGTTTATATTATACTTATTCTTAGACCATTAGTGTAACCTTTTCACCTTGACATAATAAATTTAGCTAAACATAATGAAAGAAAGAAACATAAATAAATAAGATAACAACATAATTATGGAAAGGAAATGAAAAGCATAAACAAGAGATTAATATAATATAAAATAAAATTTGAACATTACAAAAATATAAAGAAAGAGAGCAAGAGTATGATCTTGATTTGAACACCAAGATGCCTAAATGCATGGCAAATGCCTTCTTTTATAGGCAAAAATTTGAAACTATTGATTTGATAAATAATTGTTGAGTGGGTGGTCACATCTTGACTTGGTGACAATTCTTATCTTCTTGTCTAAACAAAACATCATTGCTAATGTCAGAATTGGATACAATTGTACTCATGAAAGTTCTAGGAAATTGTTTTATCTTTCCAGGAACAAAAATTGAGATCATTTGGACTTCTAGAACGTGAGATATTGGCTGAACACTGAATAGTGTCTAGGCTGCATGACAAATTCAGACTTCTCTGTTGTTGCTATAATTTGGACTTGAAAACGACCTTTTTAAATCTTGGACTCCACATTAAAGTTTTAAGCTTATGTCTTATCTTTCCATCCATATAAAGCAGACCTAAATCCGAGATCTATAGCTCCAGATATGTCCTATTTACCAAACAGTATTCCAGTTTGGACTAAACCAACATCACTTTTCTAAGCTTCACTCTCTCTTTATCTTCTCAATTTCAATAGTTGAATTCATCAATCAATCATTTGATTTATATGATAGGCCTGCATTTAAGATGAACATTTACTATATATTAAGGTATCTTATAGTATCAGACATGTTATTATAAAACATGCTTCAATTAAGGAGTTATTGATACTTCAAGTGCAAAATAATGATATAAAACCTTGATAAAAATATATTTTTAAGTACTAATCAGTTAGTTTTTTATATTCACTTAAAATCATTATAATAACATTCACAATTATATAATTTTATAAACGGGCTTTCACGTTGTGAACACAGGACAATGTGCATGTACATGTGATTATAATAATTTTCTATAAAAATTGATCAAGCGATGCTTCATGTCTTTTCAAGATTTTCAACTTTCATTAATCACTGATGTGTTGTCCCTTAGTAACGCGTGGGCAACTACCTAATTTAATACCTAAAAAGAAAACATCATTTTCCTTTCTTTCTTCCAAATATTTTTTTTCAACATATTTTATCCTTTTAAGCAAGGTTATAAGCAAGGTGATCAATTTTGTTCTTGTTGGTGTTTTGTTTTTTCAATTGAAATAATATGTTTTTATTTTGAAGTGTTTTACCATGTTATATATAAAATGCAACCTCCAAATGGTGTGATATATATGTATATAAATAGTGCAATCTCGAAACGGCACACCGATATATATCACACCATTTGGAGGTTGCACTATTCATATATTTCAAGGTTGCCCTATTCATATATTTCAAGGTTGCCCTATATATATATATATATATATATATATATATATATATATATATATATAAGTGTTTTAGCGTGTTGTTTCCAAAAACAATCTATACGATTGGTAAAAATATAGTTTGACTCAAAAAAATTTAAGATGATATTTTTTAAAAAAATTGTTAAGACGACAACATATTGGATCGACTCCGGATCAACCTAGATTAACTTTTCAAATTCGTGACCTAGGTCATACGACCATCATAACCCCAAATAGAGCAAATCAAAATAAATTATGAAGCTCAATTCCCAATAAACTCATTGTTGAATGATGAAATTGAAAAAAATACAATTTATAAAAAGGTCACAATAAAATGACCTAAGTTTACTCGAGTTAACTTGTGAAACCCGTGACTCGAGTCATGAAACTAGGATAATTTTATAGAAAAAAACCAAAACAAATGACAAACATTAATTCATAATCAACCAAAGATCGAAGACGTTGAATGATAAAATTGAAAAAAAAAACTTGAGTCAACTAGGTTAATCCGTCAAACCCATAATATGGATTATGAGATTGGGATAACCACACACACAAAAAAAACATAATAAATTATGAAGTTTAATATCCAATAAATCAAGTTTTGAATGATAAAATTAAAAAAAAAAACACATTTGTTTTTTGAAAAAAACAACTAAAAAAAGAAGCATTATTTGGCTGAAACAGTTAAAATGTTTTGAATAAAATTTGGATATAATTTACAAAACAGATTGAGATTCTGAGCGAGATAAAATATATTCTAATGTTTTGTTTTTTTGAAGTGGAACAGATCATTCCAGATGAAAGAGAAACATTGCTTATAATTACAAAACCTTTTCTAATTTTTTGAAATAAAAGTTTTTGGCCGTCCAAATCTGGATTCCTCACTTATTGACTTGGAGCCACGTGGACCACAAATTTATAAAAATCGTGATATCTTTAAGTTACAGTTGCATCAAATTGTTGAATTATATAGCCACGCCACTTCGATTACATTTTAATTAGCCAATATTCCTATCCCTTCTCATTATCATGCAGCAGGAAATTCCCCTTGTCCTGGGCTTCCTTCTCCTTGTCTTCGCTGTGTTGAGATTAGGGAAGAAATCAAAAGGCCATGACTCAACTCGCACACCACCTCCGGGACCATGGAAATTACCCTTAATTGGAAACATCCATCAGCTAGCTAGCTCTGCAACAATGCCCCATTATCTTTGTGCGCATTGGGCCAAGAAATACGGACCAATCATGCAAATTCAGATTGGAGAAGTTCCTACTGTTATTATTTCTTCACCAGACGCAGCAAAGGAAGTGTTGAAGACGCGGGAAATCAACTTTGCTGAAAGACCAGCTCTCCTTGTTTCAAAAATCATGCTTTACAATGGCCAGGGCATGTCATTTGCAAAATTTGGAGACCACTGGAAACTAATGCGAAAAGCATGCATATGGGGGCTATTTAGTGCAACACGTAAACTCTCATTCAGATCAATCAGGGAAGAAGAGGTATCAAATTTAATCAGCTCCATCCGTTCGAAAGCAGGTTCACCAATCAACCTCAGGGAATTGCTTTTGGATTTGTCAAATGAAATTATTACAAGAACAAGCATTGGTAAGAGATGCAAAAACAAAGCTCGATTTTTACACACAATTGAACAAGTGTCAAAGTCAGTAGGAGGTGTGAATATTGTAGACCTATTCCCTTCCGCTAGATTAGTACACATGATCAGTAAAATGACGTCTAGCCTCCAGAGGTTGCATGAAGAAACGGATCAGATGCTTGAAGACATTATAAATGAACGTAGAGCCAGCAGGGTAGAGAAGAAGACAGGTGAAAATAAAATTGAAGCAGGGGATGATCTTCTGGATGTGCTTCTGAATCTCCAAGATGATGGAAACTTTAAAGTTAAAACAGATAGCATCAAATCAATTATCCTGGTTAGTGGACTTATGCATGCTTGGCTTTACATGTATATCATATCTACACGTCTAAAGTTGCACAAATCAATTTCTATATATATATATATATATATATATATATATCAAGATTCTCTAAAGATGGTCTAACGTGAGGTATACAGCCCAGGCATCTGTTTTTCAATCTGTCTTTGTATTTAGCTAGCATCAAATCTATCTTCTTAGTTAAAACTAATGAAATTTCACATATTTGAACCTAGCTAACTCGATAATTAGTCTTATTTCAGGAGATGTTCATTGGTGGGAGTGAAACGTCATCAACGATTTTGGAATGGACACTGGCGGAATTGATGAAAAACCCAAGTGTAATGGACAAGGCACAGAAAGAAGTGAGGCAAGTCTTGGGTAATATTGAGAATGTTGATGAATCAAGTATCGGAAATTTGAATTTCTTGAAGCTAATTATCAAAGAAACTTTGAGATTTCATCCTCCTGGACCTTTCATTCCAAGAGTATGCGTCAATAGTTGTGAAGTTCACGGATATGCCATAGAAGCTAACAGCAAAGTAATGGTGAGTGCATGGGCTATTGGAAGGGATCCTAATTATTGGATCGAACCTGAGAGATTCCATCCTGAGAGATTCCTAGATAGCTCCGTCGATTATAAAGGTGCCAATTTTGAATTCATCCCATTTGGTTCTGGAAGGAGAATCTGCCCAGGAATGACCTTTGGTTTGGCTAATGTCGAGTTGGCTCTTGCGCAACTGTTATACCATTTTGATTGGAAACTTCCAAATGGAGCAACACCAGAAGCTCTTGACATGGAGGAGCATTATAGTTCCCTGACTAGAAGAAAGCATGATCTTATATTAATCCCCGTCCCATATCGTCCTTCGTCCATGTAATGAACAGGAATTATAAACCACCGTTTGTTTCTCTCTTTCTTTTTGCTGGCGCGTGGTCTTCGTTTGGCGCGCATGGGTTTTATCCGTTGCAGGAGTAGTGGCGTGGCTCACTATTTCTCCCTTTTCAAGTAATCATTAATAAATCTCAGCTTACTAAAAAAAATAAAAATAACTAGAGGAATTATAAACATGTCATTGTCTTTTAATAATATGCTCTTTTGTTTGTTTATTTATTTCTTTATATAGTTTTTACGGGCGTGCATAATGTTCTTCTGACAATAAGTACTGGTAAAATGGTTGCTGCTGATCTGTGGATCTTTACTCATGCATTCCATAATCATTGAGGTATTTTACCCTCTCTTTTTTTTATCATTATTAATGTCTCAACATTGATTGAACTGGGCTCCATTAAAAATCATTGTTAGGAATTTAATCCTATTCCGTGTAAATTAGGTTTCGAAAAATTAATCAAGCTAGATAACCAAAATTATTTGAAAGCACAAAACTAAATCAAGTAGAAAGAAACAATCACAAGAAAACCAAATTTTACGTGGAATCTCCTCCAACTCTGAAATAATCCACTATAATCAATAAAGCAATACTTCTTTGTGAACACGAATACATAAAATATTGGTAATTTCAATACAAGAAAATACCTCTCTATCGAAATCCATCTCACCACAAAACTTGACAACTCCGCGAAATCTCTGTGAGGACCACCGTTTTGAATACCACAAGACTCCGTTACTGTAGCATCCAAAAATAAGCGGAGAGAGAGGCCCAATATCCGTGTATCAAATCGTGGCATTCTTTCTTGTGTATGGAAAAAATCAAGCAAAAATAAGATGGCGTTATTTCGCTGTTCGTCTGCGTCTATGAGCAGAAAAGCAAACAATCACCAACTGATTTTCTCCTTAGGCCGCACCACCTTTCACCCACGCGGTACATGTCGAAAAACAATTAGTTTTTTCTTCTTCTTGTTCTTCACGGCGCACACACCCTTAAATTTGTCTTCTATGTATGCATATATGTATACATAGCCGACATTCCAAAGTCCAAACCCTTTTTGGTTTTCGGTTCACCGACTGCACACGCAGCACGTCCCTTTCATTCCTTTCTTCTTCTTATTATTATTATTTCAATTAATCCTGAGCTATGCTATGGTCTCTCATGCGCTGGACCATAGTACAAACCCAATCATTTTAAATCCCATCCGGTGATTGATTTGATTTAAAATTCAAGTCACGGATCACCGAGTTTTGATCACTTAAAAGCTATCGTGTCAAAATTTTGGTGCGCTGCAAGGTTGTCACTGAAAGTGAGCCCTTATAGATCTTTCTGGCGGAAGTTGATTTCATCACAATGGGGGATGCCTTATAGTGGCAAAACGGGATGGCCACAAGATAATTTATCCCCCCCTAAAAGAGATGAATTATCACAACTCAATTGATAATATTTAAGGACCAACTGGTTTTGCCACAAACCAGTTTGTCATGGAACACGTGCATTTAGAGACCAAATTTATCTCCAACCAGAAGTATATCAGCAACTTAAATAAAATTTTGACTAGTTCTTAAATCATCCTCAATTCAAGCACCATGATTTGATATTTATATAGTAATTGACAAATATTAGAACAAAGAAGAATTAAAAAACCACTAGCATGGAATAAATGAAGTCGTGTCTGCTTCCAATTCAATGTAGTTCGCCATGTTTATATATATATATATATATAGAAATCAAGATAATATTACATAAATGAAAAAAGAGCCACACCATCTTACATATAAAAAATTAAGCTAGATACAATTGATAGAACATATGTTTTTCATCATAGATATGCTTCAAATAAATTGCATTATCTCAGAGGTTAGAACATAGGCATTGTTTCTTTATGATGAGTCATTTTTCTTTATGGCAAAATCGAAAGAGATGCAGACATAATACTGATTACATAAATTAGAACTTGCCTTGATGAACTTGTAGCTCAACTGGCACACAAGTCTCTACGCTTATGAATTTTTGGATCTAAGCCTCTCTTATATTTAAAGCAAAATAGAAAACTTGGTAGCTAGCAGCCTAGCAGCACATACACTGCCATTGAATACTAACAGAAGTTATAATACACTGCACTAAACTTTCCCAACTTTTTTTTTTTTGATAACCCGGGGTGTCCAGGGCCAGCTTGCGCGCACCACAACTAATCCCCGGGCTCACTGAACATCCTGCAAGCCCTGTAAATATATAAGGTATCGCGGAGGTGACAGGCGTACACAAGTGAGGCTCACGAGGGGAAGGAAATAAATCCCTTCAATAGCTGTGCCACAACCTCATCTGTCTTTCCCAACTTTTTTAATTCAACCTTTGGCAGTGATTACTACATTCTATTTCTAATTTGGAGTTCCATTGCTTTGTTGGATGATCAAAGACAAAGAGCAAGAGCATGGATATAGATGGAATGGATTTACTTTACTGGTAATTAATTTATGTAGGCGTGCAATGCATAAATCAATGGGGACTAGTACCAACAGTCTATTAAAAAAAACTTTTCGTGTCTCGTGCTTGCCGAATCCATCAATTTTATGTTTAATATACACACACTCACAATACTTTATGTTGACTGGAGGTTTCATTATTTTTTTTACAGGACACCTTCAGCTACAAGTCATTTGCTACCAATAATGTTAGTACTGGATGGTTTAATTTGGGAACCAGATCCCATGTTCCATACTTAAGCAGAGTTGTAATCTCAGCACTCATGGCTTCTCTCCCACTTTGTTGCTTGACTACCTGTGTGTAACTTGGTGGCTCAACAAGAGACCATTGCTGAGTTGATGCTGAAATAACTACAGTATTGAGTATTTTCTTCTTTGGATTAGGCCTGAGCACCATAGGATGAGTTTTGACTGGTGGTTGTTCTGCAGACGCTTGGACTAAAGTGGAGACTGGGATAACACTACTAGATGGACTATCTATTTGCACTTCTACATAATTGATTGCAGCTAGCAATGAAGTAGTGATGCATTTGGGACAAGTGTCATTACCAGAAATTCGCTAAATATCAATGGAATCCCCGACAGAATATTTCTGTCGGTATTTTTCAGTCGAAATTACCGACGGAATATTTCCGTCCGTAATTCGGTCGGTAATTACCAACGGTTCTATTCCATTGGTAATTACCGACCGAATTACGGACAGAAAGTTCAAAATTAATGAAAAAAGGGCGGGTACGTGACGCGGAGGTTTTGGCGGGTGATTTTTCCGACAGAATCACCGACGGATTCAAAACCGAGGACCCGTACGTGTGATGGGACCGGTTCACCATCAAAAATACCGATGGATTTGAAATGCCAGATCCGTACGGGTGACGTGACCAGTGCACCGTCAAAAATACCGATGGAATCACCGAGGGATTTGAAAAACAGGTCCGTGCGGTGACGTGTCGATTTCCCGTCAGAATTACCGACGGAGTCACCGATGTATTCATCGACGGTGTTATTCCGTCGGTGAGGCCGTCGAAAAAAGTGAATATATAGCCAATTCCGACACTCTCCTCCCCCATTTCTCCTTCTTCTTTTTAATACTAAGTCTCCCCATCTGCAAATAGCTAGCCCCCCCTCGCCCCCAAACAAAAATCTTCCTCATCTCAGCAATTGTATTTCTTGAAGTTTTGTGGTCACAGCATCCGTGTTCTGATTTACCGACGGATTTTATCAATTTTTGTAAGTAATTCTATCTTTTTAAATTTTAACATTTAAATGTCAATTTTATTGTTTTTTTAGTATATGTATTTTTGTTAGTAGATATACATGTTTTATTGTTATTTCTCAAACAAACTTGTAGTATATGAATGTATAATTTTATACCTGTTATGCTTTGTTTTAGATTTTGTAAGATTGTATTTATTTGTAAATTGTTAAAACTTTGTGGAATTACCGAATTACATGTTATGTTTTGAAATAATTAATAGCTTGCTTAATGGGTCATTTTTAAGTTTTATCGATGGTATTGTAGAGTGGTAATTTCTGTTAATTTATATATATATATATATATATTAATTTGTATGGACGTTGATAAATGATCATAATGAATATTTAATATTTATGAGAAGTTGTGATTGGTTTGTTGGATAATCTCGAGGTAAAGTAATATTTTTACAAGTTTATTTATCTAACTTAGTTAATTAATATATACATGATGTCATCATAATTTTATAGAGGTTTGATAGAAGTCATGGATGATCGTTCATGGATGTATCTAGATTCACCCCAAGGATTGCGGAGGATGGATTATTGTAACGGGGTTCAGGGTTTTATTAATTTTGCAACATCTATTCCCAGAAATTTTACTGGAGGCGGTATTAGGTGTCCATGCAGGAAGTGTCAAAATAAAAAGTATCTACATCCAGATGTTGTAATGATGCATCTTCTACACAAAGGGTTTGTGGAGGATTACGAGTGTTGGTATGCACATGGAGAGGTATTTGTTAGTAATAGGAGAAATGGTGGTTGGGTCAACTTCTAGTGCTAGCAACGTGCATGAAGCGGCAAATGACAACACTAATCCTTACAGAAACATGGTTATGGATGCAATGAGAATGAATCAAGGTAATGTCCAATCATAGAAGAAGAACCTAATGCAGAGGCAACTAGGTTTTTTGATTTGTTGAAAGATTTTGACGAACCATTATGGGATGGCTGCACAAACCACTGTAAATTGTTGGCCGTGGCACAGGTGTTCACCATCAAGTCAGATCACGGGTTAAGTGAGGCCAGGTATGATAAAATTATTGATTGGGCAAGAAGCATTTTACCTGAAGAGAACAGGCTTAAAGAGAACTTCTATGCTGCGAAGTCCATGATGAAACCCCTCGGTTTAAGATACCAGAAAATTGACATGTGCCCTAACTTCTGCATATTATACTACCTTGAAAATGCTGAGATGACCAAGTGCATGACATGCGGGCATTCCCGTTACAAACCCAGAACTGACAGGGGAAAGACTCTAATGGCATATAAAAAACTTAGATATTTCCCGATCACACCTAGACTGCAGAGGTTATTTATGTCAGGACTGTTGAGCACATGACATGGCACCAAACAAACGATGCGGTTGATGGTGTGATGGTGCGATGGTGCATCCTTCTGACGGCGAAGCGTGGAAATGCTTTAACAGTGTGCATCCTGACTTTTCTGTTGAATCAAGGAATGTCTGTCTTGGGTTGTGTACAGACGGATTCAACCCATTTAGGTCATTTGCTGCTCCCTATTCTTGTTGGCCGGTCATACTCACAGTTTATAACTGCCACCGGGAATGTGTATGAGGCCGGAGTTCATGTTTCTATCTACTGTCATACCCGGGGCGGAATATAGATGTTTGTCTTCGACCGTTGATAGATGAGCTAGCACAGTTGTGGTCCTCTAGAGCTCTGACTTATGATATATCGAGGAAACAAAATTTCCATATGAGGGCGGCTTTGATGTGGACTATCAATGATTTTCCAACTTATGGAATGGTTTCTGGTTGGAGCATGCATGGGAAACTCGCATATCCATACTGCATGGAAAACAACAAGGCACTCACGCTAGCAAACGGAGGTAAAGCTTCTTTTTTTGACTGTCACCGTCGCTTCTTGCCACTTAATCACAGGTTCAGAAAGAACAGAAAATATTTCTTTATTGGCAAAGTTAAAAAAGATGTTGCATCCTCGTGTCTTTCTGGTGAAGAATTGCATCATGTTGTATCAGAGTACGGTGACATTGTGTTTGGCCTTCAATCAGGTAAGCAAAAGTTTCCTGGTTTTGGTTTGACCCATAATTGGGTAAAGCAAAGTATCTTTTGGGAGCTTCCGTATTGGAATACCAATCTTCTCCGCCATAACCTTGACGTCATGCACATCGAAAAGAATGTGTTTGAGAATATTTTCAACACCGTCATGGATGTGAAGGGGAAACAAAGGACAACATGAAGGCTAGATTGGATATAGCTTTATACTGTAACCGTAAAAATATAGAGTTGGTTTATGAGGAGTCACGGGTTGCAAAACCAAGGGCAAGCTTCTTGTTAGAGAAAAATGCACAACTGTTAGTCTACAAATGGCTTAAGAGTCTGCGTTTTCCTGATGGACATGCATCGAACATATCAAGGCTTGTTAACATAGAGGATTGTAGATTGTATGAAATGAAGAGTCATGACTGCCACGTGTTTATGCAAACACTCATCCCATTAGCTTTTTGTGATTTGTTGCCAAAGGGAATATGGGATGCACTGACGGAGATCAGTCATTTCTTCAGAGACATATGCTCCAGCAAGTTGAATGTTGAGCACATTGAGAGGCTTCAAACGAATATCATCGAGACACTATGCAAACTTGAGATGATATTCCCTCCTTCATTTTTTGACTCAATGGAGCATCTCCCTATACATCTTCCATTCGAGGCAAAAGCTGGAGGACCGGTCCAGTATAGATGGATGTATCCATTCGAACGGTGAAATATTACAGTTGTAATGGAATTCATATCTAGAAGTTTTTTCTATGTTTTTCTTAATTGGAAATACTTGAATTGTAATTCAATGCAGGTACTTGTTTAATCTCAAGAAAAAGGTTAAGAACAAGGCGCATGTTGAGTCTTCGATATTTGAGGCCTATATTGTTGAAGAGATATCAACATTTATCTCGTACTATTTCGAACCTCATCTGAGAACAAGAATCAATCGCGTTCCACGGCATGAAGATGGCGGTGAAGTGCCTTCTAGTGGGAACTTGTCAATATTCTCCAATACTAGATGACCCACAACTAAAAATGCCGTAAGAGGAAGATATTTGTCGAAAATAGAATTCAAACAAGCACACAACTATGTTCTATTTAACTGTGATGAGCTGAGACCATTTATTCAGTAAGTCTATATATGTGTAATACTAATTAAACTTTGTCACTAATATACTGTTAATTATATATTGTAATATCATACACTCATTATCACTTGCAGGCAACATCGACAATATTTGCTCTCCAATAACTCGCAGCTGACCAAATCCCAGATCTTTCAATTACAAGATGAACAATTTGCCACATGGTTTAGAACACATGTAAGCACTATCACAAACTCATTCTAACTTGCAAAATTACTGTACGTATGCATGTCATTACGAGATTCTCGTTCATTTACCGTTTATTGATGTACATTTAATTACATATATACAAGGTTTAACAAATGGGAAGAAGTGCACCTAAGTCATTGTGTTCACTAAGCCTCGGCCCTGAAAGAAAAGTTAAGTGCTACAACGGATATTTTTTCAATGGATATGTTTTCCATACTGAAGAATACAGGCAAGGAAGAAAGACATACAACTGCGGTGTTTATGTTAAGGGATCCACAAGTAGTGAGTTAGAAGTTGACTACTATGGTAGATTAGAAGAGGTCGTCGAACTGCAATATCATAGCGAGCTGAATAAAGTGTTTTTAACAAATGCTATTGGTATGACACGACGAACAGAGGAATCAGAATTGATCCGCACCATGGTCTGGTCAAAATCAACTCAAAAGCTAGACTCCGCAACATAAACGATGTCTTTGTTTTCACAAAACAATGTCAACAAGTTTATTACACATACACCCCTTCATTTAGAAAGGATCGATCAAGAGTTGATTGGTTGTCCGTTTTAAAAACAAAAACACGGGGTCGTGTTGAGATTGTTCAGGATGAGAACGAAGACACAAGCGTGCGAGATGAAGTCTTTCAAGTTTGTGAGTTGGTTGAACCATATCGAGTTGCTCCTTCGATTGAATTGGAAGAAAATTCAAATTTTCAAGTTCTCGATGATAGTCTTGTTGATATTGATGGAGAGGAGTTGAATGTTGTTCTGAGCTCTAGCGGACAAGCAAATGTCGATGAAGAAGATGATATCCATATTGAAGATTGTGATGAAGATGATGAAAATTCAATTGATGAGGAGGAGGAAGAAAATTCCGACTAACTATCAAAATGAAGCCCTATGTAAAACCATTTTTCTCATGTAATTTAGATTATGGATGATGTATTTTGTAAAACAAAATATTTACTGTTTAAGCAATGTTGTTATTGTTTTATGCGATGGACAGTTTATCAGTTAAGTTTTTGCAGCAAGGTAAATAGGTAATACAAATACTACCTTTCCTGCAAATATTTATTGTTTAAGCAATGTTGTTATTGTTTTATGCGATGGACAATTTATCAGTTAAGTTTTTGCAGCAAGGTAAATAGGCAATACAAATACAACCTTTCCTACAAAATGTAAACTTACCGACGTCCATACCGACGGATAAACATCCGTTGGCATCTCACAGAGAGTTTGAAATTAATTACATGAAATGCCACCATCACCGACGCCATTACCGACGGATTCACCGACACGTACACCGATGAATTATATTCCGTCGGCATCTCACGGAGAGTTCGAAAATAATTACAACAAAATGCCACAATCATCGACGGTTATTCCCACGGACCACCATCCGTCGGTATCTCACAGAGAGTTCAAAAATAATTACAAAAAAATGCCACAATCATCGACGGAACACCGACGGACCTACATCCATCGGTATCTCACAGAGAGTTCGAAAATAATTACAACAAAATGCCACAATCACCGACGGCTTTACCGACGCCAATACCGACGGAATACGTCCGTCGATAATTTGTCGGTCTCAAATAATACCGACAGAAATACCGACAGCCCGTGCGATTTCCAAAGTGTGTGAATTGAATGCACCGCTGACCGTGTCATATTACCGATGAAATCACCGACGGACATCAAAAAATATGGAGGGTAATTAAAAATTTCGGTGCGAAATTCAAAAATTACCAACGGATTTTTGACCTTTTACCGACGGATTTAAAAAAATAATAATTTTTTTTTAATATCCGTCGGGAAGTCCATCGGTAAATCTGCCCTATAACTTCCAGCACCAGCCGCTTCGCTTTATTTTTTCTTCTCCTCCGTTGCCCTATAAATTTGAATTTTTTGCTCTCAATCCTTCAAGGCTTTCACCTTGAATCTCTAGCAAGATTTGTTGTTGTGAATCTTCATCATATTAAAAGGTATGTGGTTTTTTCTATTTTATTTTATTTTATTTTATTTTAGTTTTAATTATTTTTATTTTTGTTATTTTGTTGTTTTGGTGTATTTTTTTGTAATGTAGATAAAGTTTTGAATTGGACACATTATTAAGGTATGTATATTTCATTCCTTTTCTTGATGTAGGTTTTGTTTTTTGAATTTTTTGAATATTTTTTATTATTGTGTTGTCATAATTGTTATTAGTTAATTTGTTGGATATTTGTTGTTAAAGTTGAATTTAACTTAGAATTAGTAATTGACTATGTTAGAATAATTAGTAATTTTACTCTATTATTGCATGATTTGTGTTTAATTATTTCCATTGATTTTAATTGTTAGTCTATATTTTTTTTTAATTTATTGAATATAATTTATTGTTGTATTGCATATATATAATTATTGATTAATTTGTTGAATTAATATTGTTAATGTTGAATTTACCTTAGAATTAGTAATTGCATTTGTTGGAATAATTAGTAATTGCATTTGTTGGAATAATTAGTAATTGCATATGTTTTAAATTGTTAGTTTATATTTTTTAAAAAATTTATTGAATATATTTTATTGTTGTATTGCCATAATTATTTAATAATTTATTGAATTAATATTGTTAATGTTGAATTTATCTTAGATTTAGTAATTGAATATGTTGGAAGAATTATTAATTTTACTCTAACTTGATGATTTGTGTTTAATTGTTTCTATTTATTTTGAATTTATAGTTTTGTTGTATTGACATAATTATTGAATAATTTGTTGAATTGTAATTGTTAATGTTGAATTTACCTTAGGATTAGTAATTGAATATTTTGGAATAATTAGTATAGATTGGGTCAATTGGTTGTGGCTATTGTTAATATTTGCAGGTTTGTGGATTTGGGTAGTATCCAGTATAGGGGAGGTGCTGCCGATTTTTTTTTAAAATTTTGAATTTAATTATATAATTATTTATATAAAATTGTTTAGATACGCAGAAGGAAAACCAAAGCTACACGTCTAGTCGAATCAAGTTCGTCTAGCAGCGATGCTGATATTTCCTTAGGTGCCTCTCAAGAAGAGGCATCTACACCACCTGGGCCGTCAACCGATGCTGCCTCTTCCAGCGATGTTTTACATCGCAAAAGCGGCGTGCCTTCACAGCGGAATCAATTTACCCGCAAGTACGAGGCACAGTGGAAGGAAGATCTTTCAATGTAAGTTTGTTAAGGTTTTAGGTTTTTTTTTAAAAAAAAACAAATTTAAAACATAATTTATGAAGTAATCACTATTTCATTTCTTTTCAGGTTCACAAACATTGAGGCCGCCCGAGTAATATCAACGATGTTTAAAGCGTCGATGGAGATTCCATTGTTTCAATGGAGTCAGATATCCAGGCATCCTGAATGGATGCCTCAAATCAATGCATGGTTTCACAGATTTGAGGTTCGTGTTAATATATAATTTTCAACTTATTTCTAATAAATTCTACATATAATTGTAAATAAATTATTAACATTTTAAAAAATTAATTTTTTATACACAGCATCGATTTTGCTGGGACGATGAACATAACACTGTTGTGAGGAGGGTGTGGGAAAATCATGCGGCAATTAGGTAACATCGAAAACAATACAACTTTTTTTTTTACATAAAAATTTATGTTTCGAAATGTAATTTTTGCTTGCATGAATTAGGTTGCGTGATTTTTTGTACCAAACCCAAAAAAAGGCAAACAAAACTACGAGGGATAAGGGGTTCCAAGGCTGGAACGATGTTGCGGTTTGAAGGGATTTCAAACCGATATACATCCTGGAAGATATATGGCCGCACTATCTTCAGCATGTGACATCTGAACGGTTCACACGATGCTCATAGTCCGGTGCTGGCAACCGAAATCGGCCAATTCATGGCTCAGTCACAACGCACACCGGCAGCTCCGTTCCGTTTGCTGCACATGCGAAACGGATGGTAAGATTAATTTAAATGAAATATATCATTTAATTAATTTGTTGTTAATAAATTTTTTTCATTATAGGCTACGTCTCTTGGACGTGAGCCGAGCCCTATGGAGTTGTTTGTGGAGACGCACGTGCGGAGTCAAGACCGCCAAAAGGGGACGCAACAGTTCTTTGACAGTCGTGCTCAACAGTTTATGGTATGTTTGTTCAACCATTTTATTTTGTAAGTTATTCTTATGTTTATTGAATTGAATATGATGATTACTATTTTTTTTTATTTTCAGGAGACCTATAATAATCGGTTGAGGGAGAGATACGGGGACGATCCTTCGACCCATCCGGAATTCGATCCAGATTTGTGGATGGAGGCTGGATCGTCAGGTGGACCCGATAAAAATCGGGTTTACGGGCTCTCCAACACTACGGCCGCCAACTTGCAGTCAGCCGGTAATGCTTCAACCGTCGGGAGCTCCCAATCAGTATCGAGCTCCCAATCTAAGGACTTCGTGGCCTTGCAACAAAAATGCGCCACCTATCAGAGGCGTACGAACAACTCAAAGAACAACACAGAGCAGAGTCTGAACAACAAAGAGCGGCCTATGAAGAGTTTCGTCAAATGGTCATGAACATGGCACAAGGTGGAACATGTGCACCTAATCCTTTTTAGCCGTCTAACCCCCAGCCTCCTCCTCCTTCTCCTCCTCCACCTTTATATTAATTTTTAATAAACATTATTTACATTTAAAATTTCGTTTAATGTGTTTTTGAAACACATTCATTTTGTAATGAATATTATTTAACTTTGATTTTTTTATTTTTGATGCTTAATATGAATTTTATTTGCATAATTGGTTTGTATTACCATTAATTTATATCATTTTATATTATGTATTTTAAATATTTTTTTTAATTTTTTTTTTTAAAAAACAATTACACAGAGATTTACCGACGGAATAACTCCGTCGGCATTGGATAGTGGGTGCCACAATCACCAACGAATATTCAGACGGATAAATTCGGTCAGTATTCCATACACTCACCGACAGAGTTACCAACGGATTTAATCTGTCGGCATGTGATAGTAGCTGTCAAACGTACCGATGAATTTACAAACGAATATATTATGTTGGTATCTCAAACACACATCGACCACTTTACCGACGGAGTATTTTCCATCGGTATATTCCAAGCGGGAAATTTTTTTTTTTGCGCGCACTTTCCATCTGTAAAACCGTCGGTAAGTGTTTTTTTTTCCCGATCGATATAGCGACGGAATGTGGAATCACCGACAAAAGGTAATCCGACGGGTGTATGCCGTCGGCAATTTAGTTGGTAAATAATTTACCGATGAACTCTCAGTCACACACCGACGGAATGGCCGTCGGTAAAACTGTGAAATCTTGTAGTGTGCAGACTGATTTTAGACTGCTAGAGATGATGTGATTGTTTGTGAAGTAGAATATATGGAAGATATGACTACTAAGAGTGTTGAAATGGTCAGCCAAGGTGAGTAATCTTCTGCACTTATTGGTGTAAAGCCAAAAATTGATTGTTTTGCTGCTGTAGCTTCCGAGGAAAGAAATCTGTGCTCATCAATCTGTGCATGTCTACTAACATACATCCTGTTAATCTATGGATCAAAACAAATGTAACCCAGGTGTTGATTAGAAAAACCTAGGAATATACAAGCTATTGATCTAAAAGAAAACTTGTGAGAGCTGTATGGCCTAAGAAGACGATAGATTGTGCAACCAAAAATTCTTAACTCATCATAATCAGGTATGGAGCCATAAAGTTTCTGAAATGGAGAATGATGATCAATTATTGGAGACAACAATCTATTGATGACATAGACAGCATTGGAGAAAGCAGAAGTCCAAAACTTTAGAGGCACTTTTGAATGAGCCAGAAAAGAAAGACTTGTGTCTACTATATGCTTGATTTTTCTTTCTGCAATGCCATTCTGCTCGTGTATGAGTAGAAGCTAATTTTTTAATATTTCCATTGTTTTTTAGAAAAGTACTCATATTTCTAGATTCTCCTTCCCAATCAGTTTGAAATGCTTTAATCTTATGGTGTGTTTGTTTGCAGGAAAACAGATTCCGGGAATTCACTTTCTCTGTTTTCCCATGTTTGGTAGCCATTTGGAAAAGCAGTCAACAGAATCTAAATTCCAATCAAACTTAAGAAATTAACGCTCGGAAAGGAAAGTGTTTTCCTTCTGTTAATGAAAGGAAAACACTTTCCTTGGCGTGCGTAGCGCACTCCTGCCCAGTGAATTATAATTCACTGCTACTGTAGCAGCGAATTATAATGCAAAGGTTGCTTTATTTTATTTAAGCTGGGTTTTTGATTAAATTAAAATTTAATTAAGTCCTCAAACTCATTAATTCTTCAATTAAACTCTTGATTTCATTAATTAAAATAATCTAAAATTTAATTAAATCAATTCTCCAATTAAACCCTTGATTTAATTAATTAAACTAGTCAAGAGTTTAATTAAATCTTTAAACTTCCAATCATGTTGCCCTTAACCCAAATTTTAATTCATCCTTCATTTATTTTATTTTTATTTTTCATCATCTTTTTTTTAAATAATAAAAATAAAAAAGGTCAAAATTGGGTTATGACAATTGTAAGTGATTAAATATTTTATATATATTAGATAAACTTAAAAAAAATTTAATTCATTAATAAATTATTTTACAGTTCATTTTCCATAACACAACCAAACACTGAAAAGTGTTTTCCAGTTCATTTTCCATAACACTACCAAATATCGGAAAATACTTTCCAGGAATTCACTTTCCAAAAGGAAACCACTTTCCTGCAAACAAACGGAGCCTTAGTGTTGAAATATTGTAATTCTACCATTGTTTTGAATTGAGTTTGATGTCATGCACTTCACTTTTCAATTTAGAGGATATAATCAAGTGAACCTTGAAAAATCATCTATTAAGACTAGAAAATACTTAAATCCGTTAAAAGAAAGCATAGGAGCAGGGTCTAAACATCTGCATGTATGAAACCAAACTTTTCTTCTGTTACAACTCCTATCAAATGTAAGATGTTCTACTCAACTTTCCTAAACAACAAGACTCAACTTCTAAGCAGCCACTATTTTTATTGTGAATGGAAGATTAATCTGCTTGATAAGAGAGGAAATGACTCCATATTGTGCATGTCCAAGTCTGGCATGCCAGTCTCAATGACTGATTTTTTATGCTAAGAAAGCTTGAGGCTATTGTAATGTTTGAATCTCAACATCAGAGACTTTATAAATCCCATCTTCAGCTGGACCCTTTAACATTGGTCTCATGTTGCTCTTGTCCTCAACAACAAAATGAGAATAATGAAATTCAAAGAAATAGTGATTATCTTTAGTGTCTTTATTAACATACATCAATTGTTTCTGTATTAAAGGAACATGTAAAATATGTTCAAGTATCGAAGGTTTTGGTTTAGTTGAAAGAGATGATTGGCCAATATGTTGAATTGGAATTCCAGAACCATTACTTATGATAACATTGTCACTACCCTTGTATTCCTCAGAAATTCCCAAATTGACAGGGTTTGGTGTCATCTGATGAGTGACAGCAGCATCTAGATCCCTAGTCCCCTTCTCTCCACTTGTTCCAGTAGTTACAATATTGGTTGTTGAATTAAAGGCTGATGATTATTCAGATGACAAATCTGACATGGATTTAGAAACCATGTTTTGCTTTTCCCATTGTTTCCATTTCCGCCTCCTTTGCCTTTGTTGAAGTTGTTGTTGTTTCTATTGTTTTCGTTAAAGTTAAACTAATTCTGCTGCAGGTTACCAGTCCTGGCCATATTAGCAACGACAGTAGAAGGTTTTCTAATATTCTATAACAGGATTTCATGAGCAATGAGCCTGCTAGACAAATCAGCAAAATAAACTTGAGATTTTTTTGTAGATAAAGCAACAACAGGATGATAATCCTGTGGTAAAAGTCTGAAAATATTCGCATTAAATTATGGAAGACTAATTGGATTTCTAGTAGCAATAAGTTTATCTACAATGGACTTTGCTTCTCTAAGGAATTGGGCCAAAGATTTCTCTTCTAGAGATAAGTTTTATAGGCCATACGCAATTGAACTTGCCTGGCGCTTGAACTTGCACCAAAAGCTTTTGATAAAGCCTCCTAAGCTTCACCAGCAGTGTATATGAGATAGTTTCTTCTGTTAATAAAGAAAGGATCCAGCTTAATAGTGAAAGAATGAAGAAGAGATTGAATGTGCTGAGATGATTGTTTTTTTTTATATTTTATTAAATGTAAGAAGTATATAGATCAAAAAATAAGCTGGAAAACCAGCAGATAATTGTTATTGATACTAAATCATTTACTTATATAGAGAGATTGTTGTTGATTCCTACAAGTTAGGAATCAGTTGCTACGTTGTAGTTTATCTAGCGATATATTAGGAATTACAATAGAAGCTAATAAATACATATTTGCTATTCTATACATAGAAGATTTGATTTCCTAACACTCCCTCTCAAGTTGGAGAATGGATATCCTGCACTCCTAACTTGCTATCCATAAGAATAACGATCTCTTTTCCCAGGGGTTTGGTCAATACATCTATTAGTTGATGTGTAGAATCTACATGTTTTGTAGTCACAAAACCATCTTGGATCTTGTCTCTAATGTAATGACAATCTATCTCAATGTGCCTAGTTTTCTTATGAAAAATTAGGTTGGCTGCTGACACGACCAAAAGCTTGATGTCTTTTCCCAAGTGCAGGAGTGTCGAAGTAATAAATAACCCGGCAAGACCGGGGTCGAACTACAAAGAGGTTAATTGTATAAATTATAAATAATAAGACAACAACAACAACACATACAACTTAAAACACAATGTATCTTTAACCCATGTAACGAGTTTTCAGCTAATGACTCCCAGACCAGTTGGTCTTAGGGCATTAGGTGTTGAGACACCCCTACGAGCTTAGTAACTCGGGTTGCAGATACTGATACGTAGATAGTGCAATGTCACCCCTTCGGGCTTAATTGCTTAGGTTAGGGAGGCTACGAAACCCAACTTATCTACGTTTTTTTTTATCATCAATATTATCAAAATTTTTTAAAAAAGTGCATATACTATCCCTTTCCCTTAGTTGTTACCTTTAACAAAAGAACATAATTAAGGTAATAATCCAACATGCAACCCATAATCATATGTTAAAGTGTGTGTGTGAAAATGAAGGTTTAGGAATACTTGTTAAATGAGTATATGAAGCAGAATCAAGTGATAACAATGCGAGAGTTTGTAAATCTGAATATTTCAAGAAGTATTATGATAGACCTTGGTAATGATACTTACTAAGATGCGTCTCTAGAGTCAATAAAATATCCTCCTATAAGATCATGTGTTTTTAACATACCTTCATTTTTGTTGTTGTTTCATGCAAATAACATATTGAGCATAACTTTTAAGCATGAAACCATCACACCAAGAATCTTTGGATGTGATTCCTTTCTTTCAAAACTATGCATAATCGCACATGTTCACAAGGATTTTTGGGAATTCAAAGTTTAGTACAGAAACTGAAATCATGTTGATGTTTGTGCAAAACAAACGAGTTCTAGAAATTCAGGTGATTCCTTAGAAAGGTAACCATCCACCTAGAAAAACCCAAAAAAAAAAAAAGACAAAAAAAAAACCAGCAAGAACCCATGAAGTGACTTCAAAAGCTGAGTTTTATTTGAATGAATAATGAGAAATCACATTACATACTCGCATGAAAGTAAGGCTTACCGATCCTAAATACATGAGTTTGAAATGAAGAAAGGCCATCTTTGATAATCTTTTCACGAGGCTAAAATATATCATTTGCAGTCCCCTTTTGAGCCTTATGCTTTTCTTGAGATAAATAACCTTGGCTAGGATCACACCCCACACTAGGGGCAAGTGTGATGACATAGAGAAAACTTCAATGATCAAAAGTGCCCAAGCAATACTAGGGGGCATAAAAGAAAATTCTCAATCATCAAAAGTGCCCGAACAAATCTAGAGGGACATGAAGAAAAATCCAAAGGATCAAGAGTTTTGAGCATATATAAAATATATATATATATATATATATATATATATATATATATTATGATGCTCAAAACCATATGAAGAAAACAAAAACAAAGAGAACAAGCCCAAGCCCAACACAAGGGGGCACGATAGACAATTTTTGAAAGACAGTCAAATGACAAAAGGTCAAGAAACAAGCACAAGTGATCCTTAGTTTTCAAATCCCTTAAACACCTTTTGAGCCTACAAATATCATTTTCTTCATAACCAAGAGCCCAAGCCTACATTACGTGCCTAATCAAGCCCTTTCTGATCAAAGGCAAGCAATCTGGATCGGTAGGCAATGCTTTCTCATGTGAACCAAATCATTATTCATACAAATAAAATAAATGCTTTGAACCTCGGTTCTCAATAACCCTCAAATTGAAATTTAAACCTTTTCTGACAAACCAGAGGTCACTTCATATTTTTTACCAAAAGCCAAAACAAAAAGTTTTCATCACTTCTGATAACCTCTCCATAGGAATCACTTGAATTTTTTTAGAATGAGTTTGCTTTGAATCGATGTCAAAATGATTTTTGTGTCTGGAATAGCTTTGGAATTCCAAAAATTCTGCATGAAAACACCTCCTTGTCAAACCTACATTCACATAGCCTCATCCCCAAACCTGAATTGAACACTTGGGGGCATGATCAAGCTAGGGGGCAATAACGAAACATATGATAGGGCTGGCTCCATGATTCCCATTCTAAGAAAATGTCAAGCAAAATTGGCAACCCTTGAGATAAAGAGGCAGAGGACAAAGAAGTATGATGGTATCAAGTCTTTCCTAGAGGTCAAAATCACAAGAGATGACTCGAGTAAGCAAGAGTGAAAAGCCATTGAAGTTCACTGCCAACACTCCAACGTTTGAG
Organism: Populus alba x Populus glandulosa; assembly: GCA_033617975.1. NCBI lineage: Eukaryota > Viridiplantae > Streptophyta > Magnoliopsida > Malpighiales > Salicaceae > Populus > Populus alba x Populus glandulosa. The sequence continues at coordinate 21,093,418 of CM066150.1, read as the reverse complement.
AAAAGAAACACACCATGAAGAAATGGGGACCTATATTTCAAATCAGGTAAGGATGCATGCATATCATCTAACCTCAAAAAAATAATAATATTTTTTTGCACATATTTTTGAATTGTTACAGGAAAACCCTTAATGAGGTCCAGCAAGATGGTGGAAAAAGAAGGAAGCATGGTGGTGATAATAATAAAGAATCGGTTTTGATCATGGAATAAAAAGAAGATGGGATAAACCTTACCATTAGGAAAATCCCAAAGAAATGAAAAGATCAACCTTGCAATCGGGAAGCCTCGAGTTTTCAACCCTTGCAGTCAGGAAACATCGAGTTTTCAAACCCTATGATCGAGAATTATCAGGAAGCACCAAGTTTTCCAGCCCTTCTTCTGTCATCCCCTCAGAACTTCGCCAGGTAAGTCCTATTTTTCACACTTGTCATATCACATTTTTTCCATCCGGGTAGGTCACCCATGACAATGAGACCGCACTTCATCATATTTTTTTCATCTAGGTAGGTCACCCATTACAATAAGACCACACTTCATATTTTTTCCATTTTTGGGTAGGTCACTCATTACAATGAGACTGCACTTCATATTCTTTCTATTTGGGTAGGTCGCCCATCACAACGAGACCACTTCATAATTCTTTATTTTTTTCCATTTGGGTAGGTCACCCATTACAATGAGACCGCACTTCACATTCTTTCTATTTGGGTAGGTCGCCCATCACAACGAGACCACTTTTTCATATTCTTTCCACATGAGTAGGTCACCCATTACAATGAGACCGCACTTCACATTTTTTCCATTTGGGTAGGTCACCCATCACAACGAGACCGCTTTTTCATATATTTTTTTTCCACTTGGGTAGGTCACCCATACAATGAGACCATTATTTTTCTTGGGTAGGTCACCCATACAATGAGACCATTATTTTTCTTGGGTAGGTCACCCATACAATGAGACCATCATTTTTCTTGGGTAGGTCACCCATACAATGAGACCATTTTTTTTTTACACATTCTTTTATTTTGGTTAAATGAGGTCGCCAGATGGGATCTCAGGTAGCTTTGGTTAAAGGGAATCGCCAGATGGGATTTCAGGTTAACCGAGTTACGCATATTTCGCTCCAGTTGAATGAGGTCGCCAGATGGGATCTCATGTAGCTTTGGTTAAAGGGAATCGCCAGATGGGATTTCAGGTTAACCGAGTTACACATATTTTCGTTCCAGTTGAATGAGGTCGCCAGATAGGATCTCAGGTAGCTTTGGTTAAAGGGAATCGCCAAACTTCCTTTAGAGTGTGGGTCACAAGTTTGTTTGTCCAAGATTAGCAGTATCATTGGCAAACCCATCCGTAGTGATGCTCCAACAAATTCCATGTCTTGGGTATCGTTTTCCAGAGTTTTGAAAGAGGCTGATTTATATGCGGATCTACCACCCTTTGTTAACATATCCATGCCAGATGGCACAACACTTAACCAGAGGGTTGTCTATGAATCCCTTCCAAAGCTCTACCCATAATGCTACAAGCCTGGGCATTCTGGTTCTACCTGCTTAAACCTTGGTGTCGGACCTAAAGACTTGCATACTAAACAAGTGCATGTATCTTCTATTGGCCCTTTGGAGACCATAGTTGATGTGAAACCTGTCCTAGGCCCTCCCCTAGGTGCCTACACTAGGGCTGCAATTGGAACGTGGGAAGCTAATAGAAGGATGAAAAAGGCAAAACTTCCAGGAGATGCCACATCTGACCTGCCTATTCTGCCCCGCAATCCTGCAGATTCCTTCGGGTTTGATTTCTTTGGAAATAAAAAGCTTGGTCCTCCCTCTGGTAAGAGGGTTAATATCACCGGATACTTCCCCTAACTTGATTGATGCTACTCTTGGTACATCTGCTGGGGAAAAACCAGGAAATTCGTGGATGATTGGTCCACCGCCTAGATTTTTTTAATTGGTGCAGATTCTCTACCTATTTTGGTTGATTCATTTGTGGCTTGTTGTTTCTTGTTTTGATTCAGTTGATTTTTGGGTTCTCTTTTGGTTATGTGCTCAGTTTGTTGTTGTTAGTTCAACTTTTGCTTCTTAGCAAGGGTCCAATTAGTTTCTGTTATTTGGTTTCTTGTTTGGTGTTGTGCTCAGCTTGTTGTTGATGATGGTTGCTGGATGTCCCTGTTTCATTAAGGGCTTGCTTGTTTTTGAAAGATTGATCTTTGGCCTAAGGTTTTTGCTTCCATGGCTACGATTTACATTTTGTCCAGTTAGATATGCTCACTTAGGTTTTCTCCAGGGAGGCTATTCACTGAGACTGATAAGTAGGATCTGCTGTTTTTAAAATCTTTTTCGGATGTATGGTTGTGTAAGAGAGCCTGTTTCCTTTCCTGTTCTTTTGTAAATATTTTATGCCTTGCTGGTTCTCTAGCTTTGTTTTTTATCTACATATTTCTTACATTTGATTAAAAAAGAAAGAGTTCCCATCTCTATTAGACCATGGCGTGGTCCCTCTAATGAGACTGGTTCTCTGAGCTCACGGTTTGGAGCTAGTAAATGGATTGACGATTGGAACTACTCCTTCGCCCCCACCATCGCAAGGTAAAGCCTCTTCAGGGAACCTTGGTCCTTCTTCCTCCCAACATCACACAGGTACCACCATTCCAATGCCCCCTTCCCTAGTACATTTTTCTGATTTCATTGCTACATCATCTTGTAAATTCCAAGAAACTGATTTGGGTGTGCACAAAGATTTATGGTGGTTTAGCTTAATTGCGTTCATAGCTGGAAAATTTCCTGGATATTCATCTCTCTCTAAATATGTCAATTCTATATGGAAATGTAATGTGAACTTCTCTATGCATGATTCTGGTTGGCTTGTTTTCAAATGTGCATATGAATTGGACATGCTTGTAGTGTTAAATGGAGGGCCTTACTATGTCTTTGGTCGGCTCCTAATATTGAAAATTATGCCTGACTATTTTGATTTCGACACTTCTGATATGATTTAGATGCCAGTTTGGGCTAGATTTCCCAACCTACCTCTGTAGTGCTGGTCCTCATTGTGTCTTTCTAAACTAGCAAGTGTGATTGGGAAACCATTGCATTCTGATTCTCCAACAACCTCTATGACTCGACTCTCATATCACCCTCCCCAATGGTGTTTCCAAATCTCAGGCAGTGCTATATGAATCTCTGCCAAGGTTTTGCAAGCAATGCAAAACTCTAAGACACTCCACCTCTGCATGCACCAACGCCTCTAGTTATAAGTGCAAAAAGGATCCCCCAATAGCTTCTGCTCCCTCTGGATGCTCTAATCCCTTAGCTGACACTGAAATTGTTGAAAAATAGTCAATTAAGGAGGAACCTTAAGGTGCACTAGTGATTGATCCCATGTCTGCTGAGGCAGCTGTGGTTGTGGAAGAGAGAGCAGGTCATTTTGACTGCAAACGGGCTAAACTAGCTTCACAACTTGGATCCCCTGATGCTTTGTTTGGATCTCTTCAGGTTGTACAAGTCTCTACAACTCGCTTTGATGATCCTGTAGCATTGCCTCCAATTAGGCAATATTTGACAAGAAGCAAAGTTGCTGCCACCTTTGCCTTTGACCGATCAGGGCAGTCATTAGGAATGAACCATCCTTCCACAAGCTCCTCTTCGACTGACTCCAGGATTCAGGGTAGCGCAGCTTCTACCCCCTACTCCTTCCTTTGAAGTTTTATGCTCCTGTGGCATATTGATCAAGGCATCTGTTCTTGTGTCATTTTTGGATTTTATGTTGTCTTTTATTATTACCTTTGTAGGACTAACCTCTGGTCATTGCAGTCTATATATTTCTTCCTGTTGATGTGATGTTTTCCGGGTTAGTTTGCAAGGCATTGCTTTCTGGCCCTGCCTGTGGCCTCTCTGTTTGGTTTCTTGTTCAACTTCCTCCAGCCTGGATGAAGTCATTTTTCCTATGATGGTTTTGCTTGCTTGCCTTGCATTCTTGCAGTTGGTTTGTTGTTCTAGGTTTTGGTTCTTGTGTGGGCTCTATGGGAGAATGTTCGCCTAGCTTTTATTGCTTTTTTAGAGAAGCTTGTTCTCTTCTAGGAGCTCTTCTTGGGTCTGTGGATGTGCTAGCTTTGTGTTCTATGCTGTCTATCCCTGCATGAGGGATGTTTTGGGCTACTGTTTATGGTCCCTGTTGTGATGGTGATATAATGTCTAGTTTGCTTGCTAGACTTATTGTTGCTGGCTATGGCCTGCTGGTTATCTTTGTTGAAATTTATTGCCTTAAATTGCTGACGTGTTGCTTGAAGACCAGTTCAGCTCACGTGTTGTTTTTATCTCTGCTAGAATAAAGGATTGAACAAGTCCTTAGGTGAATTGTTAGTAGTGGTGAAATGTAAGCCAAACGTGGCAGTAGTGTTGCGTAATTTTAGTTTTTCTGTTTATTTTCCTTCTATAAATCAGTGTAATTGATTGCTGTAAAAAACAAGCAATTTATCCTTATCATTATCCAGTTTTTTCATGCAATAAACATCCCCTGTTCAAATTCAAAATTCTGGTGTTGATCTACAGTAACAAACAGTCACTGTAGAGATCAAAGTCTTTTATTTTTCTGCTTCTCGGTTCTTCACTTATTCTGCAAAAGTATTTTCAATTGGTATCAGAGCTTATTTCTTGAAGGGCCTGTAATGGATTCCAAAACTAACTTCTCTCATATCTCAACTCTAATCTTCAATGGAGAAAATTACCAACTTTGGGCAGTACGAATGGAAACATATTTAGAAGCTATGGATTTATGGGAAGTTGTTGAAGAGGATTACGAGATCCTACCACTGCCAAATAATCCAACCATGACTCAAATCAAGAGTCATAAGGAGAGAAAGACCAAGAAATCAAAAGCAAAAGCCACTCTTTTTGCTGCTGTTTCAACAACGATCTTCACCAGGATCATGTCCCTGAAGTCAGCTAAGGATGTCTGGGAATATTTGAAGGAAGAGTATGCAGGAGATGAGAAAATTCATGGGATGCAAAGTCTCAATTTAATACGTGAATTTGAGCTGCAGAGGATGAAGGATTCTGAGACTATCAAGGAGTACTCAGACAGATTGCTGGGAATTGCAAACAGGGTGAAATTGCTGGGAACTTCATTCTTAGACTCAAGAATTGTTGAGAAAATTCTAGTCACAGTACCAGAAAAATATGAAGCTTCAATCACCACTCTAGAGAACACAAAAGATCTGTCAAGTATTACCTTGACAGAACTTTTGAATGCCTTACAAGCCCAAGAACAAAGAAGGCTTATGAGGCAAGATCATGTCATTGAAGGTGCCTTGCAAGCCAAATTTCCAGATTCTGAAAGAAGGAAATTTGGCAGAAAACACCAAGTTACAGCCAAACCCACCAGTCAAGGTCACGGTAAAGGAAAATTCATTAAAAGAAATTTTCCACCATGTCAACATTGCAACAAGATGGGTCCATGATGCAAGGTGCAGCAAATGCAACCAGCTTGGGCACGAGGCAATCATCTGCAGAGTAAAAATTCAGAAACAAGAAGAGGATGCTCAAGTTGCAAATCAGGATGATGAAGACCAGATGTTTGTGGCAACATGCTTCTCAGTACAAACTACCTCAGATCATTGGCTAATCGACAGTGGTTGTACAAACCACATGACTTTTGATAAAAGTCTCTTCAGAAATCTGCAGCCAACAGATGTTGCAAAAGTCAGAATTGGAAATGGTGAATGCATTGAAGCTAAGGGAAAGGGAACAATTGCCATTACAACAAACTCAGGTACAAAAACAATAGCAGATGTTCTTTATGTACCTGATATTGATCAAAATCTGCTGAGTGTGGGGCAATTGATTGAGAAAGGAATGAAGGTGATTTTTGAGAATCACACTTGCTGTATTTTTGATGCTGCTGGGCACAAAATACTTCAAGCTAAAATGAGAGGCAAAAGCTTCTCATTTGTTCCATTTGAAGGAGAGCATACTGCATTTCCAGTCACTCTTAGTGACACTGAACTATGGCACAAACGGCTGGCACACTGTCATCAAAAGAGGATGCTCACCATGAAGGTTCATGAAGCTGTCAGAGGTATACCATCATTCACTGATCTCCAATTAAACTGTAATGCTTGTCAATTTGGGAAGCAAAATAGAATGCCATTTCCACGATCAACTTGGCGAGCAACACACAAGCTCCAGTTAATTCATACGGATGTAGCTGGTCCCTTAAGCACACCATCACTAAATGGCAGCAGATACTATCTGCTATTTATTGATGATTACTCCCGTATGTGCTGGATATATTTCATGAAGTTCAAGTCAGAGGTGGCTGGCATCTTTTGGAAATTCAAGAAAAACGTGGAGAACCAAAGTGGCGGCAACATTCAAGCCATACGGTCTGACAATGGAAAAGAGTATACCTCAGCCGAATTCAACCGTTACTGTGAAGATGCCGGTATTGAACACCAGCTAACAACCCCCTATACTCCAGAACAGAATGGGGTAAGTGAAAGGCGTAATCGATATGTCATGGAGATGGTGAGAAGCATGATGCATGAGAAGAATCTACCCAAAATGCTGTGGGCAGAAGCTGCTAACACAGCAGTGTTCATCCAGAATTGACTTCCAACATCAGTGTTGGCAGAAATGACACCCTTTGAGATGTGGTATAATTATAAGCCTTCCATGCGTTTCCTCAAAATTTTTGGTTGTGTATGTTTTGTACATGTTCCACAGATTAAGAGGGACAAGCTTGACAAGAAAGCCATCAAAGGAATTTTTGTTGGCTATAGCACAATTTCTAAAGCCTACAAGGTTTATCATCCTCAAAGTCAGAAAATTGCTATTACAAGGGATGTCACATTTCATGAAGATGCACAGTGGGAGTGGGTTGATTCACAGGAGAGCATGCTGATTAATAATCAAATTCAGCCCTTGCAAGATAAATTAATTGACTCCGAATTAATTGATGATGAACCAGTCAGGGGTACTCGATCAATTGAAGAAATTTATCAAAGGAGCAATGTTGTTGTGTGCGAACCTGACAACTATGAAGAAGCTCAACAAAATCCATCATGGCAGAAGGCAATGGAAGAAGAAATCTTCATGATCGAGAAGAACAAGACGTGGGAACTTGTTGACAGACCTGGAGACAAAAACATCATTGGCGTAAAATGGATTTTCAGAACCAAATTGAACGCTGACAGTTCAATCAACAAATTCAAAGCCAGGCTCGTTGTCAAGGGATATGCTCAAGTGTATGGGGTTGATTATTCAGACACATTTGCCCCAGTAGCAAGGATGGACACTATCCGATTGCTACTTGCTGTTACAGCACACAGAAACTGGAAGGTGTTCAAGTTGGACGTCAAATCTGCCTTCTTGAATGGTGTTCTTCAAGAAGAAATTTACGTTGAACAACCTGCTGGATTTGTTGTTCAAGGCAAAGCTGACAAGGTGTATTTGTTGAAGAAGGCACTCTATGGATTAAAATAGGCACCAAGGGCCTGGTATGGAAGAATTGATGAGTACTTGACAGGTTTTGGTTTCTAGAGAAGCCCCTCTGAATCAACTCTCTATGTGAACAAAATTGAAGGTGATGTTCTAATTGTGTCACTGTATGTTGATGACCTTCTTGTGACTGGGAGTAATTTACAGCAAATCAAAAGGTTCAAGCAGGATATGATGCAAGCTTTCGAGATGAGTGATCTTGGGCTCATGAGTTTCTTTCTCGGCATGGAGATCAAGCAAGACAAAGGAGAAATTTTTATTGGACAAGAAAAATATGCAAAGGAAATTTTGAAGAAATTTCAAATGGAAAATTACAAGCCAACTACAACTCCAATGAATCAGAAGGACAAGTTCAGCAAGGATGATGGTACTGCTAAGGTAGATGAAGAGAGGTTCAGAAGCTTAATTGGTTGTTTGCTGTATTTAACAGCAACCAGACCTGACATATTATATGCAACCAATCTTCTTGCTCGTTTCATGCACTGTCCAAGCGAGTTGCACATGAGGGCAGCCAAAAGAGTTTTGAGATACATCAAAGGAACATGCAATTTTGGAGTCAAATTTACACAGTGTCAAAAGCTGAAGTTGCATGGTTTCTCTGACAGTGATTGGGGTGGATTTGTTGATGACATGAAAAGTACTTCGGGGTTTTGTTTCAATTTAGGATCAGCTGTGTTTTCATGGTCATCTAAGAAGCAAAGCATTGTCGCTCAATCAACTGCGGAGGCTGAGTTCATAGCTGCAACTGCAGCAGTCAATCAAGCACTATGGATTAAAAAATTGCTATATGATTTACAGATGGAGGAGCAAGAAGCAACTGAAATTTTAGTTGACAATCAAGCAGCCATAGCAATTTCTCACAATCCAGTGTTCCACGGGAAAACCAAACATTTCAACATCAAGCTATACTTTGTTCGTGATGTGCAGAAAAATGGTGATGTTGAATTGATTTATTGCAGAACCGAAGATCAATTGGCAGACTTGTTTACCAAAGCACTCCCTGCAAATCGGTTTGAATTTCTAACCAGGATGATTGGGGTTTGCAGCCCTTAATGCAAGGAGGAGTGTTGAAATTTATTGCCTTAAGTTGCTGACGTGTTGCTTGAAGACTAGTTCAGCTCACGTGTTGTTTTTATCTCTGCTAGAATAAAGGATTGAACAAGTCCTTAGGTGAATTGTTAGTAGTGGCGAAATGTAAGCCAAACGTGGCAGTAGTGTTGCGTAATTTTAGTTTTTCTGTTTATTTTCCTTCTATAAATCAGTGTAATTGATTGCTGTAAAAAACAAGCAATTTATCCTTATCATTATCCAGTTTTTTCATGCAATAAACATCCCCTGTTCAAATTCAAAATTCTGGTGTTGATCTACAGTAACAAACAGTCACTGTAGAGATCAAAGTCTTTTATTTTTCTGCTTCTCGGTTCTTCACTTATTCTGCAAAAGTATTTTCAATCTTGTTGGTTTTCCTAGGCGTGTTCCCCCTTAGTTTTATGCTTGCTTGTTGCTGGCTGGATGCCTTCTGAAATTGTTGGTGGCGGTCTATTGGGATTTGTTTCTTCTGTTGCAGGTTGCTATCTCGGTTTACTGTTGGTATGTTACTGGTTTGCTCCCAAGTCCGGCTGCTCTGCTTTTTGGATTTGTTAATGCTTTTGCTGTGGGAGCCTGTTAGGGACCCTCTTCTGTGCCTGCTCTCCAACACAACATCCCATGTCTCGCAGTGGCGGACCATAACCTTCCAACTGTAGTCTCCTCACCTGCAAAGGCTTCTCATTCAGGTACTTCTCATTCTCCTGCACTTGTTGAGAAATGGCGAGACTTATTTGCATCCAGCCGCAACACTATCATAGGTCCTAAATTACTGTATTTCTCATCTTGTAATGATTTACCCAGTGACTTGTATGATTTAGACAATAATTATGATGTATGGCAACTATGTTGAATATTAAACTCAACATCCAAAAGGTCAAGGAAGGCAACCACCGCCTCACCGGCCACCAGCTGTCACCGACCAGCTGCCAGCCACCAGCTGCCACCGCCTAGCCGCATTCACACCATTGGCCGCCAACCACTTTCACACCATGACGGTTGAATTTTGAGCCGACTGAATTTGTGTATAAATAAGCATCTAAGCTAAGGTTATTATAAGTGTGGAGAGAATAGAGAGAAACACTTGGAAGAGAAAGAGAGAGAGAGGGCGTGTATTAAGTTTTTATTTTGTGTTATTTGTAAGCTTCGGATTTTGTAATAAAACCAGTGTGTTTTATCCCCTCTGAGTGTTTCAAAGCCACCACCAGTGGTTCCTCCCACCAACAATTGGTATCAGAGCCCCGTTCGTCGGAAAACAGAAGAGTTGTGGGGTATATCCGAATTTTCAAAGTTGTCAAAAACAAGTTTTGATCATTCCACAGTGTACAGCTCATCAAGACGAGTTCACTATCGCAAGAATCATCCCGATCGGAGACAGCGGTCAGCCATACGCGTCGCCTGAAGATTCTGCACAGACGACCACGCGCAGCCACACGCTCCAGAGTTTGAAGACGAGTGCCTTACACGCGCGCCATATTCGAGCTGTGTAAGCCGCCTAAGCCGAGCCCCCAGCCGAGCCGATAGCCGAGTCCAGCCGAGCCACAAGCCGAGCCGTCCTCCGCGCCGAGCCGAGCCGCATTCCAGCCGCAGCCGAGAGAGAATATTCCCCAGAATATTCCCCGAATATTCCACAGAATATTCCCCGAATATTCCACAGAATATTCCCCGAATATTCCACAGAATATTCCCCGAATATTCCACAGAATATTCCCGGTTCAACCCAGCGAACCGCCCGCCGTACAGAATTGGTTTTTGGACCGGTTCACCCATTTTCTGACCCGATTTCAACAAAGTCAGACCGGTTCTCGACTATTTGGACCATTCCGGATCGATCTACAGTGTCCTTTTGGTTAAATTCGGCTCCTAGAAGGCGATATAGTCATTAAAAGAGCAAAATGACTATAGAAGGTACACATACACTCATCCCGAAGCTGACCAAAGACAACTATGATAGTTGGTGCATCAGATTGAAGGCATTTCTTGGGTCACAAGAGTGTTTGGATATTGTACAAACTGGTTATGATGAACCAGAATCCAAAGAAAGAGAAGATGCTTTACAAGAGGCACAGAAGCAAGCTTTGAAAGTCAACAGAAAGAAGGACAACAAGGCAAAGACCATCATCTATCAAGGTCTTGATGAAGATACATTCGAGATAATAGCTTCCGCTGAAACGTCACATGATATATGGGAGGCTCTCCAACAGAAATACAAAGGTGCTGACAGAATCAAGAAGATTCGTCTTCAATCTTTGAGAGGAGAATTCGAATTATTACGAATGAAGTCCTCAGAATCTATTTCTGATTATCATACTAGGATTATGGTGATACTCAATCAGATGAGGAGAAATGGAGAAGCCATCATAGATACTCGAATTATTGAGAAAATTTTGAGATCCATAGATCCAAAATTTGATCATGTTGTTGTCGCAATTGAAGAGTCCAAGGAAGTGGACAAGTTGACAGTGGATGAGCTTATGAGTTCTTTGCAAGCTCATGAGCAGAAGATTGTAATGCGAAATGAAGATAAGGCCATTGAGCATGCCTTACAAGCAAAGCTGTCTCTCAAGGACAGATATGAGCAAGGGGAGACTTCAACAGGTGGCTACACCACTCAAGGAGGAAGTCAACAATCCAGAGGAGGATTCCAGAGATTCCAAGGAAGAGGTTCTTGGAATACAAGCTTTAGAGGAAGAGGTGGCAGAAACACCACCAGAGGAGGCCAAGGCCAACAAGCATTCACTCCTAGAGGAAGAGGAGGCGGTTATAATAACCGTGACAAGAGGAATATCAAATGTTATAGCTGCAATCAATTTGGGCACTATAGCACTGAATGCCGAAGGAAAACTCCTTTAGAGATACGTGAGCAAGTCAACTATGCAGAAAAGGATGATAGAGAAGAAACTGCATTTCTTGTCCAACAAGGACATGATGAGAAACATGAGGATATATGGTATCTAGATACTGGAGCCAGCAATCACATGTGCGGCTACCGAGAGTTATTTCGTGATCTAGATGAGACCAAGCAAGGTCTAGTTACTTTTGGAGATACCACAAAGGTTCCATTCAAAGGTAAAGGCAGCATCCCAGTTAAGTTGAAGAATGGCGATTCCAGCTACATCGTCGATGTCTATTATGTCCCAGCCATAAAGCAGAACCTGATCAGCTTAGGTCAACTGTTGGAGAGAGGATATATTTTTTACTCGAAGAATTGTCATCTGGCAATTAGAGACAACAATGGGAGATTAATGGCCTACGTGAAAATGTCCAAGAATAGGATGTTTCCTTTGAACATCCAGTATGATGCAACAAGGTGTTTGAGCGCCATCACCAACAGTGAAGAATGGCTTTGGCACCTGAGGCTTGGACATCTGAATTTCACAAGTCTGAAGATGCTAGCAAGCAAGAAGATGGTCAAAGGTTTGCCTCACATTGATCATCCAGATGATGTCTGTGAGAGTTGTGTCCTCAGCAAACATCACAGATCCAGTTTTGCCAAAGAAGTCAACTGGAGAGCAAAGAGGCCACTGGAGTTAGTACACACAGATGTGTGTGGCCCAATCACGCCTATGTCGACTGGACAAAATAGGTACTTCCTCACTTTTACTGATGATTTTAGTAGAAAGACGTGGATATACTTTCTGAAGAGAAAGTCAGAAGTATTCAATTGTTTTAAAGATTTTAAAGCAATTGTGGAGAAGCAAACTGGTTACACGATCAGAACCGTAAGATCTGATCAAGGTGGAGAATATACAGCCAATGACTTTGAAGCCTATTGTACACAACAAGGCATCAGACATCAGACGACGCCAGCTTATACACCACAGCTGAATGGTGTAGCAGAAAGGAAGAATCGCACGATTCTTGACATGGCGAGAAGTTTGCTCAAAGCAAAGAAGTTGCCCAAGCAATATTGGGCTGAAGCTGTATCATGTGCAGTGTATCTACTGAATCGCTGCCCAACCAGAAGTTTGCAAGGAATCACTCCAGAAGAAGCATGGAGTGGTCACAAACCAAGTGTAACTCATCTACGAGTTTTTGGTTGTGTGGCATATGCAAAGATCCCAGATGCAAGAAGGAGAAAGCTCGATGATAAGAGCGAGAAATGCATCTTTGTCGGATATGGTGAAAGAAGGATGGGATACAGGCTGTATAATCCCATCACGAAGAAGGTGATTATAAGTAGAGATGTTATCTTTGAAGAAGATAAATCTTGGGAATGGAATGGTGATCAAGAAGCAGTCAAATGGATCAATCTTGATTTAATCCTTGAAGGTGAAGAAGTACCAACAGTACTTGTAGAAGAACCAATTGTACCTGTAGAAGAACCGATTGTGCCAGCAGCTGAACCACAAAGTCCAGTGTTTATACCAGCAGCTGAACCACAAAGTCCGGTGCACAGATTCCCTGTATTCAACAGGAGGAACACACCAGGAGCATCATCATCAACACCACCATCAGCATCCTCGTCAGAAGGACCAAGAAAGATGCGGAATCTTGAAGAGTTGTACGATACCACTCAGGTCATGGAAGATACAACTCTGTTTTGTTTTCATGCAGTTAGTGACCCATTAAGCTTCAATAAAGCTGTCACAGAAAAGAAATGGATTAAAGCAATGGATGAAGAAATACATGCAATTGAGAAGAATGATACCTTGAAGCTGACTTATCCACCAGAAAAGAAGAAAGCAATAGGTGTCAAAAGGGTCTACAAGACAAAAGCCAAATTAGTGGATAAAGGCTACAAGTAGAAAGAAGGCATTGAAAGGAGAAGTGTTCATGCTTGGCATGACATCCCTCGATTGAGTTTAAGGGGGAGATTTGTTGAATATTAAACTCAACATCCAGAAGGTCAAGGAAGGCAACCACCGCCTCACCGGCCACCAGCTGTCACCGACCAGCCGCCAGCCACCAGCTGCCACCGCCTAGCCGCATTCACACCATTGGCCGCCAACCACTTTCACACCATGACGGTTGAATTTTGAGCCGACTGAATTTGTGTACAAATAAGCATCTAAGCTAAGGTTATTATAAGTGTGGAGAGAATAGAGAGAAACACTTGAAAGAGAAAGAGAGAGAGAGGGCGTGTATTAAGTTATTACAAGTGTGGAGAGAATAGAGAGAAACACTTGAAAGAGAAAGAGAGAGAGAGGGCGTGTATTAAGTTTTTATTTTGTGTTATTTGTAAGCTTCGGATTTTGTAATAAAACCAGTGTGTTTTATCCCCTCTGAGTGTTTCAAAGCCACCACCAGTGGTTCCTCCCACCAACAAACTATGTATTGTGGGCTATGTTGCTAGTAAGTCGCCTGGATTTAAGGCTTTGAATAATATTATCTCTAGTTCTTGGAAGTGTGAAGCTTCTTTGGCTATTCATGAATTTGGCTGGTTAGTTTACAGATTTAAAAATGTTGATGATAAACTTGTTGTTCTTGCTAATGGTCCTTACTTGATATATGGTCGGCCCTTGATTATCAAAGCTATGCCAGAGTACTTTGATTTTGGGACTGATGAGATCCTGTATCGGTTAAATTTCCAAATTTGCTGTTAAAATGCTAGTCTCCTGGATGCCTTTCTAAGATTGCTAGCAAATTAGGCACCCCTATACAAAGTGATCAGCTCACCTTTAACATGTCAAGCATTTCCTATGCTAGAGTCTTTGTAGAATTGGATCTGCTTGCTGATCTCAAATTTTCTATTGTCATTAACTTACCAAATGGTGCCACTATGAATCAACCGATGATAAATGAGACATTTCCTAGATTCTGCAAGTTGTGTAAAGGCCTTGGGCACAACATGGGAACTTGTATCTCTCCTCCTACCCCGGTGGTGGCAAGACCTCTGGGAAGGAAATGCCATCCATCTATAGTTACAAATAAGGGTTGTAGTGTTTTTTGATCGTCTAGGGCCTATTGCAGAGCCTAGCTTGGGAAAAGCTAAAGGCCAGATTGGTGAGTCTTCACATAGTTATGATCCCATGACCACCGAAGTTGCAGTGGCCTATGGTGAATGAGAAATTGTCAAAAGCAAGAAAGCAAGGAAATCTCCTAGCATACCTGTGGAAGCCACACACACAGCTGATCAAGGTTTAACCACCCCTTAGAGGTAAAGCACCTGCTGTCTCATATTCAGGAGGTATTTGTGCCTCTGATCGTAACCTCCCCATCATCAATAATGAGAAAGAACCAGTTGGAGCAGTCCTATGTAGGAAAGATCCTGATGTAGTTCCTGTTGGTGCAACCACTATACGTGGTCAAAGAAGGAGTACATTTTGATCATCTAGGAGTGGTAGGGTTCCCCCTCTACTCCCTCTTATGTAATGTTATTATTTAGTTGGAATGTCACAGGACTTAACAGTCATCTGAAGCAACATGAGTTGGTTCGTCTCATGCAAAAACATAAAATTGATGTGTGTGCTCTCCTGGAGACAAAATTGGTTCCTTCCAAGCTTCAGTTTATGCACAGGTTTCGGTTGAAGCGCTGGAAGCTAGTTTTAAATGTGGAAGCTGCTGGCACTGCTAGAGTTGTTGTGTTGTGGTCTCCTTCTACTGTTCATGTTGATCTGCTTGATTCTTCTCTCCAATTTATTCATGTTTCCATTCGATGCTTGTCTACTCATTTCACTTTTGCTGCTTCATTTGTTTATGGTTACAATACCATTATTGCTCGTAGAACACTGTAGGATGGCCTCAAATCTTGGGCTCCAACTGGTCCCTGGCTTGTGTTGGGAGATTTCAATTCCACTCTTTCTTAGGATGACAAGCATAATGGTGAACCAGTCTCCTCCTATGAAGTCTCTGATTTCAGAGCATATTGCTCAGAGCTTGGACTTTAGATTTAAATTACACTGGTTGACATTATACTTGGTCCAATGGGACTATTTGGACTAAACTTGACTGTGTCCTAGCCAATCCTTTGTGGAACACTCTTCAGCTCATTTCCCATGTGCATTTCCAACCTTCGGGAGCTTTCTTTGACCACTCAGGAGCTCATATCCGCATTGGTGGCAATTGTCCCCCAGGTTGTCGTCCATTTAAGTTCTTCAATATATGGGTTGATCACCCAGAGTATGTAGGCTTAATCTTTGATGGATGGCAACTCCCGGTCGAAGGTTCTCCTATGTTTTTTTTGTGCAGGAAACTTAAATCTCTTAAGCACCCCCTGAAGAGTCTAAACAAGTTACACTTTAGCCATATTTCAAAGAGAGTTGTTAGAATGGAGGCTAACTTGGAGCATCAACAACGCCTTTTGCATGATTCTAGAGATGATGCCTTTCTCCTGAAGTAAATCAACTGAAGATTAGTATTTTTAATCTCAAATATGCTAAGAAAGCTTTCTTTTCTCAAAAGCTCAAGTGCAATTTTTTCAAGGATAGTGATAGAGGTACAAGCTTTTTTCATGCTTTGATGAGTCACAAACATAGAAAAAGCTTCATTCTTGCTCTCCAGCGTAGAAACGGGGATCTAACTACCACTATAGATCAAGTTGTTGCTGAATTTGTCCACTTTTATCAAAGTCTCCTTGGCACTTCATCAGTTGTTTCTCCTATTGATGAGGTTGTTGTTCATAGTGGCCCTTGTCTGGATGCTAATCAATTTGATTGCCTTCTGGCTCCTGTCACCAACGAAGCCATCAAGGAAGCTCTCTTCAGTGTTAGAAATAACAAAGCCCCTAGTCCTGATGGATTTACTTCTCTTTTCTTCAAACAGTCTTGGGATATTGTTGGAGCTGATTTCTGTACGGCAGTTCAGGATTTCTTTTCCTCTGGACGGATCCTAAAGCAGATCAATCATTCCATTATTACTCTGGTTCCAAAATCTACTAACATTAATTCTGCCAATGATTTTTGGCCCATCTCATGCTGCAATGTGGTTTACAAAGTAATCTAAAAAATTCTTGTAGGAAGGCTAGGATGTGCCCTCGGCATCATTAATCCAGCTCAAAATGCCTTCCTTGGCGGGAGAAACATGATTGATAACATTAATCTGACACAAGAGTTACTCCGGCAATATGGTAGGAAGAGAACCTCCCCTCGATCCTAATCAAAGTTGACTTCAGGAAAGCATTTGATTCGGTGTAATGGCCCTTTCTCAAAGTTCTTCTTTATCTGCTAGACTTCCTTTATAGATTTGTTCATCTGGTGATGCTATGCGTGGAAACCTCTTCATTCTATGTTGCTGTCAATGGCAATCTTTATGGTTTCTTCCCTGAGAAGTGTGGAGTTCGGCAAGGTGACCTTCTCTCTCCCTATCTATTCCTAATCTGCATGGAGTATTTCTCTCGTATGCTGGGAATGGCCACCCAACAACCAACTTTTCACTACCACCCAAAGTGTCACCCAAAGTGTGCACTTCATCATATTTGTCATCTTGCATTTGCTGATGACGTTCTCTTATTATGTCGTGGGGATTGCTCTTCTATTTGGATTCTTATTGAGCAGCTTCATGCTTTTGGCCAGGCTTCAGGGCTGCATATTAATGCAAGGAAATCCTCTATCTATTTTGGTGGTGTTGTGATAGCTTGAAGCAGAATATTGTTCAGGACTCTTGTTTTTCTAAAGGTAGCTTCCTTTTCAAATACATTGGGGTCCCCCTCAGCCCCCAGAGGCTTCTAGCTAGCTAGTTTTCTCCCTTCCTGCATCAACTTGAATATGCTATTCAAGGCTGGATGGGGAAGCACTTATCCTATGCTAGGCGGTTGGAATTAATCGGCTCTGTTTTATTTGGAATGGTCCAATTTTGGCTTAGTATCTTTCCCATGCCAGAGAGTGTCATCAATCAAATTACTTGTATTTGCATGAACTTCCTTTGAACTGGTAGTACAGCCAGAAATATGTCTACATTGGTTGCTTAGAAGCATATTTGCTTGCCAAAAGCTGAAGGAGGTCTTGGTCTATATGACATTAAAGCAAGGAACAATTGCTTTCTTGTGAAGCAGTTATGGAATATTCATTTGAAAGATGACTCTATTTGGATTAGATGGGTGCACCATTTTTATTTACAGGACACCAACATATGGACAATTCCCCTTCAACAAACCTCTTCCCCCCTATGGAAATCCTTCATTAAATTATGTGACAGACTCCTTGATGATTGTGGGGGGGAACCAACAGTAATCTCCATGCTGCAAAGTTGGGTTAATACTACAAAGCCTTTTTTGGGTAATGCTTATGAGTACTTGAGAACCAAAGGAACCCCAGTCTCTTGGGTTAATGTGGTTTGGGAGTCTTGGTGTTTTCCACGACAAAGTTTTATTATGTGGCTTGCCTTGCTTAAGCGGCTGAGAACAAGAGACATGCTGCATTTTATTGACATTGATGTTAGTTGTGTTTTTTGTTAGGATCGTGAAAAGAGCCATAGTCACTTGTTCTTTGCCTGCAGCTGGAGATTCCTCTTATGGATGAAAGTTAAATCCTAGCTTAGGCTTAGCAGAGGCATGACCACCATCAATAGTGCAGTTATACACTGCTGGGAATCAGCAAGCATATACACAATCAAAAGATACAAAGAAGGGAAAAACACTCCCTTAAAGGTTGAACCAGCAAGCAACTGAAAAGCAACAATGGTTATGCAAGGAACCAAAATATGACAAGGTTCCCAACCTAACTTAAAGAAAGAAAACTAAATTATAAGACAATTATAAAGAGACAAAGCCGCCTCATCCATGCCTAGAAGAGAAAACCCAAAATCTATGCAGAGGCTGAGGAGATTCAGCCAATGAGAAGACAGTAAAGGAGATGCTGCCTTCCATCATAGAAAAACATGCCAGGGCTGAGACATGTGGATGCAGCCAAATATGCAGCAGTATAGATGTATCCAATCATGCAGCCAAACACAACTGAAAGGACGAGGAGATCATGCACCAACCCATGCATGTCCAGACAACATGCATGTTAGCAAGAAAGACGTCCAGCCATGGAATCAAGCAGCAAGCCGACAAGAATCATTTAAGAGGTTGCACGTATAAATGCACCCAGCCATGCAGCCAACCACGCAACAACATAATGTAAACCCAGCCAAGGAGTACATGGAATTGCAGCCAAACAAAGACCATCCAAAAAGGCAACCATGTAGAAACGAGAAATTTCAGCCAACAAAACTATCAGCCAAAGAAAGCAATAGTAACACATAGACCTTGCCATGTAGAGACATGAAGAGCCAAAGGAGGGACGTGAAGCCCATGCACAAAACCATGCACGTCATAGCATCATGCACAAACAAAGCAACTATTCAAGAACTCAATAAGAACAGTAGCATCACAAGAAACCTAAAGCAACTCTTCTTAGATAAGACCAAAGAATGGCACAACCATAACGATCAGCTACCAGTCAAGCAGGAAAGGGATCACACTGATGGAAGCGTAGTATCATGTAGAATAACACCTGAAAACGCCGAAAGATAGGTGCCACAGGTCACATGGAATTTTCAAAAACCCTTTTGTTCCTTTCTTCCCATATCAAATATACAACAATGCTGAGGGAGACCCTTTTCATTCTAGTGACAATTGTTTTCCCCTTTAGATGAAGTCCCCGAACTGCACTATTGATTGTGGTCATGCCTCTGTTTAGCCTAAGCCTGGATTTGACTTTCATCCAAAGGAGGGATATCCAGCTGCAGGCGAAAAACAAATGATTGTGGCTCTCTTCATGATCCTGGCAAAAAACACAACTTACATCAATGTCAACAAAATGTAGTTTGTCTCTTGTTCTAAGCCTCTTAAGCAAGGCAAGCCACATAATGAAACTGTGAAACCCTAGAAAATTTATGATTTAAATATGCGGATGTATAACCTGCCATGTAAATGTAAGACTGAAAGTGATATATAATGGAGGGGATGACCTCCATAAAATGAATTTTGTTTTAGAATTCATAAAGACAAAGAAACTGGTAACGTGTTTTGATGAATAAAATAATGAGAGAAATGACAAAATGAATATATTCCAAAATAATAAAATGACCTTAAAGGTTTAGAAGGATAATTGATATTATTTTATGTGAGGATTGAACAAGAAAATTTGGATAGTTGATGAAAAGTCATAAACTGACCAATTTTACATTAGAAAGCAGAGCTCTCAATCCAATCATCGGATTGGGATGAAATTTTGCATGAAGTCTATTAATATGTTTTCCTACATTGGTGAAAGATATCATCCCAATGAGAGTTTGGTAAAGACTAACGATTTAAGCAGAAACAAACCGGATGGTTTCCATGAAAAAAAAAACAAATAATATATAAATACATAAATGAGGGACATAAAGGTAATTAGTAAAACAATGGTGCCTTTAAAAAAAAGCAAAAGGCCACCAGATTAAAAAAAAAAGAAGAGAAAGAAAAACGAAAAGGGGTGAGAGACAATAGAGAATTCGGTTACATAGAGGTGCAGGATTTGGATGAACCAATAATGCTTCGGTGGCCATATCTCTTGAATCCACCGTTGGGTCATGTTGATTTTTTGATATATTGTTCTTCTCACACTCCTCTATAAACGGACCAGAGAGATTTGAAGGAACACAATCTATTGAGCAGTCATCATCATTGGAAGTGTCCTGGAAAACAAAAGGAAATATACCTGTAGGGTAGTTTTGGTCGCCGACCGATTTCGCTCTCTTCCACCGTTGGATCGTGCCTATTTTTGGTTATGTGGTGCACCTAGATGTGGCCTACATTCTGGACAGTACAGATCGGAAACGCACTCTCCGGCAAGGTTTGGTTCATGTTGAACAGTAGCTCGTCCATTTTCAGGTTAGTTCGGTTTTATTCAGATCTATGGATATGAAACCGTTGGATTATTCTGATGTTGAGATATATTGTACACAACACAATGATATATATTATGACCGTTGGGTTCAAGGAAATAATCAAAGGTGGATGAGTTGTTGCTATTTGAATCTATTGCTAGTCTTAGTAAAACATTTAGGAAGCTTGATTTAATTACATGTTTTGATGAAATTAGAATTTTGTGGGTGTAGGGTTTATGTAAGATATAATGGTAAAATGTGCTCTTGTTATTAGTGTTGTTATAGATTAATTGTGTTGTAAAATGTGTTAGGGAAGTTTTGAAATTTGGATGAAGGGACATTGAGTTTGTTGATTTAATGGATATATGTTTTTAGGCATTAAAAAGGATTGGGTCTAGTGGTAATTGAAAGAAAACTTGAAGAAAACTTTATCCTCCATTTAATTCAAAGATTCGGCCTAGACATATAAATGAGAGGATGAGCTTAATTGTTTTAATTGCTATGGAATTTGAGTTGAATGAGGTTATAATAGATATGAAATGAATTGGTAAAGGTTTATATGGAATAATTAAAAAGAGAATCATCCCTCACCATGAATGAACGCATTCGGCCAAATGAAGAAGAAATAAGGAGATAAGACTTTGATTCATTTTCTATGAAAACTAGGTATGGATATATATATATTTGTATAAAGAAAATTAGGTTGAGTGTCAATTGGAAGAATTTTAAAAAGATTCAAATTCTCATCATAATATGGAATCCAACCAAAAATGAAAATCTTGAACTTGAGTTTATTCGACCTAATGTTATAGGGATTTTTATGGGATTGTGGTTTGTTGAATGCCAAATGAATTGTGTTATGTTTGAAATAATAGATTAATGTGAGGAAAATGTCATTTTGTGGAATTTTAACGCTGTCCAAATGGATAATAAAAGAGGAGGAAAAGGTTAAATTAAGGCGTACATGGAATTATGATGACAATATGTTGTTAAATTTACTTAAGATGAAGTAAAGTGGACTTATGAAAAAGAATTGGAAAACTCATCATGAAAATAAATAAATAAAAAATAAGGTCATTCGGCCAAGAGTTGGTTTGATAAGGAAAATGAATTAGTTTCAATGGTATGAATAAATGCAAGGATGTGATGTTACTAAGTCTGTACATGATGGATTGAGTAGAAAAAAATAAAATAAAATCAATTAAGATTGTTAGGTCATGTTTAAAGATACTCAGTCTGGAAAAACAAGTCATGAAAAGAAAGGAAATAAATAAATAAATATGCGAATGCATGTGTCGGGCGATTCTAAATTTAAATGAATTTTAGAATGGAATTTTCAATTATGGTGGAGCCACATTTGATATGTATCTTTAATGATACAGGAGAGATTGCAAAATCTGTTCAGTAGCATGGGACTGTTGCGCGAGTTCAAGCATTAGGTAGGTGACTTACTCCTTCCTTTTTCATACGTTGAATAATGAAATACTTTAACATGAATATTACCATATTGTGTTATAACCGATATTAGCTTGTTGAACGCTTAAATGTTGACAAATGGTTGATTAGCTTCGGCTAATGGCATCCGAATGGATGACCAGGAAGAAGGACTGATTAGCTTCGGCTAATGGCATCCGGATGGACGGCCAGAACAAATGAATGATTAGCTTCGGCTAATGGCATTCGAATGGATGCCCGGGATGAAGGACTGATTAGCTTCGGCTAATGGCATCCGAATGGATGGCCGGGATAAAGAATGATTAGCTTCGGCTAATGGCATCTGGATGGATGGGCGGGAAAAATGAATGATTAGCTTCGGCTAATGGCATCCGAAAGGATGACCGGGATGAACGATTGATTGGCTTTGGCTAATGGCATCCGAAGTGGATGACCGGGGTGAGTGAACGGTTAACCTCAGCAAATTATGCCTTAAGAGGATAGCCGGGTTTAAGATTATGGTTGATTGTAAAACAATTAGTGCATCTATATGTACTACAAATTGTTTATACCAAGCACATGAAGAAATTATAAACATGGCTAACAAAAGAAGTTAGCCGGATGTTGGGAAATTCATATGAAATTACCGGATTGACTTTGGCAACCAAGATGGGTTAGCCAAATTTATTTGGTAATTAAGAGAATTACCGGGTTCATTGGTTAACAAGGAAGTTAACTGGATATTGAGTAATTCGTATGGAATTATCGGAATAATTGGCTAACAAAAGAGGTTAGCTGGATGTTGGGTAATTCGTATGGAATTACCGGATTAATTGGCTAACAAAAGAGGTTAGCCGGATGTTGGGTAATTCGTATGGAATTACCGGATTGACTTTGGCAACCAAGATGGGTTAGCCAAATTTATTTGGTAATTAAGAGAATTATCGGGTTTATTGGTTAACAAGGAAGTTAAATGGATATTGGGTCATTCGTATTGAATTATCAGAATAATTGGCTAACAAAATAGGTTAGCTGGATGTTGGCTAATTCGTATGGAATTACCGAATTAATTAGCTAACAAAAGAGGTTAGCCGGATGTTGGGTAATTCATATGGAATTACCGGATTTACTTTGGCAACCAAGATGGGTTAGCCAAATTTATTTGGTAATTAAGAGAATTACCGGGTTCATTGGTTAACAAGGAAGTTAACTGGATATTGAGTAATTCGTATGGAATTATCGGAATAATTGGCTAACAAAAGAGGTTAGCTGGATGTTGGGTAATTCGTATGGAATTACCGGATTAATTGGCTAACAAAAGAGGTTAGCCGGATGTTGGGTAATTCGTATGGAATTACCGGATTGACTTTGGCAACCAAGATGGGTTAGCCAAATTTATTTGGTAATTAAGAGAATTATCGGGTTTATTGGTTAACAAGGAAGTTAAATGGATATTGGGTAATTCGTATTGAATTATCGGAATAATTGGCTAACAAAATAGGTTAGCTGGATGTTGGCTAATTCGTATGGAATTACCGAATTAATTGGCTAACAAAAGAGGTTAGCCGGATGTTGGGTAATTCATATGGAATTACCGGATTGACTTTGGCAACCAAGATGGGTTAGCCAAATTTATTTGGTAATTAAGAGAATTATCGGGTTTATTGGTTAACAAGGAAGTTAACTGGATATTGGGTAATTCGTATGGAATTATCAGAATAATTGGCTAACAAAAGAGGTTAGCTGGATGTTGGGTAATTCATATGGAATTACCGGATTAATTGGCTAACAAAAGAGGTTAGCCGGATGTTGGGTAATTCATATGGAATTACCGGATTGACTTTGGCAACCAAGATGGGTTAGCCAAATTTATTTGGTAATTAAGAGAATTATCGGGTTTATTGGTTAACAAGGAAGTTAACTGGATATGGTGTAATTCGTATGGAATTACAGGATTGATTGACTAACAAAAGAAGTTAACTGGAGGCTGGGTAATTCGTATGGAATTACCAGATGTACTGGTAATCTAGGAAGGTTAACAAAAAATGTGGGTAATTATATGAACTTACTAGAATTATTGGCAATCGAGATGAGTAAGGTTTTGAAAAGAGTATGTGAATTAATTGATTGAAGTTAGAAATAGTAAATTCTAAATGTTATGAGCAAAATAATTAATTTAGGACTAAGATATTGAGTAAATTACATAATCACAATTACTTGGAGATTAGAAGGGAATTGATAGATAATTGGTCACCATAATGATGGTGGCTAAGGGTATAAATTGATACTTGGCACTATGATGAGAGTGACCAAGGTTATGTGAAGGATGCTTAGTGACCGTAGTGTCGATAACTAAGATTGTATGCAAATAATACTTGGCAACCGTGGTTACAATGCATATGATGTTAATAAGAAAAATAAAAGGGGTTCGGTACGAATGGAAGAATCAAATGACATTGATTAGCTATCCAGGTGTGGATTGCTAATGGTATCAATGAGGTTTCATCGGTGCCGGTATTTTCTTAAATTGATTAGTCTAGCCCAATATTGGAAGACAAATGATGCTAATAAGATTTATTAGTTTCGGCGATTACCTTCTAACAACAGATTCAGAAAAGGGAAATATTGATTAGCTATTCCAAAAGAATGAGATAAGCTAATGATACTAAGAAAGGAATATTTTGTTATCAAGTGAAAATTGATTTATAAGAAGATGGTGTTCGCAAACGGTTGAGTTGTGTTGAGATTTCCAAGATGGAATTATTCTTGGCAAATGAAATAGGATATTAGATGAATATTGGTAATAGATGGAAAATATATGTTGTAAAAGAGGTTTATGATGAATTTTATATATCAAAAGAAATTCCATAGAGATTATTATCTGCCATTGTTATTACTTGTTAATATCTTTTAGATTTATGTGTACATGTTAATTTCTATTTTCAGGTCCATCAGGGTTGCGTCAAGAATAATACTAGTTTTAATATCTTTTGCTTTTGACCATGTAAATTATTTGTAAATTAAAAGACTGGTCCCCTAAAACTTGAGATGTAATATTAATCCGTAAATTTGAATGTATGTCCTTACTCTAATGGTTGAAGCTCTTAGTACCTATTTGACCATGCATGTTTCTAGATGGAATTGAATCTTTCATTTGAACTACATTATATGATGTTATTGAATAAAATGTTTTGTGTTGTTGATAATGAGTTGGGTTGAGACCCAGGATGATTGGGTCGTGATTTTGAGTTATGAGACGTGAGTTATTAGAAGTGTAAACAGGGTTTATGTCGATAACTTGGGACCTACCAGTATAGAGGAGACTTTTTCTGAAATTTTTGGTGGAACCTGTATATATATATAAAAAACAAAAAATTACCTGAAAAATTTCCAATGTATCGCGAAATTGGATGTGGAAAATCGGGGTTGTTACAGGACTCCCAAACGACATTAACCCAAGAGACTAGGGTTCCTTTGGTTCGTAAGAAATCATAGGCATTTGCAGAAAAGAGCTTTGTAGTATTATCCCAACTTTGTAGCATTCCCCTTTTTTGTTCTTGATTGTGTATATGCGTGCTGGTTCCCCAGCAACGTAAATTTTTGATCTATTAATATTGTAATAGCCCAGCCCAACATGTTGAATATTGTCCGCTTTGGGCCTTACCGCCCTCACAGTTTTGTTCTTGGTGACGTGAGTCCACTACTGAGCCTGATGCCTCAAAACACATTTAGCATGTTAGCACCAGTACTACTAATAAGGCCAGCAACACACCCCTCACCCGACGATGTGGGATCTTACAATCCATCTCCTTTAAGGAGTCCGACGACCCCATCGGCACAACCGAACAGCCAATGAGGTCGGCTCTAATACCAAATGTAACAGCCCGGCCCAACATGCTGAATATTGTCCGCTTTGGGCCTTATCGCCCACACGGTTTTGTTCCTGGTGACGCGAGCCCACTACTGAGCCTGATGCTCCAAAATGCATTCAACATGTTAGCACCAGCACTACTAATAAGGCCAACAACACACCCCTCATCCGCTGATGTAGGATCTTACAAATATACTTACATTTTGATAAAAAAAAAACAAAAAAAAGAGCTCTTAGTCAGTCAATCCTTACTATGTCTGGACCTGGTAAGTTTCCCCGTGTTGAGTCAAATTAAGCCCCAGGCTCCACTCCTGGTGGTGCTCTTCCGTCAATTCCTTTAAATTTCAGCCTTGCGACCATACTCCCCCCCGAACCCAAAAACTTTGATTTCTCATAAGATGCTGGCGGAGTCCTAGAAGCAACATCCGCCAATCCCTAGTCGGCGTTTATGGTTCAGACTAGGATGGTATCTGATCATCTTCGAGCCCCCAACTTTCATTCTTGATTAATGAAAACATCCTTGGCAAATGTTCCGCAATTGTTCATCTTTCATAAATCTAAGAATTTCACCTCTGACTATGAAATACGAATGCCCCCGACTATCCCTGTTGATCATTACTCCGATCCCAAAGGCCAACACAATAGGATCGAAATCCTATGATGTTATCCCATGCTAATGTATCCAGAGTGTAGGCTTGCTTTGAGCACTCTAATTTCTTCAAAGTAACAGCACCGGAGGCACAACCCGGGCAGTTAAGGCCAGGAGCGCATCGCCGGTAGAAAGGACGAGGCGACTGGTGCACACCTGAGGCGGACGGGCTGACCTAACCCAAAGTCCAACTAGGAGCTTTTTAACTACAACAACTTAAATATACGCTATTGGAGCTAGAATTACCACGACTGTTGGCACCAGACTTGCCCTCCAATGGATCCTCATTAAGGGATTTAGATTGTACTCATTCAAATTACCAGAATTGAAGAGCCCGATATTGTTATTTATTGTCACTACCTCCCCGTGTCAGGATTGGGTAATATATGCGCCTTCTGCCTTCCTTGGATGTGGTAGCCTTTTCTCAGGCTCCCTCTCCGGAATCGAACCCTAATTCTTCATCACCCATCACCACCATGGTAGGCCTCTATCCTACCATCGAAAGTTGATAGGGAAAAAATTTGAATGATGAGTCACCAGCACGATGGCCATGCGATCTGTCGAGTTATCAAGAATCATCAAAGCAACGGGCAGAGCACAAATCGACCTATTATATAATAAATGCATCCCTTCCAGAAGTCGGGGTTTGTTGCACATATCTAATAAATTTAAGAGGTTTCATACTCCATACATGTTAGTTCAAATAAATTGGGGTACGTTTTCCTCATCTCAGCCTCCCTCTCCCAAGTTTCCTCTTCTATTTGAGCATTTCACCATAAGATTCTAACGATGGGGATCTTTTTGCTCCGTAGCTCCTTCACTTCCTCATCTAGTATCCTTATGGGCCTCAATTCCAGTGTTAAGTCTTCCTTGACTTCTACTAGAACTTGGGGTAGGATTCGGGCGGGGTTCACGTCAGCCTTCCTAACAAGAAGACATCGAACACATCATGGACCTTGGCTAATTATAGGGGCAAGTCCACTTTGTAGGGTACTGGCCCACTCGCTATAAGATTTTGAAGGGTTCGATGAAGTAGGGAGTTAACTTCCCTTTCAATCCAAACTGTAACAAGTTCTTCCATGGGGCTACCATTAGGAACACCTGGTCCCCCGTACTGAACTCGAGAGGTCTTCTCCTCACATCATCATACTTCTTCTGTCTATCCTGTATGGATTTGATGCGATCCCTGATAGTTCTCACTTTCTCCGTGGTGACTTGAACCAACTCCGCACCATATAACTTCCGGTCCCCAATTTCCTCCCAACATATAGGAGTCCTGCACCTCCTACCATACAAGGCTTCATATGGGGCCATCCCTATTGTGGCTTGGTGACTATTGTTATACGTGAACTCCACCAATGCCATGTGTTCCTCCCAGTTTCCTCCAAGTTCTAGCACACATGCCCGTAATATGTCTTCCAAGACTTGGATGACTTTCTGATTGGCCATCCGTTTGAGGGTGAAACACAGTGCTCATGTCCAATCTTGTCCACAAGACATGTTGTATGCTCGGCCAAAGTCGAGAGGTGAACCTAGGATCTCGATCCGATATAATGGACACCAAAATCCCAAGGAGTCGTACCACCTCGTTTATGTAGATCTTGGCAAGGTTGTCCACCGAGTCGGTTATCTTTATAGGCAAGAATAGTGCAGATTCTGTCAACCGATCTATGATGACCCATATCGCGTCATTTCCTTTCCTCCCTTTGGGAAATCCTGACACGAAATCCATGGTGATCATCTCCACCTCCTGCATTAATGCCCAAATCTGCACCCATCTCTTTCAATTCCGCCAATTGCCACTCCTTTCCCATTGTTAACCTTCCCAAAGTGGCTTTATTTTTGTGACTGAGGGCATTTGCCACCATGTTTGCTTTTCTTGGGTGGTATTCTATGGTGCTGTCATAATCCTTAATGAGCTCTATCCACCTTCTTTGTCGCATGTTCAACTCCTTTTGCGACATCATATACTTCAGGCTCTTATGATTAGTAAATATTTGGGTTCGAGACCCATACAAATAGTGTCTCCATATCCTCAAGGAAAATACTATAGCAGCCAACTCTAGGTCGTGCACCGGGTAGTTCATCTTATGAGTCTTTAACTGCCTTGATGCTTAGGCGGTCACCTTCCCATATTGCATCAAAACACACCCCAATCCCTTCCTCGAGGCATCACTAACTACCACAAAATCCTCGGTCCCTAAGGGAACGGTTAACACTGGAGTAGTGGTGAGCATCTTGTTCAATTCTTGGAAGCTTTTCTCACATTCTTCAGACCACACCCATTTTTTATTCTTCCTAGTTAGCTGGGTCAAAGGGGTTGCAATTAGGGAAAAACCTTCGATAAATCTCCAATAGTATCCTGCAAGTCCCAATAAGCTATGTATTTCGGTGACTGAAGTTGGTCTTTTCCATTGCAAGACTACTTCGACTTTTGGGGGGTCTACGAAAACACCTTCAACTGAAATGACGTGTCCCAGAAACGTCACTCTCTTCAGCCAAACTTCACATTTACTCACTTTTGCATATAACTGGTGATCTCTCAAGGTTTGTAAGGTTTGTCTCAAGTGTTCTTTGTGCTCCTCGAAACAATTCAAGTACACTAGTATATCATCAATGAATACCACCATAAAATTATCAAGGTATGGTTGGAAAACCTGATTCATCAAGTCCATGAAGAGGGCTGGGGCATTTGTCAACCCGAACGGTAGCACTCAAAATTCATAGTGTCCGTAACGAGTTCTAACTGCGGTTTTTGCTACATCCACTTCTTTAATCTTCATCTGATAGTACCCTGATCTCAAATCTATCTTTGAAAATGCCCTCGCTCCCTTTAATTGATAAAACAAATAATCTATCCGAGGTAACAGATACTTGTTTTTCATTGTTATTTTGTTCAACTATCGATAATCAATACAAAGTCTATGAGTACCATCGTTCTTTCTTACAAATAGGATTGGTGCTCCCCAAAGAGAATTATTGGGCTGTATGAACCCTTTGTCTAACAATTCTTATAGTTGAGTCTTTAACTCGTTCAGTTCTGCTGGAGCCATCTGATATGGTTGTTAGGCTATGGGTGGGACTCCAGGAAAAGTGTCTATAGACACCTCTACCTCTCGCTCCAGGGGTAGTCCTCGTAGTTCTTCGAGAAACACATCTGGGAATTCCTTCAACACAAGAATATCCTTCAGTCGTGGACCTTCATCATCAAAGTTTAAGACGTATGCAAGGTATCCCATACATCCGTTTCTTAAAAGTTTTTGGGTTGTTACCACCGATATTAAGGCAATCAGTTTGACAATTCTCTCTCCTTCAAAAATCATCCTCTCGCCCTCAGGTGTTTGGAAAGTAACAATTTTAGCATAACAATCTATTAGAGCCTTTTATTACTTAACCAGTTCATGCCTAGGATTATGCCAAAATCATGCAGCTTTAAGGGAATCAAGTATACTTATGTTTCATACCCAGATAGACTAACCCCCACATCCACATACACAATATTTGTTTCAACCATGTTTCCCATTGGAATTCCAATTACAAACCCCTTCTCTACTATTTCTACTCCCTTTCTTAGTTTAGTGACAATTCTCTTAGCAATGAATGAGTGGGTGGCACCCAGATCAAACAACACATGCACATTAAAATTATTCATTAGTAGTGTACCTGCCACCACATCTGATGCAGCCCTGACCTTCTCTTATGTCAGGTGAAAGACCCTCCCCGGGGTCCAATCATTTTGAGCCCTTAGTCTCCCTCGACTGGAGTTTGCTCCTGATTGAGAAGATCTCACTGGCCTATTCATGGTGACTAACTATTGGTGGCTCTGACTGGGTTGCATATAGCTCTGTACCTGTCCAGTATTCCTTTTAGGGCAGTCCCTCTTGTAATGACCTCTTCCACCACAGTAATGACACCTTTGACCTAGATACTAGTAGTTCCTCCACCAATGACCTTCTCCTATGCACACAAAGCATCGCCCAGGGGAAGCTGAGCAATCCCTAGAGTGTTTTTGTCCACATTTTACACAAAAAGGATAGTCAACACCCTTGCGGTCACTGGTCCTAGTTGAAGAGTTTGCCTTTCAGTGTGACTGTCCAACTATCACTCTCCCACTTGACTTTTGGTGGAGTGCTAACATCAAACTCCCCTTTTTCCTGTACTGCTCAAACACTCCACTTTCTCCTTTCTTTGGGAGTGGTGGTCTGCCGCTGAAATAGTCCCATCTCTCCTTTTGCTTATACCCTGATGTCCCCCTTGGCTTTCTCCAATACAAGCCACTAGAGCTTGTGCAACCTCAATCAACTCCCTCACATATTTAAACTCCAAGGCGATCAATCCTTGTCTCAAATCCTGTGGTAAACCATCTCTCAACTTCTCAATCATATGTTTCTCTGTCGGCACATTGTGTGGGGTGAACTATGAGAGATCAGGGAACCTCCTTTCGTATATACTGACATATCACCCTGTCTTAATGCCAAGAACTCTTGTTCTTTCACCTTGTGATGGTATCTGGAATAAAACTAATTCTCAAATTCTGTCTTGAAGTCACTCCAAGTTAGTGTCTCGGTTGCATGCCTCAGTTGAATTGTTTCCCACCATGTCATGGCCCCATCAGACAGTAACTAGGTTGCACAATTTACCCTCAAACCCTCGGGTATGCTTATTTGAATCATGGTCTTTTCTACCTTCCTAATCCATCTCCTAGCTATTTCTGCATCTTGTTCCCCCATATACGATTCACATCCCATTTCCCTCATACTCTTGACTAGTCGCACTAGTAGCACCACGTTATTCATGGTCGTGCTAGTCATAGAGGCTACCTGTGGAATCTGTATGGTGGGAGTTGTTTGTGTCACCAAACCAGCCATGCCCTCCATCACTGCTTTAACTATTTGTACAAGGAGTCTCGCGTCTACATATTATGGGGGCACACTAGTTGGAATAGTTGACGATTGTTCTTTTGATCTTTCTTGCTGCTCTGCTACAACTCGGGGTACTTCCTCTGTCTGGTTAGGCCTCTAGCCTTCCCCCGCAACCGTGGCTTCCCCCTTCAAGGTTTCAGGTGGTATTATCAGAGCATGAGATGTCGTATCATCCAAGGGATCTTGGTCTTGCCAACCTTGGGCACCTTGGTTCCCGCCCCTCCTTTCTAAGGAGGGCGGCTTAGTTCGTGTCCCTTGTCGAGTGCGTACCATATTGAAATTCACCACAACAACATAATTATCAGTGATCCTCAGGATCTAGACCAAGTGCTCTGATACCAACTGTAACAACCCAGCTTTTCAAGCCCAAAACAACAGTAATTTTTTTTATATACTTGACACACATCATGCTGGTAATCGGCAAACCTGTTCCCTCACATCATCAAGATACAATCCATACAATCAACATTTCATTTAAAAGTGAATCTTACATAAACACATAATATTATGTTTCCATGGTTAGAAGTTCACATTAAAGATATACATACATGGACATGTGTTTGCATTCCTATCCTACTAATAGTCATCATGAATTTAAATAAAAGGATCTAATAAAAGTTATATGTTCAGTACATTGATTCATACAAAAGTAGGTTCTCGTGTATTGGGTTTCCTAGGTCTCTCGTTGGTGTGACGTCGCTGCTGCAGCACAAAACATTTAAGAGAATGCAATTACTTAATAATAATGATGATAATTAAATGCTTTGGTAGTTTAATGAAGCATTAACATTATCCCATGTTTGAAGCATGACACTTATGGTTTCTTCATGTACTTGGTATAAACAACTTGTAGTATATATAGATGCATAAATTCTTGTAATCAACCATAATCTTAAACCTGGCTATCCTCTTAAGGCATCATTTGCTGAGGTTGACCGTTCACTCACCCCAGTCATCCACTTCGGATGCCATTAACCAAAGTTAATCAATTGGTGTCCTAGTCATCCAATCGGATGCCTTTAGCTGAAGCTAATCAATCATTTTTCCCGGTCATCCATTCAGATGCCATTAGCTGAGGCTAATCAATTGTTTGTCCCGGTCATCCATTCAGATGCCATTAGCCGAGGTTAATCATTTGTTTTTCCTGGTCTTCCATTTGGATGCCAATAGCCAGAGCTAATCAACCATTTGTCAACAATTAAGCATTTGACAATCTAATATCTGTTCTAACACAATATGGTAATATTTATGATAAAGTATTTCATTATTCAACGTATGAAAAAGGAAGGTGAAAGTCACCTACCTGCTCCACCTATGGGTTTTTCTTGTCTTGACGATGGTCCAATCCCGATTGGACCACCTAAGACATCAATGGTCACAAATCAGTACATTTGTATCTTCGAATCACATTCGACACCACACTTATTTCAAGAGTTCATATGTTCACATTCAAGTGTTCCACATTTCACACCATCATACCATGAAATTGTTACTAGAATTTAAGTCATTTCTACCTAGGAGGCCTATTGTAGAATTCGGCAGTGAAAACTATTTCGCTGCAGCCAACATGTTTTGCGGTAGCGAATGCTACTTCGCTGCAGACAACTCGATTTCAAAAGCGAGTCACAAATTCACTGCAAATAATACAACTTTGACAGTGAATCACAATTTTGTTGTAGAACACACAATTCGGCATCGAATACTAATTCGTTGTAGGCAAGTCAGTTTCGGCAACGAATCACAAATTCATTGCAGACAACTCAACTTCCGCAGCGAATCATCAATTCACTACAGAACACACGATTCAGTAATGAAAGCTAACTCACTGCAGGAAACTTAGTTTTGGAAGCGAATCACAAAATCACTATAGACAACTCAACTTCAGCAGCGAATCACAAATTCATTGCAGAACACATGATTTGGCAGCTAGTGCTAATTTGCTACAGACAAGTTAGTTTTGGTAGCCAATGCTAATTCACTGCAGCCGAAACAATTTTGGCAGCGAATCACAATTTCGCTGCAAAACACATAATTCGGCAGCAAATGCTAATTTGCTGCAAACAACTCAGTTTCATCAGCAAATCACAAATTCACTGCAGACAACTCAGTATCGGCAGCGAATACTAATTCGCTACAACCAACATAGTTTCGGTAGTGAATCACAATTTCACTACAGAACACAATTCGACAGCGAATGCTAATTCGCTGCAGCCAACTCAGTTTCGGCA